>OX465295.1:115406893-116606893 GCA_949987735.1 Leucophora obtusa | reverse complement strand
TTTTTATATTTTTATCGGGATATACGTTAATTGCAAAATCCCAAACGTATTTTACAAATTGTGAAAAATAATCTGTTGGAGGCATGTCCCTATCCGGATTTCATTCTTGCCTAAGGAACTTGTCAGGGGACGATGTTTTCAGAACTTCTATTTATATTTTTGATATTATTAGAGTCAAATAAAATTTTGATATCAATTTTCAAGAGTTTTATGAATATTTGAAAAAATGCGATACCCAGCAAAATATTGGTAATGACACCTCATTACTATCTGCATTACCCAAAATGATGAATTATTACCTTTTGCATTATTTTATAATTTAAAATAATGACTTCCTAATAAGGGCCTATTGTATTCATTGTTTCTAAATATAAAATAATGACTTACTCGTAATAGTTTAAATAAGTACTTTTTACACAGTTAAATTTTATAAAAATTTTATTTATTATATCCCAGTGTAGAAACGGTAATGACATATCATTATTTTTTGGAGTACCAGTAATGACACCCACTTACCTTCTGCATTATTTTAAAACATATAATAATGAGTAACTGATAATGAATTATTTTTATCATTATTTCAAATAGAAAATAATTTTTTAGATTTTTTTTAAAATTTTTTGAAATCTATTTTTAGACTCAATATTTTTTAAACATGGGTAAGGATATATGTAACCACATATTTTTTGATTTTTTGTATGTTGGCGAGTAAGCTTACTTGTGTGCAGCAGGTCAATTATGTTTTTATCTATTAAATATTACATGTCGATATAGCTCAGATGGTAGAGCTGTTGACTGGCAATCTGTAGACCCAGGTTCGATTCCCGCACCAGCAAATTTTATTTAAAAAAAAAAAATACTATAAAAAATATTTTTTTTTATATAATTTATTTTTTTGAAAATCTATTTTTAGACTCATTATTTTAGTCAGTACTGGTAAGCACATAGGTAACGATATATTTTTTGGTTTTTCGTATGCTGGTGTGTAACGACAACTCATTATTTTTCGCGACATCGCCATATAAAGGTAATAAGAAATGTAATAACAAAAGTAAGTAGTTACCATTACCAAGTATGTAGTTACATAACCACATATCTGGTAATGATTTTCTACACTGGGATGTAAATATGTTTTATGATTAAATTTGTATGACGTGTCCTAGAACTAAAACTTAAATTTTTCTGAATTTATTTCCTTAAGCTAATAGTATTTGCCTAACTCCTTATTTTTAAGAATCAAGTCAGCAATCTGATAACCACTTGTAATTCAACTTTTTGTAAGCATGTGTGTAACCACTTATTATTCAAAACCTCATAACTACTTATTTCTCATTTTTTCGTAAGCGAGCGGGTAAGCGTGACTACTTATAAAAAGGGACCACGCCAAACAAAAATAATGAGTTTAGACGCCAAAAAATAAGTTGTGCGGAGCTATGAATTTCTATTATATAACCACTTATTTGGTAATGAAAGATTTTGCTGGGTAGTAATATATTGATTCAAATTGGAAGCGCTGAAAAACATTCCTGAAACCCTTTACAATTCGTGTCAGGAATTTATGGAAATGTACATTCCTGAAAATGTATGCAATGAATTGGTTAATCGTTATGTTTTTGTTTGTTTTTTATGTACCGCTAATTTTAAGTTCAGAATGATTTTTTTGTTTTTGTGAATTTTTTTTTAGTGGGAATAAAAATTGTTTTATTTATTAAATAAATTTTTATTTGTATATTTTATCGCGTTGTTGATTTTTGTAAAATTAATTTATTAAAAAAAAATGTTCCTCTTTTTTAAGACAAATGTCCTCCTTTTTTAAGGTTGACGTCCTCTTTTTCTCAAAATGGAAATG
This sequence comes from Leucophora obtusa, assembly GCA_949987735.1. Lineage (NCBI taxonomy): Eukaryota > Metazoa > Arthropoda > Insecta > Diptera > Anthomyiidae > Leucophora > Leucophora obtusa. The sequence goes on along the minus strand of OX465295.1, from coordinate 116,605,044 downwards.
GCAACCCTACTCATGTGTAAATGTGCTTTTATAAATACTCGTATTTCCATTTTGGTTGAAAAAATTATAATTTATTTCTTCTTGAGATTAGACATCAAATATTCAATATTTTTCATATAAATTTCAAACGTTTCATTGCGTTTGATAAAATTGCACTTTCATATTCAATGAATATTGCGGTCCTTCTTATTATGCTATACCCTCTGGCATTTAAAAGCATAAAATATTACCCAATCTAAAAAAATAAACATACATACACTCGTGCTTTTAAAAAAATCGCTCATTCCTCATAATAAAAAGGAAATTTAAGGAAATACTCAACAAACACACATCAAGTAATTTCAATGCATACAAGTGCTGCAGGCAGTAAAAGCAACAAACAACTGCAACAAATGGAATAAATGTAAAAAAAAACAACAAAAAACACATTAAAAACCCACAGAACAATACGAACGTTACCCACACCAATCACATTTATAATAATGGTTATAGAAATGAGGTCTCCTTTTCAACAAATAGCAAAAAAAAAAAAAACATTTTCCTGTCAATACTTTGGTTTCCTTAAAAAAACAATAACAAAAAAAGGACGAAATAAGAACACCATAACAACAACAACAATAAAAACGGGAGTAAATACTGGCATAACATTAACACAAGCTTAAGCAACAGAGCAGCAATATAAATTGCACATCAACTTCAACAACAACAACAACATACAGTTCAATGGCCGCTCTACATGTTGCTCATTTTAGTATCAGAAGAATAGCAACAAGAAAAAGAAAAAAGTTACGTTTTTGTTGTTATGTTGCTTAAATGCTGTTCACCTACACGTTCCTATTGTACAAGTATTCTTCAGGTTACCATCTCCACGTGGCAACATAATGTTACGAGTAAACGGTTGAAACATCACATTTAGTCCTTATTGTTATGTGTGACTTTTTTGTATTTTGAACTCAAAAAAAAAGGACATCTTTACATTAAAGATTTATAAAATGATGCCTTTGACACAAAACGTAATTAGATGAAGTTGACTTTATAAAGTTCTTAATACATAAAAAAATGAGGAGAGAGGAATGGGGAGCTTTTAATTTTGTTTAAAAGCCTTTTTGACAAAAACGTCTATTATTAAAATGTAGTGCAATTTGCATAATATGCATTTACCTTCGGTAGATGCATACAAAAATTTATTCCTTTATTCACACATTCACTTTGATTACAGGAAACTTTAGATGTTTATGCTTAACAAAATTTTTATTTTCTTACAAATCAAAGTAAATAATATTCTTTTTATGGAATATATAAATAAAACTAGGTCGCGTTTTTCGAGAGAAGATTTTTGTTTGTGATTGCAATAAAATCAACGATTTGTGATTTTTTTTTATGTATATTCAACACAATGTGGATTTTAAATATGTTTTTGTAAATTTATTTTAGAAAAATTAAATTACAGTCTTGTGGTGTTTTCCTTTCTGGGAAAAAATGTTGCCTTGTTAACGTGTAACATTTCAAAAATGTTGCCCTCACCCCATTCAAATGTTGCATTTTTACAATCAGGATAAAACACAGTAAAATCACATATTATGTTACACTTATTTGAACATATGTACTTATGTGCATATGAAATGTTGTTCACGCAGCCTACAGTACTTTTCGCTTATAGTCACAACACATAGTTGCACACAAATTGTTGACTATAAGCCAAATTTTGTTATAAATTTTGTATAATTCGTACTTACGCTATGCAATTGCATATAATTGAATTCGGATATAATCATCTACATAATATTTAGTTAGTATTAGGATGGTGAAAAAGTTGAAATATGGAACCCATGTTTAAAAAGCTTTTCCTCAGTATTCCTTTTAGCAATTGGAATTTTTTTGTACTCCCAGCCAGCAAACAAGCCCAAAAATGAATCAAAAAAAAAAGCTCAAAAAATATTATTAAAAGTTCAAATTTTTGTATGATTCATCCCAAAGAGCCATCTTTTCTGATTTAAAAATGGCTCAAAGAAGATTTAAAAAATTTCGAAAGGCCCAAAAATTAATCTTTTTTTGAGCTTTTTTTCAATTGTTCACACAATATTCAAATTTGTTTACATTTCTGACAAGGAAAGTCCTCCATCCTAAACATTCCGATTTTGATGAAATTCGGATATGCGATAGAGAAAGAAATAAACTAAGGTCGACCTGTCTCAGTTTATCGGTCAACTCGGAATTTTGAGGCTCCAAAAAGGGGTCCTTTTTAGATTTTTTTGCTTTTTAAGAAGGGTTGGCAGGCAATACCGCTAAAATACCGTTATCGATTCAAAACCCTTTCAACTACCGTTACCCCTACCGTTACCCCTAAAATACCGTTACTGAAATACCCGGAATACCGGAATAACTGAAATACCGATACCGAAATACATGAAATAGCGTTATCCTTAAAATACCGTTAACTTTATTTTTAATTCTCTACTCTTGGTCATTGCACGTGGTTATTGAGTATTTCACATAAATTAAGTGAATTAATTCGTTTTGTTTTTACTTTAGTGTGGTTTTTGCAAAAAAAAAATGCGGTATGTACCAAAATTACTGACTACCGTTATCCTTAAAATACCTTTACCGATATAAGTGAAATACCGTTAACCTTAAAATACCGTTACCGAAATAACCCAAATATCGTTATCCTTAAAATACCGGCACCGAAATAACTCAAATACCGTTATCCTTAAAATACCGGTACCCAAATAAATGAAATAGCGTTACCTTTAAAATACCGTTACCCAAATAACCTAAAATATCGTTATCCTATCGATAACCGCATTCGTTTCGGTTACCATCCATGTTTTTAAGGTATTCCGACTAAAGGAATACAGGTATTGCTAGAAAGGGATTTTTAAGGCTTTTCACTGGTACCTTTTTTTGGTACTTTTTTGCTCTTTTGAATTTGCTATTTTAAAATTTTACAAAATTTTGGGTATTTTATATGGAGAAGTATACTGCTATGGCTGCTAAATTCATATATATTATTCCTTGTTAAATTTAAGCGGACGCGTGTTTTTGAGTTTTTCAATATTCGCACTACATAAGTTTTGGCAAAATTTTTTCGCAAACATCTTTATAAAAAGTGAGCATAAGTAAGTTAAATATCTATATTCCCTGATTTTGATTACCCAGCCAGCAAACAAGCCTAAAAATAAATCAAAAAAAAGCCCAAAAAATATTATTCAAATTTCAAATTTTTGTATGAAAGTGGTTTATCCTTCTTTTCTGATTCAAAAATGACTCAAAAAAAAAAAAAGACTTAAAAAGATTTGAGAGGCTCAAAAATTAATCTTGTTTTAAGCCTTTTTTGAGTTGTTCACAAAATATTCAAATTTGTTTACATTTCTGAGTCATTTCTGAACCATCTTTTGGATTTAATAATTTTTCTAAAATTTTTGTGTCTTTTATGATTCATTTTAGAAGGTTCATATTTTCGTCCAAAATATGAGCAATTTTTGACAAAAAATTTGAAAATTTCGTAAAAATGTGTTTTATTTGAGTAAGTTTTGACTCATAGAATAAAAACCCTCCAAAAAGTATCCAAATTTTGCTGGCTGGGTAACATACGTTATATATATATATATATATATCATGTTATATATCACTGGAGAGCTTATAAAAAAATACATGATCTAATGTAGAAATAAGTATAACATTTCATATAAAAAAGACGGGTTAAGTAAAAAACGGATTTTTTGTATTTATGGGACAAAGGTTTAAAAGGCTTAATTCTTTCATTCACTTTTTCAAAATTAATGAAATTTGGGTTAAATTTCATTCCCTAATAGCATTCTTATGGAATTAATTCGATAGCTTAATTCCCTATAGCTTAAAATTATATGAATTCATTCTATTTTGATTGAATTCTTACTGAATGAAACCCAATTTACCTGAATTCATTTAATAAAAAAGTGAATGAAAAATTATTTGTTTTCATTCACTTAATCAAATGAAAAATTTTAATTTGTATGTAATTGCTGAAATATTAGCATAATACAATGAAAAACGTTTAAAATTCATCTAACAGAAATAAATAGTATCGTATGCTTTGTTACAGCTTGTATGCTTTGGTTTTGATTATATGTTAGTTTCAAACTACACTGCACTAAGTGAATGGTATTAAAATTTCTTCATTCAATTAGTAAAATGGTGAATGAACATGCGATTTGAATGATTCAAGTTAGGAATTCATTCAATTCATATTAAAGCTTTGGGAATGAAGCTTATGAATGAATTCTTTACGAATGGTTTAAGGGAATGGTATATGAATCTTTTTAAAATCTGAATTTAATTTTTAGGGAATTAAGCTTAAATTGAATTAAGTTTTTCGAAGCTCTGGTATGGGAGCACATTTTAGATTTACGAAATTGAAAAAGAGTATATCACGGAATTAATATATCCGTCAAAATATGAAGTTTGATGTACATATTTCATATGTTTAGCACAGAAAGCGGCCTAATTTTTTTAAAAATCTACCAAAAAAGGTGTTTCTGAAAAAATTTTGACAAACCTTATGTATTGCGAATGTTGAAAAACGCAAAAACACGTGTCCGCTTAAATTTAACAAATTTATATGAATTTCGCAGCCATAGCAGTATAATTTTTCATATAAAGAACACAAAATTTTGGAAAATTTAAAGCAGAAAATTGTAAAGAGCAAAAAAGTACCTCAAAAATCCCTTTCCAGCAATACCACATTTGCATATGGTTCCTTTGCTCATCATGTCTTAAAAAGCAAAAAAAAAAACCAAAAATGACACAATTTTGAACCCCTTTTTGGAACCTTAAAAGTCCGAGGTGGCCGATAAGCTGAGACAGGTCGATATTCGATTTTTTTCTCTATCACATATCCAAAAATTAAAAATGTCAAAAAATGCGTTTTATTTGAGTAAGTTTCGACTCATAGAATCAGGGGTCTCACATGGTCCATTTTAATGGCAACAGATGGCGCTGATTGCTGTTTTGTTCTTTTTGGCAATACAGCTTCATTTTATTGGGGAGCAGTGTTGCCCGAAAGGATTTAGCTCATTCCCATTTTGAATGTTTAAATCCCCAATGTTATACCCAATTCATTTTAATTTAAATAACAACCCAATTAAAAAAACAAAAAAATGGGAGCTAAGTTAGCATCGCTCCTAAGTCCAGAAAATGATAACTCAGCAAAGTAAATAAAATTGAATATTTTACGAAGAAATATTTTCTTTTTCTAGTTAAGTGTTTGCAACCGTCGCATAGGATAATCGTAATTAATATTAGAATTAATTACTAAAGAATTTTCTCTAAAGGTGCGTTTACAATGATGGAGTGCTCCAATCTATGGCAAATTTAGTTCTTTTCTCCTTCTTACTAATACATTTTTATATTTTGCTATCTTTTTTATTCCACTCCAGAGCCAAAATTGTTTGACTCTGGAGTACGGATTTGTTCCACTCTAGAGTTGACATTGATCTGTTAACTATTTAACATGACAAATATACCTAAAAAAGCACATCACTAATTTGTTCACATCTCTAATTGTCAAAAATCATAAAACCAACACAAGATAATTGTGTTGGAAATTTTATAATTAAATAAAAAATCATTTTGAAATGGAGGCAATGGCCTAGACATTTGCGAAAGGATATGTAAGTATTGAAGTGTCAAATATTTTTTGAAGTAACTCTACTCTGCATTTTGAACAGTTAACATTTCAAACTGTGCTGTAGAGTATAGTCACTCTACCATTGTGAAAGCGCGTTAAAGCTGATTTATAGGAAGAAGAAGAAAACATTTTTATTGAAAAATTTAACAGACACAAGGGAATCACCAGACTGCCGCAGTTTCATCTCACCCAAAGACTCGTCAGTGGTTAGTTTATGTGTCAACTAGGGATGCCGAACGGGACTGGTTTTTACAAATCCCGGGATTCGGGTTTTTGAAAATTTAAATCCCGGGATTTTTCGGGGTTTCGGGATTTTCTTGTTTCATCATATTTTTAATTTTTAAAATAAATAGTTGAAATAAACCCTACAAATTAAAACAATTCATTATAAATCTACTTATTATTTGTTGTAGTATGAAGAAATAAACAAATTAAGATGGATTCACAATGCTGGAGTACTCGACGCGGCGGAGTGGAGTGTGTAAAATAGAGATAGCAAAAAATATATAAGTGCAAAAAAGAAAGGAACGAATTCCACTCAGAGTGGAGTCCTACAGCATTGTGAATCTGGCTTTAAACAAAAACTACACTCATAGAAATAAGTATGTAAAAATTGCAGAAAAAGCTACTAAAAATTAGCAAAAAAGGATCCGCGATTAAAACTACTGAAATCAGCAGAACTTGTTTGCTAAATAATTATTAAATTTCCGAAATATAAGAAATATACTTATGAGTTAAATTTAAGCAAATTGCAAATTACGAATTACCTCTGAAGAAACTTTTTAACCAAAAGTAGCTAAAACACTGCTATATCTACAAATTTTTAATTATATTTGGCTAAAATTAATTGAATGCAAATACAAACTGCTCTGCTGAAATCACCAGAAATATTTAGTGACTAATATTTTTTTTAAATCAACCAACATAAAATATTAAGCACATTTCTCTGCTGATTTCAGAAAGGCAGATTGTTAGATTTTTCTAATTTAACAAAAATTTGCTGTTTTTAGTCGGCAAAATTATTTTGCATAAACTTATGACTTTAGCATATCATCAATAAAATAAATAAAAACAATTCCGTTAAAAACTGAATTACGATTTTCAAAAGTTTCACAGCTGAATAAAGGTTATTAAATTATTAAGGTTTTTATTCACATTTATTTAATCTGTATTCTATTTTAATCTATTATTTATGAATGAGAAAAATTAGGTCCTTACAAACATATTAGATTTATGTGATTTAGGTTGAATATAACAATAAAAACAAATACAAAAAAGAGATAAAAAAATGCCAAATAATGAAATCGGAAATCCCGGGATTTTTTCAAGACCAATCCCTGGATTTCGCGATTTCTAAATCCCGAAAATCTCTGGATTTTCGGGATTTCGGGATCGGTATACCTAGTGTCAACTGATCAAAGTAATTTTTAATTGTTGATTTGTCTCTATATGAAAAACTTTTTGTGTATTGCCATGATCGACAACACTTCACTTGTTGAAATTGTGGAAGTTAAACATTTTATTATACGAAAGACAATTAAGTTGAAATGTCACTGTTTCAAAATAAAAGTCGTACATTCAATTTTCGAGAGAAAAACTTCTCTACAATTTTCACACGAAACTCATTATAGTGAAAAAAATTTTTTTTCTAAAATTTTTATGGAATTTGACAAGTAAATATGAGTAGTTTTAGTTTTTTAAGGGGCATATTTAAACGATTGTCGAAAATTCAAATAACATTATTTTTACTATATTATTTTTTTATTTAAAATACATGTTATTGTAGTATTTTTAATAAAATATTAGTTTTAAATTTCTCGAACCAAAATCGCCAGGGTTACCACTTCATTATTAGCCTTTTTTAAAAAATACAAAATCGGCTGCCACTGTACACCTTACAAGCAAAAGGACCAGTGTTTTTCTCTCGAGGGCCATTGGCCTCAAGTATCCCGTTCTAGTAGTTAGCCACTAGATCTCAGTTGCTACCACGCTAATGTACACCCTAATGTTCGAAAATTGAAGCTCGCAATAAATCATTAAACTTTTGCTAATCAAGTTTTTCGATACACCCAGTAGATTTTTTTTTTATATATTGGTTGCCGAAAATTTATAAAGGCGACCCCCCTTTATAAATTTTTTTCATTGGATTTTTCCTTTATAGCAAAACACTGGTTTCTTCGAGGCAAAAAAATCGATATATCACACTTTAAAATCCGATTTTAAATGCCAAAGCTATAACGAAAAATTGAAAAAGGCGACCCCTACGTTCGGCCGAAAAAAAAAATTTTTTTTTTGAAATTGCCTTGCAAAAATACTTCATATTGGAGGGTGTACGGCGAACTTTTTTTTGAGGTACGGTCTACTGTACAGCCTTCATTAATTATTGGAAAATAAAAATGTAACGTGATCCTTAATACCAGATAAATTCTGTAGTCCTTATCGTGGCCCGATTTTTATTTTTAAAATTTCTTTTAACAAACCTGCCACACAAACTTCAAAATTCCAAAAAAGGCAAGACAAAACAATTTTACTTGGGAATATAAAATTTATTCCACTGAAATTCAAAAAAAGAGCCACGGTAAGGACTACAGTTTTTTGTTGACTACGAAATAAAAAAACCGGATCGAAATCGGTTAACCCACCTTGGCTGTACAGCGGCAGCTGATTTTGAACTCATGGTTGTGAGAAAAACGCGTTTGAAGTCTAAAGTTCATTTTAAGCTAAGAAAACCGCAAAATTTCAAAAAATTGTGAAGGAAGAAAAGTTATATCTCCTAGCTTACTACATGTTCACCAAATTTGAGACGAATCGGTTAATGGGTATTTGATATATTAAATATATTATTAATCTTAAAAACGATGGTAGATACATATATTATTATACATAATGCTACTCATATTATTTTGTAGAAATGCTATAATTGTGTACATTTTTTAATTTATTTCTTATTTTTTTCCATTTTTATATATATTGATTACTTTTATATCTTATATTAAGCCATCAGCACCTGCCCCATATCACCTGTCTTCAACATCCATCAAGTAATCGTCATTGGCTCTTCTTTGAAAACTGCGTGCAATTCTTACATCTTTTGATGTAGTTTTTATCTTTTTATTCTGCCCTGTTAAAAATGCAAACAAAAAGTTTTATACACAAATTTACCACATAGAGTATTACTTTGGGACTAAAACATATTTTATACAAACAAAAATATCTCCACCGATTGCCCCAATATTATTGAAATTTGCGCAGCAATAAGAGCATTAAAAAACAACAAATCGCCTGGTGTAGACAATATATCCCCAGAGCTGCTGAAAATTGACGCAATAACGAGTGCCCATTTACCCACGCCTAACTAAGCAATAAAATAAACATTAACTCCGGTGTACGTCAAGGGTGTGTATTATCGCCATTGTTTTTGAACTGTGTGCTTGACGTAGTAATGAATAAGGCAACATCCCATAGAAGACGAAATGGGGTCTTCAAGGCAGACTGGAGGACCTTGACTATGCTGATGACATTTATCTACTTACCCACACCTTTTCAGACATGCAATCTAAGTTATCACTAGTCCAAGAAACTGCATCACATGTTGGCTTAAAATTAAATATCGGCAAAATCGCTTGATGAAGTTGAATCATTCTCTTGCCTGGGAAACATATTAGACAAAAGTGGCGGATCCAAAGCCGATATCTCTAGCCGTATCAACAAAGCTCGGCAAGCTTTCGGCCAACTCAAGTCAGTGTGGAACTCTTCGTATATATCAAGGAGGGCGAATCTAAAGATATTCAACTCCAATATAAAATCCACACTGTTGTATGGATGCGAGACATGGAATGCATTAGGTAAACAACCCAACGATATTGCTAAATAAGCTATAGACTGGAACTCGCAAGGTAGTCGACGTATAGGAAGACCAGCACACACCTGGAAACGGTAAATTGAAACCGAAACATCCAACTTACACCTTCGTTGGAATGAAATTAAACATCGTGCATCAGATCGAACTTATTGGAATAAACTTGTTGCGGCCCTATGCTCCTTGCAGGAGTAAAAGGAACAAATATAATATAAAACATATTTTACAAAAAAAAAAACATGTTGAAATTTAATTTCTTCGAATTTTTTATTAAGGTTTTTCACATGGGGTGTGCTATTTGTTGTATCGTTGTGTCGTCCTAACAAAAAACAAAGTTAGTAGGTTTGAGGTTAAGAAGAAGAATAAACCTTCCTCAAAATTTATAAACACATTAAATTTGCAAATCAGACTAGATCTAGTTTCTGCCTTTTTATGGACAGGCTTCATCAGTGATCTTCCATTAAATTGTATTATTGTTTATATTTTTATTGTCAGATTGTCTCTATATGGATAATTCCAGAAGTGATCAAACAGACATATACAAACATTCTACTTCAGATTTTCCCTGTTTATCTTCTTATTTCCTCCGTGTCACCTTTTCACAAATATTGCCACATTGACGTATGGTTTGTACGTACAAGTGCAGAGTTTGTACGTACAAGTGTTAGAATTTAAATTGAAAAAATACAACATTTGAGAATAGCACGATACAACATTTTTACATATGTTTAGTGTCCTATGTTTGAGTGTGCTAACAGATAGAAAGCCTAATAGAAAATCGTTGTTAAAGTCAAATAAAAATTTTAACAACTTTATTTTTTGATAGCACACCCCTTGTGAACAACCAAATTAAAATTTTCAGCGCATATAGAGAAAAGTATGCTCCATCCAAATAAAATATAAAAAAGACAATTTTTTTTTTACAGTCGATACCCTTCTTAAGTGTAAATCTACCAGGTGTAACTCTTTAGAACATTAAGTTTGTATAAGTCGAGTTTATGAAAACCCCTGGTACTTTTTGAACCTACACGAAATTTATTTTTTCTGAGTCCTTTGCATGTAACAATCTCAGTATTTTCAAAATAGAAAATTTTGTGATTAATTATTGCGCTTGGTTGCTTTTCGTTATTTCAAGATTTATTAATATTTAGAGAACATTTGTTCAATAATTCGAATATTTTGTAGAACTTATGAAATACTTTAATAGACCTAATAATTTAAAATAATACGCATATAATTTATCCGAAAATTCTTCTTATATTGGGCCTAAAACTAAATCTTTTAAAATTTACAATTTTTGAATCTGTCCCCAAACCGAAGTCGAAATCCCTAATTTGGGCCCATATTCCCTTACCTGGCAACTCTGTTAAAACCTTATTTGACAAAATAAAATCCTCCATTGAAAAAATTTCCCACATGCCAGCGACATCTACAGTTTGTTTATAAAATTATCGATGCTGCAAATCTATATTAGGTACATGTCTCTGCATTTAACGGCATGTCCAAACTGGAACTAAGAAGCTGAAATTTGGTATATTGGTTCCTTCCTCATAGTAGACGTCCGCCAAGTTGGCATTTTTGGAAATTCCAACCGGAAGGGGCAAAAAAGAAAAAATGTCCCCCTTGACGGCCTGCCAAACTGCTGGAACTAGGAAGCTGAAATTCGGTGTGTAGATTCCTTCTCCAGCTTAAACGCTCCCTAAAGCGGGATTTTCGGAAATTCCTACCGGGAGGGGTACAAATAGTAAAATTCTCCCCTGTGGTGACCCGCCAAAACCCCACTGGCTAGAAACCTGAAATTTTATACGTGTTCCTTGGAGTATGGGTTCTCTTATCGGTAAGGTACTTTTTGGAATTTTGTACAGGGACATTGCAAAAATGGGGGTTCAAAAAGGGAAAAGTGCCCCCTTAAAGGCCTACCCAAACCGCTGGAAGTAGGAGGTTGAAATTTGGGATGAGTGTTCCTCTTTTATTGTGGATATCCGATAACACGGGATTTTTGTATATTTTTACAGGTAGAGTCAAAAACAGAAAAAGTCTTTCCCTTGGCGACCTGGCCAAAGTGCTGAAATTAGGGAGATTTAGTATGTAGGCTTCTCCTCCAATGTAAGCATCCACTAAGATGGCATTTTTGGAAATTCCTACCCGGAGGAATAAAAAGTGAAAAAGTCTCCCCCTTGACGGCTCCCACGCAGACGTACGCTAAGACGGCATTTTTGGAAACCCCTACCGGGAGGTGTAAAAACGGAATAATTTTTCCATTAATTGCCTGCCCGAACACCTCTGGCTTTAAACCTGAAATTTTTAAAATGTGTTCCTTGGAGTATGGCCTAACTTATCGACAATATAATTTTTTGAACTTTGGACAGGGACGTGGTAAAAATGGTTAACCCCCATTGCCCCCCTTAACGCCTGCCTCTTTGGCTAAATTTGAAGAACGAGTGTATGTGGAACGCAAAAATTAAGAAACGAAATGGGAAACGACGCAAGTTGAATGAAATGGAAATGAACTTGGAACGAGTGGAATTGAAACAATAGACAATGGAAATGGAATGGAATGTGGAACAAAATGGAATATGGAGCGAGATGGCATGGAATGGGGAACGAGTGGAATTGAAACACTACATTTAAAAAAAGGAATGGAACGGAGCAAGTGCAAAGAAATGGAATGGAAAGAGGAACGACTGATATTGAAACACAAGACAGTGGGAACGAAATGGAATCTGGGAACGATTTGCATTAGAACACTAAAATTGTTAAACGAAATGTAATGGAATGGAACGGGGAACGAGTGAAATTGAAACATTAGATAACTGGGGGAAACGGAATGGAATTTGAATGAACTGCTGGAGGTTGGTACTTGAAATTTCGTATTCGACTACCTTTACCTCAGGCATATGGACGGTGGAAGAAACCGACGCAAAAAACTTTGCAACTGATTTTGTGAATTTACTTGAAATGCCAGGTCTTCTTTTAAAAAACTGGAATAAAATAAACTTTAAGGCACGCTAACAACGTAGCGGGGATTGCCCGCTAGTTAGATATAATTGAATGAATAAATTGAATTTTATAACGTTTTAAACAACGCCTTTCACTCTCTGTCACTGAATCAAATAAATTTCTCTGACGATCCCTACCCCCGCGATCTTACCCCAGCTAACGGAGGAAAACTCGCCGTTACAAGATAACGGAGTTAATGTTACGTCATGCGCAATCCCGGATCTATATCCGGAAGATTTATGGAAGATTTCTAAAGAAAGGATTGGACCAATAAAATCCAAAAATAAAGACGAACTGTGGGAGAACATTCAAAAGGCAAGGTATGTAATTCCAAACCAGATTTTTCGAGACTTGGTGGATTCCATGCCAAAACGATGTAAGGCTGTGCTTTCTAATAAAGAACATGCGACCAAACATTAGGATTAAAGTATATTTTTTAATACGTTTTGTAATTTTTTACAATTTTTTTTAAATTACCCTATTTTACTGTCCACTAAAAATCATAGATTTAAATGAACTTTTAATTTTTTGTTTATTAAATTTTGAGAATTTTTAAGTTTTTGTTAAAAATAATAGCAACCAATTTTGCAAAGAATATAATAAAAAAATTTGAATAAAAATTTGTTTGTTCTATATATATTTTTTTTTTTATCTAATCTTAACTTGTAACAAGTGACCCTATTATTTTGTCCGTAACTGTGTATGATCAGTATACTCTGGCAAATCATCACGAATAGGCTGACGCTTAAACAATACTACCAAATTATCAAGATTTACTTTGAAAATCATTCGTCAATTCGCGCAACTTATAGATGCAAAATTGTGTTCAGCGATGAGGCTCATTTTTGGCTTAACGGGTTTGTTAATAAACAAAATTGCCGCATATGGAGTGCAACCAATCCACGACAGACCCTAACGACTCCAATACAATAATGCCGTTTACGCGCTGGTGGCATCATTGGACCTAATTTCTTCAAAAATGAAGTCGGAGCTCGCGTTACGGTCAATGGAGATCGTTAGCACACCATTGATCCAGACGAGATATAGTTTCAACAGGATTGCGCTAAGTACCATACGGCGAGCGCAAACATGGACTTATTGAAATCAAAATTTGGCGATAAGTTATTTTCGAGAAATGGAACTGTCAATGGACCTCCAAAGTCGTGCGATTTGACACTTCTCGATTATTTCCTGTGCGGCCACGTGAAGGCGCTGATTTATGTTGATCAGAGACTTTTAATTATTATTAATTATGGTGATGCCATACCCCTGATGCTGATGAACCAGCAACAATTGACGCCTTGGAGGCCAACATTGTTCATGTTGTTAGTGACATACGACCAGCAGTGCTCGAAAAAGTGACCCAAAATTGGACTCCAGAATGCGCTTCGTCAAGAACAGCCGCGGTGGCCATATGCCCGAAACCATTTTCAAATGTTAAGGCCATGTATTGATCTTTTTTTACAATTTAAAGTTCTATGGGGCTTAAAAAACACCCTTTATTAGCCTTGTATAGTGAGCAGTGGTGCCAGATGTGACGATTTTACGTCATTTTGATGATTTTTTGTTACAATTTTACAAATGACGATGAATTAACATAATAGAGATTAATCAGAACTGAGTCGACAACGACATGTGCTTTTTAATATATTTTGTATGGGAAGCAAAATGTCGCCATGTCGTCCGGCGATTTGTCGTCGTAATAGAATCTATTCTATTTTCGTGACGACACACTAACACACACTCAAAATATTTGTCAAAATGTTGCCATATTTTTAACTAATTAAGGGAACAGAGTTGCAGAAATTCGTATTAAAGTTGCAAAAATTCGTACTTTGTTTACAAAAAATTTATTTTTTTGACAGAAGAAATATAATTGAAAATAGAAATACATAATTTACCGCAAAAAAGCAAAATTAAATACAAAAAAAATGTAAAACAACAAGAATTAATGCAAAAGCAATTGAATTGGTGAAGAATTGTAGCGAAACAAATACAAACATATTTTTGTTTTGCTTTCATTTTTTTCTAAATGTCAACAAATGTCGACGGTCGATTGTCTCTGAATTTAAATTAATCGCGACGACTTTTGCTGTCGTCGGTCGACAAGCGACACTGTTGTGTTTAACCTCATAAGTACTTTTTTCAAAAACTGCTATTTTCCTTCATCAGGATATTCTCCTAACAAATACTTCACAGAGTTTTTTGCTTTCAAAAACCTCTAACACTTTCAGGAATGAAAAGACGATCGAAAACTCTGTGAAGTATTTGTTAGGAGAATATCCTGATGAAAAAAATAGCAGTTTTTGAAAAAAGTACTTATTATGTTAATTCATAATAAGGAAATTGGCCTCGAATTGAATTAATAAATTTCTAATTAATGGAAATTCGAATAAAAAAATAGGTGAAACTTATGGTATTCAACTGATGTCAATTTCCTGAGGCTTTTTTTATAAAATTGCTGACGATTTTGACGATTTATTTTTACATTTTTGACGATTTTTGACCAAAAAGGTCTGGTATTACTGATAGTGAGTTGCGCAACAGAGTTTGTGTAGTTGTGTGTGCTATACCGTTGCATGTAAAATAATAAAATGTAAAATAAATAAGCTCAATATCAAACTAAAGAGTGTGTGGTTATTTTGATTGCAATAGAAAAGAACCCGATTTATTTAAAGGAAAAAACCAACGTTTTTTTAAAGGTAAAAACATGACAATATATATCAGTACTTCACTGCCACGAAATAGAAACTTATTTTAAACATATAAATATGGAAATAGGAGTATAAAAGAGCTTGTTAAAAAAGTAAAATTTTCGATGTATGGGATTACGAGATTAACCACACGATCTGATTCTTACTATAGAAAATTAAAATTTTAAAAGTTTCGTATTTTGTTTTAATGGTGTGTGTGAAACCGTAGCAAATTATTCTTTAGTCACAATTTTACAAATGACGATTGAAGATTTTTTAATAAAAACTCTATATGTTTTGACGATTTAGGAAAATTACTGATATTTTAAACTTGTAACTAGGTTAATTTTTAATTTACATAGCTTTACAAAATGATTTTTTTTCTGCAGGGATTTAAACTATGGTACAACATTTCTATAGATTTAGACAATCTGATTCTAAATTCTTTACGGTAAATTTTTGACATTTTCGAGGTGAACAAAATCTTTGACATAAACACAGAAATATTTAACATTTTAAAATGCTTAAGTTTATAAAGAAAAATTAAGAAACAATATATACAAATGAAAAATTCTGAACAAAAACAAAAAAGATTTAAAATTAACTACCAGAAAAGAGGCAGACAAAATTAAATTACATGTAGGCAAAACTAAAAATTCCATTAATTGCAACGATCTGGTTTGTAGGAGAACTGCAATTAGCAAACGCATGTATTTCTGAAAATATTTGTTTAGTTTTATTTCTTTTTCCTGCTATTAAGTGCGTTCCCGTACGTTCCCAATGTTACCGAAATTTACCCAAAGTTACCGAAATTTACCCAAAAGCGTTCCCGTACTCGAAAATTGGGTAAATGAGAGCGCTAATGAGAGTGTATTAGTGTGTCTCTTTTTACCAAAATTTACCCAGACTTTTTCTTTGGGTAAACTTTGGTAAAATAGCTGATGTAAATATAAACAAAAAACGAGTAAAAAGGTTAAAGTCGGGCATGCCGACTATACAATACCCTACACCAGTCTGGTGTATTGTTTGGATCCGAAATTCGAATGGGTTAAAATGGGGCTTATGTCAAAATTTTCTATAATGTGAGTCAGCGCACCAAATTTCATTAGAATATCTTAATATTTGCGACCTGCAGTTTGTAACCTAGCCAATTTTGGGGGGACCCTTATATGGGCACTAGTTCTAAACATGGACCGATGTTCACCAAAATCAATAGGCTTCGTCCTTGGGCCAACATAGGTCTATGTACCAAATTTCATCAAAATAGCTTAATATTTGCGACCTGCAGCGTATAAACAATATAATTTTGGGGGGACCCTTATATGGGCACTAGTTCTAAACATGGACCGATGTTCACCAAAATCGATAGGCTTCGTCCTTGGGCCAACATAGGTATATGTACCAAATTTCATCAAAATATCTTAATATTTGCGACCTGCAGCGTATAAACAGTATAATTTTGGTAGGACCCTTATATGGGCACTAGGTCTAAACATAGACCGATGTTCACCAAAATCAATAGGCTGTGTTTTTGGGGCAATATAGCTCTGTGTATTAAATTTCATCAAAATATCTTAATATTTGCGACCTGCAGCGTATAAACATTATAATTTTGGTAGGACCCTTATATGGGCACTAGGTCTAAACATGGACCGCTGTTCACCAAAATCAATAGGCTGCGTTATTGGGGCAATATAGGTCTGTGTACCAAATTTCATCAAAATATCTTAATATTTACGACCTGCAGCATATAAACAGTATAATTTTGGTAGGACCCTTATATGGGCACTAGGTCTAAACATGGACCGATGTTCACCAAAATCAATAGGCTGCGTTACTGGGCCAATATAGGTCTGTGTACCAAATTTCGTCAAAATATCTTAATATTTACGACCTGCAGCGTATAAACAGTATAATTTTGGTAGGACCCTTATATGGGCACTAGGTCTAAACATGGACCGATGTTCACCAAAATCAATAGGCTGCATTATTGGGCCAATATAGGTCTGTGTACCAAATTTCATCAAAATATCTGAATATTTACGACCTGCAGCATATAAACAGTATAATTTTGGTAGGACCCTTATATGGGCACTAGGTCTAAACATGGACCGATGTTCAAAAAAATCAAACTTGTTCGTCCTTGGGCCAACATAGGTCTGCGTAGCAAATTTCATCAAAATATCTTAATAGTTGCGACCTGTAGAGTGCGCACAAGATTGCATGGACAGACAGACAGACGGACGGAGGGACGGACGGACGGACGGACAGACGGACATCGTTAAATCGAAATAAAAAAAAATTCTGAACCGATCGGTATACTATAAGGTGGGTCTACGACCAATATTTTTTGGTGTTACAAACATCAGCACAAACTTATAATACCCTGACCACATAGTGGTGTAGGGTATAATGACCACATAGTGGTGTAGGGTATAACAATCGTGAAAATAGATTTCAAATTTTATAAATATGGGTATTTGTGCCAATTTGCAAACTGAAATTATACGCATTTTCACATTAGTGATGGGATTTGTGGCACAATCTAAGATTGATTGGTGCAATGCACAACCGATACAATTTTGGCACATTTTGGTTATCTACAAAATTTAATAGAAAATGGATTTAAAAAATAACAATACTTTAAAAATTCCTTAATTTTTATTTTCTAACCCCTCAATTCATAAATGCTTTGTAAAGTTATAGCAGGTTTACAAAACGTCATTTTCATACAAAATTTGTTCAATAAACCTCCTTTAATTTTACAAAGCGTTTTTGAATTTAGGGGTAAGCATTTATTGGTATTAAAATACCTTTTCGAACAAAGCAAAAACTAATTCATGAAAAATTTAATTCAGTAACCATTCCTAAAGAATTCATTCATTGGCTGCATTCCCAAATCTTTAATAAGAATCGAATGAATTTCATTTATCATTCACCTTTTAATTGAATGAATTCAATAAAATTTATATTCATTGGGTTAGAATTCATTCAAAATAGAATTAATTCCATAAGAATGCTATTACGAAATGAAATTAAAGTTGAAAATACGGGTACTGAGTGAAAATTGAGTTTTGGCACATTTGGCATATTCTAGTCACACACTTGGCACAAAACAAAATTTTTCAAGTCCCATCACTGTTTCACATTATTCTTTGAAATAAGATTTTGGGCTAAAAAAGTGGTTTTTTGTGTTTCCGTACTATTGGGTAATTTTGTCATTTTGCGAGAGGATTTGGTGCTTACTCTCATTTTACCGAACTTTACCCAAAAAGTAAAGAAACACACCTATTATTTACAACTGTCAAAAGTTTTATATTGTCGAAAAAGATTTCATTTCACACAGGAAAATTACAAATTGTTTCACCATTGAACAAATGTTTTTTTTCACCATGCCACTTCGCAGTCGTTTCACACACACTCTAAGCATATTTTACAATATTTCCCGTTGAAGGGTGGTGGTATTAAAATTGGCCTTTATTGGCCGGTTTTATAAATGTTCGCTTTTAAACATTTTTTATTTTACTAATACCATACTCAATTTGAAACTCTGCCAAAAAAATTCTAAAAAAATTGACTTCCGTCCCTCATAAAAAATATATGATATACAAATATAATTTTTTACTTTTTGCGTAAACTAATTTTTAACAACACAATTTATATTCGAATAAAGACAAGCACAGCCTTGTTTCACATATGCATATTTTTACACTATCGTCTAATTACATACATTTTTATAACTTTCATTTTACCACAAACCACAATGAAAACACTTGTTTCGTATTTTTTAAAAAACATTTTTAAAAACACTAAAGTTAGTTAATGTCAAAACAACATTTTGTTGTTAAATAAAGAATGTCCACGCAAAAATTGATACCTATATACAAAACATATTTGTTGTAATTCTTGACATTTTATACCGATCGATTCAGAATTACTGAGCCCGTCTTTACACGTTAAATGAACGACCCTGTTTTCAAATTACAGGTCGCAATACTAAAGATATTTGAACGAAACTTGGTACATAAGTTCGCATTGCCACAAAGACGATACCCGTTGTGAATGGTTAAAATTAATTGATGTTTTGTCCTAGTAGCCTTATCTTATCTGAGCTTAAATAGTATTACCAAACTTAAGCGATTTTTTTCCGGTAACTTTATAATTTTATTCATAAATCGCATAGCGCTCATCCTAGGTAAAAACCCCAATTAAATGGAATCTCACTGATAAAGCCTGTCCGTACAAAAAGGTAGAAGCTAGACCTAGTGTGATTTGAAAATGAATGGTGTTTTTAATTTTTAGAGCAAAAAGTTTATTCTTCATCTTAACATCAAGAATTAAGTTAATCTCTAGACTATACTCTGCATGATCTTGGAGAGTGCATAGTGTAAAATTGTCGGGGTTGTTGGCCACACCCTTTTTAGGTATTGAGTGGAAACTGGCAACAATCAAGCACGAGGGCCAAACTGCCCTACGGTAAGAAGAGCCAAAAAGGATAGCCAATGTACGAGATCAGTGAGACCGCTTTTATCTGCTCGAGCTCGGAATAATATCTTAGTCATAGTACATGATACTCTTTCAAGTTCGGGAAACATCTCAGCTAATACACCATTCACAAGCAAGTTTTGTAAGTGATTTAGCAATAGATTTGGAAACTAATCAAAACTGTACACTAGAGCATACCACCTTACAGGCAAAAAAAACTGCGCCGTACACCCTCCAATATGAAGTATTTTTGCAAGAAGGTTTCAAAAAAAATTTTTTTATTTTTTTTGCCGAACGTAGGGGTCGCAATTTTACATTTTTCATTATTTCTTTGGCATTTACAGTCGGATCTTAAAGTATGATACATCGATGTTTTTCTCTCGAGGAGACCAGTGTTTTGCTCTAAGGGCCATTGATCTCAAGTATCCCGTTCTACAAGTCACCCACCAGATCTCAGTTGCTACAACCCTAATGTCAGAAAATTAAAGCTCGCAAAAAATCATTAAACTTTGGCTAAGGAAGTTTTTCGATAAACCCAGTAGACATTTTTTTTGTATTTTTTTGGTTGCCGAACGTAGAGGTCGCCTTTTTAAATTTTTTTCATTGGATTTTACCTTTATAGCAAAACACTGGTCTGTCGAGGCAAAAAATTGATATATCGCACTTTAAAATCTGACTTTAAATGCAGAAGCTATAGCGAAAAATTAAAAACGGCGACCCCTACTTTCGGCAAAAAAAAACTTTTTTTGAAATTGCCTTGCAAAAATACTTCATATTGGAGTGTGTACGGCGAACTTTTTTTGCAGTACGGTCTAAGATCCACCGTTATAGTCTAAAAAAATTTAACGCTGGAAGGTCAGTCTTCGTCGAATCGACATATTGCCCGTATTGTAGACCCAGGGTAGAAACTTAGTTTTAACATTGGTGAAAAAGACGCTATGGGAAAAGACGTCCTAAAGTCGAACAATAAAGAATATCAGGCGCCACGGTGTTACAAAAAAAAATCCCTGGGATATTATATTAATTTTGTGATAGGTATTGTCGAGTAGAACAAGAATCTGTATTTGAAATTTTCCAGGCACGTCAGAATTTTGAGATACGGATAAAAAACCGGTTTTTCGGACCTCTATGCACTTAATAACGGGTAACTCAGTTGGTTCTCAACCGATTTTAATTTTATAAACTTAAACTTTATAGACTTATACCTTTAAAATGATATATATGATTATATGGTTTGATCCAAAAATATGTGTGTATTTCTGCACCAAAGTCATTTTTTTACCACTTTTTTCGACATTTTTTAACTTTGGCGATATTTTTACGCACTTTTTTATATGGGAACCGTACAGCTTTATAATTTATATTAGTAGCATATTTAGTTAGGAGTAAAATGCAATTTACGGTTTTAAAATCCGTTAAAAAATGACTAAGTTATTAAATATTGTATCAAACCAAAATTCTTGCAAAATACAAATTTCTTGATATGATATTCCTACGCAACATTATTAGTAGCTCGTTAGTTCACCGTTTAGCATTGTATATTATGTTTGCAGTAAACTAACAGACATATGAGTGGCATAAAGTTTCCTTGTTATATATAACACATGCTCAATTATGTCGCTGCCGCTGTACGTCGTTATTTCGAGCGCTTTTTTTCTCAGAGTGATAATCGCTAGCCTCTGCGCTGTTATTCTGGGCCGACACTAAGTCGTTGTTCGTAAAGAAACTTTTCACGACGAAGGGCACGCACATTTGCGAAGCACATCGGCAGCGTTTTTGTTAACTCTCCAATTAATTATAGGCTCGCACTGCGTTTTTGTAAGTCTGATTGAACTAACATTTAACATTTGGCTTAGCCAAAATTTGTTTCTAAAGCACCGTAAGTTGTTTGAGTTTCACGTGAAAAACTGGTATACTCCATATAAAAAAATAATTTTTCACGGCAATGTGTTTCACGTAGGGTTTTTTTCCCGGACTTTTTCATTTCCCGGAACAGCGGGATTTTTTTCTGAATTTCCCGGGATCCCGGGAATTCCCCCTCGTTAGAAAATGAAAATATCCGACGTATGTTTACTTGAAAAACTCGATATCTATTAAAAATATATATATGTCCTTTATTTATTTAAATTACGTAGTAAAAAAAGAGATTACACATAATACTTACATAAAAAGTTCACGAAGAACATGAGCGTCAACGTTTCTGTAATCAGTTTATGTTTAGGAAGATTGACTGATTAGGCCAAAGCCTCCGATCCTAGTATTGGGGCTGCCAACACACCTCTAGGCCGGTGAGCCGTTAGACGGCATAAATACAGCTGAGCTTCAGCGACTAGTTGTTCTCAGTTGTCACCTACTTCCTGAGACGCATCGGTGTTAGCATGCCATTCAGGTTACTCAAAACTGTACGCCTTCTCACATTGGCTGTATTCAGGCGGTTGCCTGAAATACATTACCAGGCAACACTTGGTCAGAGACCGGAAGTCGTGAGTTGCTTGAGAATTTCAGACAAAGGAAGCGCTTCTTGCTACCGCCAAGTGGATAGCAGACAGAGAGCTTTCAACCTCTGTGAAAAACCCCGTTCCCCATCTATTAAAAATAACTTACGATAAAGTTCATCTTTTGGTTGCAGTCATGATAAAATCTACTTAATATATTCTGAAATAAGGGCTTAATATGAAATATCCATATCTTCCACTTTTTCGAGATCAATTCGTTTAACAGTTTAAATAGCGAACTAATATGCAGGTAATATATTTGTATTATATAATTAATATTATATTAATTCGCGGTTTAGACGGTTAAACAAATTGAATCGTAAATTCTTTCAGGATATAATGGAATTGTTAATGGGTGCAAATTTGTATCGGACCAACCTTAGAATCAGAACTTTGTTTCTATGCAGATTTTCAGAAGTATTCGTCTATTTTTATTAAAAAGTATTTTTCACAAAAATTTTTAAGCAAATCGTCTAAATCTTTTTATAAAAATATACACTAAAATATTATTAAATAGTTTTATAACTTTAATTGGTATTTTTTGAATAGAAATTTTTTATGGCACAATTACTTAAAAAAAATTATTTAATTTTCATTGTTGCATTTTTTTTAAATTAACATATAAAAATCCAAAATAATTTGAAAATGCATGTGATGCATTATTTTAAAAATAATAGTAAACTTTAAGTGCAGCGAGAAGTTTTCAACTCAGTCCCGTTCAAAATTATATCTTTTAATATATTGTATTTTTTAAATATCCCAGAGGATGATTTGCGATGCAAATCCAAAATTCGGATGAAAATTAAAAAAATAAAATATTGAAAAATAAAATACAAAATATTTGGATTTTTATTTTTTTAAAAATTTATGACCTAAAGCCAAACAATACTAAAAATATAACAACACCAAAGGTCAACAATATTTAATCTAACAAAAACATAAAATTTGAAAAATACAACTGAAATAAAGGAATAGCAATTGAAATTTAAATGAAACTCTTTGAAGTAGGTAATAAAAATTCAAGTATTTTGAAAATACGAAAATATTATCATTTTTTTAAAATTTTAATGCCGAGTTTTTTTGGAGGTATTTGGAGCTGAAATACTGATGTTGAAATATTGTGTATGTATATTGCTTTATTTGAGCAAAGACCATCATTAAAAAATATAAAATTTCCGAGGTACGAGTATTTTTATTGGTATTTAAACTTGATAATGTCTAATAAAATTTGTTTTTGTTTTAACTAAACCTAAAAAATTCGGCCTAAATAATATTTTTTTATATTATATATTAAGGGTTTTCACAAGGGGTGTACTATTTGTTGTATCGTTGTATCGTCCTAACAAAAAACAGAGTTGTTAAAAATTAAATTGAAAAAATACAACATTTGAGAATAGCACGATACAACATTTTTACGTACGTTTAGTGTCCTATGTTTGAGTGTGCTAACCGATAGAAAACTGAATAGAAAATCGTTGTTAAACACAAATAAAAATTTTAACAACTCTGTTTTTTGTTAGGACGATACAACGATACAACAGATAGCACACCCCTTATGAACAACCTAATTATATTATTAAATTTTAAATCGCATTTTTTAATTTTAAATATTTTTTATTTAAACTATTTTTAAAACAATCAATGTTTTTAATTGAAATAAAGCTTCCCAAATTTTAATATACTAGCTAAAACTTCTGCAATAGAATAAAAAAAATCCCGGGAAATCCCTTTTTTTGAAAAAAGGGCGAGATTAACATAAACCCTAGTTTCACGTGAAAATTATGTAGACTTTGTTTTCACGCAAATTTAATATACAAGACTATTATTTTTCTTGTGAAAAAGTGATATTTTGTGTTTATTGTGATTGTGGCTTTCTAATTACATAAAAAAGATTTCCATTTTCAGAATTTAAATCACCTTTAAAGTTTGAGTGAATTTTTTCCACGTGAAAAACAACTTACGGTGCTTAAGAAATGAAAAATTTCATTCCAAGCAATATAACATGTTCAACAATTTTCGCCAAAGCATCGACATTGTTATCGAGGAAACAAAGTATAAAATGAAAATGGCAGAAAAAATCCTTGAGCGCAGCCCAATGTGCTTTTTCGTAAATAAAAATCGAACGCTTAGAAGCTGTTGTTGAAATGTTACGAAGTTCGGAGAACGAAAAAGATGCAGAAATTGCAAAGCGATTAGATACAGGTGTTCTTACTTCATACTTGTCCGGATGTGAAGTAAGGAAAAGTTCGGGAGTATTCTGGTTTTAAACTTTAACGCACTGAATATGCGTTGGTTCATTCACTAATTGCACCAGTCGGTTGTGCGCGGATATCAGTTTTGATGTGAACATTCTTTAATTGTACAAAAGTTAGTTAAAAAATATGTAAAACACTACTGTTCTTGATACTTAAAATATAAATTACCTCATTTTATTTTGGTCAAATGTCAGCAAAAATAGTTAACTTTGTTAACAGTGTGGTAAATATATATTCGTGTTGTTAACAATTCAAATTATATAATTTTTATTATTATAAGTTTTAAGAAATGATTTTTTATTTACAATATTATTTAAACAAATTTAAAGTAACGTGAATCATAAAGACTAAAGGTGAAAGTAAATCATAAAGATTTTCCAGACAGAAACTCCCTTCATGAGGGGGATTATAAATAAATACATGTCATCTTTGTGTGAAGATATACTTGTCACTCTATATAACTTATAGATATATTTTTAACATTTCGTAGACACACTTATAAAGCAATAAATGCATTTCTCAATTGTATTGTTTTTTATATATTTTTTCTACAAAGTCATCCTTTGGATATACTTTTTAGACCACTTATGGTAGAGAAAGCAAAAAGGGATTTTTTTCCTATTTTGTTGTTTGCTATAAAACAAAACGTCTAAAGGGCCCCTTCTATAATAAATAGCATTAGAGAAAAGTTTTTATTTTTATTTCACCAGCTAAGCTCAAAAAGGAAAGTTGAATTCAAAGAAAATACACTACGGTACAATTGGTAGTTTTATAAAACATGGATCAATACTAACCAACCAACCAACCAGCCATCCAAACATCCATTAATTGTATACACTTTAGAGTCTATTCCTTATTATAATGGCCACTTGAGGTTTAAAAAAGCCAGGTATATTTGCGATTTTTCTTCTTTTTTTAAAGTCTACAAAGTTTTGTTGTCTTTATTTTTTTTTTGTAAAATCATGTAAAAAAAATTCATAGTGTTTTTAGTTAAACTTAATTAGAAGGTTAACTTTCTTTAATAAACTGAATTTAAGGCCGCCAAAGTGTTAAAGTTTAAAATGAAGTTTGCAGGCTTTCTCGAAAAGTTTGCACATACAAATGTTAGTAGTTTCGAATTCAAATTCAGTAAATATAACAAAAATTGGTACTTATGTACATGCATCTCTATCTCTATTAACTAGCTCTGTTCGACATTTTAAGAATTTTTATTAGAAGGTGGTAGATAAAGTTTTATCGTTAAATTTTAATAACTATTTAAAATTGCTGCAATAAATATGCATAAATGAAATGTCAGACGGAGTCAGTGAGAGCGCATAGCAGTAGGTGAGCGACTTCTATAGAGCCTGGTACAACGAAATATTGGATTTCACAACAGTATTAAAACAACTGAATTTTAGTAGTAACACTCAAAATATCCAGTAATCACATTTGAATATGGTTATACCCCACTGATACCTCCCAGTGTTAGAAAATCATTACAGGTATGTCGTTATGTAACTGCATACCTGGTAATTGTAACTAGTTACTTTTCTTATCACATTTCTTATTACTTTTGTATGGCGATGTCGTGCTAAATAATGAGTTATGCTTACATACCAGCAAACGAAAAATCAAAAGATATATCGTTACCTATGTATATGCTTACCAATATTGACAAACATAATGAATCTAAAAATAGATTTTCAAAAAATAAGTTTTATAGAAAAAATATTTTTTTATTGTAAATTTTGTTAAATAAAATTTGCTCGTGTCGAAAACAGAACCTAGCACTCCAGATTGCCAGTCGATAGCTCTACCCGACATGTGAGCTATCCCTACATGTTGTATTTGATATACATATAATAACATAACTGACCAGCTACGCACAAGTATGCTTACGCGTCAACATACAAAAAATCAGAAAATATGTGGTTACATATGTATATCCACTCACAAAATAAATACAGTCACTTTTTGTTAGTTGTTTCTGAAGTTTTTCCGTTGAGTTGTTTTTAAAAATAATAACAGTTCGTAAATAGAAGAAAAATAATTTTTAACTTTTTTCACAAGTTATTTAAAAATTTAACTAAATAAAAATACGGATGTTTTGTAACAGTCAAATTTTCTAGTCAATTTTTATTGTTTTAAAATAAAACCAAGAAATGAACCAAAAAAGGTATTTTGTAGTAAAAGTTGTTTGAAATAAAAAAACAATAATACAGTTATCCAATTTGTTTTATTTTTTTAGTTTTTTAGTAAAATCAAATATAAATTTAGTTCTTCGCACCGTTTTGCTCGTTATTTTTATAGTAAAAATAAATTAACTTTAAGTTGATTTTACAGTTTCTGATAGTCAATTATTGATGGTCAAAAACCAATAAAAAATTATTAAATTAAATAAAAATGTGAGTAGACCGGTTTTTAACTGAATTTCATTCGTTTGTTTTAAATTGTATTTTTAGTTAATTTTACCTTCAAAATAATTTGTGTGTCCTTACCAGTGTTGAAAAATATTGAGTCTAAAAATATATTTAAAAAAATTTACAAAAAAATTTATAAAATTACTTTACTTTGCAATAATGATAAAAATAAGTTGTAAGTAAGTCAGTGCCATTACTGTTCAGAAAACAAACAAAAAAAAACGGTAAAAATCATTATCACAATTTGCTTTGTCTCATTCCAAAATACTACTCTGTTGTTTTGTTTGAGATTTATTATATCAAATAATAGAGAATCATATGTTTTCTATATGTCAGTTACATTTTAATTTGCACAAGTATTAAACACCCAGCAAAAAAAGAGATGCCGAAGCAGTAGAAAAAGCACTACAATTGATGATCTAGATGTACTTCTTATTGTAACTTAAAAATAATTATATTTTTTTTAAGTTACAAAAGTTTTTTTATTGCTCTCTAAGTCTCTTATATATACATAAAATATGTTTAACAGTAAATTTGGACAATCGTATTCATTTTTAAATTTATATTAATATTTAAGATTTTTGTAATTTTGAAGAGTCATTTTATTATAGTTCTAAATTATTTGTTTTTAATATAGTGGAGATATATTGATTAAAAAGAATCACATATCTTAAAGAACTTATTCTAAATTATTTATTTCAATCACTAAAATATTGACTTTGCTATATTAACAATTTTTTTTGTTGAAATTAAGTATATTTAGCTCTTTTGGCGAATGTCCACCAAGTTCTTTGAAAAACGTTAAAAAATAATAGAACTTATGCAAATAATTAGAATAAGAATCGTAAAAATTAAAGATAAGATCTGCAGATCTTTAATTTGAAAGTAATTTTACACTCAAAAAGTTAAGCAGATCTGACCATCAGTTCTATATATTTGGGACATGCTGATTACAATGGCGTACTTTATTTTTCGATAAATGGTACACACAAATTATTTTAAAGGTAAAACTAACTAAAATACAATTTAACACGAATAAAATTTCAGTTAAAAACCGGTCTACTCACATTTTCATTTAATTTAACAATTTCTTTATTTATTTTTGACTATCAATAATTGACTATAAGAAACCGTAAAATCAACTTAAAGTTTATTTATTTTTACTATAAAAATAACAAACAAAACGGTGCGAAGAACTAAATTTATATTTGTTTTTACTAAAAAATTTAAAATAAAAACAATTCAAATAATTGTACTGTTGTTTTTTTATTTCAAACAACTTTTACTACAAAATACCTTTTGTGGTTCAGTTTTTAGTTTTACTTTAAAACAATAAAAATTTACTAGAAAATTTGACTGTTACGAAATATCCGTATTTTCATTTAGTTAAATTTTTAAATAACTTGTGAAAAAAGTTAAAAATTATATTTCTTCTACGAACAACTGTTATTACTTTAAAAATAACTGAACGGGGAAACTTCAGAAATAACTAAAAATAAGTGACTGTATTTATTTTCTGAGTGCACAGATTTTTCGCTATTTCAGCAACTTTAGTCGTCGAATGTACAGCCGACCTCAATAAATGTAATGCCTTAGTAAGGAAGCAATTAAAAGGAAAATATTTTCATAAAAAAATGTATTCATCTATAGCGGTCTATACACTGGGAGAATTTTCATCACTTCAGTAATGAATTTCTTCATAGTTTCAATGAAAATTGCCACTGGAACTCGTCCATTGAAACTTTTTATAGAATCTATGAAACAGGTTTCATTAAAGTCAATGTTTATGAAAAGTTCATAAAGTTAATGAAACTCTTCATAAAATTAATAGGCCACTCGTCCAATGAATAAATCATTCAGCCAATGAAGAGCTTCATAAAATCTATGAAGCAATTTCATTTACTATTATTTATTATAGTTGGTTGTTGTCGTTGCTAAGCTGGAGTGGATAAATAAAAAGTACTTAGCAAATGCAAAAGGCGTAATGAAATCGTAGCATATTTTACGGATGTACAAAATATATTCACAGAATGAATTCACTAAACTAAAAAGTTTCATAAAAAAGTTTCAAAAAAATTAATATGATTTATAAAAAAATTTCATAGTCCAAAATTAATAATAAAAAATGAATTTAAAAACAAGTAAAAAGGTTAAAGTCGGGCATGCCGACTATACAATACCCTACACCAGTCTGGTTAAAAGCCAACTAATGTTTGGATCCGAAATTCGAATGGGTTAAAATGGGTCTTGTGTCAAAATTTTCTATAATGTGAGCCAGCGAACCAAATTTCATTAAAATAGCTTAATATTTGCGACCTGCAGTTTGTAACCAAGCCAATTTTGGGGGGACCCTTATACGGGCACTAGGTCTAAACATGGACGGCTGTTAACCAAAATAAATAGGCTTCGTCCTTGGGCTGATATTGGTCGGTATACCAAATTTCATCAAAATATTTTAATGTTTGCGACCTGCAGCGTATAAACAATATAATTTTGGGGGGACCCTTATATGGGCACTAGGTCTAAACATGGACCGGTGTTAACCAAAATAAATAGGCTTCGTCCTTGGGCTGATATAGGTCGGTATACCAAATTTCATCAAAATATTTTAATGTTTGCGACCTGTAGAGTGCGCACAAGAATGCATGGACAGACAGACAGACAGACGGACATCGTTAAATCGAAATAAAAAAAATTCTTAGGCGATCGGTATACTATAAGGTGGGTCTAGCACCAATATTTTTTGGTGTTACAAACATCAGCACAAACTTATAATACCCTGACCACGTAGTGGTGTAGGGTATAAAAAATAAAAATTATAAAAGATTATTCTCTCAGGAAATAACGATATTTTATAAAAAAAATAAAAAAAAGTAAATACTATTGAACAATTTCATATATATAAAGAACATTTTCATTAAATTTATGGAAATCCAATTTATGAAATTCAATGAATTTTTTTAATGAAATTATGAAATTTTATTAAAGAAAAGTTATGAAAACTTTCATAATCTTAATTAAATATTATATACATAATGAAATTTTTATTGGTTCTATGAAAAAAATTCTATGAAAATATATTATTATATCATTAATATCATGAAGGATAATTCTCTCAGTGTACGTTAAAATCGCGAATTTTCAAAAATTTTGTATGGCAGCATAGCTTTCCAAGATGTTCCCAAAGTCCAACTCGTTGATTAAACCATGCAGTGTTGTTTTAATGTCATATAGACAGCTGAAATTAATATTGTAATTAATATGCATTTTTGCAATTTCAATTTAGTAGGTTTGAGATTAAGAAGAAGAATACACCTTTTTCTCTAAAAATTATAAACACATTCATTTGCAAATCAGCCCTGTGTCCACGACGTCTCTACCTGCACTTGGTATCCAACTATCAAATTCATTATAACGTGATAATTAAATATTAAACAAAAGAAAAAACAATAGGATTAAAAAATTAAATCAAAGACTTTAGAAGGTTGCCGGTTCAAGTACTGGCATACTTTTCGTAAAAAAGTTTATATAGACGCAATTTAACAACTTAAAATAAATATTTTGATCAATTGACACTGTTTACTGATGATTGCTTGAATGAGACGAAACTGCGGCAGTCTAGTGTTAATTTCCTTGAGCTTGTTAAATTTTCCAAAATAAAAATGTTTTATCCTCCTTCCTACATAAGAGAACTTTAGAAACTGCTATGGTAATTAATTCTATTATTAATTTAGGGCCTGTTTATCTATTACGAAAATAGTCTAAGCCAGGCACGTAGCTAGGAATTTCATTGGGGGGGGGGGGGGGGGGAGGGCTTTTCAAAAATTTTTTGTTTAATTTTTTCCGTTTTTTTTATTTACTGGGGAAGCTTATAGAATTATGTACAGAGAAAAAAATTTATAACTTTTCAAAAAACTCGTTGTTTTAAATTAAATGTGCTCCTTTACTTTTTGTGTAAAGTTCAGTAAAATGAGAGTACCTACACACAGAAAAAAGATTGATTGGTAATCGGTTACCCCTAAGAAATATCAATATGCTAATACGAATTTTTATTACAATAACAAAACTGTAATGAATTGGAAGTGTATACAGCAGAAAAATTAGTTCCTTTTACCAACCTTAGTATTTTTATAACCTAATAAACTAATTCCATGTATAGAACCAAATTTAATAAGGTAGAATATTGTTTGATCCCAAATGTTGATGATAACAACAACAAAAATATTTATAATAACATATTTGAAACCAAATATGTGTTCTCAGTTATTACTATCAATTGTCGGTTCTTAAGATAAACCAAAAAAATTGTATTATAATTATTTTTCGGTGTAATAACATAAAAACTAATTTTTAACTTGGGTTGGGTTTCTGAACCGAAATGAAATTGGGTGAACCAAATACTTATTGCAACCACTAGGTTATTGTCATTTAAAAAATTGTCAAAATAATTTACAAATAATTTTTTATAATAAAAAATATTTTTGAAAACAGACGTATTTCGATTAAAATATAAAAACAAAAAACAAAGAACTTAGGTGAAAATTCAATACGATCTTTTAGTGGTTTTTCTTAAAATTAATTAAGAAATTACAATAATTCCAATATTGATGCTGGATGGTTTGTTAAAATATATAAAAAATTAAAAGTTGGTTGCAAAAATAACTAAATTGTACATGTTTATCAAAGATGAAGTTTTTAAACTAATGTCGATACAATTTTCTTATTTAAATGGTAACATTTATTCTTTTAGGATAATGTGCGAAAAACTTTAATTACTTGTACATTAAATTTAAGAATTGATTTTAATCAATTTTGAAACATAAGCTGAAAAATATGATGTTTTTAAATTAAATAATAAATATGTTAAAACATTTATAAATATATTTTTTTTATTCAATTTTATTGTTAGGACTAATGAATAATCAATAGGTGGTCATTCCTTTTTTTCCATTCCTACAACCGAAACCTTTTTTAGTTTTCAATCACTTCAACTAATATATTTAGGCATAACCACCGAAGCAAGTACTAAAAGTCAGTTGGTTCTATAAAAAATTCGGTAGTAACAAAAGAAAATGCTACAAAATTTTGTGGTAGTACATGGGACCGCATAAATTCGATTGGCAACAAATTCGGTTGCTACAACGAATCTGTTTTCTGGGTGTAAGCATAGAATCCTTTATCTAAATGACAAAATTGACCAAAATTGACGGGAACGCACAAAATCACTTTTCTAACCCAAAACTCTATTTAAAAGAAAAAGAAATTAAAAGGCGTATAGTTTTAGTCTGCGTATAGTTTTAGCACAGTTAATCTCTATATATAAAAGAATAACGTGACTGACTGACTGACTGAATGACTGACTGACTGACTGACTCAACATCGCCCAGCCCAAACCGCTGAAGCTAGGAAGTTGAAATTTGGTATGTAGGTTCCTCTTTCGGCGTAGACGTCCGCTAAAACGGGATTTTTGGAAATTCCTACCGGAACGGCCAAATAGGGGAAAAGTCTCCCCCTTGGCGGCCTGCCAAAACCCCTTTGGCTAGAAAGCTGAAATTTAAGATATGTGTTCCTTGGAGTATGGGCTAACTTTTCTGGAAAGTACTTTCTGGAATTTTGGACAGGGACGTTGTAAAAATGGGGGTTAAAAAGGGGAAAAAGGCCCCCCTTGACGGCCTGCCCAAACCGCTGGAGGTAGGAAGTTGAAATTTGGTATAAAGGTTCCTCCACTATCGTAGACATCCACCAAGACGGGAGTTTTGGAAAATTTTACAGGGACGGGCAAAAAGTCTCCCCCTTGACGGCCTGCTCAAACTGCTGGAGCTATGAAGTTGAAATTTGGTATGTAGGTTCCTCGACCGGTGTAGACGTCCGTTGAGACTGCATTTTTGGAAATTCTTATTGGGAGGGGCAAAAAGGGGACAAAAAAAGTACCTTTTTCCAAAAAAGTACCTTTTTCCAAAAAAGTACCTTTTTCCAAAAAAGTACCTTTTTCCAAAAAAGTACCTTTTCCCAAAAAAGGTACCTTTTCCCAAAAAGTACCTTTCCCAAAAAAAGTACCTTTTCCCAAAAAAAAGTACCTTTTTCCCAAAAAAGTACCTTTTTCCCAAAAAAGTACCTTTTTCCCAAAAAAGTACCTTTTTCCCAAAAAAAGTACCTTTTTCCAAAAAAAGTACCTTTTTCCAAAAAAAGTACCTTTTTCCGAAAAAAGTACCTTTTTCCTAAAAAAGTACCTTTTTCCAAAAAAGTACCTTTTTCCAAAAAAAGTACCTTTTTCCAAAAAAAGTACCTTTTTCCAAAAAAAGTACTTTTTCCAAAAAAAAATCCTTTTTCCAAAAAAAGTACCCTTTTCCAAAAAAAGTACCTTTTTCCAAAAAAAGTACCTTTTTCCAAAAAAAGTACCTTTTTCCAAAAAAAGTACCTTTTTCCGAAAAAAGTACCTTTTTCCTAAAAAAGTACCTTTTTCCAAAAAAGTACCTTTTTCCAAAAAAAGTACCTTTTTCCAAAAAAAGTACTTTTTCCAAAAAAAAAATCCTTTTTCCAAAAAAAGTACCTTTTTCCAACAAAAGTACCCTTTTCCAAAAAAAAGTACCTTTTTCCAAAAAAAGTACCTTTTTCCAAAAAAAGGTACTTTTTTCCAAAAAAAAGTACCTTTTTCCAAAAAAAAGTACATTTTTCCAAAAAAAGTACCTTTTTCCAAAAAAAATTCCTTTTTCCAAAAAAAGTACCTTTTTCCAAAAAAAAGTACCTTTTTTAAAAAAAGTAACTTTTTCCAAAAAATGTACCTTTCTCTAAAAAAATGTACCTTTTCCAAAAAAAAGTACCTTTTCCAAAAAAAGTACCTTTTCCCAAAAAACATACATTTTTCCAAAAAAATACCTTTTTCAAAAAAAGTACCTTTTCCAAAAAACAGTACCTTTTCCCAAAAAAAGTACCTTTTTCTAAAAAAATGTTCCTTTTCCCAAAAAACATACATTTTTTCAAAAAAATACCTTTTTCAAAAAAAGTACCTTTTCCAAAAAAAGTAACTTTTCCCAAAAAACATACATTTTTCCAAAAAAATACCTTTTTCAAAAAAAGTAGGTACCTTTTCCAAAAAAAAGTACCTTTTCCCAAAATAAGTACCTTTTTCCAAAAAAATGTTCCTTTTCCCAAAAAACATACATTTAAAAAAAAATACCTTTTTCAAAAAAAGTACCTTTTCCAAAAAAAAGTACCTTTTCCCAAAAAAAGTACATTTTTCTAAAAAAAATGTTCCTTTTCCAAAAGAAGTACCTTTTCCAAAAAAAAGTACCTTTTTCCAAAAAACATACATTTTTCCAAAAAAAAATACATTTTTCCAAAAAAAATACATTTTTCCAAAAAAAATACATTTAAAGAAAAATACCTTTTCTAAAAAAAGTACAAATAAAGTACTTTGTAAAAACAAAGTATCTTTTTCCAAAAAATTTCGTTTTTCCAAAAAGTACAATTTAAAATAATATATAATTTCAAAAAAACTACTTTTTTTCCTCCCCCCACGGATATCTCCACTAAAACAAGGTTTCTTGATATTCGGCATAGACGTGCGCTAAGACGGGATTTTTGGAAATTCCTACCGGAACGGCCAAAAAGGGGAAAAGTCTCCCAATAAACAGTCTCACAAATTGGAAAAGTGCCTGCCCAAACCCCTGGAGGTAAGAAGTTGAAATTTGGTATAAAGGTTCCTCCACTTTAGTAGACATCGACTAATTCCCTATAGGATATCCCAAAAGCAAATTCGGAATGTGAGTTCTTCCTTCTGTGTAGGCGTCCGCTTAGACGGAATTTTTGAAATTCCTATCGGGAGGGGAAATAAGGGAAAAAGTCTCCTCCTTGACAGCCTGCCCTTTTGCCCAACCTAAAATTTTAAATATGTATTCCTTGGAGTAGGACTAACTCCCCGGTAACGTAATTTTTCTATTTTGGAACAGGAACATAGTAAAAATGGTGGTTGAAAGGGAAAAATGTCCCTACTAACGGCCTGCCCAAACCGCTTAGGCAATGCAGTTGAAATTTGGTATGAATGTTCCCCATCCATCGCAGATAGCCGCGAAGATGGAATTTTTGTAAATTCCTAAAGGGAGGGGCAAAAAGAAGAAAAGCCTCACCTTGGGGGCCGGTAAAAACCCATTCGGCTAGAAACCTGAAGCTTAAAATGTGGGTCCCTGGAGTAAGGGCTAACTTATTAGAAAGATACTTTTTTGAATTTTGGACAGGGTCGTTATAAAATGGGGGCTCAAAAAGGTAAAGTTGCCCCTTAACGACCTGTCCAAACTGGTGGAACTAGGAAGCTGAAATTCGGTACTTAGGTTCCTCTTCCAGCCTAATTCCAACCGGGAGGGACAAAAAAAAGAAAAAGTGTCCCCCTTGACAGCCTGCTCAAACTGGAACTAGGAAGCTGAAATTCCCTGTCGATGGATTTTCGGAAATTCCTACCGAGAGGGGCACAAATAGTAAAAGTTGGCTAGAAACCTGAAATGTAAAACATATGTTACTTGGAGTATGGGCTCACTTATCGGGAAGGTGCTTTTTGGAATTTTGGTGCCGCTTAAAGGCCTGCCGAAACCGCTGGAGGTAGGAAGTTGAAATTTGGTATTAAAGTTCCTCCTCTATTGTAGACATCCGCTAAGATGAGATTTTTGGAAATTTCCACAGGTAGGGTCAAAAACAGGAAAAGTCTCCCCCTTAACGGCCTGGCCAAACTGCTGGATCTAGGGAGCTTAAATTCGGTATTTGGGTTCCTTCTCCAACGTAGACGTCCCCTAAGACGGTATTTTTGGAAATTCATACCGGGAGGGGTAAAAAGGGAAAAAACTTCCCCCTTGATAGCCTGGCCAAACTGCTGGATATAGAGACCTGAAATTATGTATGTAGTAGATTCCTCCTCCAACGCAGACGTCCTCTAAGACGGAATTTTTGGAAATTCCTACCGGGAGGGGTAAAACCGGAATAATTCTCCCCCTTGATGGCCTAACCGAACCCTTCGGCTAGAAACCTGTAATATATAATATGTTTTCCTTGGAGTATGGGCTAACTTATCGACAAGGCATCTCTAGGACTTTGGACAGGAACGTGGTAAAAATGATGGTTCAAAAGGGGAAAATTGGCCCCCCCCCCTTTAATGTCAGCGTCTTTAGCTAGAAACCTAAAACTTAAAGAACAAGTGTATATGGAACACTAAAATTAAGAAACTAAATAGGAAACGAGTGGAATTGAAACACTACATAAGTGGAACGAAATGGATATAAACGTTGAACGAGTGGAATTGAAATTATAGACAATGCAAATGGATTGGAAGAGGGAATTACTTGTTCAAACACTATCCACGGAACATGAAACTTATGTAGCATTGAAACATACTCTCGAAAAAGTTAAACAAATTTTCTAAAAGAGAAAAAACCTTAGAAAAGGAATGGAACTTATATATTCCGATATTTAAACCTCATGTAACGAAGCACCGGTGGAAGAAACCGACGCAGTAAATTTTCCAACTGAATTTGTGAATTTATTTGAATTGCCAGGTCTACCTTTACATAAACTGGAATTAAAAAAAAACTTTAATGCACGCTAACAACCCTGCTTTACGTTATTTATTTTCATTCAAAACACAAATGAACAAAACTACTTACGGGTCTATCTACCTAAGTTCGCACTTTACCAAATTATCTTAACATACATACGTATATTGCAATTTATTATGGATTCATTACTAACAATCCACTTTCATGAGAAAAAATGATCAAATATTTATTTATTTTAAACCCATTGTTGTGCAGAATTATTTATTTGTGGTGACTGGGTGAAGGCTTTTACTATATAAAAACTGTACTTTAAATAAAAAGCGAATTTAAAAAAAATTGTCCAATTTTCAATTTGTTATTTGCACCAGCTGTCCCTTTTACAATTTTCCGAAGTTAACCCTCTAACCGGCAAGCCCGCCTCCAGGCGGGGTATATTAAATTGACCAGAAATTCGCCAAAGGGGTATTTTATAATAAGAAATTATGCTTTTTCAACAGAAAACAAGATTTATAAAATTTTTTGTGAAGAATTTTTTTGTATACAATGCACGGTTTCGAAGCGAGAAAGTGTCAAAGATAAAATTTCGTAAAATTTCAAAAATTAAATATTTTAAAACAACCAAAAGTTTCAAAAATCTTAAAAACATATTTAAATTTACTAAAACAATTGATAGTTACCATGAAGTAAGATTGGAGCTTAAGCTATTAAAAAAGTTCCTTACTTTGGTCCAAGGACGCACAGCATTTCATAAGGATACCTTTAAAGGACATCGCCTTAACTTCAAAACGAATGGACGGATCTTTTTGAAATTTGGTAAAAAGAATATATTTGGTATAGGTAGCAAAGCTTATAAGTTTGAATAATATATATTGAAGTTTTGGTACGTTTTCGCTCAATTTCGCATTTTTCGAAAAACGAAAATCGCTACATCCTCTTAAGTTACAGCACAAAAAATGTAATTTTTTTATTGCAATTATTTCTTTGTAAGAGAAATAATTTGTGCCTAAACCTAGTAATTTTTATGCGCTAGTTTTCAACATTCACCCTTCAACTATTTTGGCCCATATCGCCTAAAGTAGGCAACGAAAAAAAATTTTGTAGAAGAACTTATTGTTTATATTTCGTGAGGAACACATGGTATAAATTTCATTGCAAAAAAGCTTAGGCCGGTTAGAGGGTTAATAGTAAAAAGAGAAAGAGAAGTTAATAGTAGACAGAGGCAGAAAATTTTATAAAAATATCTGTAAGAACGTAAAAATATCTGTAAGGGTCTAAAGGTTTTTAAAACTTGTTTAATATTACAACTGAGAATGGCTAAAAATTTAATTTTTAACGCATTTTCTAAGTTCTAAACTAACAATAAGCTATATATTTCATATTTCAAGTGTAATTTGATTTCTAGGTGATTTCAATTTTCAAAACTTTTAGTTTTTTGCTAATATTTTAAATTTTCTGGCAAAAAATAGGTTAAACAATTTAATACTGTATCTCATAGTTTTGTTACTTGATTATAGCATTGAAATTATATTTTAACACTTTTTGGAAAAACTTTTAATTTATTTCGATATTAGTTTTAAAAGATTTAAAAGAAAAAACTAATATGCAAGTGCTATCCTATATCCCGATAAAAATAAATTTAAAAAGAAAAAACTAATATATAAGTGCTTGTGCAAATTGAAATGTTACTAATACTTTAGAAAACATTGTTTTCTATTGGCGTTTATACATTAATGGATGACACTACATTGCTAGATCTGTCAAAACAACAGAGTAGTTATTCGAAGATGACAAATCAAACTGTGGTAAATTCTTTGTTGGTGTTTTTGTTTTTTCTTTGAAATTTTGAATGTTTAATAACGCTCCTAGACGAGAACAAGAAATTATCATTGAGTTTGTAATTTAATTTAACAAATATTTCCAGAAATTCTAAAAGAAACGTCCCCTGACGATTTCCTTAGTCAAGAATGAAATCCGGATAGGGACATGCCTCCAGCAGATTATTTTTCACAATTTGTAAAATACGTTTGGGATTTTAGCACATTTAATTCCTTTAATGCAATCAATGTATATCCCGATAAAAATAAATTTAAAAAGATTTTATTACAATTTTATAGATTATCGGAAAAGTTAAATATTATAAGTAAATTACATCATTATTATTTTGATTTCCAATGGAGTGCGCCATTTTAATATGATCTTGAATAATTTGAAAGCGCAAAAATAATTTCAAGCCCGATGGCTCCAACGCGAAATGAAAGTAAAATTCCAGAGGATTTTTTCCGGTTTTTTATTTTATGGCCTCTTGAAATATCTGTGTGGCGCGAAAGCCCAGAAATGTTGTACATTTTTAGAGTTAGGAACTCTCTCGCGTTTACGAATAAGTTAAATTTCAACTGTTCTTTTCGGTTCTTTTATTTTATTCCGAATTATCAAACAAACCACTGATATAATATAATATTATACTGATAGAAAAATCCTGAAAAAATAGCAAAAAAAAGGTACTCAAAATTTTTTAAAAGGCACAGCACAGAAAGCTTTTAAAATTAGTAAATCCATTTCGCTAAATATTAGTAAGATAAGTACATCAAAAATGCAACAGTTAAATAAGGAGTGAGATCATAGAAATTTTAACACTCATTGTTGCCTATAACTTTGGTTTAAAGCTTCTAATATTTTTTTTTTTCGGCAGTTTACATTTTAAAAATATGTCAGTTAATAAATTAATTTACATCATGAGTTTTAATTAGCAATTTTTTAAAGAATGGACGATAAAAGAAAAGTGCGTTCAAAAATAATTAAATATTTTCAACAAAACCAAACATGGATATACAAAAAAATTGCCAAAGAAACTAGTGTATGCCGCCAAACAGTTTCAAAAGTGATAAAAAGGTATCTGGAACACCTAACAAGCCGGGAACAAGAACAACGACTGGTTATCGTAACATTGGTAAGGCATATAAAGTTAAAAGCATCCTTAAGAGAGCTCCTAACAAATCTGGCATAAAAACAGCTCGGTTAGCCCAATGCACGGACTTTTTTGTACGTAAATGAAACGTAAGGCAGGACTAAAGTTCTAAAAAGTTCAAAAAGTTCCCGATAGAAAAGCTTTTAAAAATTTGGAGGCCAAAAACAGAGCTCGAAAATTGAAATCAAATTTTATACAAAATTACAACTGTTGTTAATGGACGACGAAACTTATGTCCTGGCTGATATTTTGCAGCTCCCTGGTAAAGAATTTTATGTTTCCGATGTTCGAGGAAATGTTGCGGAAATATTTAGGTCGAAAAAGCAAACGAAATTCCCTAAAAAATTCCTAGTATGGCAAGCTATATGTAGCTGCGGCCAAAGAAGTCAGTCATTTGTGACATCTGACTCTATAAACAGCGAAATTTATATCAAGGAGTGTTTGCAGAAGAGACTTCTTCCATTTTTGAGTCAGCACAAAAATGCTTACACTTACTTTTGGCCCGATTTAGCATCTTGTCACTACAGCAAGAAAGCGCTGGAGTGGTATAATGATATTCTTGTACCAAGAGAGGCAAATCCACCAAACTGCCCACAGCTCAGGCCAGTGGAAAGATATTGGGCTCTTGTTAAAAGAGAATTAAAGGGCACAAAAAAGGTCTCCCAGGACATGCAATATTTCAAACGTAGATTGACCACCTGCTCTAAAAAGGTGACAGAAACTACCACAAAAGCTTTAATGGGAGGGTT
Organism: Leucophora obtusa; assembly: GCA_949987735.1. Lineage (NCBI taxonomy): Eukaryota > Metazoa > Arthropoda > Insecta > Diptera > Anthomyiidae > Leucophora > Leucophora obtusa. The sequence continues at coordinate 116,564,934 of OX465295.1, read as the reverse complement.
TCCGGAAAAAGTGGATAACTTTGTTCGTAGTGGTTAGAATTCCATGGGGTTTTTTATTGTTAGATTTTGTATTAAATTTTATTTAATAAAAATTTAGTTTGAAGTCTTAAAATTCAGTGGTTTGTTGTTTATTTATCTTTATGTGTGTTAACATTTTTATGATCTCACTCCTTATACGAAATTTTAGTAATATTTGAGTTAAATTTCGTTTAATTCAATTGCAAATTTATTTTGCTAATATTGGCTAAAAAATATTGCTAAATATTAGTAAACAAAAAGCAGTAAAGAAATTGTTATATATTTAAAAGTTAATTTATCTTTAAATTTAATTGAGTTGAATACAAATAACGGTCTCTCCTGCTACAATAAACAGAAATATTTGCTAGAAAACAGTAGATTGCTTTCTGCAGTGTAGATTTTTATTCGCATTAAGAAAATAAAAAAAAAAAATAATTTAAAATTCTTTGTGATGGTTTAGTCGATTAATTTTCAGGAAATTTTTTGCTGATTTTAGCAGGGTAAATTGTCATTTTCGATTAACTAAAATATAGCTGGAATTTTATAAATTTAACAGATTTTTTCTTACTCTTTGTATCTTTCTAATGTTTAGCAAACAGATTCTGCTGGATTCAGCTGTTTTTTCACCCAAAATTTTTAAAGACTTTTATATTACATAGTGTATGAACAACTGAAAAAAAAATTCTCGAATGAACGAGTGAACTAGAAGAACACACTAGTTCAAAAATAAAATTGATTCAAATGAACTGTGAAATAAATGCCAAATTCTAGTCATTTTAATCCGATTGTTTGTTTGAACAAAATGTTTTATTTTGTGTGAAAATTTCAAAGTGTGCTGACATTTTTACTCACAATTTCTAAACCGATTTCGACAATTTTTAACACCAAACTGCTAATAACAAACAATTTGAATAAAAATAAGCAAGTGATAGTGCGTCTTTGTAACGTGAATGTCATTAAAATAGACACAAATTAAAATTCGAGCTAGATTTGCAAAACCATTTGCGGGTTTTGTTTTAGCAACAGGGTACTTTTATTTCGAGTTAGAAACATTGAGGCTGACCGCGACGATTATTTTGCTAGATCTTCTAAGTCCGTAGAATCTATTTTTATTAAATATACTGCAAGAAGCTTATTGGGACAAATCCGAATTTATATATGTATTTAATTTGCAGTCAATTCCAGAATGCATTTCGTCTGCTTGCCTGCAAGTAGTGCCAAAAAACTGACTTATATTATCCTTTTAAAATATTTTATTGACATCATATGCCTTAATAATTCACGGCCTCATTTACTAAAATCATCATTAAGGCATATGTCAATAAAATATCTTAAAAGAATAATATAAGTCAGTTATTTCGCTCTCCGGAAAACCTGTTAAAAAACACATAGCACTGCTTGCAGGCAGGCCGACGAGTTCTTGTTTCTCCTAAAGAACGCCTTTTTATGGCGAGTTAATAATTTTAATTATAAAAAATTATAAAAAGGGTGGAAACAAAATTGTAAAATGTCGAATTATGCCTAATTGTCATCCTATAGCAGGGGTGGCAAAACTATGGCACGCGTGTCAGTAGTGGCACGCGAGTGGATTTTAGGTGGCACGCGACGTTTTGTTGGATATTTTCAAAAAATTTAAATTATTAGAAGACCAGCAAAAAATTTAGTTAAATGTTAAATTTCGCTACAAAAATGTGTGATTTAACTCCATAATGGTGAAATTTTTCATAGAGCTTGTAAATCGTTTTTTAAAATGAATAAAACTCAGTATTGCCTCCATTTTTTGATTAAAGAAATATGGTTAATACAGAACTCGCAGATTCGATTATCAAAAAATTCTTGGAAAATTTATAAAATTCTAGACTGAAAGAAGTTTAAATGTTTCGATGAGAAAATGCCTCATATTTGGAGAAGTAAAAAGTACCAGAAAATTGCACAAAAATGGAAAACAACTTGTAATAAAATTGGATCTGAAAAATTAAGTTTTTTTTAAAGGGAAAATAGGTGTTACGAAATAGCCCTCAATTAAATAAAGGCTGAAAATAAGTTTCATAATGAAATAACCGCCTTTGTTGGAATTTAAAATTGGGTTTTGATCGTTTTTGGCAGATCCATTTCATCTGAAATAGAAATTTCTCAGTTCAAATCTATAATATTCGCTTTTTATTCATTATTATGATGATAAAACGCACGCAATTTATTTAAACAAAATCAAATTTTTACCCGAAGCACATTTTGCAACTAGTTTCTTACCTACCTAAATAAATAATGGCGCCCAATAATTTAACTTTTTTTTAACAATATGAAATAACCACCAAAAATGGAATAACCCCCCAAAAAATGAAAAGGAAATAATGTTCAAACTGTTTTAATTTTATTTCATTGGGGATTTTTTCATAATGAAATAATCTCAATATTTAAAGATTAAATAAACTCCCAAATATTAAATAACCGTCAAACATTTTTACGTCATTTCTTGGATGTTATTTAATTTTTCCCTTTGGGGGTTATTTCATGGGGGTTATCCGTAGCGCTGATAAAAATGTACATCTGCAATAATATTTTTAAGAGAAATTTTCTAAATTTTAAAAATTTTAAAAAAGGACTTTAAAAGACAACTAAAATTAAGGTGGCACGCGAGAAATTTTTACAAAAAAATTGTCCGTTTCTGGCACGCAGCGAAAAAAGTCTTGCCACCCCTGTCCTATAGTAATAGCTTGTGCATGCGAGCAGGACACCTGTAATTTTTAAGGAACACCAATTATAAATTTATCAATTTTATATTTAAATTATAATAAATATGACAAAAACTATTAGTAGTAATAACAAACTATGAGCTACGTGCCTGGTCTAAACGATAGAAATTGACAATTGCTTTCGTCAAAAATACATGGGGAACAGAAACAAATTTTCGTTACTTTGCTTTCGTTTAGACCATTTTCGTAATACATAAACCAGGGTCGTTTATACTCATAAAAATTTTACATATGGCTAGATTATGAAGAAAAATGGTAAGAAATTCCTAAAATTTGAAAATATGTGTTTCCATCAGGCACCAGAAAACGTTTTTTTTTTGTTTTTATCAAAAATAAATATCACTAAAGTTCAAAATGTTTTTATTTCTCAATCGAAAACAAAAAATTTCAAATGTACTTTAAAACAAAAATATCCCTCAAGTTGAAATTCGAAAAATATCTTTAGGTATAAATATCAAAGATAAAAAAATTGATAAAAAAATAAAACTTTTTAAAACGTTTTAAAAAACGTTTTTTTTTTGTTTTTCATCTTTGTACTAAGTACAAAAATATGAATAGAATTTTAAAATTTTTGTTTTATTTTAATGGTGGAGATACTATTATGGTTTTTGGTTTCAAATCTGTAGAAAATCATATAATATCCTAGAGTGAACAGTTGAGCGGTATATACATACAAACATATATTGCAAATATTTTGTTTTTTGCTAAAATGTTTGCCAATTGACCAGCATTTTGCACTAATATTATTCATTTTCGGAATGAAATCGCTGTATAAGTTTTCTAATTAAATTTTTGCACCATGAAACCTTTTTCACATTCCGCCATTAATTCGCAATTTTTTAAGTGCAGATTTTTAAAATTTATAACCTAGGGACCATAATACCCATATCTCATACCAAAGTTTGGTAATTAGTTCGCAAAAAAAAAATTGCCAAAAAAAATTTGCAAAAAAAAATTTTTTTCCATTAATGTATTCTTTTGCAGAATATAAATTGCTCATTAGGTTTCTTAACTATTTTTTTGTATCATAAAGGCTTTTTTCGCATTCCGCCAATATTTTGCAATTTTTTGAGTGCGGTTTTTTTAAATTTTTAACCTTAGGACAATAATTCCCATATCTTATGCCGAAGTTTGGTGGTTAGCATGCAAAAAGTTTCGCGAAAAAAAAATTTAGCAAAAAGGAACATTTTTCCATCAACATATTCTTTTGAAAAATGTAAATCGCTGACTGAGTTTTTTAATTTATTTTTTGTACCATAAAGCTTTTTTTCGCGTTCCGCCATTATTTTGCAAATTTTTAAGAGCGGTTTTTTTTAACTCACAACCTAGGGACTATAATACCTATATCCTATACCAAAATTATCTGGTTAGATTGCAAAAACAAAAAAAATTGGGAAAAAAAATTTTCCAAAAAGGAATAGTTTTGCATCAATATACATATGTATATGTATGTAACATATGTATAGCAGAATGTTAATCGCTGATTAAGTTTAAAAAATTTTGAATGCGGTTTTTTAAAATTCATAAATTTGGGACTATGATACCCATATCTTATGCCAAAGTTTGGTAGTTCGTACGCAAAAAATTTCGCGAAAAATTAATTTTGCAAAAAGGAAAATTTCTGCATCAACATATTCGTTTGCAGAATGTAAATCACTGAATGAGTTTTTAAATTTATCTTTTGTACCAAAAAGCTTTTTTTCGCGTTCCGCGATTTTTTTGCAATTTTTTAAGTGCGGATTTTTAAAATTCATAATCTTGGGACTATAATACCAATATTCTCATATCAAAGTTTGGTGGTTAGTTTGCAAAAAAAATTCGCGAAAAAAATTTTCCGAAAAGAAAATTTTTTGCATCAGTGTATTTGTTTGCAGAATGTAAATTTCGGATAACAATTTTTAATTCATTTTTTGTACCATAAAGTTTTTTTTCGCGTTCCGCCATTGGTTTACAATTTTTTAAGTGGGGTTCTTTAAAATCCATAATCTAGGGACTATAATACATATATCCTATACTAAAATTAGCTAGTTAGATTGCAAAAACAAAAAATCACGACAAAAAATTTTGCAAAAAGGAATAGTTTTGCATCAATATATTTGCTTGCAGAATGTTAATCGCTGATTATCATGCTTTGTAGAAGTCTTTTCGGCGGAAATTTTTATTACTTTTTAATAACGCAAAAGTTTATATCATTGGATGCAGAAATATGTCTATATGAATGTTGTTTTAAGAATTTTTACAAAATTTATATGTAATTGTAATCAGAAAAAACTAAAAAAAACGTTTTAAAACGTTTTATTTTGTTTTTTCCTCAATACAAAAAAAAAGTTTTTTTTTTTGTTTTTTCCTCAGTACAAAATAAAAATAATTCTCAACTTTCCTGAAAATATCAGTACGGATATTTTTAAAATTTTGTTTTCGAAAAGAAAACAAAAAATAAAAAAATTGATGAAAACAAAATATCCATCAAGAAAAATAAATTCATTTGTACACAAGTGATTTTTTTTTATTGAGGAAAAAACAAAATAAAACGTTTTAAAAGTATTAATATCGGGTGCCTGGTTTCCATTCACTTACGAGTAATTGTTTTCTTTCTTTTTATTAACTATCTTTCTTTAATTAAAATTTATTTTTTTCTCTTACAGATATCGGACCAATTTTACACCTTTAAACCCACTTTACAACAGAGTATCATTTACACCCCTAGTTATTAGTGTATTGTAGAATTTTAAAGTTAATTTAGAGTTTTACAACCCAAACCTATAAGAAAAAAATCCAACTAACACTTTAATATTTCACAATCCCCAAACAGTCGTCATTTATTGTCATTACAAAATATTAGAGCCAAAGTAGTATTCCACACTAATCTATAACATAAATTTTACACAGTAAAAAAACAAAAACTCCACACATAATCCGCTAAGCTCAAGTTAGAAAAAAAAAAAATAGAACACCACTAAACGAACCAAAAAAAAAACATTAGTACTAAAAAAATTGGTTTCAAAATTGGTCAAATGTTATGTTGCGGCTTTTGTTGTGGCAACATGTCAAAACGAGACTACAAAGTAGCCACAATGGATGGCATAGAACTCGAGCCATTGGGAGGCGAAAAAATGGATAAAGATAAGGACAAGGATAAAGAAAAACAAACGAATGGTGTAACATTTGGTAAGTGAAAAAGAATTTTATTTTTCAATCTTAAGAGAAAGTAGTAGTTATATCTTTGTTGAAAAAGAATTTAAATTAAAAATTTAAATTGTCAACGACGACGAGCAACAAAAGTGTAAGGGAATAAGGCATTAAAAAGAAAGGGGTTTCCCTTTCCTTTTGGTGTTGTTCTTCACCGTCGTTTGTTGATATTCCCTTAAATGCTTTTATTCATAACATAATTAAGTTAAGAACCCTTAAGTGGTTCTTTTTTCATACTTTTCCTTTCTACATCTCAACATTCATCGTCATCAGCATCAACAACAACATAAATATTAACAACAACATCGTTTTCGTGTTGATGTTTTAATGAAGGAATTCTACAGTTGTTCATACACTCATACGCGGTTATTCACTATGGGTTAGGTGCTCACTTTTCGTTCGATCCCCTAATATATTTACTGAAGACCAATTCATTAACACCCCAGCAAAACCCTGGTAATGGATTGGACATTTTGCACGCATTGCCTGGCAGTGGGTACCCCTTTACCCTTTGTTTTACTTTAAAACCTAAAGTAATACGTTACTAATAATGTGATACATTAGTACTGGGAGGTATGAAATAACGAGTTACCGATATAGGGATATATTACTACTTATTTGGAGGCTTTAAGATAATCCTTTACTGATATTGTGTTATTTATCAGTGCATTACGTACTAATGTGTAGCGACTTATTTGGCTCCCTACAAGTAACAACTTATTTCAGTACTTTCTTCGTAATGACTTATTTGAGTCTATACCGGTAATCTTTAGGCAACCACTTACCTCCAGTGATACCCCCATGTTAAAATAATGCATTATTTGACCAAAGTGTAAGTACTTACAATTGAATGCTTCATTACCTCCATTAAGAAAAATTAATGAGTCTCAATGACAAAAATGAGAAAATAGTTTATATTGTTTTTTAAAATGTCTGTCAAATTATAAATTTCGTCTCATTAAAGGCATTAAATGTGCTAAAATCCCAAAACTTATTTAACAAATTTTAAAAAATAATCTGTTGAAGGCATGTCCCTATCCGGATTTCATTCTTGCCTAAGGAAATCGTCAGAGGATGACGTTTTTAGTCATTAAATAGTGTTAATATTTATTATCAGAGAAATTTGTTTTGAATATTATACAGTTAGAAGCCAATAAAGTCTTTTAAAATTCAAGTTTTATAAAATTCAGAAAGTGGAGTTAATCGATTTGGCCACTGAAGAATTACATTTTTAGTTTCTTATTCCATTTCCCTTTACCTGATAATAGAAGGTTTTGCTGGGACTTAACGTACCATTTTTTTTTAAATAGACGTAACACTCAGGAAATTCTTCCTATTAATTAACGTATTGCTTCCTTTGCAAAGGGGATAGAGAAGAAATGAAAGGTGCTGAAAGATGAAGGGCTTCAAATATGGCAACACTGCAATTGCGCGAGATGTTGAATGTTAGAACAGTTGTTCCGCGCCATCTAATGAAGAGTTGGCGAACTTTGTTGAAGCTTTTTAGTTCATAGCCCTGTTATATTATTTTACTTCGGTGGGGTTAAGTGCTATGGGAACACCGAAGGAGGACGCTGCGATCTGTTTGAGGGATAGAAAAAACTCATACATATTAGTATGTTTCATAACTTGATGTTGCCTTGGTTGGGGATCGAACCCGCAAGCTAACGTGTAACAGTCCAACGCGCTAACCATTACTCCACAGCGCCCACATAAATATGATGCTTTCCAAGTCAACTGCCGCGCTATTGCAATAAGTATGTGGTCTCAATGTCAAACTTACAGAATTTGTTGTCCTATATGGTACGAATAAAAATTAAATCAAAATTTATTTTCTGAATTTTAAATGATATTTTTTGAATTTGAAAAGATATTTTCTGAATATCAAATGATATTTTCTGAATTTCAAATAATATTTTCTGTATTTCAACTGATATTTTGTGAATTTCAAATGTAAATTCTGAATTTCAATTGATCTTTTCTGAATTTCAATTGATATTTTCTAAATATCAATTGATTTTTTCTGAATTACAATTGCAAAAGGTGTAGTTCCGAATTTTTAATGTAAAGAAAACTCAATTTATCTAAAACTCTACCAACTTTTAGTATTTTAGATAAAAGCTTCGATTTTTTCATTCCACACATAAAGTTTTATACTCAGCTTGGTTTTGGGGAAAATGTTTTTTGAATATTATATGTATATCGCAAATATTCTGTTTGAAAGGAAATGTTTCTTAAAAAACCTCTGCATCTGAGCAATATATTTTAAGGTATTACACCCAAACTTATAGGTGCCCTAATATATTTTATAAGAAACATTTCCATTAAAACATAATATTTACGATATTCAATATCCAAGGAATATTTCTTCCATAACCAAGCTGAGTAACACTATACTCACAAAATTGTTTAACAAATATTAGGTCATTTGAACTAAATTTTAAGAAATTTGGGGATAATTGGGCAAACGATTATAAAAGCTAAAGAGTTCCCATACGAAAAAAGTGTACTCTTTGGTTCCCTTAAAATTTATATGGATTGGGATTCTGTTAATTCCCGTGAAGAATAAGAGAAACAAAAGGAAAACGAAAAAGTTAACAGGGCACTGTTTTTATTGTTTCTTATGCTTATTGATTAAAGCGGTAACAAAAACAACTTTAAGAGAGAAATAAATAATAAATAATCAATTTTAATTATTTTTTATTGTTTTTAATGATGTTTTTTGCTTGTAAACCCGTTTTTATTAAATTTATTGTTTTCGTGACGTCCTCCAAAACACTTTAATGGACCCTGATTGGGGCCAAAGAAGTTTTACCTCAAATCAAGTACCTACAAACACTCTTTTCTCAAAAATAAGTAAAAACAATTAACTTAAATTACGTAAATTTTTCTTTCAATTCAGTAAATTTTGTCTTCAATTTTTTAGAATGCCAGTAATTTACTTAAATTTAGTATAATCTTTTTCTTAAATTAAGTAAAAATATCTTAAAAACAATTAAATTACCCTTAAATTTTAAGACTCTTGAACTTTAGTACAAGCTAATTTTTAGGTCATAGTTATACAAATATTAAGTAAGAAATATTCAAAATAAATAACCAAACATTTTTTTATATACTATTATTTATTAATTTGCAATTCTCATTAAGCCTCATTCAGAAAACAGATTCGTGCTTACAACCGAATTTATTTCCAATCGAATGCTTTGGTTGTGACTACTGTATTTTTCAGTTCTGACTACCGAAATATTGCTGAGGCAATAGAAATTCTGTTGCAATTATAAAACTGAAAAATTCGGTGACTGCAATCGAACCATTCGATTGGCAACAAATTCGGTTGTAAGCACGAATCTGTTTTCTCTATGTACCGAAACCAAAAGTTTTTGTTTTTTTAAGTTTTCGATTTGAAATTTGTATGGGATTTGACAATCGAAAACAAAATAAATTTGAAAACTACTAGTTTTGGGTTCAGTATGAATGAGGTATTAGGTAAATGTTTTCAAAAAAATCGAAGTAATCAATTCAGTGATTCCAACCCATTTTGCTGAAAAATCGTCAATTTAAGGAGAAAAAATCATTATTTTGTGAAAATCGTCAATCCAAAAATTTCTTATATTTCAATAAAAAAGTATACGATTACCAAAAACTCAGTTTATATAATTTTACCATTCGCAAAGTAGGGGGAATATTAACTAACAAGAAAAGTATCTAATTTTTAATGAAATTCAGATATGCGACAGAGGAGGGATATAATGGGGGATCAAAAACGAACCTATTTTTCTCTGCACACACAGAATGGATTCGTTGTGACAACCGAATTTTGGTAGTCACATGTACTATCACGTTATTCTGATACAGCAACCGAATTTTTCAGTCGGTTGCTGTATTTATTGGCTTATTCGGTAGATCCAACCGAATTTATTTTAATATTCTTACCGAATTAAATTAAACACCATTTCCAAACTTTTTTTTTATTATTGTTATAGTAAGTAGACTATGAAATAAATAAAATTAAACATATAAAATAAAGAAGGTTCTTAGAACTTGAGGGCTTTTATATGAGAAAAAGTACCCCAGATTCTGATGACCAATTTCTTTCGGAAAACCTTCCATATTCTAAAGCCTTTTTCTATAATATAAATTTTCAGAGTCTGAGGCAGTTTTTTTCATAAAAAACACCCATATCCAGAGGACCTTTTCCTTTATTCTCAGAACCTTTTCTTTTTAAAAAAATGCAGACACAGGAAAATTCCGATTTTGAGAAATTGATCCCAATAAATATTCTAGATTAAGGGCAACATACTAGTTTCTGAATCCTTAAAGAGATTATGTTATTAATTAAATTGAGATTATGTTTCCTTAGTTTTGAAAATGTCGTCTAAATTTCCTTTTTAAAATATTGTCTGTTCCTTATGAATTTTAAGATTGCCAGTTAAACCTAGACACATACATTTTATTTAATGGAAATCTTCATTTTGTGGCTATTTATGTATGTATACTAGGCTGGGTCGATTTGTGGGGAGGCAAAAAAATCGCCCATGGCTCAGGGAAAATCGTATTCTAGGGATCAAAATAAGAAACTTTGCCGAAGGAACCATACCTCTAAAACGAATTCTACTACCCCTAACTGTTGACTTTTGTCCCGTAGGGTCAAGTTTTGAAAAATCCCACTTTGACCCATTTAGAGTGCCCCAATCGAGTCCAAATGTATGACCGACCCCCACTAACTTTGGAGGGCCGATCCACCCATGCCAGTGGTACACCCCCTGGAACTCCCCTGGGGGGTTCCCCATACAAACATTTTAAAAAATCACCATTTTTGGCACTTTATTTTATTATTTTTTATTTATTTTATTTATTTTTATTATTTTATTTATTTTTTCTCCTTAGAAATTTATTTAGTCAGAACATATGTAAATGAAAAAATTAATTTAACTTAGTAATAGAAAAGAAAAAATGCCCAGACTTGAAAGCAAAAAAGACTTCAAACAGTAATTTTTTTTATTTTCTTTTCTATTACTAAGTTAAATTAATTTTTTCATTTACATATGTTCTGACTAAATAAATTTCTAAAGAGAAAAAATAAATAAAATAATAAAAATAAATAAAATAAATAAAAAATAATAAAATAAAGTGCCAAAAATGGTGATTTTTTAAAATGTTTGTATGGGGAACCCCCCAGGGGAGTTCCAGGGGGTGTGCCACTGGCATGGGTGGATCGGCCCTCCAAAGTTAGTGGGGGTCGGTCATACATTTGGACTCGATTGGGGCACTCTAAATGGGTCAAAGTGGGATTTTTCAAAACTTGACCCTACGGGACAAAAGTCAACAGTTGGGGGTAGTAGAATTCGTTTTAGAGGTATGGTTCCTTCGGCAAAGTTTCTTATTTTGATCCCTAGAATACGATTTTCACTGAGCCATGGGCGATTATTAAATCGACCCGCCCTAATGTATACTTACTTATACTTATATGTATGTTGAAATTTAAAAAAAAATCTGATTCTAAATACTGTATCCTTAAAATGCGTTTGTTAATACATAAATTTTAACTAATTTCTTAAAACAATTTCATTTTTTAATTGAATTTTTTTGACAGTTTTATTTATTTTGATTTTTTATTTCGATTATAAACACCAATATAAAATATCACAATCGGTTAGCACAATACAACTCGCTTAGCGACAACAAATTTGTCGGTACGAAATACCAAATAAAACATAATGCGTAATTTAGTATGTATATGAATTTGGTCGAATCTGTTAAATAATGATGGATATACCAAATAGATTGGGTACTATGTACAGTTTCTTGTTTTGAATAACCGAATTATATGAAAATATTTTTTATTTTGTTAAATTGGTTGGTATGACAGATTTTATTATTAAAAATTTATTTTAAAAGTTGTAGGAATTATATAGTTGTTGGTGAAGCCTTATAATCATTCTAACTGTAATTATTATATTATCGTAAATGTATTTACAATGTTTTAGAAGAACCGTGGTGATCCCAATAATTTTCTAATTAAATTATTCTCTGTGTGTGAAAACATGTTTGAAGTTTACGAAAATTAGATACATTTGTTTACAGAGTTAAAGTACTTGAGAAAACAAAAATTTTGATACCCTTATTGCCCGTGTTGTAGGCCCAGGGTTCCCACTTTATTCAAACATTTGAATTATTGGTGAAAAAGGCGCTATGGAGAAAGTCGTACTAAAGCTACGAATATCGAAAAAACTCAGAGGCTCCCACGATCAAATTAAATGGGCACTATTATGTATAAAATTGAACTAAAATGTAAAACAATTTCCCATATAAATTTGCTATTCGAAAAAAATAACAGAGGTTTTCATATAAACTCGTATACTACTCGTAAATAATGTAAACCTGGTATATTTATGAGTTTAATATCAAACTCCAAACATAAAAATATGGTTTGCATTTATACAAGGTTCACAAGGAATTTACGAGTTTATATGAAAACCCCTAATAATTGAGTAACAAATTGAACTGTTCGTGCGTGTTTTTTTTTATCCAAAAAAGCTTTCATTTGATACCCAATTTGTCATTAATCTTTGAAATTATAAGAAATAAATTTAAAAAACTAAACATTGGGTAATTTTTTATTCCACTTTTGAACCCGTAAAATGAGACTGGGCGCGAAAAAATACGTGTACATTTTTTTTTTCCTATATCAGATTTCCGAATCTCATTAGGATTGGAGAGAACCCACTGGGATATGTTACTTGTAAGTGATATGGTATTTATAAAACTACATATATAAGTTTTAAGTTAGATGAATGAGGGGTATATAGTTGATCTTTTATTCGGTAAATGAATGTTCTTTAGTTTGACTCTAGATCATAAATTAATATCACTTTCTGTTTAAATTATTTTTCAAATTAAAAAAGATGATACAATTTTCACAAGTAAATTACAAAGAATAAAAAATTTGAACGAATTCGATAAGGCCAGCAAGACAGAATACGTATTTTCTGCTTTCTCTACAAAGCCATCATTAGTGTCGTTTGCCTTGACGGGTTAATAATTGATAATCGTCTTCTTATGTGAAAGTTGAAAGCAAATCGAATATGTTAACAACTGAACTTAGACTAACATCAACGAAATCCAACAATGCTATTTTTATCGATTGTTATTATTACTCTTTTTTGCTTTGAACCTTAATTCTTAAAGTATCTGAGCTGGTTCTATTCAACTCTGTGTATGATAGCTGCAGATTTTTGAATTACAACGAAGCGTTAAATTTAAATGTATGTTATTTAAATTATATTTTGCATCGTGTCATGTGTTTTCAAGATGAATGAGGGTATATAGTTGATTTTTTATTTGGTTTTGATCTTCAATTTTGTCAGTTTATTCGTGTCATTTGTTGTGTAAATACATCTCTTAATATGGGAAAAGTTCAACATATTTTAAAGCCAATGATTTTTCAAAAATTAGAGATTTTAAAAAAATTAAAAAGTGAACATTCCATAAATTCAATTTGCGTGAATTACAAGTTGCATAAAAGCTCCATTAGTCTTTGCGTTCTGTGACGTTTCTGTAATGTGGCTCTTTTGTGTAGTTAGTCTTTTAAGTAACAACGTATCAGCTGTTTAATGTTATTTTTCTTAGCAGAGATCTGCGCCAACCAGATTAATCGGTTGGGGTAGCTAAATAAAAAATTGCAGTGGCGGCTTATAGCTGGCTGTGAGCCGAAAGCTGATCGGCTAGCCAACTTTAAGTTGATACATACAAAACATCGGCTTAACGGTAAAAAAAGAAAATTTAAAAAAATATATATTATTTTTAGATTTTTATCGTGTAAAAAAATTTTTACACGGCGGCGGTGACAAAAATTAGACGGCGGCTCGGCTTAGCCGAGCTGCATAAAAAAATTACATAAATTTTTCATATTTACCGAATTATCGTAAAATTAAACAAAACTTTACCCATTTTATAGTAGTACATTTCCAAACATTTTTTTGAGTGTATTTACTCGACCGATAGGTATATTTTACATGGAATGATTCTTAAGAACCTAGTCTTTCAGAATATTATGTTTGAAGTCACTCTTGAAACACAGTGTGTTATGCAATGAAAAATTTGACAAACCCGGGCATGAAAACATTTTTTGAAGAGTGCAACTTTCACATATGTGGAAGAATTTCTGAACGGTACATACTAAAAATATAAAGTTGCCCGATTAGGCGAAAAAATTGAAAATTGGATGATTTTAAAAACTGTAAGAAAATAAAAACTTTGTGTAGTTAAAAATTTAACTCTGATTTAGATCCTGGTAAGCATACCAATAATTTTTTAAGGACTTTTCCGACTCCGGCGACGTTTTTCGCAAAATTGAAAAACATTCTTGCGCTCCTATAGAAAAACGTTCTAAGATTTGAATTTCGTGATATTTATATAACTGATTCTATTTAAGATTATAATGTCCTGATATTTATAGAAAACTATCATAGTCAAAATAGGTATGCAAAGTACCCAGCAAAATATTGGTAATGACACCTCATTACTATCTGCATTACCAAAAATGATATATCATTACCTTTTGCATTATTTTATAATATAAAATAATGACTTCCTAATAACGGCCTATTGTATTCATTGTTTCTAAATATAAAATAATGACTAACTCGTATTAGTTTAAATAAGTACTTTTTACACAGTTAAATTTTTTTATTATATATAAATATGTTTTATGTTTAAATTTTTATGGCGAGTCCTAAAATTACACACTAGAGAAAACTTAAATTTTTCTGAATGTATTTCCTTAGGCTAATAGTATTTGCCTAACTCCTTATTTTTAAGAATCAAGTAAACAATCGGATAACCACTTATAATTAAACTTTTTGTAAGCATGTGTGTAACCACTTATTATTCAAAATCTTATAACTACTTATTTCTCATTTTTTCGTAAGTGAGCGGGTAAGCGTGACTACTTATAAAAACGACCACGCCAAACAAAAATAATGAGTTTAGACGCCAAAAAATAAGTTGTGCGGAGCTATGAATTTCTATTATATAATCACTTATTTGGTAATGAAAGATTTTGCTGGGTAGGTCTGAATTCGGAAAACATAATCAGAGAAACAATGTTAACACCTTAAATATTAAGTGTGCTTGTTTACATGCTATTTTTGACTAGCTTTACAAGTTTTACTCAAAAATCCATTCGAGTACAAACAAAAAAAAAAAATAGTAAGAACTATAAAAAATTCAAGGGGAATTTTACTAGTTTTTACTCGAGGAATTTCTTTCAGCAAAAACTAGTAATATGTATTTTTGTTTAACAAACGATAAAATTCAACACATTTTTATGTGAATCGTTATTACATTAATTAACTCTTATGATTCACATGAAAGTTGGCACTCCGCGAACGTTTTAATGCGATTTTCGTAATTTTTTTTGTTAATTTACTATTTTTACCCTACACCACTACGTGGTCAGGGTATAATAAGTTTGTGCTGATGTTTGTAACACCAAAAAATATTGGACCTAGACCCACCTTATAGTATACCGATCGGCTTAGAATCACGTTTTATTTCGATTTAACGATGGTCGTCCGTCGGTCTGTCTATCCATGCATTCTTGTGCGCACTCTACATATACGCTGCAGGTCGCAAATATTAAGATATTTTGATGAAATTTGCTACACCGAAGGCCCAAGGACGAAGCCTATTGATTTTGGTTAACATCGGTCCCTGTTTAGACATAGTGCTCATATAAGGGTCCCCCAAAATTCGCTTGGTTACACGCTGCAGGTCGCAAATGTTAAGATATTTTAATGAAATTTGGTTCGCTGACTCACATGGTCCCGAGAACAAAGCCGATAGATTCTAGATAGGATCGGTCCATATTTGAACCTATCGCCCATATGGGCTATATTTACGATTTTCTCTTCTTTATTATTTTATAGAAAATTTTGACGCAAGTCCCATTTTAACCCATTCGAATTTCGGATCCAAACATTAGTTGGCTTTTAACCAGACTGGTGTAGGGTATTGTATAGTCGGCATGCCCGACTTTAACCTTTTTACTCGTTTTATAATTTTTTTCTTCGAGTACTTTTGAATATTTTGACAACTTTTTCAATATTTTTCTCTTTTACTACACCTTTTGCAATTGTAATTCAGAAAATATCAATTGAAATTCAGAAGTTCCATTTGAAAATCAGAAAACATCAATTGAAATTCAGAATTTCCATTTGAAATTCAGAAAACATCAATTGAAATTCAGATTTTCCATTTGAAATTCAGAAAATATCAACTGAAATTCAGAAAATTTCATTTGAAATTCAGAAAATATCAATTGAAATTCAGAAAATATCATTTGAAATTCAGAAAATTTCATTTGAAATTCAGAAAATATCAATTATTATTCAGAAAACATCAATTGAAATTAAGAAAATATCAATTGAAATTCAGAAAATATCAATTGAAATTCAGAAATCGTCATTTGAAATTCAGAAAATATCAATTGAAATTCAGAAACCGTCATTTGAAATTCAGAAAATATCAATTGAAATTCAGAAAATATCATTTGAAATTCAGAAAATGTCAATTGAAATTCAGAAATCATAATTTGAAATTCAGAAAATATCATTTGAAATTCAGAAAATATCAATTGAAATTCAGAAAACATCAATTGAAATTCAGAAAATATCAATTGAAATTCAGAAATCGTCATTTGAAATTCAGAAAATATCAATAGAATTTCAATTGATATTTTCTGAATTTCAATTGATGTTTTCTGAATATCAATTGATATTTTCTGAATTTCAATTGACATTTTCTGAATTTCAAATGATATTTTCTGAATTTCAAATGATATTTTCTGAATTTCAATTGATATTTTCTGAATTTCAAATGAAAATTCTGAATTTCAATTGATATTTTCTGAATTACAGTTGCAAAAGGTGTAGTTTTACTAGAAATGTATTCATACAAACCTATTATTTGAGATTTGGAAAATATCATTTGAAATTCAGAATATACACCCTAAAAATTTCTTAGTTGATTATAACGAAAATTTCAACTATCCCATAGGTGAAATACCCCTAATATATAGTTGAACTGATTTAGTTGATCGTAACTAAGGCTATTGATGTGGCTAATGCCAACGATTTGTTAGTAGAAATTAAACAAAATTTAAAAATAGCATATTTCAACTAATTTTAATTTATAACTTGCAATCACCAATATTTTTATTGCATCTTTAAGAAAAGGAAAACTTTCTCTTGATATTGTATATTGTATATTACATTAGGCTAGATAATTTATTTACATTTACAATCATAGACATTTTAAGTGAAAATTACCGTTAATGGCAAACTCGGCTCCAATAAATTACGTCAAACTACAGGTTAATCATTTAAGATTGAAACATTTTGCGTTTCTGACCATCGCGACGCACTTTCCTTATATTAGTAATTGTTTAACGAGTCTCGAACACCATTTAATATGCAATTTTACATTTCAAGATTTCTAAAAAATTGAGATACATCTAAATAAAATCTCGTCGTAAAAAACAACAGATATTAAATATTTTCGACTTACCAGTTTGCAGCATTTATTTTTAATACGCTATCTTCTCTTTTCCCAAATTTATTTGCTATTTTCAATAAAAATGTTGAGCACATACTGGTATATATTTTTTCCTTCGACTTTTTTAAATTTATGAACCTTAGAAAGTTATTTGTCAATTTGAAAATGAAGTACAAAAACTCAAAACAATAATAGTGTTTGTTTACTAAGCCCTAAATTCATAAACGCTTTGTAAAATTATAGGAGGTTTATTGAACAAATTTTGTATGAAAATGACGTTTTGTAAACCTGCTATAGCTTTACAAAGCATTTATGAATTGAGGGGTAAACCTATAGTTGTTTATAGTGTCCGACCGAACTGACTTTTTTAAGGCCGAACCGAAGTCGAAGCCGAACTTCGGCCAAAATTACTAAGTTCGGCCGAAACCGAAGCCGAAGTCGAATGCTTTTGTGTTTGAATAAAAATACAATTTCATGCAATTTTTCAAATTCAAAAATGGGGAAACCAATTTCTAAATTGCAAAAACCTAAAAAAGTTGTATTTTTCGCTCTTTAAGTAAAAATTAAGTTAAATATGTGCATAGTTATAAGTAACTATACAAAATTAAAGAGCTAAATGCTGTAAAATATTGATTTATAGAAAAGTTCGGTATTCGGCCAAAATTTAGCCGAACACCGAACTTGGCCGAACATCACGAATACTCGGTCGGACACTAGTTGTTTATGATTAATGTGGTTGTTTTAAATTTATTTTTATTCAACTAAGGATTTCCTTAACTATCTAACTAAGGAATTTTATCGGTGTATCAATTGTGACTAAGTAAAAATAAATTGAAATTCACAATATGTATGTGTAAAAATTAAAATTCCGAATAGTTCAATTGAAATTCAGAAAATATCAACTGAAATTTTGAAAGTATCAAATAAAATTTCCTGTAATTTTCTGATTTCTAGATGTAACTTTGTTAATCTAAATTGCTGTTGTCTGAAGTTCAGTTGCTACGTTCTGAATTTCATTTCATGTTTTCTGAATTGCAATTGATGTATTCTGAATTTCGATTGAGTTTTCCTTATCTATGAATTTTAATTAATTATTTCAGATTTGCAATTCTTAATTTTAATTGCTGATTTTGACATTTTCTGAACTAAACTTGGTCTGCGATTGATGTACAAATGATATATTCTGAATTCCAAATGTCTTATTCTTAAATCAAAATGATGTTTTTTTTTTCATTTCAAAGAGAAGCTCTGAATTTTAATCGTTATTTTCTGAATTCCAATTGATATTTTCTAATAACACTTGATATGAGGTGGAGAATTATGTT
Organism: Leucophora obtusa; assembly: GCA_949987735.1. Classification (NCBI taxonomy): domain Eukaryota; kingdom Metazoa; phylum Arthropoda; class Insecta; order Diptera; family Anthomyiidae; genus Leucophora; species Leucophora obtusa. Next base: position 116,546,093 of record OX465295.1, on the reverse strand, counting down.
TTCCTATATAAAAATCCTAACTTCTCAAAAAGCTACTAAAATTAGTTAAAAATTGACTTTCAGAGCAAATTGCTGAAAATAGCAGATTTTTTACTAAATACTACTAAGTAAGATAAGAACAGCAACATTTTAGTTATAATTGATTTAACTTTTATTTAATTGAAAATAAGAAATTATACTGTAAAATGTGCAAAAAATTTTGCTAAATATTTGTAAACAAAAAATACCAAAATAAACTGTTATATCTACAAAATTTTTATTATATCAACTCACTCTACGAACGAGCGGAAACAACTCCCTTTTGAATAATTATATTAAGTATCTTGACAAACTGTACTAGTTATAAATAACCAAATGTATTTTTAAGTCTTATCACATAACGGAAAAAACCCATAATTAATAACACTGTGAGACAAATGGTAGGAGTGATCGGGAAGGGTTCAAACTACCGGGGAAAGTTATATCGGTAAAAAAGAAGTTATACGTGTCCCGGCGTTTCGCTGGGTCAACCCTAGGAATCGAGATATATCGATTTGACCTTTGGTGGTCTTTTTTTTGACATAAGTCGAGAACCACTAGTCCGATTTTGCTCAAACAATTTTAAAAAAATTAAAAATTACAATTCCTTTAATCTGTTCATATAACGTTTTTCTATGTACTCAACAGTTTTGCCGGTAAAAATAAATGTATGAAGAAAAAAATATTTTTTGCCTAAAATATTAAAAAAAAGTAATAAACAAAAGGTTATTGATTTTTATGGTAGCGGTAACAAACATTTATTTTTACCGGCAAAACTGTTGAGTATATAGAAAAACGTTATATGAACAGATTAAGGGAATTGTAATTTTTAATTTTTTTAATATTATTTGAGCAAAATCGGACTAGTGGTTCTCGAGTTATGTCAAAAAAAGATATATCTCGATTCCTAGGGTTGACCCAGCGAAACGCCGGGACACGTATAACTTGTTTTTGACCGATATAACATTTCCCGTTGGTTTCATCCCATACCGATTTTGACTGTCGCATAGTGTAATAATAACCAAATGTATTTTAAGAAAAACCCATGATTAACAATATAATCTTTTAGTACCTTTCCTATGAAACAGATAAAAACTTATTCTGTGTTTAGGAAGAAACATCAGGCACCGATAAACGATCAGGATCGGTGTTTATCAGGATGTATATTATGTTATGTGCATTGAAAATATTATAAATAGAGGAACAACTAAATTTAATAAACAGAACTTATTTTACCAACAAAGAGATATCGTCTGATTTCTTAAGCGAATATTAGGAAACGGTTAAATATTTTTCTCAAAAAAGTAATACTGAAAAAGTTGAAAGTAACTTCTTTCAATTCATCCGTATTCAAAATGTATTTAAGTAAAATTTAAGTAAAAACGGTTAAATATTTTTCTCAAAAAAGTAATACTGAAAAAGTTGAAAGTAACTTCTTTCAATTCATCCGTATTCAAAATGTATTTAAGTAAAATTTAGTTGAATGCAGCAAACAGCAGTCTATGCTGCTGTCTAAATTATTATTCGCATTAAAAAAAGAGTCAAAAAACATTGAACATTTTTAACTTTTTGTGATTTTTTAGTGTACTCAATCTTCAGGAAATTTTTTTGCTGATTTTAGCAGGTTATTTTCTATTAACAAAAATTTAACTCAAATATAACTGAAATTTTTTTATATTTAACAATTTTATTTTTGCTGTTATTTTCTTACTAAAATTTAAAAAAAAAACCTCCCATTAGTGTTTCCACGAGCTTTTCATCCAATTTTCTGGCTGCCACATTCCACTTCGTTCCGAACTCTTCTATATTTGATACTGCCGAACTTGTCTTCTTTAAAGTTCCTTCTATTTATTGACCAATATTTTTCTATTTGTCGCAATTTTGAACAATTAGGTTGATTGTTTTCTTTTGGTACAAAATCAACTTCATTGTTTTTGTGCCAGTCAGCCGTGTCCCTTGCATAATGACAACTAGCTAGATCCGGCCAAAATAATGATTTTGTGGTGTGAGATCTTACAAGTGGTAACAGGCGTTTTTTGTATGATTCTTCCCGATAAAGTTCACCATTTATTGTACCAGTTGTAAAGAAAGGTTTCGATTTTCTTCCACAAGAACAAATCTCTTGCCAAACCAGCTGCATTTTGAAAAAGTTGAACATGATTTCTGTTTACAATGATCTGGAAAATTCCACGACCATATGCTGTATAACAGTCTTGTTCTCCAATGTACCGGAAATTTTCGAAGCAATATGTGTCGTCATCAGTGTTGCCACCAGTAAAGCAAAAAAATACACAGCCGTAGGTCAAAAATTATCCAAAACCGTATGAAATTACACAACAAATTAATATTATTTTTATTAGTTTAAAATAATCGTTATTTTTATAAAAAAAATTAATAATACATGCACATATATGGCCCTTTGGACTCTCCTGCGCACAGTGGGCCAGAATCAGAATACAATAATTTGGAAATAATGCACTTCTTACCGGCTGGCTACGTTGCTGTGAAATTTCACACTGTCAGAGAGCTTAAGTTTTGAGGCCTGAAACCATAGACCGAACGGGAGCTGTGCCACTCAGCTACAAAGAAAGGCATCACTAAAATGTGAACATTTTTAAAGCTGGCAATTTTTCAATTTATCAACAGATTTTAAAAACGTAACAAAAAAACTATCATTAGTAGAAATTTCGCAAATGCTGTTTGAATTACATTACCAATATGTTCTTAATTTGGAGAAAATCTGATAATATTTAGACATAGTTTACCTACAAAGGTCTTATAAATCAATTATAGAGTGCCACTTACAGTAAAAATAGCCTTTGCATATTAACTAAGACTGAATTAATGAATTATTTAAAAGATATTTTGATCTGCCCCACTGTAAGAAAATTATTGTCTGATCAAATCCCTCAAATTTCTCGCTCATGAGAAAGTCACAATCATAACAAAACCAAATTTCTTTTGCATTCAGTTTGACAAATATTTTCTCAAAATATTAACATAATATTGAGTTTATATACAAATAATATAAAAAACTACTTTTTTGACTTCCCCCAACTAAATTGGGTTTCGCATAGAACAATTTTATAAAAATATTTAACCAGAAACTTAAAATTTGTGCAAGATGTTCTACAAATAAACTCATTTTATCAACTTTGGGACTTGAAAGTATGGAATTAAGTAAACTTTTTAGTAAACAGCGAAATTACACAAAATCTACACAAAAATGTCATTATTCAAAAATTATGCAAGGAATGTGTAAACAGTCCCGTTTTTGAATAATTATTCAAAAAGTGGCAACACTGGTCGTCATTCATTATCACGCAATTATATTTTGTTAATTGCTTTTCGTAAAGACATCGGATCATGTTTTTACCGACAAATTTTGCTTTGCATTCCTAAATGGACATATCCATTACATTAGGTTTTTGAGATATCTTAACCTTAAATTTGAAGAGACAACGTTTTTCGCCATGTTCGAAACACAATAACAGCGCGAATACACATTTATTTATAAAATTGTTCATGCCCTTCTGAAACTCGTAACAAAGTCGTACCTTCAAAAGAAAAGTTGAACCTCTATTTTATCTTATTCCTTCTTTGGGATATCTTAACCTATTATTTGAAAAAACCGGGTTTTCGCTATATTCATTGTATTTTTGCTATGAATGCAAAAATTCGATATAATTGGAATTGCTACGACTTTCAGACGACATAAAAAATTACATAAATAGGGGTGAATTCGCGATGTTATAACGTTTCGAATATGGCGAAAAACGGGGTTTCTTCAAATTTTAGGCTAAGATATCGCGAAAACCTGATATTAAGGAGTGAGATCATAAAAATGTTAACACACATAAAGTTAAATAAAAAACAAACCACTGAATTTTAAGACTTCAAACTAAATTTTTATTAAATGAAATTTAATACAAAATCTAACAAAAAAAAAACCGCATGTAATTCTAACCACTACGAACAAAGTTATCCACTTTTTCCGGAAACCCTCCCATTAAAGCTTTTATGGTAGTTTCTGTCACCTTTTTAGAGCACGTGGTTCATCTACGTTTGAAATATTGCATGTCCTGGGAGACCTTTGTTGTGCCCTTTAATTCTCTTCTAACAAGAGCCTAATATCTCTCAACTGGACTGAGCTGTGGGCAGTTTGGTTGATTTGCCTCTCTTGGTACAAAAACCACATTATTATCATTAAACCACTCCAGCGCTTTCTTGCTGTAGTGACAAGATGCTAAATCGGGCCAAAAGTAAGTGGATACATTGTGCTGACTCAAAAATGGAAGAAGTCTCTTCTGCAAATACTCCTTGATATAAATTTCGCTGTTTATAGAGCCAGATGTCACAAATAACTGGCTTCTTTGGCCGCAGCTACATATGGCTTGACATACTATGAATTTTTAGGGAATTTCGTTTGCTTTTTCGACCTAAATATTTCCGCAACATTTCCTCGAACATCGGAAACATAAAATTCTTGACCAGGGGGCTGCAACAAATCAGCCAGGACATAAGTTTCGTCGTCCATTAACAACAGTTGTAATTTTGTATAAAATTTGATTTCAATTTTCGAGCTCTGGTTTTGGACTCCAAATTTTTAAAAGATTTTCTATCGGGAGCTTTTTGAACTTTGTAGGACTTTAGTCCTGCCTTACGTTTCACTTACGTACAAAAAAGGCCGAGCATTGGGCTAACCGAGCTGTTTTTCTGCCAGATTTGTTAGGAGCTTTCTTAAGGATGCTTTTAACTTTATATGCCTTACCAATGTTACGATAACCAGTCGTTGTTCCTGTTCCCGGCTTGTTAGGTGTTCCAGATACCTTTTTACCACTTTTGAAACTGTTTGGCGGCATACCCTAGTTTCTTTGGCAATTTTTTTGTATATCCATGTTTGGTTTTGTTGAAAATATTTAATTATTTCTGAACGCACTTTTCTTTCATCGTCCATTCTGTAAAAACTTGCTAATTAAAACTCATGATGTAAATTAATTTATTAACTGACATATTTTTAAAATGTAAACTGCCGAAAAAAAATATGAGAAGCTTTAAACCAAAGTTATAGGCAAAAATGTGTGTTAACATTTTTATGATCTCACTCCTTATGTGCAAATTTTGATGTTAGATTTGGATTCAGCACAGCTCAAACCTTTGGAAAAGTATAGTATGGTCTCAGGGCTAGAAATTTGTTGGCCTGTGAAACTATTTTCTGACATAAGATGAAGAGATAATGCTTAAATCATAACCCGGTGAAAAATGCTCATATACGCTCAAGTATGTTCATATATGGTTTATGTATGGACACATATGAACAAATATGAATTTTTTATGAACATATATGGATTTTATATGAACATTAGGCCGGGTCGATTTGTGGGGAGGCAAAAAAATCGCCCATGGCTCAGGGAAAATCGTATTCTAGGGATCAAAATAAGAAACTTTGCCGTTTGGAAACGCTAGCTAGCAATTGAACGTGTCGTTCTGTTTCTTGTATGTGTGATGGAATTTTTGGATCATTAAACGGTGGATCATCTTGATTTAAATATTCTTTCAAAGTATCGTATGGAATGCTTCGCGTGAATGGTGGTTCAAATACGTCATTTATGTCATTCATATTGTTCATTTCCGTGTAACTTGTGCAATAAAAGTTTATATCTGGTTTTTTATAAGCTCTAAGTCCCGTTGGGTCGTCAACATCGGTTCGATAGCGTAGAATTATCTTGATAGCACAGTCGCGCTTTTCTTTGCTATCATCAAACAACATTGATAACAAGATATTTTCCGAATGCGCATAATATGAATTATCTGTAATTAATTTATTGACAATTTTGCGTAAACGAGGTTCTAGAAATCTTGACCAACTAATGAATTTTGAAAAATAATCTACTACCGTACACGACAGAGCTGTAATACTTGATATTGAAGTACATTGGCACATAACATGTAATTATAAATTCAACCAGTATTCTTAAATTTGCATCTGGATTTTCCGTTGTCACATATAATCGTAATAGTCTAGCGGCCTTGGTGAGCCACCGAGAATGTACAATTTTCCCTGGTTTGATGTTTGCCAGATCCACTGAAACCACGCCGCTAGAAATTGCATGGGCCATGTCGTATAAGTACTTGGAATCGGTGGAAAATTCAATTTTTTCTGGAGCAGGGGGCATATTTTTCAACTCAATTTTCTGAAAGCCGTCCACCACCTGAAAATATATAAAAATAAAACAATTAAAAACGGTTGACAATTATAATAAATGAGTGATAGCAATAACTTACCGGAAGAGTTTCACAAGTTTCGATTTGACGGCTCAATTTTCCGGTTGCCGATCTTGGTCCAGTGCTGGTTGATTTATCCAAAGCTTCAAACAAATGCCGAAACGGAAGTTCGTTGAAGTGTAGAAGGCAAACGAACCAATGCAATGGTCTTTTTAACAGCAATTCGAATCGTCGTATAATTCCACCGTTTGGGCCAGTGTTTGTTGGCTCACCGTCAGTGCATATGCCAATTAATGCATCCAGTGATATATTTTTATCGTTGAAAAAAACATTTAATTTGGTTGTTTTGTATTCAGCGGTTTCATGTTCCAGTCTTACGTAACCAATCAATTCAGAATTCGGTTCTCTAAAATAACAAGATGAGGTTCTTTTACCATTCTAGTATGATACTTCTCATCAATTGTATCTCTCGTTAAAGTATCATCTTTTCTGCCATCGAATGAAAATGCTAACAAATTGGTATCATCTAACCATTTGCGAAGCACTTCTTGTCTGCATTTCTCTTTTTCTCGGCGAACTTTCGATTTATCCATGATGAGAGGTTTGCCATGGATATCTTTCATTTTAAAATCTTGGAAAAGAGCTGTTCCCATTGCTGGATGATACTCTATCAGGCACGCCAAATCTGTCACATACCAAGGCAAAGTTAAAACATTCGTATCTCTGTGTGTATTGTGAACTTGTGCTTATATCCAAATCTTCTTGAACCGGTGGCGGTGCGTATGTTGAATCATCGGGATCTTGGTATGTTGGCATTGATGACATAGACGTTGCTCCTTGCTCTTCAATTTCCATCGCAAATCCATCCATTGTTATACTTCTCCGATTATGTTGATCGTGCATAAACTCTTTGAGGCGTTCGGGAATCAAACCGCATGCACATGGAGCTGCCTTCAAATCACATTTACATGTTCCAATGAAAAAAATTGTTTCCAGAGATTTTACATACTCTGTAAATTGTTGGGGTTTGTTTCTTCTCTTGATTTGCTCTTGATATTTGTCAAGCAATCTATTCAATTTATTACATACACTTTTTTTCAGCATTATTTCCATACCACGTTTTTCCCAAATTCCAATCAACTTATCTTGTACTTGAATAGTGAATGCTTTATAGGACAACTTTTTTTGTTCGCTCAAGTAAAAATAATATCTCAAGATATCCAGATGGGTTGGTAAATTAAGATCAGTCAAATCAGTAGACACACCAAAAACAGTAACATCATGCCTGGGTGTATGACTCATTGGGTTTTCGATAGTTGTTGATGTTGTTATTGCTTCATCTTGCGGTGTAGAGGATGGTGGATTCATTGTAAACTTCTTGATTTGGAATGATTTTTTTTTAAATATTTTTTTATCTCAAATTAGCACTTCACACTTCGAGTTCTTCACAACGACTTAATGCATTCACAAAAACTGTTGCGTTATATATGGTCTAGGAGACGAGGTAATAAGAATGAAATGGTAATTTCAATTCTACCTGTAACCGATTTTGTTGTCAAAACTGCCCATAAAGTACTTACATACATGTAAATTAAACGTTAATCTGACTACAAATTCTGTTAAGCAAGTGCGCCTTTTATTACTTCTGGAAAATCCTTTATGATAATTTTATGCTCAATTCTACCTGTAACCGATTTTGTTGTCAAAACTGCCCATAAAGTACTTACATGTAAATTAAACGTTAATCTGACCACAAATTCTGTTAAGCAAGTGCGCCTTTTATTACTTCTGGAAAATCCTTTATGATAATTTTATGCTCAATTCTACCTGTAACCGATTTAGCTTAAGTAAGTTTACGACATGCAGCTGTGTCTTGTGGTGGCTTAAAAAACCCACACAACCTATTTTACGACCTGCAACAGAACGACACGTTCAATTGCTAGCTAGCGTTTCCAAACGAGTTATACCGGAAAATGTAGAGGCTGTTATGGTGACGACATTAGAGAGCCGTGCGAAATTGCCCAGACTTGAAAGCAAAAAAGACTTCAAACAGTAATTTTTTTTATTTTCTTTTCTATTACTAAGTTAAATTAATTTTTTCATTTACATATGTTCTGACTAAATAAATTTCTAAAGAGAAAAAATAAATAAAATAATAAAAATAAATAAAATAAATAAAAAATAATAAAATAAAGTGCCAAAAATGGTGATTTTTTAAAATGTTTGTATGGGGAACCCCCCAGGGGAGTTCCAGGGGGTGTGCCACTGGCATGGGTGGATCGGCCCTCCAAAGTTAGTGGGGGTCGGTCATACATTTGGACTCGATTGGGGCACTCTAAATGGGTCAAAGTGGGATTTTTCAAAACTTGACCCTACGGGACAAAAGTCAACAGCTGGGGGGTAGTAGAATTCGTTTTATAGGTATGGTTCCTTCGGCAAAGTTTCTTATTTTGATCCCTAGAATACGATTTTCACTGAGCGATTATTAAATCGACCCGCCCTAATGAACTTATATGGAAGTATATGTGATTCCATATATGGAAGAATATTTCATATACAGACATATATGGAGGCATCTGTTAATTCATATATGGAAAATGCACTCATATATGGACAAATATTGAAGTATATGTTATTCCATTTATGCAAAAGGGACTCGTATATGAACATATTTGAAAGAATACATTTTTCCATATGTGTAAAAGGAACTCATATTTGGATAAATATGGAATTATATTTAATGCCATGAATAAAATATGGAATTATATTTAATGCCATGAATAAAAAGAGGAACATATGTAGCGCCTAATTTGAATGACATACATAAATTTATTCTATAGTACAACCTTATAATAAAGGACAGCAACTTTCGCATGTATTCGCATATATTTAATAAATGTATATGTTATGTTCATATATGTCCATATATGAACATATATGAACATATACTTAGGTGTTACCTCATTTTTCGGATCCATACATATATGGTTGCACCATAAGTGTTCATATATGGACATTTTTCTCCGGGAAATTCTATTTTAATTAGTCTCAACCTTTAGCACTCAAACAATTCGTAATTTTAAGCTTAGTATTACGGGAAAAATAACCAAAAAAATTTAGGAGCGTACGAGCGTAGCTATTTATGTTTTGATCCTGACAATGAAAAAACGGAAATTTGTTATTGAAAATGTCTGTATTGTTTTTCAAAATATTCTTCTTTATGATCTATACACCTTTCGAACTACTTGATATAGCATTTTTTTCATTCCACGCGAGACACCAACAAAACATGGTTTTTGAATGCATCTACGGCTTTTTCTGCTGACAAAATCGTTGACCACATAGTTTATCTTTGATGTGCGGGAACAAGGAAAATTCATTAGGCGCCAGGTCATGGCTGTACGGCGGATGACCCATTAATTCGATAATTTGAGTGCTCAAAAAGTCAACTGTTTCAGCCGATATGTGAAAGCTCGCGTTGTCATGGTGAAGAATTATCCCTTTTTGGGGGTTGGTTTTTCTCATTTCTCCGAACACTTGTAGCAGACAAATGGTGGTATACCATTCAGAATTTATTGTTATACGTTGTTTTAATGGCACTGTTACCCTATGACCAGTTTTTCCCAAAAAGAGGCGACCATTTGTTTCGAAGTGCTTCGAGAGCGAAAAACTTTTGTTGGATTTCGTTTATCATGAAAAACCGATACAGTAGACTGCTGTTTAGTTTCAAGCTCAGATGCATAGATCCATAATTTGACACCTGCAACGATCTTATATAAGTCCTTTTAAGCACATCTATTGTATTTCTTGAGCATTGGTTTGCACCAATCGACACGAGCATCTTTTTGAGTTGTTGTTATGAGGAATCCAATGAGAAGTAATTTTTTTTACGGCAAAATTTTGATGCAATTTTTTTATTTATGCTGGTGGAACTTGTCTAAGGTAGCCTCAATCTCAGAGTATGTCACATGACGATCTTGCATTATCAGTTTTTGCACACCATTAATGGTTCCTTGGACAACAACTGATTTTGGACAACCTTCTCGAAATTCGTCCGGGAGCGAAGGATGTCCGCGATTAAATTTGGTTTACCAGCGTTTCACAGTTGCAAAGGATTGAGCTTCATCACTAAAAGTTGAATTTAATTTGTCTATGCACTCTTGTCTAGATAACCCACATCGAAAATCGTAATAAATCATTGCCTGAAAATTTTCATTATATTATTAATTCCATTTTTGTGCTGACACACAACTTTCACTTTTTTGTAAACAACACAAATATTGCTCAAATGACAAATAGTTATCAGCAAGGTTATGGTCGAAGATGTTAAACTTTCTAATGGATATACCAGCTGGCGCCTAAATAATAAGTGTTAAAGTGGCCAAGGCTCACAAATTAAATAGTCAAGCGGAAAACAATTTGCTTGTTTTTTGCAAAGTGGGTCTCAATCGTCTTGTAAAATAAAACTTATTAAGAGGAAAATTCCAAAAAATTCAATGGCTCCATTTTGTTCCATAATTGAATTTTTTTGGTAATAAACTGGAGATGTTTTTAATAAAGACTATAAACAATTTGTATTTGCACTTAAGTATTGCATTTGTTAAGTATTATTACTGAAAAAAACAACATTCCTGTTAGGGTTTGCTAAAAACCGAAAAATCTGAAAACCGCGGTTTCGGTTTTTCAAAATTATAAAAACCGCGGTTTCGGTTAATTTTCGGTTTTCTTGTGCTAATAACAGAATTGTTTTAAAATAAATAAGTATAAAAAGTAAATAGTTTCAAACCCACAATTACTTAAAATTCTCACTTAAATATATGCAATAACGCCGTTTCGAGTTAATATGAATTAAATTTTTTTATTCTTTTGTCCGCAACTTAAGCTGTATTTTCAAGAGTATAAATTTAAATTGTAGCAATTTATTTAAACAATATAAAGATAAAATTCATAAATTTCGCGGACTACGAAAAAGGACTTTTTGAAAAATACTTATTAAAATCCAAACTGAATATGTGAAACTCAATATCTCTTAAACCACTTAACCTTTTCATTCAATTTTGTTTCCAAAATTGTAAGCCTCAGTTTATGTTATCTATAAAGCTACATTCACAGTGATGGAGTACACCACTCTGCAGAGTGGAGTGTACTAAAATAGAGATGGCATGATACAAAAAATATGTAAGTGCGAAAAAGAAAGGAACAAAATCCACTCTGTAGAGTGGAGTACTCCATCACTGTGAATGTAGCTTAATAACAAAAATAAAAAATTCTTTAAAGTAATATTTAATAGAGAAAATGTTAATTACAATTAAATACAAAATTTTGTAAAATAGGAGCTGAGCCCATTTTGAAATTCAAGGTTCAATAATATCCCAGCCGATATTTTTGTGAGCGATCAGAAATTTTGAGTCACAAAAGTACGCTTGGAAAGAGGCTGCATCAGAAGGTCTTAGGGCTCTTTTATGAATCTTTTCGAATTTTAATTGTACACTCCGATGCAATTTATTAAATTATTTTAATTGGTTAAAGTATTTAAGAAAAACCGACTTATTTTTGTCGGTTTTCGGTTTTGAGGCTTGAAAAACCGCGGTTTCGGTTTCGAATAAAACCAAACAGCAAACTCTAATTCCTGTAGTATATTTAACAATACGCAATAATCGAGTGCTGGTTGAAAATCAATTGTTTCAGTTTTATTTAAAAAAATTCTATTCAAAATTATTAAAATTTTTGCAAATGGTTTTTTTGGACTTCCTGTATTTTCTTATATTTAGTTAGAATATTGTTCTACCTTAAGTCCAAAATCTAATATGATATTATCAAAATAGATTTATTTTATTAGCTGCTTCAAAAAGGTTGACCATTTCATGTAAAACAATACATCATCATGTAAAACAGGCATCCCCTCATTCATCAGTTATCTGCAATAAGAAAATGGTGCTTGGATAACACAAACCTAGACATTACATACTGTCAATAAGATCAACGTAACGAGAATTACGTACTTATGTATGAACTTTTAGAAGCAACAATTTTACACAAAAGTATTCTTTGAATACTATTATGATGAATATTTGCGACTCATTGTGACTGTCATAAAACTATTTTTATGGGGGTATTCACAGTCCATTCAATTTTAAGTAGTAAATTTGACCACTCTCTATGGATTATACTTCAAAAATCATGCTATTTTACAACGTGCACTTAAACTGTGAATTCTTTCAATGAAATTCAGAAAATTAAAATTTTATTTGTCAATTTTAGAGTTGTGTCGATACCATGTCTTAATTGTTTTTGAAGTTATCAAACAAAAAGTTCAACAAATATACAGTATGTTCGTTTATTCGAATTTCTCACTACCTGTACTACAATTGGAGAGTTTTGTTTACTTTTTGCATTAAATTTTTCCAGCTGTAGTAAAAGTAGTAACTTGTAGTAAGTAAACGAACAAGCTTATAATTTCTTGTGATTTAACAACAACAAGAACAAGACGAATACAGTCATAACAGAGTCACAGGCTTTTCGTGGGAATATGTTTGTGTGTTCGTTGTCAATAACATTTTAAAAACTTAAAAATGCAATTGTGGAACAAAATTGGTGGACAATTTTTTTTTTTCAAAATTTCAACCGATCCGATTTTGGAAGAAACAAAAAACATTTATTCCACCATTTGTCAAACTTCAAACGCTTGAAGAGGTCTATAAATACACTCCAAATTTTTTTCTATTTTTCCCGTAATCAGCTTAAAATTAAACATCGTTTGAGTACTAATAGTTTTTAAAAACCGGTTAAAACCATCGCCCTACTGAGTACACTGAGAGAATTTTCAGCAATGAATTGCTTCATAGTTTTAATGAAAATTGTCACTGGAACTCGTGCATTGAAACTTTTCATAGAATCTATAAAACAGGTTTCATTAAAGTCAATGTTTATGAAAAGTTCATAAAATTAATGAAACTCTTTATAAAATTAATAGGCCACTCGTCCAATGCATAAATCATTCAGACAATGAAGAGCTTCATAAAATCTATGAAGCAATTTCATTTATGTTGCATTTACATCTGCACCCAAATCCCGAGATTCCCCATACAAAGGAAATCCCGTAAATTTGCGAGATTTCTAAGAAATCTCATGAAAATCTCACAAATCTGGAGACTTTTGCAGAATACAACACTGTGTTTCGCTTAATTTGTAGAGTTTTTGCATGAAAAAGTGGCAACGATGGTCAACAGCTGACTAAAAAAATAGCCTAAAAATAACACAAAATAATGAAATAAAAAAATTATTATTAATTTAATAAATATGACGTTCGACCCAAATGGAAATGCACTAATGATTATAAGAAGTGTTGCGTGGTTTTAATTTTTGCTTCCCGCGAAGCATAACTATGAAGAAAGCATTGGGAATTGCATGTCTTCCTTCCGTCAAAATATTGCAAAATCTGGCTTCTAGCTTGTCGTCCTTATAAAAAAAAAAACAAATTTACTAACATATTTAGCGTTAGATCTTTACATAAAATAATGTAAATTGTACTCCGCCAATGAATAAAATGGTTTTTAGAAATATTTTAAATTTGAGATTATTTTTTTATGGTACTTTGTTTACAAAAAAAGTGCAGTTGTCAAATCGAAATCTCGCTACTGTCATAAAGTGCAAATGTAAACGGTCAAGATTTCGGGTCGAGATTTCCATTGAAATCTCGGGATTTGAAAACAGATGTAAACTCAACTTTACTATTATTTATTATAGTTGGTTGTTGTCGTTGCTAAGCTGTACTTAGCAAATGTAAAAGGCGTGATAAAATCGTAGCATATTTAACGGATGTACAAAATATATCTAAAGAACGAATTCATTAAATTAATAAATTTCGTAAAAAAAAGTTTCGAAAAAATTAATATGATTTATAAAAAAATTTCATAGTCCAAAATTAATAATAAAAAATTAATTTAAAAAAAAATAAAAATTATAAAAGATTATTCTCTCAGGAAATGACGATATTTTATAAAAAAAAAAATTAAAAAACACTAGATAGTATTGAACAATTTCATATATATAAAGAACATTTTCATTAAATTTATGGAGATCTAATTTATTAAATTGAATGAATTTTTTTAATGAAATTATGAAAGAAAATTTATGAAAAATTTCATAATATTAATTAAATATTATATACATAATGAAATTCTTCATTGGTTCTACGAAAAAACTTCTATGAAATTATATCATTAATATTATGAAGGATAATTCTCTCAGTGTAGACACAGATAATTTGTAATTAGACAAAAATTGCTTCTGATTATAAACCATAACTAAAATCTGTTGCAGTTTTTTGCAAATTCTGTGCCAAGCCTATAGTGCTGATGTACATACTTATGTGTTACCAAATGAAGTATCGTGTATATAGAGACATAAAGAAGAAGTAGTAAGTAGTGGTAGTAGTAGTTGTTGTATACTAAGAAGTAACACCATTCCTTGTGACAATTGCTTAATTGCACGCGTTCCTGAGTGTACAACATTTTTGTTTGTCGTTTGAATGCATTGTTTAAATATTTTCACCTATTTTACGTATTATGAATGATGTGTTTTTTAACAAGGACAATGAAAAAGCCCTGTTGTCAATTAAAAAAAAAATTAAATAACCTTAAATCACACTAAAACTCGCTAGGAAATCGATAAATTATAAACAAATTAAGCCAAAAATTGCTAAGCTTTTCGTTCAATCGCCAACTTAAGGGGCCTATAGACCAGTGGTCGGCACAAAGAGAGAATGTGAATGTATTGTGTTTCTTCACTGTGAGAAATTAGTTTATCATTTTTAAATTTATATTTGTATATTAAGAGCATGAATTAATGAAGAAATGTAATAATGAATGCATGAATGAATTAAAGAAATAAAAAAAAAAAATAATTTATAGTAATTTAATTTTTTTAAATAATTCATAATAAATTTTATTATACACATTATTTAAAAAATATGTATTTTTTTGTATATAAATTATTTATTCTTAAAAAGTATTCCATTAGTTAGTAAATTTTAATGAACTAAAGATAAAGAACAATAAATCCATAAAAAAAACGTTAATAACATGTCAAGCACAGTTTAAAAATAGCTAAATTTGATGAGAAAATATCTAAATTGGCAACAACGAAAAAAACTTAAATGAGAAAATCCCTTTGGCATTTGTGTGCCAGACTTAACAATAGTACTCATTATAATTCTAGTCATCCCATCATAAAATATTATTTTTCCCAAATGCAGAAAACTCGTAATTTAAATGTCTGCTAAAATGAAAAATTGGCAAATGAAGTTTATTATGGGCGTGTAAGAATGTTGAAATTTGGGCTGCTATGTGAGTATGTATGTATGTATTTATGTATGTAGGTGTGAAATTTAGCCACATGGTGGATTAACATACCTATACAGATGCATCAACAGATATACAGATACATAATATACTCAGAAAAAATAAAACTGTATAATTATCGAAGTACTTACAAAGAAGGTACATGGAGGGGTTCCCTCCAACTTTAATGAAATTTGAATATATGATAAAGGAAAAAAATACAGGACATATTTTTTCAGCGGCTCAATCTCACGTTTACTAATCAAATACATCAAATACTAACCTATCTCTCTATGACAACATGCCCAAAATTTAGTTCCTAATTTCTTAAAACACTAATGTGAAGGGAATTTCAATGTAAATTGTTTTTGTTACAAAAACAATGGTATTATTCGGCAAAGAAACCTTAAACTGATACCGGTGACTTGTAGCGCTTTGTGATTACTTACTCTGCTGAATGATGGGTGCGCTCGGCAGATACAATTTAATAGTCAAAAGTTCTACAAAAGTTGTACCACTATCTGCTGAACGACCTGATCAGCAACCGCTCACTTTGAGCGCTCCGGTAGCGCTGTCGTATTTTGGTAGCGTAAAAAATGTTTGCTACTTTTGATAAATAAGTGATACATTTGTTGTTGTTCATATACATATGTATATGACAAATAAAAACATAAATATAATTCGAAAACAAAAATTATAAAAAATAAAAGGAAACTATAGAAAAAGTTTATTTAAAAACAAAACAAAGAAAACATCGTTCAGCAGACACTGAACCAAAAGTCGTAAGTGAAATCAACATAAAAATTTTGTTACTTTTTGATGAAACGAATTGTTAAAACAATATATTTTTTATTCAAATTAATGTGTGTTTTTTTTTAAATCAACTACTTTTTTTTAAATGAACATACTTATTTCCGTCAATAATTCTCTACAAAACAATTGTTGTTTTGATAATTTTTTATCCATTTTTTAACAAAATTTAATTTGTTAACTCTAAAAAATTTTGTAAAAAGGCAGTAACGTAAATTTGATATAATTTTTCTTCAATTTGAAAAAAGGAGTATTAAATCTGTGGAAAAAAGTTTAGTGAGGTTAGTTTTGTCGCGTCATTACTCGTGCTGGCATGTGTATTTGTAATTGTCGGAAATATCAATAAATTGACATTAAGTGTTTTTGTTTTTCAAAGTATAGATAATTAACAAATTCAGTAACTTAAAGTGAATTGCTAATTGAAGATTTATTAATTTTAATTTAAATAAATTTATATAATTTTGAACGTTCTCCATTAAATCGTACATTTAAATTTCTGTGATTAATTTTGATATTATCTATCTTTTTGTTATTTTGTTTAAGGAAAACTATTAATGAAAGTTATAAATATAATGTATTTGAATTATTAATTTAAATAAAGTTATATGTTTTTGTATATAAAATCGTACATGTGTTTTAAATAAAGAGTTTTTAGTATGTGCTATATTATAATTTCAATTTTATATTTCATTATTTTTTATATTTTATCAAATTCATTATAAAAAAGACATTGTATATTATTTAAAAAAATTTTAAATTGGTGAAATATAAAAAATAATGAAATATAAGTCTAAAAATTAATAATAAATCGATAAAAAATTAATTAATTAAATAAAATGCATTGTTGAATTTAATAAAATACATTGCTAAAACAACAAACTCATTATGCAATTTAATTAAATATAAATGTTAAGACAACTAATTTTTGTAATACATTTGACGATATTTTGTCAAAATAATACCACATGAAATAGTTAAACGTCAAAATATAAATCTACTAAACAATGCGTTAAATTGATGGACAGGTTTTGTTAGTTGTATAGTTATCACCCATTCATCAATTTAATATGGATTTTAGTTGATTTCACAGCTGTTTTTGGTTTAGTGGACTAAGTAATCACAAAGCGCTACAAGTCACCGGTATCAGTTTAAGGTTTCTCTGCCGAATGCTACCGATGTTTTCTTTGTTTTGTTTTTAAATACACTATTACTATAGCTTGCTTTTATTTTTAAAAATATTTGTTTTCGAATTATATTTGTATATTTTTATTTGTCATTCTTACAAAACAATTTTTTTTTATGTATATGAACAAGAACAAATGTATCACTTATTGATCAAAAGTAGCAAACATTTTTTACGCTATTAAATAATGACAACGCTACCTGAGCGCTCTGTCAGTGATCAGATCGTTCAGCAGATAGTTGTACAACTGTTGTAGAACTGTTGACTATTAAATTGTATCTGCCGAACGCACCCAATTTTTATAGAAACAACGCAACACTTCGGCAAAGGCAGCCATATACGTTCAATATTATTGATCAATGAACCAATCAGAACAAAGTATTTAAAAATAAAATGTTCTGATTGGTTGATTTTTGAAAACTTGTTCAATTATATTGAACGTGTATTCCTGTCTTCAGAAAATAACCCCTTAGGTTAATTTTTACACTCAAAATAATATGTCTGTTGGAACAACAGAAAAAATTTGTTAACCCTTTGAGGACCATACATTTTCTGCCGAAGAGATTTTTGAAGTTTTTACGATTTCATGTTCTCTGACCTAATAAAAGTTATGCAAAGAAAAATTGGCTCCGTTGAAGCTCTCCTTTCCCCTCATTTCGCTTGCCAAAAATATTTGCCATTTGAAGACCCTGCCGTTCCGGACGAAGCGATTTTTATTATTATTTTATTTTCGTGATCTTCAACTAAATTATAGATATTTCACAAAAAATTGGCCTCATAGACCCCTTGCTAGCCCTTCATTTCTCTTGTCAAAGTTTGTGGTTTTTACCCCTCAAATGAAGAATTATAGTTAACCAACTTCGAAGGCTCGCAATGGGAAAGTGGGGCGAGGTAGGGATTTACCGCATACTACACTTTAATTGCCTCAACCCTGATTTATAAATCACCTTTAGAATTATTAACTCTATCTTTTGTCTGGGCAATTATAAGTGCAAAAATCCATTTGGCAAGCGTACTTGCCAGTGTGTGGTAAAAAAGTGCGTCACTGAGAAAGTATTAGTCTATTTTCATCATAGGGTCATATAGGCCCCAACAGCACTTAAGGGTTAATTTTCTGAAATTAAATTAAGAATATTATTTTTAGACCAAGAAAAATTTGACTTTTGACCTTAAACACAGGCTATTTATTGGATCTTCATTCTGCTCTAAATTAGAGGATTGAAGTATCTGTTCTTATGCTGTAATATTCCAGTCAAAAACATATGGAATTAAAAAAAAAAAAGAAAAAAACTTGCTCAAGAGCTAAAAATCGCTGTTTGCCCCAAATCCGCTGCAATAAAATCTCTGCCCTAGCCAAATGAAAAAAGTAATTAATACAATTTTTGTAGTTTTTATAATCTAATATGTTCTTAATAAAACCTTAAAGTCCAATCGTTGTTTTTTTTTTAATTTTATTAAAAAAATTTAAAAAATTAAAATTTGTAGATTTAAAAAGAGTGTTTAAAGAATTCTGCCCTTTTTGGCACTAATTTAAAATGGGTTAGCAAAAGACAATATAAAAGATACTTCTTATCTGAGTTTCTTTGAACTTATAGAATAAAAAATTTCTGTAGTAGATTATATCAAAAAATTTTAAAATTTGGACCCAAATTTCTTGATTGAGTGGTCTGTGATACATCAGTTGCCGGGGTACAATTACAAAATAGCTCGGCTGTTTTTTAACCGATTTATGTTTTTATTGCCTATTATAAATATAATTTACTCCAAATCACGATTCTTTAATGTTTTTAATTCGAATTATTTCTAAAATATGAATGTTTTTGAGAAAATTTATGAAAAGTCATATTTTCTCCTTGTAATTCGTTTTTCAAACTTCAGGGCCGATGCGGCACGGCACGTCTTCCCGACATCCGATTATCTTCAACGTAAGAACGTAGTTTTAAGCGATGAATACATTAGGGAACATTCGTGAAAAAATTCCTATTTTTTTGTGAATGTGTGTGTGAGTTTGTGTACGTGTTGACATCGTGCAATTCGTGTTTACAAAATTTTTTGATATTTTTTGTTCCCTACTCAATGTTCCTTAATGTATTCGCCACTTTATATCCAAATATTTATTTCCAGAGGGTAGCCCGGCCAATAACTTACAATTTTTGCTTTATTATTCCATTTCCCTTTACATGATAACTGCAATTTTTGCTGGGATGTGGAATAAGAACCCAAAAATTGCAAGTACTGATACATCTCTATATGGGTAATACATTATTTCATACCTTCCATACCAAGGTTTTGCTGGGTGTTGCCAAAGTTCAGCCGAAGAAAAAGTATGAGTAACTTTTGGTAAAAAGGGAAAAACAAATACACTTTCTTTAGACCTCTCATTTCAGTTTCTAAGTACGGGAACGCTTTTAGATTAATTTCGATATGTTTGGGTACCCGCAGTAACATCGAGAAACTCAGTGCACATATCACATAAACGATAAACGACATATTAATTACTAAAATTTGTATACGATTAATTAAAACAATTAAGCAACTCAAATATTTTACTGATTCAATTAAATATTTGTTTAAAAACAAATTTTACTTTGAACTAATCTTTAATTAGATATTCTAGGTTAATAATTTTTTGTGCGCAAATACATGAGATTGCACACCTTAAAAAAATACGTATCAATTAATTGACAGAATTAATTGATTCCAAAAAAGTTTGATATCGTAGAAGGATTTATAAACTTCTGATGTAAACTTACATTCTTAACATATTTAGAAGTTGTATTTTCACTTTTAAATTTAGCTGGGTCTAATAAAATCATATTTACATAATTTAGATTGAGGATAGAACAGCACCTTTTATTTATCCTTTATACAAGATTTCCTTTGTTAACCAACGTAAATAAATATTTCATCAAAAATTTCACGTTCCTGGTCCTCCTTCTCTCAGTTGTTTGTGCACCTTCTATTTAACTTTCATATATATTTTTTAGATTTTAGAAATGTATATTTGCCAAAAGGCATTCTTACATATTTACATACAAATAACTTTTTTCTTGTTCAGGAAATTGTCGTTGCTCAACATCCTTTTTATGGTTTGTTAAATAAAAATCTTCTGCCATCATATTTCAAAAAAAAAAAAAAAAAATCATCATAATGAAGAAAATAAATGTCCCTATTGTGCGATTAATATGTTTATAAATGACAAATTTAGATTTAAGGCTTCGTCTCAAAAAAGCCGACGGAATGGGATATATGAAAATATCAGTACATGCTTGGGATTTTTTCATTGGCATTAAAATTCCATTAGCATTGGTTGATTAGTCATACTGTAATTTCCTGGCATTCGATTTTCCTACTAACACAGATAAAACGAGTAAAAAAGTTAAAGTCGTGAATGCCGACTATATAATACTCTATACAGTCTGGTTAAAAGCCAACTAATGTTTGGATCCGAAATTCGAATGGGTTAAAATGGGACTTATGTCAAAATTTTCTATAAAATTATGAGAAAATCGGAAATATAGCCCATGTTTATGTGCGATAGGTCCAAATATAGACCCTGGGACCATGTGAGTCAGCGAACCAAATTTCATTGAAATGCCTTCGTATTTACGACCAGCTGCTTGTAATCAAGCCAATTTTGGGGGGACCCTTATATGGGCACTAGGTCCAATCATGGACCGATTTTAACCAAAATAAATAGGCCTCATCCTTGGGCCGACATAGGTCGGTGTACCAAATTTAATCAAAATATCTTAATATTTGCGACCTGCAGCGTGTAACCAAGCCAATTTTGGGGGGACCCTTATATGGGCACTAGGTCTAAACATTGACCGATTTTAATCAAAATCAATAGGCCAGCATAGGTCGGTGTACCAAATTTTGGTCTAGGTCCAACATGTTTTGGTGTTACAAACATCAGCACAAACTTATTATATACCTACCCTCTCCACGTAGGGTATAATAATTAACCTAAAATATCGAGCTAAATATATAATAAAAATAAAAACTGTTTTTAATCAAATATTTAAATGAATCAATTAATATTTTAATTGTTTCAATTAGTCGTATACAATTTTTAGTAATTAATAGTATCGTTTGAGTGATAGGTGCAAAGTCAATTAAAATTTTAATTAATATAATAAGTTTCGTAATTAAAATTCGCTTTTAGTTTTTTCTGTAAATGCTCATGAAATCGCACTAATGCCTTAAAAGCTAATTACAATTGAGCAAAGCATTCGCTTACATAAAAGAGAGGACGTTTATACTGTTTTATAAAAATATATGCCTCGGGATCTCTCCCCTGGCCTTTTTGTATTAAAGGAGTGTGTTAATGCAAAAATGTTGTCCGTTTTGCTATATCTCGCTTAGTTGTCGAGAAACTGGTTACTTTTTAAAATGGCCTGTTTTATTTTATAAAATTTAAGCCTTTTAAATTTTTTCAACTTCCTTGGTTAAAACCGACATATATGGATCATACTTGCGACTAATAAATTAGGTGGGCTAATTAGTTGACGATGTCATTAACATTGATTGATATCAATGGTAATGAAATTATTTTCGTTACCATTGTTTCAAATTAGTGTTAGTGATTTCAGAATTTGATTTCATTGAATAATGACAATGGTTTTTAACTTCATTACCATTGATAAGGCATCAATTAAAAAAAATAATTATCATTGACAGATAAGCTTCTACAAAAACGTAAAAATGCTGAAATCAGTGTTGGACATTGATAGCTCAGGCTGATGCTCATTAAAAAATTGTATGTAACCAGAAAAATTATTATTCATGAAATTATTATTAAGTGTAGTTTTTTAAAATTCATAATCCAAGTGCTATAATACCCGTTTTTTGTACTAACGTTTGGTGGTTAGTTTGGAAGAAAAATTTTGCTTAAAAAGAAAATATTTCATCAATATATTCGTTTGCAGAATTTGAATCGTTGATTAAGTTTTTTAACAAATTTTTTGTACCACAAATACTTTTTTCCTATTCCGCCATTATTTTGCAATTTTTTACGAGTCGTTGTTGTCAATTCATAATCTAGGGACTATAATACCTGTATCTTATATCAAAGGTTGGTGGTTAGATCGAAAAATAAAATTTGCGAAAACTTTGTAAAAAGTAATATTTTTGCATCATTATATTCGTTTGCAGAATATTAATCGCTCATTACGTTTTTTAATTTATTTTTTATTTTTATACCTTTTTTCGCGTTCCGCCATTGTTTTGCAATTTTTTAAGTGCGGTTGTTTTAAATTTATAATCTAGGGACATAATACCCATTTCACCAAAGTTTGTTTGGTGGTTAGTTTGAAAAAAAAAAAAATCGGGAAAACAGTTTTTGCCAAAAGGAAATTTTTTCCATCATTACATTCGTTTGCAAAATGAAATTCGCTGATTACGTTTTTTAATTAACTTTTTGTACCACAAAGACTTATTTCGCATTCCGCCATTATTTTTCAATTTTTGCGACTCGTTTTTGTTTTTAATTCATAATCTAGGGACTCTATTATACCTATATATCCTACCAAATCGCAAAAAAAAAACAACGCGAAATAAAAATTTAGGAAAAAGGAAAATTTTTGCATCAGTATATTTGTTTGCAGAATGTAAATCGCTGACTAAGTTTTTTAATTAGTTTTTTATACCACAACCTGTTTTTTTGCATTCCCCTTTTAAGCATTTTAGAAAAATGTTTATATTTTTGGCTCGCTTGAGAGCTTTTTCTATCCCTGATTGTAGCTTATTTTATATATCAGGATTTTTGTAAACAAATGTTTTTTTAATTAAGTGTAATTAGTTTTTTTTTACATTAGTGTGATTTCATTACCATTAGTAATGTTTTTTCTAATGCAAAATATTTCATTATTATTAAATGATAATGAAATTTTTTTCATTGTTATTAGTGGCAACTAATGGTAATGAAATTTCGATGGTAATGCAAAATTCCCATGTACTTTCTATATGCGTAGCACGATATTCCCATAATGGCTCCCGAGGATGTTGTTCCAAGCAAGGACCATGTACACCAGAATGGGTCAAACGCGAGCTCCCGAGCCAGCCGTCAAGCCAAAAAAAAACCCCTTACGCACCCACATTGGGAGGAGTAGGAGGATAAGGAGTTGTGTGTTTTTATCAAGGTCCCACTGTTTTATTAGAGAGAATATTCAAAATAATTAGGCCTAAATATTTTTTTATTATAAAAAATGAACAAATCTGTAGATTTGATACCACAGATTTCAAATAAATTGTTATTGAATTTAAAAAATGGATCCTTTAATTAATTTTCAAAACAACTAAAATTTATGTACCTACAGCTGTTGACAACTAATTAGAAACTGTTATTATTTTTAAAATAATGCTTACGTTTTTATATAAAACAAAATTAATATTCATTTATCTCATAATATTTTAATTAAATATATTCAATTGTTTACAAATATACAAAAAGAACTTAAAAAATTATTTAGTCTTAAAAATATTTTATAAATTTATTATATTGTTTGAAATATAACAGCGACACATAATTAGAAACGATTTTCTATTATTATTAGAAAAAACAAATTATATTAATTTATTTTTCTTAGTTTTTATCAATATTTTTTGCAAATCTCTTTTGCTTTATCACAGCCTCACATCGGTTGCGCATGGACGTTATTAGACGCCGACATCGCTCTACTGGTATCGCCGCCATGCTTTCTAAACTTCTTCAAAAAGATTCGCCATATTTGTTATATTTTTGAGACTAACGGCTCTTTTAACGTCTCTCCATAGATATTCTATGGGGTTCAAGTCCGGACTGGATGATTGCCATTCCAAAATGTTGATGAAATTATCGTCAAAGAATTTTTTTGTCAGCCTCGCCGTGTGCTTCGGATCATTATCCTGCTGAAATTGCCATATAATAGGCAAATTCTCCTCAGACCACGGGAGTATGACAGTATTTGGTATATCAACGTATTTCTCCTTATTGAAGATTCTATAAATTTTATAAATTGGGCCAACACCATTCCAGGAGAAACATCCCCATATCATAATTGATCCTCCACCATGCTTCACTACCCGTGAAACGAAGCGAGGATTAAATTCTTGGTTAATGGGTCATCTAACGTATCTCCAACCATCTGGACCAAGGCGATTAATCTTTTTCATCGCTCCAAATCACATATTTCCATTGATTTTCTGTCCAATTTCAATGAGACTTCGCGAAATCCACACGACGTTTTCTTTGAATCCTACTCAGAAGTGGCTTCTTTCGTGCTGCTCTTCCATGTAGCTTGGCTTCCAGCAAACGACTTGCAATAGTCCGCCTGGATATCGTGACATATAAATTTTCTTGAATATCACGTTAGGTGTCAGTAGGTTACTTTTTTGGGTCGAATTTGGAGATTACCGTTATCATTCGGTCGGTATGTGCTGGTGTTTTTCTGGGTCTCTTCTTTCGCGGAACGTTGGGTATGGTCTCATATTTGTTGATATGCTGTAAAACTTTAAAAACCATTTTTATAGAATACTTTAGCTGTTCTGCTATTTCTCTATAAGACTTTCCAGACTTCCAAAGTTCAAAAATTGAGCTCCGTTTTTCAGGAGTTCAAATTTGCCTTTTCCCATGATAAATCTTAAAAATTATAATTTCTTATTTGTTATAAAACATTAAATTGGAAACAAATAAGCGTAAAATAACATTTTTTTTTTATCAAAATATCTCTTAGCCAAGAAGATTTTAATAAACAATTACGCGTTTCTAATTAGTTGTCAACAGCTGTATATTTTTAATTATATTCCTTTTTTAAATTAAAAAAAGCTTTTATTTGAAATCTGTGCTTTCAAATATGTAGATTTGTTAATTTTTTTTGTAACAAAAAAATATTTAAACTTAATTATTTTGAATATTCTCTCTAATAAAACAGTGGGACCTTGATAAAAATTCACAACTCCTTATGCTCCTACTCCTCCCCATCTGGGTGCATAAGGAGGTTTTCTTTTTGGCTTGATAGCTGGCTCGGGAGCTCGCGTTTGACTCATCTTAGTTTACATGGTCCTTGGCTCAGGAGCTCGCTTTTGCATCATCCTGGTTCTTTGTTGTTCTACTGTGCGTTCTATCTGGTTGCCGAATTAAATTTACATTTCTCTGCTGTTGGACGTGGAGTAGCACCAACTTCGCAGCTGGAAGAGGCATAGATTACATAGATATCTTACTCTCCTTCTTTTGTCGACAAACACACTTTTTCACACACTGTTTGCGTCAGTCAGACAAGTAGGGCATGTGTGTATGACGTGTTAGACCGTTTAGCGTGCCCCTCTTTTTGTTTCCTTAATAAACCCAGAGTTGGTACCACAGAGCATACTTGGAGTGTCGGGTTGGTCGCCTTTTTTTATTTGGCCCAATAGTGATAAAAAGGTTTCTTCCTGTTGGTGCGCTACTGTATACGATGAAGCAGCACCAAATGTTGTCATTTCTGCTGTTTTCTTGTGTTCTTTTTTTAGTACATTGATTCAGAATCGGCCCCGGTGTAGACCTATTGCCGTATAAAGGTCCGCAAAAATGTTGTTTTTCGCATGATGCAGGTTGAACATTCGAACATATTTTAGTGAAATTTGGTACACTGACTTACATGGGCCCAAGGACAAAACCAATTGATTCTAGCCTGGATCGGACCATATTTGGACCTATCGCCCATATGGACTATATTTCCGATTTTCTCTTAAATACACCTAACATAAGGTACAATCAAAATTTCCTCCCGTTTATCTATTTTTTTATCATTATATAGACAAATGTTGGAGCAAGTCCCATTCGATAAAACTAACATTATGTAAAATTCAATTTTCAATTTTGAAACAAGTCCATTTCAACTAGACAGGTGCAGGGTATCGTATAGTCGGCATGCCCGACTTTAACTTTTTTACTCGTCTGTCATAAAGCTTATTAAAAACTTAAACAACACCCTCTAATATTAGGACAATGTCTTTATTTTATTAAATCAAGATTATTACAGTGTTCTATTTAATAATAATCTACTTCAATGTCAAATCCTCTTCCACATCTTATGATACATTGTACATAATTCACATGTACGTAGTTAATAAAAACCACTTTAAACAAAAATTTCCACTCAATCGAGAAACGACAAATCATCAGCACACAATAATTGCTAGACCGTGCTTAAGAGCACTTTGTTTCATTTCTGTTAAAATCGAATGTTGTTGTTCGGATTACAAAACCTCTTGAATAAAAACCGACTAATTAAAAACGAAATGTAATCGACCGTCTACAAGTGTAATTGGTTTGCGTTTATATTCTACAGAAAGTCAAATCAATCTAGGTATGATTGCAATACTAAATATTAATACTTCATACAAACTTTATGTACCTGCCAAAGCATAAAAATGGTGTAAAGAAGGTGAATGAACTTAAAAATACCACAAAACTAAACTGAAAAAAAACAGCATTATGATAACGAACATATTTGTATGTGTTTGCAATTATTGTGCAATTTCTGACACAGAATTGTCATAAATCATGACTGAAAAATCCCAGTATACTGTTTTTTTTTTACATCCATGAGTTTGGTATGTGGTTACACCCATAAAGTAAGTAAGTTATTTGTAGCTACCGAATTTACCATTCGAATTCAGACGGTTACGATAACTATCTTTATTATCGGATGCCTCTTCTTCTTCTTTTTTCAACAAACACTTGTTTTACATGCAATCAAATATTTTTTGTATAGGTAAAGAACGTTATCATGAGTTACGTGCACTGACAGCAAATGTCAAAGCATAAGAGAAATATGTAATCTATTGTCTATACTGAAAAAAAAAATTCATATTGTAGATAAATCAATTATTATAAAATACTAAAATTAAAATCTTTTTTTTTTTAACGAACATTTTTTAAATTAATTATGAATCTTATTAAAGTCGATAGAATTCTAGGTAAAATAAACTTTTTCGTTTTGAAATTAAAAAGATTGTTCACAACCATCACAAGTTGTTAAAATCATAAAATCATTCAGGTACATTAAATTTTTTAATAATTCTCACTCGTATGAATAAAATGAATTTTACTCTCACTCATGAATCACGTATCACTCGATTCAATCGTATTTTGATAAAACCTAGAAAAAAATTTTATATAGGGGATTACATTACCTACACTCATTTTTGTTTACTGATTTTCGTTGTTGATTTGAGCGAAACATTTTACTTATTTTTCAAAACCAAGTGCTAGACTTAGCGAAAAAATATACAAATCTAAGAAAAAGTGGATACCCGAGTAAAGAAAATTTCATATAGTCATATGTGGCATATTATTAGGGTGTGGGGTTCGGGAATTCCCGGGCGGGAATTCCCGGGAAAAGTTTGCCGGGAATTCCTGGTAAAATAATATATTTTTCCCGGGAAAACGGGAAATTTTAAAAATATTAAATTTTTTAAATTGTTTTTGTTTGGAACAGGATTTTTTAATTTTAGTCATAAAAAACATTTTAAATGCCAAAACAAAAATGTCATTGCTAAAATCTTTTAAAAGGGAAGCAATTTATTTGACATACAAAAACATCTTTGCCAAGTAATTAGGAGCATTTCAACTAATAAAGATTTTTCACATAACTTATTCAAAATTTAAGTAAAAATGTTTAAAAGAAATATGAAAAAAAAGTTTTGTTTCTTACAAATAATCGCCCTTACTATCTAAATTTTCCAAAAATATAAAATATTGGGTGGCAGTATACCTTGACTTGGTTTATTTTTGGAGCATTCTGATTGGTTAATTTATTTTCAACCAATCAAAATGTTTGAAAATATAAAGATTTTTGCAAGGTTTGCATACACAAAATGAACAAAACCGTATGATTAAAAATAAAGTCGACTTTAAATTTAAAATTCTTCTTTATATAATAATTTTATAAGTACTGTTTTCATTAATAAATCTGATATTTTCAAGTTTACTTTATTTTAATACATCTGCTTTCAAACTAATATATTTTTTTATATTAAAGAACAAAATGCCAGGAGTATGGAAATACCTCACAAAAAAGGTCAATGCAGCGCAGTGCAATATTTGCCCTAAAACACTAATGGTTAACGAATGTATCTAAATTTGGTTATCCGACATCTAAATTCGGTTCACAAAAACAAAAAAAAATTAATGGTCATGCAACTCCTCTTGAAGAAAACAACAACAAGAATAACGTTCCAGCTAAAATTAGCGAAGTATCTGAAGAAAAAAGTGCAAGCTTAATAGGTATTGAACGTTTTATGGTAGGGCAAACATTTCCTGAAATGGTGTCCAAATTAACCGCAATTGACGGAATGTCAATCCGCACCATAACTAGATCTTCGTTTATTGCAAAAAATGAAACCGATCTAAAGAGCATTATATTAAGGGGGTTATTTTGTAATACGCAACGCCTTGCGTTGCGTTGTTTTCCATACAAATTGTTTTTGTAACAATAACAATTTACAAACGCAAGGCGTTGCGTTTTACAAAATAACCCACTAAATTACTACAATCATGTAAAATATATCATGATAAAAGAAATATAGAGAAATATTTCTAAGAATAGGAGATTTACTATAATCTTAGATGAATTTACAAGAATATCATAAAAGAGATATTTGAACATACAGTTGCGAGCATAAAAAATGCAACGCTACGCTAAATCATCTAAGTATGCTTTTATTTCTTCTAATGGTTTTTTATTTGCGCTTATCTTTTGTTAATATCATTGGCGGACTTAGGCCGGTCTGGGGTGAGCTAAGCCCACCCTAGACTGATTTTTGCCCACCCCAGAATTTTAAAAAAATCTACCTACAATTCTTTTATCTATAATTTTGATGGCAAAAAGTATCACAATATTACTTTTTTTTATATCAATTAATCCTGTGTTTTTAAATTTGGGAAAATCTCTACTAGTTTCCTAGGCAGCTAAGTTGTTGCAATCTAAGGGTCAGTTCTGTAGTCAGAACTAAGATCGATTTTTGTTTTAAATATTTCTTAAATAAGAAAGTTGTTTGAAAAATTCTTACCTAAGAAATATTTAAGAAACAAATCGATCTTGGTTCTGATTATAAAACTGACCATAAGAGTTTTTCTTTAAGAAAAATTATTAGAATCGCAAAGTTGTTCAATAATAGAAATATAACGCATAGTCTTTTTTGCTGAGTTAAATATCTTAGATTTCATGGTTTTCTAAATGAATAATTAGTTAATATCTAACTAGGAAGTTTCTTAAAACTAAACATTACTATGTTATTTTAATGAAATTTCAATATTTTGGAGAAAAAAAAAATTGTAAGATGAACATTAGACCGTACCTAAAAAAAAAAGTTCGTCGTACACCCTCCAATATGAAGTATATTTGAACATTAGACCGTACCTCAAAAAAAAAGTTCGCCGTACACCCTCCAATATGAAGTATTTTTGCAAGACAATTTCAAAAAAAATTTTTCGTTATAGCTTCGGCATTTAAAGTTGGATTTTAAAGTGTGATATATCGATTTTTTTGCCTCGAGGAGACCAGTGTTTTGCTATAAAGGAAAAATCCAATGAAAAAAAATATAAAAAGGCGACCCCTACGTTCGGCAACCAATATACAAAAAAAAATTCTACTGGGTTTATCGAAAAACTTCATTAGCAAAAGTTTAATGATTTTTTTCGAGCTTTAATTTTCTGACATTAGGGTCGTACATTAGGGTTGTAGCAACTGAGATCTGGTGGCTAACTACTAGAACGGGATACTTGAGGTCAATGGCCCTCGAGAGAAAAACACTGGTCTCCTCGAGAGAAAAACATCGATGTATCACACTTTAAGATCCGACTGTAAATGCCAAAGATATAACGAAAAATGTAAAATGGCGACCTATACGTTCGGCAAAAAAAAATAAAAAAATTTTTTTTGAAACCTCCTTGCAAAAATACTTCATATTGGAGGGTGTACGGCGAACTTTTTTTTCTGCCTGTAAGGTGGTACGCTCTAATGAACATCTCACTGTTTTTGACCACCTCGGTAATTTAAGTGATCAAAATATGGGGTTAGAAAGGATTCGTCCGAAGTAGTTTTCTCTATCACAATAATCTGAAAATATAGCTTGGAACACATTCATTGTATGAGGTTTTCTTCAGAAAAATAGATGCACTTTTGGCAAATTAAGGGTCGCTTGCCCACCCCAGAAAAATGGTCTAGGTTCGCCAATGGTTAATATATTCGTTGATGTGTATTTTCATATTTTAAATCGTTTGATTTGTATTTATTTATGTGAATTAGTTTTTACAAACTTTTTTATGAAACTAGTGCCCATTTTGTGCGAGCAAAAAAAATGCAACTTTTATGTATTTAACATTTAATCGATTTTATTTGTTAAAAAATTCAGCATATTAATTAGATTTTTATTATTTAGTGGAATAGCCATTGTTTTTAGTTACTCGTTTCATTCGTGAAGGCTAGAAACCATGAGCGCAACCAATTTTGTGAAGGTATGCCTTGCTACAGCTGTTTGGCAACAATTTCGAAATCTCTTAAATTTGAATGCTTTTTCTTTCGTATTTCGATGTCTACAAGCTCCTATAGATTCTCTATATGGTTTAAATAGGGTGACTGTGCTGGCCACTGTAAAACTTCCACACCGTTGTTACTTAGAAATTGCCTAGCTAAGCATTGCTTAAGGTCATTGTCGTATTGGAATATGCTTCCAGCAGCCATTTTTTCCTGCATGTGAGAAATCACGTGCTCTTGTAGTAACCCTCTGTGTTTATTCTGTCCTCAATTTTGACTTCTGGTCCAAAACCATCACGGGAGAATGCACCTCAAAATAAAAATTTAAACAAGTGTGTTATATTTAACACAACGATTTCATACCCCACATCATAAGGGATCCTCCTCCGTGCTTAACGCGTTGTTTCTAGTATCTAGGAGATTACCGTTTATTTGATGGTCTGCGGATGAACTTCAATCCACCGGATCCAAATAAATTTGATTTTTTTTCGTCACTAAATAAAACATTTGCCCATTGTTATTTTGCCCAGTTCCTATGACGCTTTCCGAAATCGAGACGCTTCTTTGTATTCACTTTACTTATGAAGGGCTTCTTTTCTGGACGTCTTGCTAACAAGTTTGCTTCCTTTAAGCGTCTCTATACGGTATTAACTCTGACGGTTGCGCCCAAATGGTCTGAAGCATACTGCATAATATCTACGGGGGGTCTTTTTAGGGTCACTTTAACAATAGAGACCATATTTCTGTCCTGCCTTTTATTTGTTTTTCGTGGTCTTCCACTTCCTATTTTCCTACGAATATAACCGCGAGCCTAATGCCGAGTTGCAATTCGTGACACAGTGGACTTGTTTCCTTGAAACATAGTTCCGATTTCAAGTAAAGGTTTGCCTTCCCAAAGCGCTGTAATAATAGCAGCACGGCTATCACTGGATAGTTGTATTTTGTAAAGAATAAACAATTCAGTTAATTTTGGTTAATTCAGTCCAAATTTCGTGAATAAATACAATTTTTGTACTTACCTGATACATATTATTCTTTCGTTGCATTTTTTTGCTCGCACAAAATAGGTACTAGTTTCAAAAAAAAGTTCGTAAAAACTAATTCATATAAATGAATGCAAATCAAACGACTTAAAATATGAAAATACACATCAACGAGTATATTAACAAAAGATAAGCGCAAATAAAAAACCATTAGAAGAAATGAAAGCATACTTAGATGATTTAGCGTAGCGTTGCATTTTTTATGCTCGCAACTGTATGTATAAACGGAAATAATTCATTTTATAACCTGGGGTTGGTTTATATATCAGGAAGCTGTAATGCTGATGAAATAAGAAGAATTGTAGAAATAAGACTAGAAGAATTTTATTTGTCTTTGGAAAATAACATTGTGGCCACCTTATCTAATGGCCCTACTGTGATGAAACGGTTTGTTTCCGACAGTCCAGTAGCGGGTGCTTTCTGCTGGAATCATTCAATTCATTTGGCAGTGCTTAGAGTAATTTATGTAAAATCAAATGTTCGACATTCTGATATTTTTACTTTGAATTCTCACTACACAGACTGAATTTGTACTGAAATAGTGTTTTTTTTTAAAAAAAATTTTTTATATAGGTGGTTTTCATTAACAATTTGGTTCAAACCCAAACCCATTTGGCTAGAGGGCTGAAATTTAAGATATGTGTTCCTTGGACTAGGGGCTAACTTTTCTGGAAAGTACTTTCTCGAATTTTGGACAGGGACATTGTAAAAATGGGGGTTGAACAGGGAAAAAAAGCCCCCCTTGACGGCCTGCCCAAACCGCTGGAGGTAGGAAGTTGAAATTTGGTATAAAGGTTCCTCCACTATCGTAGACATCCACCAAGACGGGATTTTTATTGTTTTTTCGAACTTTCTATATTTTCATATATTTAGTTAGAAGTCCAAAATCTATTGTAATAGATATTGTCATATTAGATTTTATTTGTTGCTTTCAAAAGATTGACCATTTTCATGATAGACTAGTGGGGGAAGCCCGCTACGTTGTTAGCGTGCCTTAAAGTTTAGAATTAAATTTCTTTTATATAAAATAAAACATAATATTTGTTGTTAAGGTAAAATAATTGTTAAGGTAAATTTATTGTAATGTTTAAGTACAAACACTACTTTTTGCCTCTTCAAATTAGTGGACTAAAGTGGATACATATTTGAATATTTTTAAATCTGTATTAATAACTTTTGTTCAATTTGTGATATCCAAGTGTAGTTTTTCCAGTTTTTGAAGTGGCCAGGTCAGAGCCCCGATTTGAAGCCCATCGAGAATTGGTGGGCAATTGTCAAAAGAAGACTCTCCCAATGCGAACGAGCACCGACCAACTTAGATGACCTTTGGTCAGGAGTTTCAGCGGAATGGACTAATATTCCACCTGAAACTATTAAAAATCTCGTGGAAAGCATTCCTTCTCGCATAAAATCTGTTTTAAAGAACAAAGGACTTTCGACAAAATATTAAAGAAAGAGCTTGCCGAAAATTTCAAATATGAACAATACTGGTCACAATTTGCAATTATTTTTTTCATTAACTTCTTAATGATATAGTCTACTCTATTTAGGTTTTTATTGAAGAAGAATGTTTCAGTTTTATGCTTTAAAAAAAATCATTTAAGTTTCTATAATAAAATAAAAGTTATAACAAATTTCGCAAAATGTTGAATTAATGTATCCACTTTAGCCCACTACTGTAAATAAATCATTTAGTATACCAACACGTGAGCATGTAACAACTAATTGTATGTTGTTCAAGCCATCGGCGTAGATAGGTCGTAGTAGTGGTTGGATGATGGGGCTGCGCCCCCACAATTTTTTTAAATTCGCTTTTTTATTTAAAGTACAGTTTTTATAATAAAAACCTTCACCCAGCCACCACAAATAAATACTTCTGACTCAAAATGGGTTTAAAATAAATAAATATTTGATCACTTTTTCTCATGAAAGTGGTTTGTTAGTAATGAATCCATTACAAATTGCCATATACGTGTGTATGTCAAGATAATTTGGGAAAGTGCGAACTTAGGTAGATAGACCCGTAAGTAGTTTTGTTCATTTGTGTTTTGAATGAAAATAAATAACATAAAGCAGGGTTGGCAAGCGATTTATAATATTAAAGATAGCGGGCAAAGCCCGCTACGTTGTTAGAGTGCCTTAAAGGTTTTTTTAATTCCAGTTTATGTAAAGGTAGACCTGGCAATTTAAGTAAATTCACAAATTCATTTGGAAAATTTACTGCGTCGGATCTTCCACCGGTGCTTCGCTACATGCAGTTTAAATATCAAAATATATAAGTTCCATTCCTTTTCTAAGGTTTTTTCTGTTTTAGAAAATTTGTTTAACTTTTTGGAGAGTATGTTTCAATGCTACATAAGTTTCATATTCCGTGGATAGTGTTTGTACAGGTAATTAAAGGTAGTTCTTCATCCCTTTTTGTTCCGCCCAGTAAAAATCCCAAATATATATAATCTTGCCTCAATCGCATGCGAAATTTCAAGTACCAAACTCAGGCAGTTTGAGTCATTCAAATTCAATTCCATTTTGTTTAACAATTTTAGTGTTCCAATGCAACTCTTTCCAAGATTCCATTTCGTTCACCATTCCATTGCATTTCGTTCCCATTATCTGTTATTCCAATTCCACTCGTTCCCCGTTTCATTCCATTTCATTCCTACTGTCTTGTGTATCGATATTGATATCAGTCGCTTCTATTTCCATTCCATTTCT
Organism: Leucophora obtusa; assembly: GCA_949987735.1. Classification (NCBI taxonomy): domain Eukaryota; kingdom Metazoa; phylum Arthropoda; class Insecta; order Diptera; family Anthomyiidae; genus Leucophora; species Leucophora obtusa. Next base: position 116,511,259 of record OX465295.1, on the reverse strand, counting down.
TTGCTCTTGCTCCGTTCCATTCCTCTTTTAACTGCAGTGTTTCAATTCCACTCGTTCCCCATTCTATGCCATCTAGCTCCTCATTACATTTCGTCCTATAGTCCATTCCATTTCGTTCCCTCTTCCAATCCATTTCCATTGTCTATAATTTCAATTCCACTCGTTCAACGTTTATATCCATTTCGTTCCACTTGTGTAGTGTTTCAATTCCACTCGTTTTCTATTTAGTTTCTTAATTTTAGTGTTCCATATACACTTGTTCTTTAAGTTTTAGGATTCTAGCTAAAGACGCAGACGTTAAGGGGGGCAATTTTCCTCTTTTGAACCACCATTTTTACCACGTTCCTGTCCAAAGTCCTAAAAATGCCTTGTCGATAAGTTAGCCCATACTCCAAGGAAACCATGTTATAGATTACAGGTTTCTAGCCGAAGGGTTCGGTTAGGCCATCAAGGGGAGAATTATTCCGTTTTTAACCCTCCCAGTAGGAATTTCCAAAAATTCCGTCTTAGAGGACGTCAGCGTTGGAGGAGGAACCTACTACATACATAATTTTAGGTCTCTATATCCAGCAGTTTGCCAGGCCGTCAAGGGGGAAGTTTTTACCCTTTTTACCCCTCCCGGTATGAATTTCCAAAAATACCGTCTTAAGGGACGTCTACGTTGGAGAAGGAACACAAATACCGAATTTAAGCTCCCTAGTACCAGCAGTTTGGCCAGGCCGTTAAGGGGAGACTTTTCCTGTTTTTGACCCTACCTGTGGAAATTTCCAAAAATCTCATCTCAGCGGATGTCTACAATAGAGGAGGAACTTTAATACCAAATTTCAACTTCCTATCTCCAGCGGTTTGGGCAGGCCTTTAAGCGGCACCAAAATTCCAAAAAGCACCTTCCCGATAAGTGAGCCCATACTCCAAGGAACATATGTTTTACATTTGAGGTTTCTAGCCAACTTTTACTATTTGTGCCCCTCTCGGTAGGAATTTCCGAAAATCCATCGACAGGGAATTTCAGCTTCCTAGTTCCAGCAGTTTGAGCAGGCTGTCAAGTGGCACACTTTTTCTTTTTTGTCCCTCCCGGTTGGAATTAGGCTGGAAGAGGAACCTAAGTACCGAATTTCAGCTTCCTAGTTCCAGCAGTTTGGACAGGTCGTTAAGGGGCCACTTTCCCTTTTTGAGCCCCCATTTTATAACGACCCTGTCCAAAATTCAAAAAAGTATCTTTCTAATAAGTTAGCCCTTACTCCAGGGACCCACATTTTAAATTTCAGGTTTCTAGCCGAAGGGGTTTTTACAGGCCACCAAGGGGAGTCTTTTCTTCTTTTTGCCCCTCCCTTTAGGAATTTACAAAAATTCCATCTTCGCGGCTATCTGCGATGGATGAGGAACATTCATACCAAATTTCAACTTCATTGCCTAAGCGGTTTGGGCAGGCTGCTATTGGGGAAATTTTTCCCTTTCAACCACCATTTTTACTATGTTCCTGTTCCAAAATAGAAAAATTACGTTGCCGGTGAGTTAGTCCTACTCCAAGGAATACATATTTAAAATTTTAGGTTGGCCAAAAGGGCCGTCAAGAAGGAGACTTTTCCCCTTATTTCCCCTCCCGATAGGAATTTCAAAAATTCCGTCTAAGCGGACGCCTACACAGAAGGAGGAACTCACATACCGAATTTCCTTTTGGGATATCCTGTAGGGAATTCCAAAAATACAAACTTAGTCGACGTCTACTACAGTGGAGGAACCTTTATACCAAATTTCAACTTCTTACCTCCAGTGGTTTGGGCAGGCACTTTTCCAATTTGTGAGACTGATTAAGGGGAGACTTCCCCTATTTGCCCGTTCCGGTAGGAATTTCCAAAAATCCGGTCTTAGCGCACGTCTATGCCGAATATCAAGAAACCTTGTTTTAGTGGAGTACTTTTTTTGAAATTATATTTTTTTAAATGGTACTTTTTGGAAAAAGCGAGATTTTTTGCAAAAAGATAGGGTAGAGGGGGGATCCTTCGCAACTTTTTTTTCAAAGCACTGTCATTTCTTCACCCCTAATTATTTTTCAAAAATTACTTTCAAATTGAAAACCTACATATCTTGGCTTTAATTTCTATGATTTTTATTCTAATTATTTGCATATTTTCTATTATTTTTTTTAATGATTTTCAAAGTAACTCAATTCGTCGTAACTGCCCCAAACCTGGGGTATATTCGCCAAAAGAGCTAGATACAATTTCAACAATAAAATTTGTTAATGCAGCAAAGTCAATCTTTTAATGACTGAAATAAATAATTTATAATAAGTTATGTGATTCTTTTTAATCAATAAATGTCCACTACATTAAAAAAAATTATTTAAAGCTATAATATAATGATTCTTCAAAATTACAAAAAACTGAATAATTAATATAAATTTAAGAATGAACATGATTGTTATAATTTACTATTAAACATATTTTAAACATATATAAAAGTCTTATAGAGCATTTTAGGCAGGGATGCACCAACTCTTTGTAGCTCCAGGGGCCATCTGGTGATTGTGCCCCAGAGACAGGCACTAACATAAAATTAATATTTTTCACACTTTTTAAGCATTTATTAAAATTAAATTATTATTTTTCGAAACCTTAGGATCTTAGGTCTAACATAATGAAAAATTATTTTCTTATCACACGATTTGAAGAAGTTATTGCAAAATGCTTCCTATTATTTTTTTGGCACCCCAAAAAACACAAAAACACGTATGTCTGCGACCACATGTGATATAACTTCATGAAAGTTGATGTCAAGGAAAGATAATTGAATTATTCACAAAATATATTTTTTCCAATTTTTTATCTCCCTTAATAGCGGAGAAAAATGGGATTAGTGTATGTGCCCCACTGGCGAAGGATCCCCCCTCTACCCTACTTTGTTTTTACAAAGTACTTTATTTGTACTTTTTTTGAAAAAGGTATTTTTTTGGAAAAATGCATTTTTTTAGAAAAGGTACTGTTTTTGTAAAAGGTACTTTTTTTTGGAGAAGGTACATTTTTTTAGAAAAAGGTACTTTTTTAGAAAAAGGTTCTTTTTTTGGAAAAAGGTACTTTTTTTGGAAAAACGTACTTTTTTGGAAAAACGTACTTTTTGAAAAAGGCACTTTTTTTTGGAAAACGGTACCTTTTTTGGAAAAATGTACTTTTTTTTGGAAAAAGGTACTTTTTTGGAAAAAGGTACTTTTTTGGAAAATGTACTTTTTTGTCCCCTTTTTTAAAAGCAACACTTTTACATAAAAGTATTCTTTGAGTTTTATCAAATCAGACAGTTCATACATGAGTACATAGTTCTCGTTCCATTGATCTTATTGACTGTGTGTAATTTCTCGGTTTGTGTTATCCTATCATCAATTTCTTATTGCAGACAACTGATGAATGCGGTGATGCCCAGGAAAAAATTGTATTGTCTAACATGAAAATGGTCAGCCTTTTAAAAGCAACAAATATAATCTAATATACAATATCATATTGGATATAATCTTACGGTGGGTCCCACCGTTAGAGTTTTTTCTTTTTGCACTTGAAAAGAACACAAAACGGTCGATCGCAGTAAAATAATGTCGGTAATAATAAAAAGATGCCGCAAACGTTCTAAAGTGGAACGTTTTGGTCGCCAACGGTTAAGCTTTCCGATTTTTCAAGCTTGGAATCAACGAGCATAGAATCTCAAGAGTATGCATCCGTCTCTACCTCTATTAACTGGCTCTGGCCAACATTTCAAGAAATTTTATTACAACATTAGTGGTTAAGTTTTATGGTTAAATTTTAAATAAATGTTAAAAATTGCTTCAATAAATATGCATAATATGAAAATATACACTATAATAAAAAAAACTAAACCCATTAACCGCAGTTTGTGATGAGAATGGAAAGTTTATGTGAGTAAAATATGAAAAATTATTAATTTGACTTGTGAAAAATGCTAGTTTTTTCTTTTGGAATATTTAAAGTTGGGTTTGCGACATATTCTTTATCCGTTAAGTTATCGGTTTACTCGGGAAATATATTTATTAATTCGATATTTTATAAACGAAATTATTACTTGAAATTACTTAATTTAAAAAGTTTCTTGAATTTAAGAAACAATTTAGAAACTACATCGTGTATCTGTCAACACTTACATTTCGTTTAACTTTTACATTCTTCGTTGGGACACTTGTACACGTGTGAGTAGACTTGTTTCAAAGTATGTGTGTGTTTAGCATACATTTAATGAAAATATGTGGCATACTTTAAGGGGGATGTTAGGAAACGTTAACAACATGTGCAAGAAAAAAGTGCAAAAATTATTACAAGTTGTTCCCTTTTTACAATTTAATTACTTTTGATGCCAACTGTTAAAATAACAAAAGAAAAAAAATACAAGCCAGCATAGCATGCAACATATAACAAATTTTGATTTGTTTTTGAGTTCATTTTATAACGTAAACCGAGTTGCTATCGTTACCGAGTTGTTGTTGGCATCCTTCCGTTTTTTGTAACAATATTTGTTGCAACAATTTCAAGTGGCTTTTCATATAAAACAACATTACTTTCCACTTTATCATACCATCAACCATCATATTACATTATATTTATGTATATTGCATCACACAATATTAAATGTAGGGCCTTTCTTCATCTATTCATACATTTGAGTTCATTTTTACCTTCCAGCACTTATACTATATATTCATTTTGTAAAGTAGTAGTCCCTCTTTTGCTCTTCCCCCTTTCTGTGTCCTCCTCCCATTTTTTGTGCCTTTACCAAAGAACCTTTTAGTTAGGATGTTGATAATTTCTGAATAGAGTTTTGGTTTTTCATTTACTGTTTCTAGTTTTTGTTTCGGTTTGCTGCTGCTGTAGGAGCAGTAGCAGTTGTTGTTGTTATTTTACCACAATTTCAGTATTTTTTTTTTATTATTATTTGAGTACCTAGTGATGACCTAAAAACACATATTTCCACCTTCACTTTCATTTCACATGTTTGTTTTACCATGAATCCCTACAAACAACAACATCAGCAGCAACAGCATCCGTATCATGATGTTGCTTGATAAAGAGGAGCTAGTAAAATTGTTTTATATTTAAACGACTGGCAGTATAGTGACATAGCTGATGATATATATATTTTTTTTAATATGTATTTGTTTGTTTGCTTGTGCTATCCTGGATCCGACGAAGGAAGTGGAAGTGAGTTTGCACTGATGGTAGTTATAGTATATGACGTTGGCGGTACTCAAAATGCCACTTAAAGCTCAAGTCACTTATGAGTGTTTGTTCTTGGCAGGATAGCATAGATTTAACTATATACACACCTGAGCAAAATAATAGATACACCATAGTGATTTATTTAAAATTGTCTAAACATTTTATATTATAGATGTATTTTCCTCCTACCTATCAACGTTAAGTATTTAAAGCAAATATAGATTAAACGGATTAAAGTATATAGCAGGTTTAAACAGTTAATATTCATAATAGTTGCGGTATGATTGTACGTATTTCAAAAAAACTTTTTAGGAAGCAACTCTGAGAAGTTAATTTAGATGTGAAAATGTATGATCGTGGAGTTTTAAACGTTGATAGTTATTAGTTTTCGTCTTAAACACGTTTTGATGTACTTTGAGTTTTTTTTTGTGAGTTAACGTATATATAAATTTTAAGGGCCGATGTTGATTTTGAATAAAACACAAATTATTTAGTAAATTATTGTCATTTCTTTTTATATGATAATATTGGTATGGTTCAATTATGTATAGAACGGCGGCACACCTCTATCCGATGGTCCAAATTTTCGATGACGCTGAGGCATAATTAGGGTCTATGACGTTAATGTGCCGAATTACCTCATCATTTAGCTCTTGAATTGTTGCTGGCTTATCGACGTACACCTTTTCTTTCAAATAACCCCAAAGAAAGAAGTCCAACGGTGTCAAATCACATGATCTTGGCGGCCAATTGACATCGCCACCATGTGAGATAACACGGCCATTAAATTTCTCGCGCAAAAGAGCCATTGTTTCGTTGGCTGTGTGGCAAATGGCACCATCCTGTTGAAACCACATATCGTCCAGGTCCACATTCTCAATTTCTGGCCATAAGAAGTCCGTTATAGCGAACCCCATTCACGGTAACTGCTTGGCCAACCTCATTTTCGAAGAAGTACGGCCCGATGACGCCGCCAGCCCATAAACCGCACCAAACATAAAAAACAGGTGTTTTCACATTTCCTACAGACCCGATTTGCTGAAATTTGTGAACGCCCATTTTCATAATAAGGCTGAATAACTTTAACGCGTTGCTCGATTGTGTATCAAATTGAGTTAGTCTGAAATTGAGAAATGTCAAATGAAATGCAGAAAAAAAACTTGACGTTTAGGTGTGGTTCACATTCAACATCGGCCCTTAAAATTTAACCATCCTTTAATTACAAGATTTTAGTGTTCTGTTTTGTAAAAATCATTTAAAAATTAAATAATATTTTAGTAGTAAACACAATGGGGATTGTGATATGAAAAAATTCTCAGAATAGGAATGTGCCCTAAACTGAAAAAATTTTTCCAGTGCCTGTTATAGTCTTATAAGAAAAATTATTCCAAATACTACAACTTTCATATCAAACCTAGAATATAAACTTGTTTCAGTGTCAAAGAGTTTTTCGAATACAACAATTTTTCCTAATATAATAGGTTTAATTTAGAAGAAGTGCTTAAGGGGAAGTTTTATAGTCAGAACTAAGGTTTTTGAAAATTTCTTATTTAAGAAATATTTAAGTAAAAAAACGATCTGAGAACAAAATATATAAAATACCAATCTTTGTTCTGACTATAAAACTCGTCATATTTATTGCAACTTTTAAATAAGAAAATAATTTTTCAAGAAGAATGTCCTAAAATTTGAAAGGTTTTCATCTTGAAAAAATATTTTAAATTTTACAAAAGTAAAAAACTATTGAGGAAACTATCCCGATGGGTTCCTTCCTACACTAATGAAATTCGGATATTTGGTAGAGCTCTGCGGCAAACGACGCCATAAATCCAAGTCACAAACCTCCTACTATTACCCGGTAATGAGTTTTGTAAGAAGAAGTTAAGATATTTAACCTCTTACTTTTATTAAAAAAAGTATTATTCTATTATAAAAAGTATTATTTTAGCAAGGGCATGTATTATTTTAATGCTACATTTACACTCAAATAAAAAAGTCTGTAAAAAAAGAAAAAACTGTAATATTACAGAAAAATTAGCTAATATTAGGCCAGCAGACCGTTTAGCTAATTTTTAGCAAAACGTGTTTGTAATTATTAGTAAAGTGAAAGTAACCGATAAAAAAAAATAATATATCTAGTATATGTAGTCATATCCCATTTGATATAGATCGACATATGATCTTATCCAAGTTCATCTCAAAATTGTGGTATCCAGTAATATCTAATCAGATCCCCCAAATATATTACAGGATTAAATTACATCCAAATAGATCTCAAAATTGGGAGATCCAATAATATGAAATTGAGATCCTGATAGATCCCAAAATATCCCATGGGTATAATTTACGTCCAATTAGATGCAAACGGATAAGATAATTTTGGCAGATCGAATAGGATAATTTGAGATCAAAATTTATCCTATGATATAAGTATTTGGAATTATTTAAATTTTAAAAAAAATTTAAAAATATCACAAAAAATTAAAAAAAAAAAATTTATTATTTAAAAAATAGTTATTTCATTAAAAAAAAAAAAAAATGCCGTCGACAGGATTTGAACCCAGGTTGCTGGCGTTGTACTCACTCAGCCAAACACTGCTATACAACATGACTGACTATATAATTATATAAATTTATATATATAGATGACTTAGAAAAATAAATTAATAACATTCTTCCACAAAAACAAAAACTAAAAATCTTAAATGTTTTCCACTGACGGAATTTTTTTGGTGAATAAGTTACAAAAAAAATGTTTGTTGAAGGGTCAAGGCACCTATTTATATGACTCAAAAGTCTAAATATCAACAGTCTGTATTTGCGAAATTAATAGTGCGATAAGAGCAATATACATGTTATTTAAAAGGTAATATAAATGTCTTTTAAATAAGGTATGACATATGTATATAAGCTTAGCAATGCTTTGGAAAAAATACTCTTATCTTATACTTTGGAAAAAATACCCTTTTTCACAAATTGTTTTGTTTGTATTAAAAAAAAGTAGGAGTAAAAAATAAGAGTATTGCCAAAATTGTATGTAGAAATATTCCAAAAAAAAAAAATCATTTTCCCTCTGGAAGAACTCAAAGTCAGAACTTTAAATAATTTTTTATATATTACGATATCTAATTATATATTTAAAATACTATTAATTGAAAACATAACTTGCAGATGCTGTTGACACAAAATGGTTTAATCTTTTCAAGATCTGTAAAAAAAATATTTATAACTAAATCAAATTAACTTAAATAATAAAAAAGTAAAAAAAAAATTTTTTCTTTGTGCCCGAGCTGGGATTCGATAGTAGGGTCTCTCAGGTATTATGTGACTCTACATATATAATTATATATTAAACACATAGAAAATGTTACTGACGTGGGCCATATATATCCATATCTCAAATTATATTGTTAATCTTGCATCATATATGGAATCATATGTATGCAATTATATCTTATAGCATTTAATATAATATATAATCATATATAAAAATATCTTACACCATACAACCAACAAATTTTTATAAGAGGGCATACATTATTATATCTGAAAATATATGGCTTATGTAGCACCATATGTGATCATATATTATGTTATATATGATCATTTATAAGTATATATGACAATGATTCTGTCATATCTCATTATATGTGGCATATATGGTTCATATCTAATTTTATAAAAGACAGTATATAAAAATATATGGTTATATAAGGTACAACATAAGAAACATATAATTATATATGGCTATTCATGAAAATATATATACTCACATATTATAAGATAAAACAAGATATTACTATATATGACTATATATACATTTTTTTGATCGGGCTATTAATTTTTAAATAAACCTCAATAGGTTTTGGAAAATATATTGTGAGCGTATGAGTTAAATTTTAATTAATAGAAATAACAACTTAGGGCCATTAACAACAAACAAACAAATTCACCTAAAGTTTGAGCTAACTTAGAGTTGCAGATGTCAAATTCCATACAAATTTTAATTTTTTGACTTTCAGTTTGTGTTAACTTTAGGTTATTTGTTTATTGTTAATGGGGGTTAATCTGCTAAAATCAGCAAAAAAATGTTGCTATATAATTAGTAGACCAAACCCTAAACCAGATAAATGCAGTGTCGTCAGTATCGTCATCCAACTAATGTTTGGATCAGAAATTCGAATGGGTTAAAATGCGATCTGCAGTTTGTAACCAAGCCAATTTTGGGGGGACCCCTATATGGGCACTAGGTCTAAACATGGACTGATGTTCACCAAAATCAATAGGCTTCGTCCTTGGGCCAAAATAGGTCTGTGTACCAAATTTCATCAAAATATCTTGCGACCTGCAACGTATAAACAATATAATTTTGGGGGGACCCTTATATGGGCACTAGGTCTAAACATGGACCGATTTTAACCAAAATCAATAGGCGTCGTCCTTAGGCCGACATAAGTCGGTGTACCCAGTTTCATCAAAATATCTTAATATTTGCGACCTGTAGAGTGCGCACAAGAATGCATGGACAGACAGACAGACAGACAGACGGACGGACGGACAGACGGCCATCGTTAAATCGAAATAAAAAAAAATTCTAAGCCGATCGGTATACTATAAGGTGGGTCTAGGACCAATATTTTTTGGTGTTACAAACATCAGCACAAACTTATAATACCCTGACCACATAGTGGTGTAGGGTATAAATAGCAAAAAATTTTGTAGGTGTCTCCATTAATATTTAGCGAAACTTTCTGCAGATTTTACAGTACAATTTGTCATTTCGAATTAACTAAATGTGACCTTCTCCGAGAAAAGGGACCTAGTGTGTCAAAAAACGGGTTTCGATAAAAATGAGAAAAACATTAAAATTTTATTTTTAATTTAACTTTAAATGCGTTCTTCTCAAAACTTAATTTTCACACACTAGGTCCCTTTTCTCGGAGAAGGTCACAAATGTTAACTGAAATATAATATAAAATCAGCAAAAAATATTGCCGTGTTAGCAAACTTTTAATCAGGAGCATGCTTGTAAAAAATTGGTATTTTGCTGATTTTTACCGAAAAATAGTAATCTCGACAAAAGTTTTGCTAACGATTGCAAATGAAAAAATTAATTGCTAAAATCAACAACACTTTTTACCAAGGTTGGTTACCGAAACGAATAACGGTAAGGGTAACGGTATCGGATTTCGTTTGTTTAGGTAACGGTAAAGGTAACGGTAAAGGTAACGGTATTTAAGACTGTTTCGGTAACGGTATACCGTTATCGAAACAGCAATACCGGTACGTACCGGTATTAATAATTATGTTAAAAACATATACATAAAAACAAGTAAAAACATGGCATATTTTTAATTTTATGTACTGAAAATACAGATTTTAAACTATAAATTCAATACTGGTAGTTTTAATAAGTAATATTATTATCTATAAATTTTTTTGTGAAAAAACACTCAAGATTAAAAAATAGAAAATAGTAAAAATTTTCTTTTTTATATAAAATAATAAATACCGGTAAAATACCGGTAACTACCCATAAAAATAACGGTATCGGTAACGATAACGGTATTTCTAAATTTTTTTGGAGGTATCGATAACGGTAACGGTATTCAATTTGAAACGGTATTTTAGCGATAACGGTATTATAACGAATATTAGTAGACGAAAAGAAAAGACGATGAAGAAAGTAAATAAATTTGTATAAAAAATATACTTTTGTTAATTTTTCAGCTGAAAAGTTAAACCTAGAAATTATGATTTTTAATTCTTTTGAAAATTATTAAGAAAATTTTGTAAAATATAAAAATGTCCAGACTACCACTTTCTCGTTATGATTTAATTAAAAATCTACAAATATATAAAAAATAATTATAAATTAATATATACAGAATTGTTTTGTTTAGTATAATTTTTATTGTTTGTACTACATGTATGTATTTATCAGCACAATTTTGGTAGCAAAATAAATTAGTACAGCATTAAACACAATTTCACAGGTAGCTGAAAACACAATTTCAGCAACAAAAAAATTGCTGAAAACTAGTAGACTTGGTATACAAGATATTTTACTAATTTTTCCACAAATTTATTTTTTGAGTATATTATTTACCAAAAAATTTACTAATTTCAGCAGTTTTTTCTGCATGGTCGTTTTTAACTAACTTTTAGTAAGTTTTCGCGTTATTTTTACAGGTTTACTTCTATGAGTGTGAGGTTGCTAGTAATGAATAAATAACGTTATTGTAACAGTATTTTGTTAGGGTCTTTTAATGTTATCGGTATTATAAGTTATTTAAGGGTTGACGGTTTTTAAAGGTATTTCGTTTGGTTATTTTCATCTTCTCCACAGTATTCACTTTCATCGATGGGTATAAAATATGAAATTTTTACATATTTTAAAATATGGTGTATCTATTATTTTGAGCAGATGTGTTCATACACATGCTAATACGTACAAACACTTAAATCCTCAAACATTCATTGTTTATTAAATTGCATCCATGTGTATTCCTCACATGTCTATTGTTTTAGTTACATATGCAGAAATATCTACCCAGTCAGAAGTTGGCAGTGGTATAAAAAATCAGTCACTGCTATAGCACTTTGTAACCGCGGTATTAAAAATAAATTACTGGCGGAACACTCACTTGGGACACTTTGCCAGCGTCTGAAAGATGCGATTTGTTATTATTTGTGTTACAGAAATTTCAGAGGTTTACAAAAACCACACTGGCAAAGAATGGGCTTAGAGTACTATGCCAACGTTTCCAAAAAGTGGCTATCCAGTAAACTGCCAACGATACAAAATCAGTGCACTGCTATAGCATTGATTTTATAATAGTGATCACACTTTGTTAAAAAAGATTTGTAGTGAGAACGTTTCGAGTTCAAATCTGGATGCAGAAACAGTTCTTTTTTTGTAGGGGCGTTCTGCATCGATCGAAACAAATGGTAGTCAGAAGGGGCAAGGTCTGGGCTATAAGGCGGGTGAGCCAAAACTTCCCATCCACTGTTTTCCAAATAGGTTTTGACCGGTCTTGCAACATGTGGCCGAGCGTTGTCATGACGGAATATTATTGACTCATGTTTGGTCGCATATTCTGGTCATTTTTCGTTGATTGTGCTCTTCAAATGAATCAATGGTGTTCGGTAAAGGTCCCCTGTGATCGTCTGACCCGATTTCAACAGCTCACAATACAAAAACCCTTCTGATTCCACCAAATACAGAGCATTACCTTGGCGCCATGGATATTCGGCTTCGGCGTTGATTTGGCTGGTTGGCCGGGCTTTACATATGACTTTTTGCGCTTGGAGTTATCGTAATGTATCCATTTTTCATCACCAGTAACAATACGATGCAAAAATGACTTCTTCCGACATGTAAAATCGCCTTTCAACATCTCTCGGCTTCAATTCATTTTGAATGAATTCCATTGCTTTTAAACGTAGGGAAATGGCTTGTTGTGTGACTCCCAATGATAATGCAAGTTCTTCTTGCGTTTGACAACAATCTTCGTGGAGTATAGCTTCCAATTCCTCATCTTCAAACTTTTTCGAGTGACCAGGCATCTCCTTGTCTTCTGTGTCGAAATCACTACTTTTGAATCGCACAAACCATCGTTCACAAGTTTTTTGAGTTGGTGTATGTTGACCGTAAGCTTCTACCAACAATCGTTAACTTTCAGCAGCAGTTTTCTTCAAATGAAAAAAAGTTATCAGACTTCCCCGCAAAACATCTTTTTTAGGCACAAAATTCGACATTATTATAGCGATTGAAAAAATGTGTGTTTACACTTTGGCGTCTATCGAATACTGAATTATAATGCCAGATGTTTACCCACCAAAATACCATATTTGTTATTATTCACACAAACCATATCAATGGTTTGTGTGAATAATAACCATATGTTGTCCAAATCGATATTATTATGCCATATGTTGTCCAAATCGATATTATTAACTTGTATACCCAATAACAACATTATTTTTTGGTTTTACTAGAGTTATGCCAACGCTATAAATTTTTTCCACGGCTTTTCCGGCGCTTTTTTTAACAACATGTTCTCTTTGGTCTTATGATATCATTTTGGGCATTAGAAAGAAATTTTCCAGTAAGTGGTCCACCTGTTAAAATAACTTGCCATCGCTTTCCTGTTTGTATTTTTCTGACTGGGTAGGTGAATGGAATATGTATGTATAGGAGACTCATTTGTTGCATCATGATATCTTATAATGTTTTATTTGTTGTCTTCGTTGATTTAAACTCTGAAATATTAAATCATATTTGATTCTTTGGAAAAGTCGGAGAGCTACTGTTTAGCTACTAAACGGGATATCCATAATGCGATTCTCTAACTTTCTTAAAGATTTTATAGATTTCGTTACCTATCGATAATTTCCAAATGAATTATTGTAAAATTTATTCTCTATATTTCAGTAAATGATATTATTCGTTAAGGCACATCTACACGGGATAGAAAACTCGCTAGACTTTACGAAAATGCAGCTCTGTATAAGTCTACGAAATGTAATCTCTAGACCATTGACAATTGCTGTCATACTCAAATTTTCTAATTAGGAACAATTTTTAAAATATCTTGTAACATTATTGAACACTTCAGTTTATTAAATGCATATTTTGGTATTTGAAGAAAAAATTATTCTTTGAAATACAACAATTTTAATAAAAACAGATACTTGACAATTAGAGATGGTACTTTTACGATAAATATTAGAGCCAAAAATAGTAGAGATGACAAATTTAAAGCAAACTCTACGAGATTTTTATCCCGTGTAGATGTGCCTTTAGAAATAGTTTCCAACAAATTTCGGTAGAAATAAAAAAAAAAACGCCCAACAATTCGATAGAAAATATTTGTCAAAAAATAAATAATTTAAAAAATATTAAGTAAAAATATGGAAAAATATGCAAATATGGAAAAATATGCAAATTTAAAGTTTATTATAGTGGGATAAATACACTGTGAGACAAATGGTAGGTGTCAGTGATCGGGAAGGGTTCAAACTACCGGGGAAAGTTATATAAAGAAGTTATACGTGTCCCGGCGTTTCGCTAGGTCACCCCTAGGAATCGAGATATATCGATTGGTGGTCTTTTTTTGACATAACTCGAGAACCACTAGTCCGATTTTGCTCAAACAATTTCATATAGCTCAAACAAATTCATATAACGTTTTTCTATATACTCAACAGTTTTGCCGGTAAAAATAAATGTATGAAGAAAAAAATAGTTTTTGCCTAAAATATTAAAAAAAAGTTATAAACAAAAGGTTATTGATTTTTATGGTAGTGGTAACAAACATTTATTTTTACCGGCAAAACTGTTGAGTATATAGAAAAACGTTATATGAACAGATTAAAGGAATTGTAATTTTTAATTTTTTTAAAACTGTTTGAGCAAAATCGGACTAGTTGTTCTCGAGTTATGTCAAAAAAAGATATATCTCGATTCCTAGGGGTGACCCAGCGAAACGCCGGGACACGTATAACTTGTTTTTGACCGATATAACATTTCCCGTTGGTTTCATCCCATCCCGATTTTGACTGTCGCATAGTGATATTAGAGTGTTTAAAGAGAGTAAACCGATTAAAACGTAAATTGCTTTTCACTTCGCCAATAAATTTTCAGATATAAAAATTCTTAAATATATAGTAGAGCCCATCAAGTAAAACTTATTTTAAAGAAAATCCTTACTCGAAAAATTGCAGTTTTATTTATTAAATAACTTCACTTGACCAAAACTACTCAATTAAATTAATAATGCTTAACAGTATTAATTATTTTAATTGTTTCTTTATCTTATACATCTTGCCAAAAAGTGGAAATTCTTGTACAATAAGTAAAAACAAGTTACAGCTGTTTTAGTGACGCTACTTTTGTGAGCGTTTGCTCACAGTGCACCAAAAACACATTTTGAGGCAAAGATAAATCGTTCTATAAAAAAGTATCGAAATGTTAGAAAGGCGTTGGAGTTATTGTGTCGCTCTTGAAGGAGTCTGTTGATAAATAAAATCGAATTTTGCTAAAAAATTGTTGTTTTATTGGTTATCCTACGGACTTTTCAGCCGAAATTGCTTGAAATCCATTGTTTTCAGATTCGCGAACTATAAATCAAGGCAACCATTTTTTTAAAATTGATTTCGTCGGCTTGCCTGCAAGTAGTGCTATGTGTTTTTCAACAGATTTTCAGGAGAGCGAAAAAACTAATTTATATTATCCTTTTGAAATATTTTATTGACATCATATGCTTTAATGATGATTTTAGTAAATGAGGTCGTGAATCATTAATGCATTTGATGTCAATAAAATATCTTAAAAGGATAATATAAATCAATTACTTCGCTCTCCTGAGAACATGTTCAAAACACATAGCACTACTTGCAGGCAAGCCAACGATTTGTTAAAATTGTATCAAATCATTTGATTCTATGAAAAGAATCAACTAAAATCAAATTGATTCTTTGAATAAGATATTGATTGAATAAAGTAGGCAATAATTCAAACAATAAAATCCGTTTTGCGAATCGTTTCGTTCAGTAAAGTTTAGTTTAGTCAGTAAAGTCAGCAAAAAATGTTGCTGAATTAGCAAATTTTTCGTCAGGAGCATGCTTGCAAAAAAGTTTGTAATTTCAGCAAAAGCAGTTTGCTGAAAATCAGCGAGCTGATTTTTACCAAAAAAATAGTAATCTCGGCTAACATTTAGTCGATAGCAAATGAAAAAAATATTTCTTAAATCAATAAAACTTTTAGCTAAATATTAGTAGACTGAAAAACAAATTCGTAGAGAAATTGTACATTAGTTAATTTATTTGCTGAAAATTTAAGTCTAAAAATTGTGTTTTTGTTATTCTTTGGAACATTACTTAGATAATTTCGTAATATGTAAAAATGTCCAGACTTCAACATTAGTACACAATTCTAAATAGCAAAAAAGGAAATAAACTATGGCTTTTATATCATAAAAATCGTTTCTTAAAAAAGCGAAAGAAAACACAAAAAAAAAATAACCAAACTACTGCAAACAATGTCTGTCCTTATATTTTACATAATCACACTCACAATATATTTTCCATAACCGATTGAGGTTTATTTAAAAAGTAATAGGTAAAGTTTGTTTTCAATTGAAGAATCAATTAAAATACATTGAAACATATTAGCTGTGTTTTCGACTTAACTAAATCCGTTAACTCATAAAAAACATCAAAGTGCATAAAAACGCTTTTAAGACAAAAACTGACACATTACTTTTCGTATGCACGTTAACTTTGAACACGGATAATTATCAACGTTGAAAACTCAACGTTTATACATTTTCACATCTAACGAAACTTATTCGCGTTTCTTCCTAGGAACTTTTGCTGAAGTACGTTCGATTATAACGGAAAAATTATAACCATAACCTGTTTAAAAAATTTTTATACTACAATCGGTTTAACGTAGATTTGCTTTAAAGCTTTAACGTTGATAGGCATGAGGCAAAATACAGCTATTGTTTAACTTTTTTTGTCAACCAATAAAAAACAAACTACTAAAAAATATGTATCGTCTGTAGGAGTTGTTATTTTCAGTCAAATATTCTATTTTTAGATTTCTATTTTTAGAAAAAATAATTTAAACAATTTCGTTGTTTTCTGTTTTAAAACAAAAAAATCAAATATTTTCGGTTTTCTTTTTTGTTGAAATAGATTGTTTATATACAAAATTATTTCAATTCAAATTACAAGAAATTCTTTACTCATACACACAAACATAGCCAATAAAAATGTGAAAGTGTGTGCTGTGTATAGTGTAGTGTTTTGAGAATCCAAACAAGAAAAAACTTTTAAATATGAGAAAACATACCACAAAATCGTTTTTTTTACGTTTTGTCAGTTAAAAATTGATGATTGTTTTAATAGACTTTTCAATTATTTATATTTATTTTATGCATTGTTTAAACAATGTTTGAAAATAAATAGCAAAATGGTTTGAATATAATGAAAAATCAGCAGTCCTTTTTTTAATTGTGTGTTTCTAAGGATAAGGATGGTTGTTTTTAAGGATAAAATATTGTGAGTGCAGTATTAATAAACATTTTGTTTATACATTCGCTTTTTATCTTCATCTTCACTAAAACTTAATATTTTATATTGTCTATAAATTAAATTATATTTTATCTTGTTGTGTTATATTTTTATGTATATGCAACCTTTTGGGCGTTCTTTTGTTTTGTGTATGAAACAGGGATGGGAAAGTTGATACGATCGTACTTTTTTTGATACTATTTGATACAAAAAAGTACCGTAGTACTCCCGGGTCTTATTTGATACTCTTGCATCGTCATAACTACTCAAGGCTTAGAAAATACATATAAATCTCAACTTTTTTCTATCATGTGCAAATGACAATCGGGAATACACTCCGTATTTACTTTTTTCCTCTATTGTCAATTTCGCTATTTTCTCATCAAACCTAGATATTTTTAAATGCATTTACACTGAACCAAAAGTCGTAAGTGAAATCAACATAAAAATTTTGTTTACTTTTTGATGAAACGAATTGTTAAAACAATCTATTTTTTATTCAAATTAATGTGTGTTTTTTTTAAATCAGCTACTTTTTTTTTAAATGAACATACTTATTTCCGTCAATAATTTTCTACAAAACAATTGTTGTTTTAATAACTTTTTGTCCATTTTTTAACAAAATTTAATTTGTTATCTCTAAAAAATTTTGTAAAAAGGCAGTAACGTAAATTCGATATAATTTTTCTTAAATTTTTAAAAAAAAAAGTATTAAATCTGTGGAAAAAAGTTTAGTGAGGTTAGTATTTGTAATTGTCGGAAATATCAATAAATTGACATTAAGTGTTTTTGTTTTTCAAAGTATAGATAATTAACAAATTCAGTGACTTGAAGTGAATTGCTAATTGAAGATTTATTAATTTTAATTTAAATAAATTTATATAATTTTGAACGTTCTCAATTAAATCGTACATTTAAATTTCTGTCATTAATTTTAATATTACCTATCTTTTTGTTATTTTGTTTAAGGCAAATTATTAATGAAAGTTATATAATGTATTTGAATTATTAATTTAAATAAAGTTATATATTTTTGTATATAAAATGGTACATGTGTTTTAAATAAAGAGTTTTTAGTATGTGCTATATTATAATTTCAATTTTATATTTCAGTAGGGGTTTTCATATAAACTCGTATTCTACTCGTAAACGGTGTAAACCTGGTATGTTTATGATTTTAATGTCAAACTCCATACACAAAAAATATGGTTTATATTTATACAAGGTTTACAATGCATTTACGAGTTTATATGAAAACCCCTATTATTTTTTATATTTTATCAAATTCATTATAAAAAAGACATTGTATGTATATTGCTTAAAAAAATTTGAAATTGGTGAAATATAAAAAATAATGAAATATAAGTCTAAAACTTAATAATAAATCAATAAAAAATTAATTAAATAAATAAAATGCATTGTTGAATATAATAAAATGCATTGGTAAAACAACAAAATCATTATGCAATTTAATTAAATATAAATGTTAAGACAACTAATTTTTGTTAATACATTTGACGATATTTTGTCAAAATAATACCACGTAAAATAGTTAAACGTCAAAATATAAATCTACTAAACAATGCGTTAAATTGATGGACAGGTTTTGTTAGTTGTATAGTGATCACCCATTCAATTTAATATGGATTTTAGTTGATTTCACCGTTGTTTTTGGTTCAGTGTAGCGTGATAAAATGACATTTTTTGACATTAAAATATGATATTGCTATTATCCCGGTTGATAGCAATTTTTACAAGATCATTTTAACGCAAAGTTTTTAACCAAAACTTGATGTGTTCGAAAAATTTTGCCATTTTTCGCTAAATTTTGCAACAGTGTTTTTATTTATAATTTTTTATAATTCTAGAGATTTACCACTTTTCATAAAAAATTGTTCAAACATTTGTTCTGTTACGAAAATAAATGAAAACATAAAATATGTTTCGAATTTAAAGAAAAATTAAACAAAAAATAACAGTTTTTAAAAAATTAACTGGCTCTTAGATTGTGTAACTTTTCGCCTCAGGAGCAATTTTTATTGAAAAAAAAAACTCAAAAATACAATATATTTATTTTGTTATTTTAATTAATTTTTGTAGACAACTGTGTAAAAAAGCAAATCCATAAAAATTATTTTGGCCCAAAAAAAAATTGTATGTACCCACGCATTTTTATTTATGCAGTTTAATGGGAGTGAACAAATATAGGTATATTTTAAAATAGAAGTCCGCGTTTAATCAAAATTTATGACGCGTAATTCGAAAATGAAATAGAAATAAATAAGGCCGCGACTTTCATACATAAAAAATATATAAATATGTACTAAAAATATGCGCTGAAAAGAAAATATGCACTAAAATAAAAAATTTATCGATTTAAAAAACCATATTTGTTACAGGAAATCGTCGCTTTAAACTAAAATTGAAAGTTGTTGTAACAGTATGCTTTTTATTTATACAAATTCTTTCTTTAGGTTATTTTTATTTAAAATATAACTTAAATAATAAAAAACAATATATCATAAAAAAATCATTAAATATTCAAAAATATGCACTCAAAAGCAATATATACAAATTTTTTTTGGGCAACTAAATACAAACATATATTTACATGAAAATTGCTGCCCTCATGATATTTAAAAACACATTTCTGCTTATACTTCATTGATATGTATTGTTATCGATACTTTCTACGGTTTTTTTATTATTCTTTTTTTCTATCTCTTTTTCATTAACACAGTCATAAAAAAACCCCGTACAAATAGTTCAAAATTCTGCTAAAATAACAGGAAATAGCACCTGTATTTGCGCCAGCAGAATTTTCAATGAAGTTGAGAATTATGGTCTGCTAAATTTAGGTACGCTAAATTTTACGCACTGCTAAATACACAGACAATTCTAGTTAACTTAGCTAAGAAATTTGAGCTAAATTCAACAGAAACACTACCTGATTTAACTGAAAATTTCTGCTAAAATGTCGCTTACAGTCTTGGTTTTTGGGCTGCACGGATCTGTCCCGAGACAGGCCCACATTTATTTTTGAGAGTATAGGTGGCTTATAAAGATTGATAAGTTCATAGTATCGAATTTTTGTCCATTTTGCGCTATCTCGCTTAGTTTCCGAGATATAAGCCATTTTGTGATTATACAATAAAAAATTATGAAAATGTAGCGCCATCTCTATGTGATATTTATAGTAGAGACACAAAAATATAAACTTTGGGAAATAACTGCGGTTTAAATTAGCTGAAAAATTTGTAAATGTAAGAAACATAAATTACTAAAACTAAGGATGCAAAGTTAGTTCAAATACGGATGAAAGTAATTGATATGCTTAATGGGATTTACAAAAATACTAGTTCAATCCTAAATTTTAAGACAAAATAAGAGAAAAAAATCAGTTCAACTGCACCAGAACGCGTTTAACAGACTTTTGTACTAACTTTTTTTTATAAGTGCACATTACGAACTGTTGGAGTAAATGAATTTTTTTATTTAAAATATGAAGAACCCACCCGGGTGTGTAAAAAAAAACTAAATTTGCCACAATCTCCACAATTATGAACGCATCTTTACACAAAAATGTATAAGCCAGAACAATTTTTTTCAGAAGATACCGATTTCGGAAAGCTTTCAAACTAAACTTAAATGAAGAAAAAATTTTGCAGAGTTTAGTAGATATTCGGCTTCACCTTTTTTGGGCCTAAGTATGTCGCACTTCCCCTAACCAGCCTTGCCAATTTAGCCATTTTATGGCTACATTTAGCCATTTTTAAACACGTTTAGCCAGAAAAAAATTTGATTTAGCCATTAGCCATTATTTTAGCAATTTTTGGTTTTTGTACAAAATATAAGTTTTGACCGTGAATTTATAGTTAAATTAATGAATTTTGTTCAATCTGCCAAATTAATTGCGTTAAGTATGCTAAAATTCCGAATCTTATTTAACAAATTCTGAGAAATAATCTATTGGAAGCATGTCCTTATCCGGATTTAATTCATTCAAATAAAATTGAACATATAATAAGTATTGATACAAATTACAAACACCTAAAGCCCAAATTAGTTTGGAAGTATCGTAAAAAAGTAACGTATCATTCTCATAATGAATAAAAAGAGTATAAAAAATAAAAATATTGTAGTTTTTATCTTTTTCTTGTGCATAGAATTAAATGTCAAGTATAAAAATAGAAAATTTCTATTTTCAACAGAATTTTTTTAAGATTTTACTTGACAACAGTTTCAGTGCATAGAAAAAAGATAAAAATATATTTCTATATTATTTTAACACATTGAATTGATTATAGATACGTTTTTTTACTTTACGATTAGACTAATGAAGCCTTAATTTGTTTTAAAAAATGACGGAATAAAAATAAATTTCTACACTTTGCAAAAGTTGGTTTTTTTTTTTTTTTTTTTTAAAGAGAAGCAACACTCAGGAAATTCTTCCTATTAATTAACGTGTTGCTTCCTTTGGAAAGGGGATAGAGAAGAAGTGAAAGGTGGTGAAAGATGAAGGGCTTCAAATATGGCAACACTGTAATTGTGCGAGGTGTTGAAGTTTAGAACAGTTGTTGCGCGACATCTGATGGTGAGTTGGCGAACTTTGTTGAAGCTTTTTAGTTCATAGCCCTGTTATATTATTTTACTTCGGTGGGGTTAAGTACTATGGGAACACCAAAGGAGGACGCTGTGATATGTACGAGGGATAGATAAAACTCATACATATTATTATTTTTTTTATAAATTGATGTTGCCTTGGTTGGGGCTCGAACCCGCAACCTCACGTGTAACAGTCCAACGCGCTAACCATTACACCACAGCGCCCACAAAAAAAAAAAACTGTTTTTTTTTAATTAAAAAAAATCCAAAATTTGTACTTAATTGCGTAAAAAATATCAGGATTTAATTACAAAACGGAATTAAAGTCAACTGACTACACTTAAAATCATACGTTAGTAAAACAATCTGTCAAACGGGTATCAAATCGATTTGACTAGTTTTTAACAAATTTTTAGTTGAAACACTGATTTAAACAAAGATTTTGGTTATCTTTACTTAACACAATACTAAAACTCCTCAGTACACGAAGAAAAAAGAGATTGTTGGATATATTTACAGGCAATTATATATATGTTTATAAACTACTATACTTATATTTGAGGTGTGTTTCCAATTATTTTATTTTTATCGTTATAATATGTATTTCTCCAGGCAAACACTTTAATGTTTGAATGTTAGTCATATTTTCCCACTTAAACAAAAATGTATTTGCATTTTTATTTTATCATTATTATGTTTGTGGAGTGCAAATATAATAATGATAAACATATATATATTTGCCTGCAAACATTTATATATTTTCGAGTAGATGTATTTCATATTTCAAACATACATATGTTTACAGGCAAAAATATTATATTTGCTGGTAAACATATTATATTAAAAACACGGCAAATATATTTTGACAGTTCTTCCAAACATATATATATTACCAGCAAATATGTTTCCTGAAGGGCGATTTTTTTCAGCGTGTACTTTAACTTATTTTGATAAAAATTTTCTACTTAATAAAATGGCGCATATCTCGAAAACTAAGCGAGATAGAGCAAAATCTTAAAAATTCTTCGCTATTGAGAGGTTTAAAATCCTTCAAAATTACAAAAAGTGCGTTTTTAAGTGTCCGCATTTGACTAAGAGATGATTCCCTAATTTTAGACAATCCTTAACTCCATAATTTTCATATAAACAGCCGCTGCTCAAGAATTGTCTGTTAAATGACTGTTGGAATGAATGTTGTCGGTAGGTTTCTCTGTGTTCAATAAATTTTTATGGAAAATCGGGAGATTGTTCTTAAAAATTGCTCAGCCATTTTTTAGCTTTATTTTTAGCCATTTTCCCCAGAAATTTAGCCATTTTTGGTAACCAAGTTCTGGCAACACTGCTCCTAACACTATATTAACTCGGTTTTTTGTTAAATAGGTTTTCAAAAATTTTCAAAGTAGCCCACGATTATTTTAAAATTGTGACGGGAAAGAATTTTGCAGGCCAGATTTAGATTCAGAAGACCATGGCTAAGCCCATCATCCCTATACCGGCCTATCTACGCCAATGGTATTATTTTGTAAATATCACCTTAAATAAACATTATCGACTGCATTTAATTAGTTTTTAAATGGCTACTAAATGTTACAAACACTAAACAACACATAATATATGAGCAATTCCTAAAAACTTTTAATATTAGGGGTCAAAAAAAGTGATTTTCGTTTTGAGGGCACATTACTGGTGTTTTGTATACACATTAGGGATGCCAAACGGGAAATCCCGGATTTTCTTATTTATTAATATTAATATGTACGCAAATAAACAAAGTGAGCAATTTTAGTTTACCAACGTTTTTCCATGAATTTTCTCACATTTACAAGAAATTGATGCCAAGATATTGGTAAAATTAGAAATTAAGTAGATTATTCGAGGAAAATATTGATTTATAACTGGTTTTACCAAATCAGACAGTTCATATACGAAAGTACAAAATTCTCATCCCGTTGGTTTTTTGTACCTTATGTAATGTCTCGTTTTGAGTAGGAAAGTTATCATTTTCTTAGCGGACAACTGAAGAGTAGAGTGATGTCTACGAAACAATTGTATTGTCTATCATGAAAATGATCAACCCTTTTTGAAACAACAAATAAAAATCTAATATGACAATATCATATTAGAATTTGGACTTGAGGTAGAAGAATATTCTAACTAAATATATGAAAATATAGAAAGTCCGAAAAAACAATTTTTGTATTTTTTAATGCAAAAATTAAAATAATTGTTAGAAAATAATTTGGTAAACATTATTAAGTTTCTGAGTAGTTCATGCAAAAAATTAAGTTTGTTATTTTATCAGTTTATTCTTCCAAGCGAAATTCAATTTCTGAAACTAATTTTGGCTGGGACTGTAAGTTTGAATTCTTACATGAAAATATTTGATAACGATAACCAAATAACTTTGTTGCTGTAATTATACGATTCAGTGAGCAAGGTTGTTGCAACGAATCTGTTTTAAAATCTGCTTACAAAATACTGGGCGCAAGTGTACTTAAGTGCAGGCGTTCATATATTATCCCAGTCAGAAAAATACAAAGGGGAAAGCGATGGTAAGGTACTTTAACAGGTGGTACAAGTACTGGCAAAAATTGCTTTTCCATTCCCAAAATTATGACGTCATTAGACAAAAGGACCGGCTGTTTAAAAAGCGCCGAAAAAGTACTGGAGAAACTTTTTAATTTTTAACTTTGGAAAAACGCTGGCAAAACCAATAAATAGGTGGTCTGGAATTATATTTTCCAAAATAAATATAAAAAAAGTTCATATGTATATTTTTTTCGTCCTGCCGTGATATGAACCCAGTCCGTTTTTTTATAAACCACCGAAATTTTTGTAAAACAAATACTGTCTAAACGCTTTTTGCAAATGCTGGCAAAGCGTCCCAAATAAGTTTTCTGCCAATTTATTTTTAACACCACGGTGGTATGCAGGTACTTGATTTTTTGTACCACTGGCAATTTCTGATGTGGGATGTTTAAATAAAGGAAAATTTAAATCCCGGAATCCCGAAATCCCGTTAAATCCCGGGATCCCGAAAAATCCCGTAGTCCCGAAAATCCCGGGATCGGGATTGTCAAAATCCCGAATCCCGGGATTTCCAAATATCAATCCCGATCAGCATCCCTAATACACATAATCTGACATTTGAGCTGTTCAAATTCATTCTCGTGAATGACTTTATGCAGGGCTCGTCAAAGCCATGGCGCTTTAAAGTGGAAAATAAAAAAAAATCCCAAAAACGCATTTATTAATCTATTTTAAAAATTATTCTACATATGCCCTGTTCCAATTAATATCTATAAAAATTAGTTCACACTAGGGATGCCAATCGGGATTGATATTTGAAAATCCCGGGATTCGGGATTTTGCATGAAATCCCGGGATCCCGATTTCGGGATCCCGTGATTTTCGGGACTACGGAATTTTTCGGGATCCCGGGATTTTACGGGATTTCGGGATTTAAATTTTCCTTTATTTGTAAAAATTGTTATGTTATGAAACTAATTTTTTTATAGAATAAAGCGTTTTTTTAATTATTTAATAGTTGTTAATTAATAATGTGGTACATTTTATGAATATTGAAACATCTCAGTCAGAAATTGACAGTGGTACGAAAAATCAAGTACTTGCATACCACTGGGTAACCGCGATGGTAAAAAATGACTGGCAGAACACTCATTTGGGACGCTTTGCCAGCGTTTGCAAACATCGTTTTGCCAGTATTTGTTTTACAAAACATCACGGCAAAAAAATATACATATGAACTTTTTTTAAAATTTATTTTGGAAAATATAATTCCAAACCACCTATTTATTGGTTTTGCCAGCGTTTTGCCAAAGTTAAAAATTTTGTTTCTCCAGTACTTTTCCGGCGCTTTTTGAACTGCCGGTCCTTTTGTCTATTGACGTTATCATATTGGAAATGGGAAAGCAATTTTTGTCAGTACTTGTACCACATGTTAAAATACCTTGCCATCGCTTTCCCGTTTGTATTTTTCTGGCTAGGATAATATATGAAGGCCTGTACAGTGTACTTAATACGCTTGCGCCCAGTATTTTGTAAGCAGATTTTAAAACAGATTCGTTGCGATAACCTTGCCCACTAAATCGTGTAATTACAGCATCAAAGTTATTTGGTTATCGTTATCAAATGTTTTCATGGAAGAATTCAAACTTACAGTCCCAGCCCAATTTCTTGTCAATATGAGAAAATTCAAAAAAACGTAGGTAATCTAAAATTGCTCACTTTGTTTATTTGCGTTTATATTAATATTAAAAAGAAGAAAATCCCGGGATTTTTGAGAAATAATCCCGGGATTCGGGATTTTGCCAATCCCGAAAATCCCGGGATTTCGGGATTTCCCGCTTGGCATCCCTAGTTCACACATACAAAAAAACTGCTAAAGTTAAGAAGATATAGGAACTTAAAGTTTTTTTTTCTATCTTTCCCAAGGACTTTTGTTAATATAAGAAAAACAAAGTACACCAAAGTTTTAAATTTTTTTTTTAAATATCCATTAAATGAAACTGCTAATGTTTTGCAATTTATTCGAAGTTAATATCATAATTGGTTTACCCATAATAATTATTTTAATATCGGGTACTATTATTATGAAAGTGATGTTATATTTGAGGACTAAAATGCTAAAAGTACCACAATATTGTTAAACCTTAAAATTTTTTTATGTGCCACCGGTTTTTAAATAAAGCATCGTTAATGCTTTTATCTGGTATACATATTGTCTCATTCCTATTGACGCTTTGGGTGTCCCTCGTCTTTTTATATTAAGTTATCACCGCGGTTCTAGCGTATTATTACTTTTAATAAAATTTTTGCACGGAATCTACATATATCATGCATCGCTATCATCCATTAATGCTCTTTACTTAAGTAAAAATCCTTTCAGTTACCAAATCAATGCAAAAGCAAAAAACGTAATTTTTGCAGTTTTTTCAAAAGGTCCATTAAATTTTTTCAATTCAATATTGTAACATGTGCCATCGATTTTACTATGTGAAACGGAAAAATATTATGATCACCCAATATACTGACCCAATAGATATAATAGTATTACTGTGCCTCGCGATAATGCGGGTTTTTGAAGCACTGGTGCCCACAAAGAGAAATGAGAATGTATTAGTTATTTTACAAAAAAAAAGAGAATGTATTGGTACCCATTACACTGAACAAAATCACTTGGTTTTGTTTGTTGGATTGTTTTACTATTTATGTTCTTGTGTTAAATTTTAGCAATGAGCGAATGAAAAAAGAAATAAACATAAATGCAATTAATAGGTAATAAAAAAAATATTCTTTAAGAAATTAGGTGTTTTAAGTATTAATAAATTAAAAAAACAAAAAGAAAAAAAATCAAAATAATTTATATTATTTCTTATTAAATACAACAAAGTTAAAAATCTCTGCGTTGTAATTGTTTTTAATATAAACAATTATAATGCAGAGATTTTTTAACTTTATAAAGTTATATACATATATTTTAATTTCATTGGTGCTGCAAAATATTATCTGTGTACTTATTTTGTCAAACAAAGCGACATAGACCTATTCTGTTGACAGCAGACATGCAACTAATGATTTTTTTTATATTTTTATGATCTCAATTTTTTTTTCGTTGACTTTCGGGTTGTGTACGTGTAAAATGCCGATTAATCTTCGTCGTGCTGTGGTGTAATGGTTAGCGCGTTGGACTGTTACACGTGAGGTTGCGGGTTCGAACCCCAACCAAGGCAACATCAATTTATAAAAAATTGTCATATATATGAGTTTTTTCTATCCCTCCTTCGGTGTTCCCATAGTAAAATAATATAACAGGGCTATGAACTAAAAAGCTTCAACAAAGTTCGCCAATTCACCATCAGATGTCGCTCAACAACTGTTCTAAAAATTCAACATCTCGCGCAATTATAGTGTTGCCATATTTGAAGCCCTTCATCTTTCACCACCTTTCACTTCTTCTCTAGCCCCTTTCCAAAGGAAGCAACACGTTAATTAATAGGAAGAATTTACTGGCTGTTGCTTCTCTTAAAAAAAAAAAGTGTTTGGGGACACTGTTTTGAAGACTTTCACGTTTTCTTTATTAGCTTTTGCAAATTTTTTAAAAATGTGGTGTCACAATTGTCAAATTCTTGATAGTACAACAATTACACTTCAAATATTTATTTTCTACATACATCATTTTTACGCACACACAAAGCAGCAAACGGAATTCTCTCATGAATAAAACAATTTTAAAAAAGGGAAAGCCATTTTTTTACATTTTTCAACTTTGGGCGTTTATCACTACGAAAGTACTTGCATCCCCTAGTTTTTGCAGGTTAATTGTCCATTGTGTTAGCAATAGGGTTTGGGGTTCGGGAATTCCCGGGAAATCCCGGGAAAAGTTTGCCGGGAATTCCCGGGAAAATAATATATTTTTCCCGGGAAAACGGGAAATTTTAAAAATATTAAATTTTTTAAATTGTTTTTGTTTCGAATAGGATTTTTTAATTTTAGTCATAAAAAACATTTTAAATACCAAAACAAAAATGTCATTGTTAAAATCTTTTAAAAGGGAATACATTTATTTGACACACAAATAAAATCTTTGCCAAGTAATTAGGAGCATTTCAACTAATAAAGATTTTTCGCATAACTTATTCAAAATTTAAGTAGTAAAATCTAAAAACTTGTTAAAATGTTTAAAAGAAATATGAAAAAAAGCTTTGTTTCTTACAAATAATCGCCCTTACTATCTAAAATTTTCAAATGTATAATTTAGGTAAAGTCGACTTTAGTTAAAATATTGGGTGGCAGTATACCTTGACTTGGTTTATTTTTGGAGCATTCTGATTGGTTTATTTATTTTTAACCAATCAAAATATTTGAAAATATAAATATTTTTGTAAGGTTTTTTTCATACACAAAATGAACAAAACCGTTTGATTAACAATAAAGTCGACTTTAAATTTAAAATACTCCCATATATTAAGGGTCAATAATTTTATAAGTAACGTTTTCATTAATAAATATGAAAAGAAAAGACTAATGGTTAACGGTGGTATCAAAATTTGGTTATCCGACATCTAAATTTGGTTCACAAAAAAAAAAAAAAAAAAAAAAAAAAAATTGATGGTCATGCAACTTCTCTTGAAGAAAACAACAACAAGAATAACGTTTCAGCTAAAATTAGCAAAGTACCCGAAGAAAAAAGTGTAAGCTGAATAGGCATCAAAGGTTTTATGGTAGGGCAAACATTTCCTGAAATGGTATTCAAATTAGCCGCAGTCAATCCGCACCATAACTAGATCTTCGTTTATTCCAGAAAGTTTTTATAATAAAAACCTGGCATTGCAAAAATATGAAACCGATGTAAAGAACATTATATTAAATTACTACAATCATGTAAAAGATATCATGATAAAAGAAATATCGAGCAATATTTCTAACAATAGGAGATTTACTTACTATAATCTTTGATGAATGGACAAGAATATCACAAAAGAGATATTTGAACATATGTATAAACGGAAATAATTAATTTTATAACCTGGGGTTGGTTTATATATCTGGAAGATGTAATGCTGAGGAAATAAGAAGAATTGTAGAAATAAGACTAGAAGAGTTTTATTTGTCTTTGGAAAATAACATTGTGGCCACCATATCTAATGGGCCAAGTGTGATGAAACGGTTTGTTTCCGACAGTCCAGTAGTAGGTGCTTTCTGCTGGAATCATGCAATTCATTTGGCAGTGCTGCGAGTAATTTATGTGAAATCAAACTGCATTTGTACTGAAATAGTGTTTTTTAATTACTTATATAGGTGGTTTTCATTAACAATTTTGTTAAAAAATATTTCCATTCCCGTTTCCCGGGAAATAAAAAGTCCGGGAAATCCCAAACCCTAGTTAGCAACGACTGTTAATTAACATTTATTATTTTCAATCCGTATATAAGAAATAATTGATAAATTAAAAAAATACCAACGATGTTAAAAGTTTATAGGAATTACCCATATGCACGCGTTCATAAACATTGACATAAAATAATCAATTTTAAAAGATATTACTGCAGGTATACGAGTACTATTTATGTACAACAAAATACAAGTAGAAAAAACTGCCGTTGGCATATCTGTCATTCGTCCTTACATAAACACATGCAAATTTATCTTTCACTTATGTATTTTCAGTACATCATAATATCAAAAAATGGATTTTCTATATACTTATTATGTAGTTGGCTGTTGGTGATATTAATGTCGTTAATATCGTTAAGTTACACTTTACAGAGTGAATAATATAAATTTATACAAATTAAATTGTAGTGTCAGCTTTCTAATGGTACGCTAAAGAATAAAAAAAAAACACCAAAATGTACATAAATATGACTTCCCAGATAGAAAAATATGAACGGCACAGTACTGGCTCAGCGTTGGAGACGGTAGTGCATGTACTGGAGATGTGTCGGATTTTTTACGTTTCCAGTACTGGTACGGTGTCGAAAGGATAACACCAATATACGCTTGGCCGTAGGTATTTGCCCACGTTGGCCCAGTGTTGGATTTTGTTACTTTCTGTTGTTTTCCCAGTACTATAAATTAAAAATATACAGTAACTTGCCAGTACTTTAAATACAAAAAATTAGCGTATAGCCAGTACTATGAAAACAATTAAAAATCTGGTGGTAAATCACCCTAAATTTTAATAAAATAATAGAAAATATATATTTTTGTTTCAAATTAATTTTGCTGTTTTTATTGTGTAATAAAATATTAAATAATTGCAAAACTAGAAAATAAAAAGTTTTTCTTAAATTTTCTGGTTTCTCGCTGTTTTATATAAAATATAGTGAAAAAAGTAATATTGAAATTCTTCATGACTGAATTCGGTATTAAAAATTAGGGTAAAAGAAGTGTCAGAAAGAAAAATATTGTTAAAATAGCAGAAAACAGTGGAAAAGCACATTTTAAGTAGTACGGGCATAATAAACAAAACAGTGCTCTCCCAGTACTATTTTTTTCTACCGTGGGCAATTTCCACCTGGATTAATTCAGTGTCTATTTAATTTGATGCATCATTTCTATAAAAATATCAATTAAAGGGAGGACAACAAAACACTACAACAGAATACTCTGGATTAAATATCAAACTACAGAGAAACTCTAAAACGTGTTTATAAAAGAGATCATATAGCCCAGCTTTCGTGAGCATATAGACAAATTAAATATGTATAGGGTTTTCCAATAGGTACTTGACAACTTTGAATTTAATTTGTGAACGCACTATTTCACTGATCATCTTACTGTTACTTTCCTTTTTTTCAGTAAACTCAACATTTTCATCATGGTAAAGTACACGAACGAACAACTTATGCAAAAATGTACCACCGAAATTCGGAGTCGGTGACCGCAACTTTAAGAGCGTTAACTCCAATTTTCGGTCGTTATTCTCGCCCTAGTAGATAAGCAATAACAAGTTAAGTGACAAAATTTGAGTCTACATATTCATTGTGTGATGCTGCCGTACCAGTGAGACAACGGGTTGGTCGAAGTGACGAAAATATCGTTGCCGTTCAGGCGTCCGTAGCAAACTATCCAAATCAGTCGATTCCGCGGCGTTCTCAAGAACTAGGCATCGCCAAGACCACTTTATGGCGAATTTTGTGTAAAGATCTTGGTTTACACCCATACAAGATCAAACTGACTCAAGAATTGAAGCCGACGGACCATTTGACGCGACGTACAGTATTTAAAAAAGAAGTTGTCAAGTCCTTATTAGAAAACCCTTAGTTAAATTAGCTCATAATTAGGGAATGCATCCCGGGATTTCCCGTCCCGGGATTTCCGGGAAATTACACATTTTTAGTTCCCGCATTTTCGGGAATAGGGACCGGGAATCCCGGGACTTCAAAACATGAAATTTAAAATAAAAAAGTTAATTATCTCACATTTTGATAGGCAAAATTTTCCAACGTTTTGAAAATAGTGAAAATTTTACATTAGTCTTGTTCGTTTACTTACTACAATTTTCTACTTTTACAACTGGAAAATTTCAAAAAGTAAACAAAATTTTCCAATTGTAGTAAAAGTAGTAAGATTGTTGAGTAAATGAGTGAGTAAAAACTCACTGATTAATTTGTGTACTTGATCGAACATTTTAATTTATTTTTGGGGGCTCTTAAAACAGGCCCTAAAAGGAACTAAAAAAATATATTTTTTAAGAAAAAATTTAAAAATGTTCAAGAAAGTTAAAATTTGTTTCCATAATTTTAAAACATTTTTCCAATTTACTAAAATTGTTATTATTATTATTATTGTATTGTATTATTTTTTTTTATTTATTTTTTTCAACGGACAAGTTTTTTAGTCCAAAAATTAGTTTTACTTTATTGTTTTTTTTTTTTTAAATATAAAATTAGAGTTGCATATATAATTTCTAATATAAAATTAATTCTTTCCCACTATAAAAATTCCGAGAAATTCCAAGAAAAACCACTCACGGCCTGATCTTTTTCACGATCCGGAAAATTTGAGGTCTTTAAGATATTTTCTTTATAAAATTTTTTAAATTATTATAAAATATTTTCTAATTTACTTCCCTTGCGGGATCCCGGAATCCCGGGAATTCAAAATAAATTTCCCGCTTTCCCGGGAAATTAAAAAGTGCGGGATTTTGCATTCCCTACTCTTAATATAACCTTTTTCTGGTGTCAGATGTATTCACCTGAATTTTGCCCCTTCATTAAATCGGACCTCACTATAGATTAGAGCACCCATAAAGTATATGGAATTTGCAAAAGTGTTATTTTTTCCACCTCCCCACGCAATTGGTCCTCTCGGATTAAAACAGACGAGTCACCCGCGGCTTTTAGCCCTATAAATGGACTAAAATTAATTTAAAGCTTTTTTGCGCTCTAACTGTTAAAGTAAAGGTTTTACAGAAAAATACTACACGGGCATAACTTCAGGCAACGAAGTGGGTAGCACATTACTCATAGACACTTTTTATGTATCAATGACGCGTCATGGTGATTTAAGTGATTAAAGTCAAAATTTGTGTTTAACCATATAAATCACTTTGACTTTAACCACATAAATCACCATGGCGCGTCATCGATATGTCAAAAATGTGTATGAGAAAACTACTCCCAGTAAAAACTTGGTAATGACAGGTCATTACCATACGGATTACCAAGTAATGATAGGTCATTACTTTTTGCATTACTTTAAAATACAAAATAATGACTTACTGATAATAAGTTATAAAAGTACTGATATATTCTTGCAAAGCAATAACTTACTGGTAATTGATTAAATAAGTACTGATTTAGTCTTTTTTTATATTAATATTTTATTTATTAAATTGTTTCGAACATTTTTTCAACTGATATCATTAAAGTTTTAAAATTTAGGTTCAATGCCAGAAATAAGTCAAAACTTAAAATGTGTTTAACGGTTAATTTCGTACTTATACAGAACTGGCACTCAAATGCCCTCAAAACTTGACTTTAGGAGGAAACTATGTGAATCTTCCTTTTCATGTAAAACACTATGTGGAACATTTTAACCCTCTAACTCTTCAACTTACGGGTCGTTTTGTCCATTTTAAAAACGTGTCCAAAAAAGTCCCTTTAATTGAAGAGTTAGAGGGTTAAATATTTCCACACTAATGTACCCCATAGTGTTTTACATAAGTTCGCTGAACACATCCTATACCCAAAATGGAAGATTCATATGGTTTCCTAATGCACATACACAGAAAGAATTTACAAAATTCTAATTAAATTTTTAAACACCTTTCTCATACCAAATTTATAAATACATACAAAAAAAAACTATTTAAAAAGGCCCCAACAAAGAAATTTGTAAATCCAAAAAATTACAAAAAATTTTTTGTAACTTTGAATTTTTATTTTTAAAAAATTTGTATATGAAAGATAACAATTTACAAATGAGTTACAAATATTTCAAACAAAAAAAAATTGTTGGGAATAAAACATATATTTAAAAGAAAAATTCCCATTGTTGGTGCGTACTGTTTTTTCTGTGTATGTAATAAATCTGTAACTCAGAATCAGTTTTGGGCATGGAATGGAACATACTTGGGATTTTTTCATTGGCATTGAAATTTCATTATCATTAGTTGACTAATGCTAATGGCAAAAAAATTTCATTACCATTTAAGGGTACTGAAATTTTCTGGCATTAGAATTTGTAATACTAATGCTAATGAAATCGGACTAATGCCTTAAAAACTATGAACAATTGAGTAAAAAAAAGCATTTGTTTACAAAAAAAGGTGGATGGATAGATTGCTTTCTTTTCAACTAGCCACCGAACTTTGTTCTATGAATTGGGTGTTTAGTCCCTAGATTATAAATTTTGAAAAACCGCACTTAAAAAATTGCAAAATAATCGCGGAACGCGAAAAAAGTCTTTATGGTACAAAAATTTAATTAAAAAACTTAATCAGCGATTTTCATTCTGCAAACAAACATACTGATGTAAGAATTTTCCTTTTGAAAATTTTTTTTCCGCGACTTTTTTCGCGATTTCTTT
Source organism: Leucophora obtusa (assembly GCA_949987735.1). Taxonomy (NCBI): domain Eukaryota; kingdom Metazoa; phylum Arthropoda; class Insecta; order Diptera; family Anthomyiidae; genus Leucophora; species Leucophora obtusa. The sequence continues at coordinate 116,476,796 of OX465295.1, read as the reverse complement.
TTTCAATTAATCACAGAACTTTGTTCTATGAATTGGGTATTATAGTCCCTAGATTATAAATTTTAAAAAACCACACTAAAAAAATTGCAAAATAATCGCGGAAATAATTTTGCAAAAAGTAAAATTCTTGCATCAATATATTCCTTTGCACAATGTAAATCGCTGATTAAGTATTTTAATTAATTTTTTATACCACAAAACCCTTTTCGCATTCCGCATTTGCAAGCTCAGGAATGAATTTGAAATCTATAAAATGACGTTTACAAATGCCAATTCTTTCTTATAATTGAGGCATTAGTAATCGTAATGAATTTACTATACAATTGGCATTAGTAATGAAATCGATGTATTTCAAAGCATTAGCATTAGTCCAAGTAATAATAATGCCAAAAATTTCATTAGCATTAGTTTCAATTTAATGGTAATGAAATCACCAATTAATTTGTCCAAATAATTAATTAGTCTCATGTATGGAATGAAATAAAGGCTGAAAATAAGTTTCATAATGAAATAACCCCCCAAAAAAAAAAAAAAATTAAATAATTTGCAATGAAATAATGTTAAAAAAATAGTAAAAAAGTTAATAATTTATTTATTATTCCCTTTGTTGGAATTTGAAATTGGGTTTTAATCGCGTTTCGCAGAGCCATTTCATCTGAAATGAAAATTTCTCTGTTCAAATCCAATAATGTTCCCTTTTTATTCATATTAATATGAAGAATCAAATCGAAAATAAAATTTTAGTCTGCGGCACATTTTTCAACTGGTTTCTTGCGTACATGCGGTGAGAGAATTACGTAGCCATTGATGGTGCTAAGCATGTTATTGGAAATATATTAAAAAAAGAAATTCGTAGATAAATTTTGGTCCATTTAGTTTGAAACAAGACACTGTTGTATGTTTTGTTTTAGAAATGTAATTGAGGATCAATTACAATTACAATCAGATGTAATTGAAATTGAAAAAATTCAATTGCAATTACTTGTAATTGTAATTCAAAAAATTTTATTACACAATACAAGTAATTGAAATTGAAAATGTATTTAAGCAGTAATTAAAAAAAATTTTTTAACTAAACATTTTTAAAAAATAATTATGAAGTGTTTTGGATAGGTAAAGTTAACAAAAATAGCAATAATGAGGGGGATTCAAATTTTTTTATAGAATGCTTGTTAAAAAGGTTAACGATTGCATAAAATAATTTCAAAAAATTAAATTTAAGAAATACTTGTTTCATTGTTTTCGTTTTAAAATAAAGCACCTTATTTAATTATATAAATGGATTGTTGTTATTATTTTGAATTTTGTTTTATGTAGTTGATAGTTTTTGTAATTAATTACTTCTTCCACAATAAATATATAAAAAAGACATAATTACTTAGTTTTTTATAATTACTTAATTAAGGCACTTCGTTTTCAATTACATGTAATTGTAATTGGAATCTTTCAATTACAATTACACGTAATTGTAATTGACATTTTTTCAATTACAATTACAAATAATATGTAATTGTAATTGTTTTTTTTTCAATTACAATTACATGTAATGGTGTAATTGCATGTTTAATTAATTACAAAATGTAATGATTAACCCCCAGGTCTGTTATAAGGTTAGGGGAAGTCGAAATTTTCATCAATTTTGGTCTATCTCTCTTAGTTTTCGAGATATGGGCCATTTAAAAAAAATCGGGAGGGAAAGAAATAGCACCATCTTTAAAACTTCGGATACATCGGTGGCGCCTTTAGTATTGTGTTAAATGAAGATAACTAAAATCTTTGCTTAAATCAGTGTTTTAACTAAAAATTTGTTAAAAATTAGTCAAATCGATTTGAAACCGGTTTGACAGATTTTTCTACTGACGTATTATTTTAAGAGTAGATGTACTTCTTTTTTAACATAAACACTATTGATTTTTACATTGAGTTGTCCTATGAGAGGAGTACTCCCACTTCAACATTTTTTAAATACTTTTTGAACGAGTGCAAAGAGCTTCCTTTGCTCACCAATTAAAAGTTAAAAAATTCTTCTTATATTTTTTTATTTAACAAAAGTTTTTTATTGCCGCCACCGTGAATCGAACTTGCGACGTAACTATTGCTAGTCTAGCGCTCTACCGCTGGGCTATTTTTTCATATGAAAGTTGACTGGCATAAAAACACCACTTTGTTACTGCGAGATAATGTTCCTTATTCTCTTCAATAAAAGTACTTATTAAACAGGTGTAAAAGGTGCACTCCAATTCAATATTGTTTTCAGTACTATTTTTACAGGTGCAAAAAACAATTTCTCACAATTTTTTTATATATACATAATTTTAAAAATTAAAATATGTATATTGAATTTAAACAAATTATAAATATTAAAAAAAAAATCAATAGAATAAAAAAAAAATTTTAAAATAAAAAAAATATTGGTACTGCCGGGAACCGAACCCGAGACCCTCTCTTTGGAAATGCCAAATGATACCAAAATCACTTTTTACGATCACTTTTAGAGCAATTACTCTTTAGAAGTAATACTTAAGTGAGTTTTTGGATGTTGTTCCGAAGTAATTCTAAAAAAGATGTAAAAATATACTAACGGATAATTTGGAAGCAATGAAAGAAGTGATTTTTTGAAGTTGTTCAGAAGAACTTCTAAAAAAGCAGTAAAAATACACTAACAGATACTTGTGAAGCAGTGAAAGAAATAGTTTGTAAAGCATTACTTCCAATTTTTTTTTGCTGGGTCATTTAATAATTTTACAAAGAAAAATAAAAAGATTTCGAAAGAGCAATTGAAGTTTCGTAATTTTCGTGTTTTAAAGCGCTGTAGAAAGCTAACCCAGCAAAACCACACATTACCAAATAATGTGTAAAGTAATGTGTTGCCATAGGGGCCGATGCATTACTTTATACCTCACTTCACTGATGAATTTTACAGGCGATGAGCCCCGAAGTAATGTATGAGGAGGAAGTGATAAAGTAATTGGTTACTTATGTGGTTACGAGGATGCGAAAAGTAATGGGTCTAAAAATAGATTTTCGTAAAAAAAAATTTTATTTAAAAAAAATTTATTACAAATATTTTTTTAATAAATATATAAACATGGTCACGCTGGGATTCGAACCTGGGATCCCTGCATGTTAGCCGAGAACTCTACCACCTGAGCTATCGACACACATAACATTTGATTGCTTAAAAAGTAAATGAATTGTTGTGCTTCGTATTTTCATTTGTAATGTCGAAAAATAAATACCTTACACACATGCTTACAAAAAAACACAAAGTAATGTGTCTAAAAATAGATTTTCAAAAATATTCTAAGCATTACTTTCCATTTATAAATCATGCATTACGTAATCAGTGATTGGTAAGTCATTACTTTTCGGTCTGAAATAATGCAGAAGTTAACGAGGTATCATTACAAGGTAATGCGTGAGTATATCGCACCCATTACCAAAGTTTTGCTGGGAAGCCAATGTTGGACACGGAATGAGCACTTTTTGATTCATAAATAAAATTGTAAAGATCTAGTGCAAAAATTAGCTCAAAATTGCTTCGGACAAGTAATACCATTTAAGCTAAATACATTTAAGCTCAGACTAGTGTTTCCAAAAAACTGACTTTTTTAAAAACCGGATTGTCGGTTAACCAAAAATGGGCCCCTTTTAAAAACCGGGTTTCGGTTGACCGTTTGTGAAAAAACCAGCTAAACCGGTTAACCGACCAGAATTAAGAAACAGTAAAAAACACCAAAAAATTAATATAAAAAAGCGAAAAATGTAGTTTAAAAAACGATAAAAGTAACAAATATATTCTGAGGTTTTCGAAAATACAAATTTATTGAGTATTTTATTTAAAAATTTCAGAATATATAACTTTTCATCTTATGAGAGGTTTTATGTTGAATATATTAAAATCTTACCATAATTCTTCGGGATCAGTATTTTATATGTTTAGAGATTCACTATTAGATAAACATCTAACAAGGTTTGGGAGTTTCGTAGATTTCTTTGAAATTTGTATATATGATTAGTAGGACAAAATTATGAAACTTTCGGTACTAATCCCGCCGGAGTTGATATTTATGAAAAAAAGTGAAGTTTGAATGCTGTTCAAAATTTTTTTATTTGTAAACTTTTTTGTATTTGTAGTACTTCACTGTACCTTTCATTTAATACCCAATATGCATATGTGACGCGCAAAATAGAAAGGGACCTAAGGGTAAAAAAAGGGTAAAAAAAAGGGCATGGGATCGGTCTCATTCGATGCTCAGATGTTGTCCACATCAGAAAAAAAAATTGATTTTTTTACCCTTAGGTCCCTTTCTCTATGCGCTGTCACATATGTAGATTATTTCTTTGGAAGAAACATGAAAAAAACCAAGAAACGAAAAAAAGATGTAATTTTTACCCCTCCTTTTAACTATATAACGTGAGAATGGGCCGATAAAAATATACGCATGCTTATGTTTTCTTATTTTTGTATCAAAATGTCATTTAAATGGAGTGAATCACACATCAGAAAACACCAAGAAATCTGAAAATTTTCTCTTTGCGAATTTTTTAAAAAGAAATTTAAATAAATATAAAGGGTAATAAAGAAGAAATTTTTAAAAAAATTTTGACATCCGCAAGATTTTAGGTTTGAATTAGCATGAACCAACATTTTTGAGCAAACCGATTAACAGCTGGAAATAAACCGGTATTTAGGCTTTCCGGTTTAAAAAAAACCGAAATATGAACAAAAAACTGCCGTCGTTGAGTTATTATAAATTTTTGTATCCAATTTCATTCAATTATCTTTAGAATTGCGACCTGTAGATTGATTACATAGACGGAATGATATCGTTAAATCGACTGAGCAAGTAATTCTGATATACATAGAAGAGGCGGATAGAGACCCAGGTAGAAATTGCCGACGTTGCAACAAAAATTGTACTGGAAGAGCACTGTTTTTTACGAAATGGCTGTACTACTTAAAACGTGCTTTGCCAGTACTGTTTTCTGAAAATTAACGACCTGTTTTTAATTTATTAAAATTAACAATTTTATAAATTTTATGAATTTTTGCATCTATTACATAATTATTTATTTAAGAGAGATAACCATACTTTTCTTGTTAAGTTTCGACAGAATGCATTAAAAATGTGTGATGTACACTAAAAGGACAGTAAAGTACTAGGAAACTACTAAAATTGTTATTAAATGTACTGGGTAATACCAAAAAAATAAAATCCCAAGCCTTCGCCAACGTTGGGAAATAACTATCGCCAAGCGTTTATTGGTGTTATCATTTCGACAACATGCCAGTACAGTGAAAGTTGAAAATTCGACGCATTGCCAGTACATGTACTACCGTCTCCAATACTGGGGCGATATTGTGCCGTTTGTATTTTTCTACCTGGGCAATTGTCGCAATACAGTAACCAGGCCCGGGATTCCCATTTCACTGTGAAGTGAAACGAACTGTCACTTATTAAAAGCTTATGACTGAAATCTCTTAATTTATCATTTCTAAGTTTATCACGGAACGTAAATTTGGTCCCGGGGCTAAATAAATATCCACTGTACAGGTTTTAATTGTTTCGATATGAATTTTTGGTTGTTTTTAACCAAAAAATATGATGAGTGTACTGAAGTAATAATTACAATTACTTGGATTTCCATGATTACTTCATTCAATCATATCTTGTTTTGATTTTTCTATATATGGAAGACCTTTCGTTTCGGGTTGTTGCAATCATTAGATTTATCAAAGTAATGTTTGCAAATTCTTTGCTGTAAACATACAATTTTGTGGTATTCGTTACATTCTATACAAGTAGTTGGCATGTCTGAAGTATATTTTTATTATACTTTTGGAGAAAAAAGACAAACTATGATATATATCAAGGGTGGGCACGGATTTGTCACCGAGGGCCAAATTATAGTTTTTCACAAATTATAAAGGGCCGCAACATACATTTAAAAAAAGTAAAACTACCAAACTATTGCTTTACTTTTTTAAGAAAAATTCTGTTCTCAACTCCAACTGGTTCCAGAAGAAACGATTGTAAATTCAACTTTTTGCAACTTCAACCCAACATCACAACTTATTATTATACTCTACAGCACTAGTGGACAGAATATACTAAACTTATACCCTGTCCGCTAGTGCTATAGGGTATAATAATAAGTTGTGATATCGGGTTGAAGTTGTAAAAAGTTAGTACACCGATAGAATCAGAATCACTTTTTGTTTCGATTGTGTGTCTGCCCATGTATTCTTGTACACACGATACAGGTCGCAAATATTAATATATCTTAATGAAATTTGCTACACCTACTTATATCGGTCCATGAACGAAGCCTGTTGAATCGGTCTATGGTTGGACATAGTGCCCATATAAATTTTCCCTAGAATTGGATTTCCCCACGCTGTGGGTCACAAATAGGAAGATATTTTAATGAAATTTGGTACGCTGACTGACAAGTGCTCAAGAACAAAGCCTATTGATTCTAGATAAAATCGGTCCATACTTGAACCTATTGCCATATAAAATATATTTTCGATTTTCTCTTAAATACACCTAAATTCTGGTAACACCAAAATTTCTTACCGTTCTCCTAACAAACATTCAAACCATATTTATAACTTTACCATACCATAACTTTCAGCCATACTTGAGTAGGTCATCATTAGAGTTTGAAATTCGGTTTTAACCGTAACCGAAACCGCGGTTAACCGCACCAATTAACCGTAACCGTAACCGCATGCAAAAACCGCGCGGTTACGGTTAAATTACTATACATTTAAAACCAGATTTTTGTGAATAGTTAGCAAAATTTTGAAATTATTACAAAAAAAAAATTATAGAAAATTCACGCAGTTTTATAAAACTTGCGTAAAAAGCTAAAAAAATTAATATATTTGTTTTTAGTTTAAAAAATTGTCGTGCAGTATTTAAATAAAATTTTGGAATGATGCACAAAAATTAAACAAAAATCCTACTGATTTCACAAATAAAACTTAATTTTTGGATTTATTTTATTTTGTTAAAAAATCCACATTTTCTTTTTAAATTTAAAAAATTCTATATTTTTATTCAAATCTTACACTTATTCGCTAATATAATGTGAAAGACAAAATTAAAATTTTGCTAAAATGCAATTTCTAGAATTAAATAAAGCTAAATCCAAAACGGATTTATTTATTTTATAAATCCATTTTGGATTTAGATTAATTCAATTCCTGTATTTACATTTTTACAAAATTTAATGATTATATTTCGCATTATATTATCGAATAAGTGTTAGATTTTGATAAAAAATATTCAATTTTGAAAATTAAAAACCAAAATGTGGATTTTTTAACAAAATAAAATAAATCCGAACATAAATCCAGTGATTAAAAAAAACGGCCATTATTTTAGATTTTTCGTTGTAGCTTCACCATTTAAAGTCGGATTTTAAAGTGTGATATATCGATTTTTTTGCCTCGAAGAGACCAGTGTTTGCTACAAAGGAAAAATCTAATGAAAAAAAATTTAAAAAGGCGACCACTACGTTCGGCAGCCAAAAACTAAATAAAATTTCTGCTGGGTATATCGAAAAACTTCCTTAACAAAAGTTTAATGATTTTTTTCGAGCTTTAGCTTTCTGATATTAGGGTTGTAGCAACTGAGATCTGGTGGATAACTACCAGAACGGGATACTTGAGTTCAATGACACTTAGAGCAAAACATTGGTCCCCTCGACAGAAAAACATCGATGTATCATACTTTAAGATCCGACTGTAAATGCCAAAGATACAACGAAAAATATAAAATGGCGACCCCTACGTTCGGCAAAAAAAATTTTTTTTTCGAAACCTTCTTGCAAAAATAATTTAGATTGGACGGTGTACGGTGAACTTTTTTTGAGGTGCAGTTTAGGGGACAGCGTATAAGTTTGTGCGTCCAAAAAATATTGGACGCAGGTCAGGCTGATTCACATGGGCTCATGGACAGAGCCTATTGATTTTATTTGGAATCGGTCCATGTTTAGACTTAGTGCCAGTATAAAGGTCCCCCAAAAATGGGTATGTTCGCATGCTACGGGTCGGAAATATTAAGATTTTGTGATGAAAATTCACTTGTTCGCACGCTACAGATCGCAAGTACTAAGATGTTTTAATGCAATTTAGTACGCAATCTCTAACTGGGCCCCAGAACAAAGCCTATTGATTCTAAATAGGATCGGTCCATATTTGGTCCTATTGCCCATATGGACTCTATTTCGTATTTTCTCTTAAATATCATTAAGTAAAATATAAATTTCTTAGGATTTTTCTAATTTTCTGTCATTTTATAGACAAATTTTGACACACGTTCGAATTCGAATTTCGGATCAAAACCTTAGTCGGCTTTCAACCAGGCTGGTGTAGAAAATCATATAATCGGCATGCCCGGCTTTAACTTTTTTTACTCGTTTTTAATTTTTTGTGTTTTTGCTTTGAATTTTAATAATTTTGCCGTTGTTAATTTTAGCAATTAATTAATTTTGAGTTAATCAAGTAAGTTAAACAAAGTTTTGTTATGAGTGCGATTAACCGAACCAATTTTTACCATAACCGCGGTTAAGCAAAATTGCGGTTAAATGCAAACTCTAGGCATCATAAACGAAAATTTAAAACTCAATGATTTATAAAGGGAAATCTACACGGGATAGAAATCTCGTAGAGTTTGGACTAATATTTGTCACCTCTAATATGACAAATATAAATATTTAAAAAGCTCTATACCGTCATTGTAATGCCATTTCCGTTAATTTTTATAAAACCGTTTTCCAAATCCAATCCGTTTCCAACCAAATTCCGGTACGGATTTCATAAAGACAACGTTGGTTAGTAATTATAATTTTTGATGAATTGAAACACTGAAAGAATTCACAGTTTAAGTGCCAAAGTTAGCACGTTGTAAAAAAGCATGATTTTTGAAGGAATAAATAAATGCTAATTTACTACTTAAAATAGCATGAACTGTGAATACCCTCACTAACTTTTTACACAGTTCTAAATTTACTACAAATAGTATTATAGTTGGAACTAATCACGAATTTTTACTAAAACTCAATTAACCCTCTAACCGGCCTAAGCTTTTTTGCAATGAAATTTATACCATGTGTTCCTCACGAAAAATAATCAATAAGTTCTTCTACAAAATTTTTTTTCGTTGCCTACTTTAGGCGATATGGGCCAAAATAGTTTAAGGGTGAATCTTGAAAACTAGCGCATAAAAATTACTAGGTTTAGGCACATATTATTTCTCTTACCAAGAAATAATTGCAATAAAAAATTACATTTTTTATGCTGTTACTTAAGAGGATGTAACGATTTTCGTTTTTCGAAAAATGCGAAATTGAGCGAAAAAGCACCAAAACTTCAATATATATTATTCAAACTTATAAGCTTTGCTACCTATACCAAATATATTCTTCTTACCAAATTTCAAAAAAAATCCTTCCATTCGTTTTGAAGTTAAGGCGATATCCTTTAAAGGTATCCTTATGGAATCCTGTGCGTCCTTGGACCAAAATAAGGAACTTTTTGAATAGCTTAAGCTCCAATCTTACTTCACGGTCACTACAATTGTTTTAGTCAATTTAAATATGTTTTTAAGATTTTTGAAACTTTTGGTTGTTTTAAAATATTTAATTTTTGAAATTTTACGGAATTTTATCTTTGACACTTTCTCGCTTCCAAACCGTGCACTGTATACAAACAAATTATTCACAAAAAATTTTATAAATTTTGTTTTCTGTTGAAAAAGCATAATTTCTTATTATAAAATACCCCTTTGGTGAATTTCTGGTCAATTTAATATACCCCGCCTGGAGGCGTGCTTGCCGGTTAGAGGGTTAAACAATTTTCAAAAAATTCCTACTTAAGTAAAATTTGAATATAGTAAAATAGCACTTATAGGGCCAGAATTATGCACCACTTCATAATTCTGGCCCTATAAGTGCTATTTTAACTTTAATTTGAATTTATTTTGTAAATAATTCAGAGTCAGTTCAATAGTCAAAACTAACATTGATGTGATTCTTGAATATTTCTTAAGTAAGAAATTTTCAAATCAAAATCTTAGTTCTGACCATAGATGGGCACAAGTATATTAAGTACAAGTACAAGTACCAAGTTTCAAATGTACTTTGTAATCAGTACCAATTACTAGGGAAGTACCTGATACTTAAGTACCAATACATTAAAATGTACTAGGTACTTGCTAAGTACACTTGGTACTTGCTAAGTCCTATGGTACTTGCTAAGTAATTTTGGTACTTGCTAAGTACTTTTGGTACTTGCTAAGTACTATGGTACTTGCTAAGTATTATAGGTACTTAACAAGTACTAAGGTACTTGCTTAGTACTATGGTACTATAGTTTTCTGTTTATGTCTTGTAAAAAAAAATACAAAACAAAATTGTGTTATTTTTATAACACGGAGGATATCTAAAAAACTCAGGAACTACCACTTTAAAACATAAAAAACATTTGTATTTATTTGTGAATTCGTTTTAGGTTTTAGGTAGTTTTTTTCCCTGTTTCATAAAATCACTAAAAATCGAAAATAGTGGAATTATGTTAGGGCAGAAAGGAAGAAAAATAATCATTCATTTCCATACTTGGGATTTTTTTATTGGCATTGTCATTTCATTAGCTGACTAATGCTAATGCCAAAAGAATTTCATTACCATTTAATGCTACTGAAATCTTATGGCATTAGAATTTGTAATACTAATGCTAATGAAATCGCACTAATGCCTTAAAAACTAGGTACAATTGGGCAAAAAAGCATTTGTTTATAAAAAAAAAGGGGATGCTTTATATTGGCTGTTTTATAGATATGGAATCAAATGGCATCTCTACTGGACCTGATCTTTTTTGATTATCTGAAAATATGCATTAAAAACTTAATCCGCAATTTCCATTCTGCAAACTAAACACCAAACTTTGGTGTATGAAATTGGTATTATAGACCCTAGATTATGATTTAAAAAAAACATATTTAAAATATTACAAAATAATGGCGGAACGCGAAAAATGACTTTATAATACAAAAAATTGATTAAAAATCCTAATCAGCGATTTAAATTCTTCAAACAAATATAATGGTGCAAAAATGTTCCTCTTTGGGTATTATAGTCCCCAGATTATGATTAAAAAAAACACACACTTAAAAAATTGCACAAAACATTAATTATTTAAGGTGCGGTTTTGTTAAATATATAATCTAGAGACTATAGTACCCATTTCGTACAACAAAGTTTGTACGCTGTTGCAAAACAAAAAAAAATCGCGAAAAAATTTACCGGAAAAAATTTGAAAAAAATAAAATTTTCACATCAGTATATTTGTTTGCAGAACGAAAATCGCTGATTAAGTTTTTTAATTAATTTTTTGTGCCATAAAGCCTTTTTTCGCGTTCCGCGATTACTTTGCAATTTTTTATGTGTGTTTATTTAAAATTTATAATCTAGGAACTATAGTAGCCAATTCATAGAACAAAGTTCGGTGGCTAGTTGCAAAAAATCGCGAAATAAAGTCGCTGAAAAAAATTTGCAAATGGAAATTTATTATATCAGTACCCAGTCAGAAATCGCCAGTGGTACAAAAAATCAAGCACTGGCATACCACTGGGTAACCATTTGGAACGCTTTGCCAGCGTTTGCGAAAAGCGTTTTACCAGTATTTTTTTTACAAAAATTTCGGTGGTTTATAAAAAAAACCACTGGCAAAGAATTGGCTTAGAGTGATATGCCAAGGTCTGCAACCAGTGGTTATCCAGTGCTACCTAGCCAATGCTACCAGGCGTACAAAAATCAATTCACTGGAAAACCAATGATTTTATAAAAATGCTGACGCTTCGTTAAAAAATGTTTGTAGTCGGAAGGTTCCGAGTTCAAATCCGGTTGCAAGCAAAAAAATTTTTTGGGATTTTTTTTAATTTAAAATTTTTTTTGATTTATAAAATCAATTTTTTTGTTTGTGGGAAAGCTCCTTCAAGACCAACTTTCTTTTTGCCCTCCCAACACTGGCATACTAGTTACTAAAAATTGTTTGCCAGTACTAGCATTTTGGCACAGCCAGTAGTTGTCCAGCTATTATCACTCATTTATGTGTTTAGCCATTAAATATTATATGTCTCGTTAGCTCAGTGGGTAGAGCAATCGTCTGCCAACCTGACGGCCTGGGTTCAAATCATGGCAGGGTCAAAAAAATACATATGAACTTTTTTTTTATTTTGGAATATATATTTCCAGACCACCTATTTATTGGTTTTGCCAGCGTTTTGCCAACGTTTAAAAATTTTGTTCCTCCAGTGCTTTTCCGGTGCTTTTTGAACAGCCGGTCCTTTTGTCTAATGATGTTATCATTTTGGGAATGGGAAAGCACTTTTTGCCAATACTTGTACCACCTGTTAAAGTGCTTTGCCACCGCTTTCCCGTTTGTATTTTTCTGACTGGGTATATTTGTTTGCAGAATGGAAATCGCTGATTAAGATGTTTAGTTAAATTTTTAGACCATAAAATCTTTTTTCGCGTTCCGCGATTATTTTGCGATTTTTTAAGTGCGATTTTTTAAAATTTATAATCTATGGACTGTGATACCCAATTCAAAGTTCGGTGACTAAATAAAAAAAAAACGAAAAAAAAATCGCGGATAAAAATTTGTAAAAAGGAAAATTCTTACATCAGTATATTTGTTTGCAGATGATAATCGCTGATTATGTTTTTTAATTCATTTTTTGTGCCATAAAGCCTATTTTCGCGACCCGCCATTAATTTGCAATGTTTTGAGTGCTGCATTTAAAATTCATAATCTGAAAAATAACACTCATTGTAACAATCTTCAGATCAGCTAAGAACTCTACGGGGAAATGCATAATTTTTAAAAATTCTACACAATTTGTGTAACTTTGTACCGCCAAATCTTTTAGACCGTTTATTGTATCTCAGTAATTTAAAGGTATACGACTGGTACTTTTGTCCTTACTTGAAAATGATTTTTTTGAAAAAAATTTTGAATTCGGAACTGCACTTTAAATGCGGCTGCAGTTTTTGAAAAAAAAAAAATTGGAGGATATAAATGAGTAGCTGAGATTCAAAACTCGTTCGTTAGAAAATTAAAAAAACCAGATGACAATTGATTCTGACACTTCTTTTGGCGCTTTGTGAGAAGATTTTTCGATTTTTCAACTGTTGAGTTTTTAATCAAGAATGGCATAACATTTAAGAATTAAAATCATTCAACTAATTTGGTTAATTTAATTAGCCGCAACAAGTTTTTTGATTCTTCCGAAAATTTATTTAATGTGTAACGAACGAGTTTTGCATCTCAGCTACTCAAATGTATAATAAAAATGTTGGACTTTTCAATAAAAACGCTTTCAGAATTTGATTTAAGGTGATAATAGAACTGAAAATTTCATTCTGAAACTGCAGTTGCTTTAAAGTGCAATTGCCAATAAAAAATTATTTTTAAATAAGGATAAAAGTACCATTCAAATTACTAAGATACAATAAGAAGTCTAAAAGATATGGGGCTCCTAAGTTATGCAAATTATGTAGCATTTTTAAAAATTAAGCATTTTATATTGAAAAATAAGGTGACTGTTTTTAAAAAAAATAATTAAAAAATATTGCAAATGCGCGGTCCATTTAATTTAGTTTGTAGCAAAGTGTTAAGGTTTTCAAATAAATTGATTTTAAAAAAATAAAAGGGGAAAACAGATTGAAAAATGCACTCAAAAGTACTTAGCAAGTACCATAGTACTTAGCAAGTACCAAAGGTACTTAGCAAGTACCAAAGGTTCTTAGCAAGTACCATAGTACTTATCAAGTACCAAAAGTACTTAGCAAGTACCATAGTACTTGGCGAGTACCATAGTACTTGGCAAATACCAAGTAATTAACCAAGTAATTGTACTTAAGTACAAGTACATTGAAAGTACTTGTACTTATTTTTTTAAGTACAAGTACCAAGTACTTGTACTTTACTAGTACTTAAGTACTGAGGTACTGAATACTTCCCGACTATGGTTCTGACTATAAAACTGGCCCTTAGTTTTTATATAAAACTTTAGATATAAAAAATTTTAATTAAAATTGTGAAAAAAAATATTTAAAAAACAAAAAAAAAATTATTTAAATTTGATTTTCAGTAAGGGCCGCACTAAAATCAACAAAGGGCCGCATTTGCCCACCGTTGATATATATATATATACAAAAACACCCTTGTGTTGAATATCAAACCTTCGGGGCATTTACTTTGGTTGTTTTTGTTGTCTATGAAATGTCGAATTGAATTTATCACCCTCTTTTTGCAGACTTCCTTGCAAAAAAAAAAAAGACGAAATTGTATAGAAATTTCATTTGTTCTTCCATTGTTGCCGTTGACGTTATACAAATGTGTTAGGTTGTAATGCGGTTACATATTGTCCAACTAGGAATAGCAACAACATCAACAACTCCCTTGGTTAGTTAATGGAAAATGGATACAATTGTTTTGTTTTCTTAATTTAGCACAAATGCTTCATTATCACTTTCGTAATGTTGAGTAATTATCACAATGACGAACGTGTGTCAACTTCGAAAAAAAAAAACAATTTTCCGACAGTGTGTTATAAAAACTACTGTCTTTTAAAATTAATTAGGTGGGGGAGTGTTAAAAGTAGTTAGTATATTCGCACTAATAGAAACAAGTTGTTGTCCCTGCCGAATGCAGCAACAAACGTGTAAAAAAGTTAAAGTCTGACATGCCGCATCCGAAATTTTATTGGGTCGAAATGGACTTGTATCAAATTTTGTCTAAAAATTGGTAAAAAAAATTTAGTGAACGAAATTTTTCCTAAAATTAATTAAAAGCTTCATATTTTGCATGAAACTAGAATTGTAATAATATTGAGTGTATGAAACTTTTAATAACTGAAATGAGTTTTCAGTTTTCATAAAAATTTATGAAAACTTGTATATTATTAACAAAAAGTTTCAATTTCTAGGCCTTTATGTAAAAATTCATGAATATCATGAAGATAATTCTTTCAGTGTATATGAATTTCGGTTTTTAGCCAAATCGATTGAAATCAAATTGATCGATTTCCATCCTATATACAGGGAGAATTTTCGTGGACGAGTTCTAATGAAATTTTTCATTAAACTAATGAAATTTTCTTAAAAAAGTGAATGAAAAATTTCGCCAATTTTATGAAAAGTTTCATAATTTCTATAAAACTGCTTTTAATGAAACTTTCTCTTTGGGTTTATGAAATTTATAATAAACAATTTAAAGTTTTTCATAAAATTTCCTGAAAAACTGCATTAATTTAGTGAAAAGTTTCAATGGCCAAATTCCAGCGAAACTAATTTCAAGATTTGTTCTTGTTACAATAAAACTACGGTTGGAAAATTAAAAATCGACTTCAACCTCATTCCTATTTAAAATAAGTAACATACTCTAAAGTGCTTATGCATAATAATTTGAAAACCTTATAACACGTTGATGAAATGTATTTTTTTAATGGAAGATTTGTTTTATAAGAAATATATAAATTTAAAAAAGGATTATGCCTATGACTCCAACCTTATGAAGCATATTCTATTTATTCATATTCCCTGTTGCATTTAAAGTAGATCTCTCCATTTAAGAAACATTCAAATATTTAAAAACCTTAATTCAGTAGCAAAATAGATTTAAAAATATGATCTTTTCATTAAAAATAAATTGGCTAATATTGGATACTATGAAGTTATTGAATTCAATATGTATTTCTTTATATGGTAAATATTTGAATTAATATTATTTTATTTCTAGTTCCGCTGTTTTGCGTCTGGTGTGATCGTTTAATGCAGAATGGAAATATCTCCTGTGAGTTTTTTAATAGTTTTATTATTTCGTAGTAAATAGTAAAATAAAAATACATAAAGACAAGGTAAAATTAGTCGATTTTCACATGAAAACTGTGTAGGCATTACTTTCACGCAAATTTAATATACAAGACTATTATTTTTCTTGTGAAAAGGTGACATTTTGTGTTCTTTTTGATTTTGTCTTTCTAATAAAATAAAAAAAATGTTAATTTTCCTAATTTAAATTACTATTTGATGTGTTTAAAGTTCGAGTGAAAATTTTCCACGTGTAAAACAACTTACGGTGCTTTACTGTTTTTTCTGAACTAGAGAGCTTAGGGTTACTTAACAGTACCTGGTAGCAGGTCCAGAATTGCCGATTTTACGGCATTTTGCCGATTTTTTATTGAAAAATATGCAAAATGCCGATTTTTGGTCGAAAAATGCCGATTTTTTTTTAATTCAAAAAAAAACGCAATTTAAATTTTTA
Organism: Leucophora obtusa; assembly: GCA_949987735.1. Lineage (NCBI taxonomy): Eukaryota > Metazoa > Arthropoda > Insecta > Diptera > Anthomyiidae > Leucophora > Leucophora obtusa. Next base: position 116,460,454 of record OX465295.1, on the reverse strand, counting down.
GTGATATAGTATATTGTGTAATTAATAAATAATAAAATAATTCTATCTTTGAAATTCTTACAGAATTTTCTAGTTTACTAAATGAATCTGAAATTCAATAATTAGAGCTAAATTTACCCCACGCAATATTCTAATACAATTTTTGACATCGTGGAAAGATTCATTCTCCAAAACATAAGAAAAACAATATGCCATATTTTGTGTAAAATTAGTAAACTTATTGCAATATGTAGCAAGAGGACTATATATTGCGGACTTTTAAAAACATAATTCCTTAGGTCCATTTTGAAATCTGATTCAATTTTATCCGGACGATTCGCATCATTTAATCATTTTATATATTAAATTATTTGCTACTTTATTCAATAAATATCCTATTCAAAGAATCAGTTTGATTTTTGTTGACTCATTTTATATAATCAAGCAAATTAATACAATTTTAACAAATCATTTCAACTAAAAATGGTTAAGTTGATTTGTACTTCGCGAATTATTTCATAAAACAAATTATTTACTCGAATCAATATTAATTTTATATAAATTGTACTAAATCATTATCTCACTTTATTCAATATGAAATCATTGATTTAAAGTTATTATAACATAAACTATTCACTGATTCATAAAAACAAAACTTTTTTATGTGAATTGATTGAAAATAGAATTATCTTTTTCAGAGAAAAAATATCTCTAAAAATTGTGTAACTAACTTAAGTAGTATTGGCATAAGTAAATATCTGAACTAATATTTCTTTGTTATTATTTAATTTGTCTCAAAAACCTTTATTTTAATTTGATTGTTAATTATTAAATTTAATTTAATTTCATTATACTGAAATGTTCTTTTTATATATTGTTTTAAGAGTATATATACATACATATATTTTAATAAGTATTTTTAATTTTGCCGATTTTTTCCCCGATTTTTTTAAATCAAAGTGCCGAAAATGCCGATTTTTTGGAAAAAAGTGCCGGTTTTTTATAAAAATTATATGGCAGCCCTGCTTAGTAGGCACATAATAAAACATATTCGCTCGATCACAACAATAAATTTCAATAATTTACACAAAAAGTACTCTACAGGTACATGGACAGACAGACAGACGGACGGACGGACGGAAAGACGGACATCGTTAAATCGAAATAAAAAGTGATTCTGAGCCGATCGGTATACTATAAGGTGGGTCTAGGATATTTTTTGGTGTTACAAACATCAGCACAAACTTATAACACCCTCTCCACGAAGTGGTGCAGGGTATAAAAATTTGAGGTTAAGAAGAAGAATAAACCTTTTTCTCTGAAAATTAGGAACACATTAATTTCCAAATCAGATTAGATCTAGTTTCTGTCTTTTTCAATGGGTAGTAGAGCGTACCACCTTACAGGCAAAAAAAAAAAGTGTACTCTACTCTCTCTAATCGACCTCGCCTTAAAAATTTTTTTTCATTGGATTTTTCCTTTATAGCAAAACACAATCGATATATCACACTTTAAAATCCGACTTTAAATGCCAAAGCTATAACGAAAAATTAAAAAAAGGCGACTCCTATGTTCGGAAAAAAAATTTTTTTTTTGAAATCGCCTTCCAAACATACTTTCTATTGGAGGGTGAACGGCGAACTTTTTTTTGAGGTACGGTCTAATGGGCAGGCTTCATCAGTGATTTTCCATTAAATTGTATTATTGTTTATATTTTACTGTGAGATTGTCTCTAAATGATAATTTTTCAACAACCCGTCGGCTGTAGGATTCGAACATGTAATGTTCGAATTACAAATGTAATGTCACCCAAGTAATGAATGCAATGTAACTAATTCATAGTTTTCCTTCCTATTCAGCTTTCTGTTATTGTTTTTACTCAGAAGTGGTCAACACAGACACATACAAACATTCTATTTTTAGATTTTTGTTTATCTTTCAATCTCCCCCGTATCTCTTTTTTCTCAAATGTTGCCAAACTGTTATAAAAATGCTGTTATTTTTTCGGTATTATAAAAATTTATTTAAAAAAAAATACATATACTTATAAAAAATAAAATTACTTCTTGCCACATAAAATTTAAAGTCAAAGTTAAAGTCAAACGACACTCCGATTATAACATATCAATAAAAATGTTTTCCAAAAATCTGTAAAAATTCTCCACATTTAAAGCGTTGTTAAAAATGAACATATACAATCCCAGCAAAATCTTTCATTACCAAATAAGTGGTTATATAATAGAAATTCATAGCTCCGCACAACTTATTTTTTGGCGTCTAAACTCATTATTTTTGTTTGGCGTGGTCGTTTTTATAAGTAGTCATGCTTACCCACTCGCTTACGAAAAAATGGGGAATAAGTAGTTATGAGATTTTGAATAATAAGTGGTTACACACATGCTTACAAAAAGTTGAATTATAAGTGGTTAACGAGATAAGCAAATACTATTATCTTAAGGAAATACATTCAGAAAAATTTTTCTCTAGTGTGTAATTTTAGGACTCGTCATAAAAATTTAATAATAAAACATAATTACATATAATAAATAAAAATGTATAAAATTTAACTGTGTAAAATGTACTTATTTAAACTATTACGAGTAAGTCATTATTTTATATTTAGAAACAATGAATACAATAGGCCGTTATTAGGAAGTCATTATTTTATATTATAAAATAATGTAAACGGTAATGATATATCATTATTGGAAATGCAGACAGCAATGAGGTGTCATTACCAATATTTTGCTGGGATACAATCGTATTATTTTTTAATTCCGGTGGGGTACTCAGAGAAAAATATTATTGAAATTTGAGTGAAAAATTGTCAAATTCTGAATGGTCTAGAGCAGAGACTATTAAGTATAGAGATAGGAAGTCAAAACTTACACTACTTACCGATAGGGGGCGCTGAAATTTAGAATTACCTGAGCAACTATTTAGTATCAGTTTAGTATCAGCTGAGCCTATATTTAAAAACTCAAAAACTGCTGAAAACTGCTCAAAATAAGGAAAAAACAAATGCGGAATATATTCAAATAATAAAATTTGAAATACTTGTTTGTATTAGGAGTGTTCGTTTACTTACTACTACTTTTACTACAGCTGGAAAAATTCTATACAAAAAGTAAACAAAACTTTCCAATTGTAGTAAAAGTAGTAAGAATTTCGAGTAAACGAACACACTAGGTGTGTTTCTTTACTTTTTGGGTAAAGTTCGGTAAAATGAGAGTAAGCACAAAATCCTCTCACAAAATGACAAAATTACCCAATAGTACAGGAACGCAAAAAACCACTTTTCTAGCCCAAAAACTTATTTCAAAGAATAATGTTAAACAGTGATGGGACTTGAAAAATTTTGTTTTGTGCCAAGTGTGTGACTGGAATGTGCCAAATGGGCCTTTATTGTGCCAAAACTCAATTTTCACTTAGAACACGTGTTTTCAACTTTCATTTTGTAAATGCATTCTTATGGAATTAATTCTATCTTGAATTCTTATGGACTTAATTATATTGGAATGAATTAAAATTTTCTTTCAATTAAAAGGTGAATGATAAATTAAATTCATCCGATTCTTATTAAAGATTTGGGAATGCAGCCAATGAATGAATTCTTTAGGAATGGTTGCACGGAATGGTATACATATAAACATTTTCTAAAACTGAATTAATTTTTTCATGAATTAAACTTAAATTAATTCTTTCGAAGCTCTGATATAAATTTATATCATTTGAATTTTTAAAATTCTATGGATTAAGCACCGTAAGTTGTTCAGTTTTCACGTGAAAAAACTGTTATACTCCATATAAAAAAAAATTATTTTTCACGACAATGAGTTCCACGTGAAAATTGTGCAAACTTGGTGAAAAAGTGACATTTTGTGTTAATTGTGATTGTGGCTTTGTTATAAAATTAAAATATTGTTAATTTTTTTTAACTTAAATTGCAATTTAAAGCATTTAAAGTCTGAGAGAAATTTTTTCACGTGAAAAACAACTTACGGTGCTTTATTCGGTAATATCTTCGATGCCATTTTTTAGTTTTGCTTTATTCGAAAAGGTATTTTAATTCCAATAAATGCTTAGAAACTAAAAATTAAAGAATTTTTATTTTTTAAATTCATTTTCTATTAAATTTTGTAGATAACCAAAATGTGCCAAAATAGTATCGGTTGTGCCATTGTACCAATCAATCTTAGATTGTTCCAAAAATCCCATCACTGATGTGAAAATACGTATAATTTCAGTTTGCAAATCATCACAAATAGACATATTTATTCGCTTTTAAAAGTTGTTTTTGATTTTATTCAATTAATTTTAACAAAAAACCAAGTTTCTTTTGCTTATTTCTTTATTTAATTACAATTTTTAATTTAATTTCACAATTGTTTTTTGTTTATATTTCCATCAGCTGTTTTACCAAAGTTTACCCGAAGAAAAAGTCTGGGTAAATTTTGGTAAAAAGAGAAGCACTAATACACTCTCATTAGCGCTCTCATTTATTCTCGAGTACGGGAACGCTTTTGGGTAAATTTCGGTAACTTTGGGAACGTACGGGAACACACTGACTGATTGTTTCCTTTGTTGTTTGTTATTATTTAAATTTAAATAAAAAAAGAAAATTGTCAATTTTTTTACAAAGTGCCTTCTAGTGATAACGATTTTTTTATAACTTAATTTTTTTGGTGATGCCATACCCCTTGTTTAGAGGAAGAACAGTTAGGAAGTAGGATACCTATTTTGATCTAGGCGCATATGATAAAAGTGAGATTTCAAAAAGAAATTTTAATATGCAAGCAAAAGAGCGTCTGTGCTTTTTTGATATTGGAAGTTTTGGTGTAATGCTTAGCATGTTGGGATGATACAAACAAGGTTGCTGTTTCGAGCACCAGCGACGACAACTCTACACCTTAGCTAAGTAAAATAATTTAACAGGGCTATGGAACTAAAAAGCTTCAACAACTTCGCCAACTCACTATTAGATGGCGCGCAACAACTGTTCTAAAATTCAACTTCTCGCGCAATTATAGTGTTGCCACATTTGAAGACTTCCATCTATAGCCACCTTTCATCTCTCCTATATCATTTTTCCAAAGAAAGCAACACATTAATTAATAGGAATAATCTTGGGAGTGAATTATTTAAAAAAAATAATAATTTAAAAAACCTGACTAGATTTGGCTTTCCCAATGGAATAAAAATCTGTTACTTCAAAAATGTAAAATGTTTAATTATAAAATGCGAGATAACCCATATGAGTTAACATATTTCATGTAAAAAAATATAAAGTCGGTTCTTAAATAAAAAATTGGTTAGCTTCCAAAATGTTTGCATGCGGAAGCTGCCCTACTTTGGGGCCTTATGACTCAAATCGCAAGAGGTTCACAGTTGAGTTTAAGTTTTGTCACACAATGTGAAATATACGAAATCGATTACATTGTATGGACTTATAAAATTTTCTAAAGAGTAAGGGTATAAAATTCGGCTGAGTCGAATATTTTTATATCCTCAAAATATGAAGTTAGTAAAAATAACTGAAAAATCAATTATTTTAACAAAACAAGTTTCCGGCTTAAAAATAATAAGATTTGAAATTAAATGTCTGTTATATTTAAGAAAAATATATTGGATAATTTCATCTTACTAATTAGTGAAACTAAAGTTGTAATTGCAATAAAATGCCTATTATATTTAAGGGTTTCAGGTCTTACAAGATGGTTCCCTCAGATTTGATTAAAATTTGGATATTAGCAGCCCATTCTCATATTTTAGGGTTAAAATGTATTGTGCAAAATGAAGGTGTATTTCGTTTTTTGTATTTTTTATGTTTGTTTCAAGAATTGTAGACAAATTGGATATTAAATGAAAGGAATTTGGAAAATTTTTTAAATGGTGCACTAAGAATATTCAAAAGTTTTCAAACAAAAAAGTTTCGAACAACTTTAAAACTCATTTTACCCCTAAATATCAATTTAGGCCGATATGTTTATAAAATTTCGTCGAAATCTGCAGCAATCCAGTGACAGACTCTCTTTGTAAGTAAGGGGGTAAGGTAATTTTTTGAAAAGCAAAATAAAAAATAATTTCTAAAAAAGGAAAGTTCTAAATAACGTCATCTTGAAAATTTCAGTTTTAAATTTGTAATATAATTTAGCGATTAAAAACAGGTCCGCATAAATATAATATTTATAAATAAGTACATATATTGACAAAAATTTAATTAACAGATAAAATCCTAAAAGAAAAGCTAAAATTTTTTAAATAAACTACTCAAATTCACAAATCAAAACAAACTAAATACATTTGTTTTTTTTCACTGTATTATTTATTGCATTAATGCCAGACAGACATTTTATAATGTTGGGGTTCCTCCATATGAAAGAAATTATTCGTATTGCATTGAAACTCTACTTTAAGCATCCCTTAAATATGAAATTGAATTTAAAATTTTGTTGCTGTCGTCTTGCTGCCGAAGAAAAAAACTTTATCATTTTTGTATTTTAAGGGAAAATATTAATATAATGATAATATGAAAATACCGGCTAGCAACACTTGATAAATAACAGTGAATACAACATCTTCTTCCTAAATAATGTCATCAAAAAAGCGGTATAAATAAAAAATAAATAAAATAGTGCGTAGTTGTATGGAATAAAAAAAACACCAAAAAAGAACAAAACAAAAGTGGAAACTAATAAAAACCAACCCCACTGCTATGGAAAACAAAGAGGGCGAATGAAGGTAAACAGTGATGATAACATTTTAAAAAGGAAAACATTTATACTTTGAAGAATCGGAAAATTTTTCTTCTCAACAAGCAGGACACCCAATATGTGAATCTTATTTAAGTATGCTGAGCTGAATTCAGTGATACAATCTCATTTTCTAGGTTAGCTATTATCTCTAAGCTCCTACGACCTAACCATTCATTACACTGTGAGACAAATGGTAGGGGTCAGTGATCGGGAAGGGTTCAAACTACCGGGGATAGTTATATCGGTAAAAAAGAAGTTATACGTGTCCCGGCGTTTCGCTGGGTCACCCCTAGGAATCGAGATATATCGATTTGACCTTTGGTGGTCTTTTTTTTGACATAACTCGAGAACCACTAGTCCGATTTTTCTCAAACAATTTTAAAAAAATGTTCATATAACGTTTTTCTATATACTCAACAGTTTTGCCGGTAAAAATAAATGTATGAAGAAAAAAATATTTTTTGCCTAAAATATTAAAAAAAAAAGTAATAAACAAAAGGTTATTGATTTTTATGGTAGCGGTAACCAACAAAATTGTTTGAGCAAAATCGGACTGGTGGTTCTCGAGTTATGTCAAAAAAAGATATATCTCGATTCCTAGGGGTGACCCAGCGAAACGCCGGGACACGTATAACTTGTTTTTGACCGATATAACATTTCCCGTTGGTTTCATCCCATCCCGATTTTGACTGTCGCATAGTGTTATTAACCATATTGTTTATTAATCTCCCAAGCAGCTTTGTAATTAAAATGATCAAAATTGGTCTAGCGGTTTAAATTCTTGAAACCTAAAAGTCTGCATGACAAATTTTACAGTTTATTATAAATTTTAATAGATTTTAAAACAATTTAGCAAATCAATAAAATATGCCATTTTCCATACAAAATATCGAAATACCATTTTTTTTGCATTAAATCAACCCTCAGGGGTTTAACCCCTAAAAAATAGCGCATTGTGTTGATAAAGAATGTATCTAGTTATTTTTGAAAAATTTAATTTGAAAAAAAGAAACTAATCTAGTAAGAACGGATTTTTTTAATTTACTAAGTTTCTTCGTTTACTTACTACAAGTTACTACTTTTACTAGAGCTGGAAAAATTCAATACAAAAAGTAAACAAAACTTTCCAATAGTAGTAAAAGTAGTAAGAAATTCGAGTAAACGTACACACTGATTATAAATTATTCGTATTCGTTTGCTTGCTACAAGGTACTACTTTTACTAGAGCTGGAAAAATTCAATACAAAAAGTAAACAAAACTTTCCAATTGTAGTAAAAGTAGTAAGAATTTCGAGTTATCAAACACACTGTATAATGCTAGAAATAGTTTTACGTTCAGAAAATGCCTGAATTAGTGCTTGCATAGATTACATACAGAGATATCTTACTCTTCTTCCACTTTTGTCAACAAAAACATTTTTTTCCACGAAATCAAATTAAAAAGGCAACCCTACGGCAACAAAAAAAAAAAAAAATTTCCACTGGGTTTATCGAAAAATTTCCTTAGCAAAAGTTTAATGATTTTTTGCGAACTTTAATTTTCTGACATTATGGTCGTACATTAGGGTAGTAGCAATTGAGATCTGGTGGGTAATTACTAAAACGGGATACTTGAGGCCAATGACCCTTAGAGCAAAACACTGGTCTCCTGGAGAGAAAAACATCGATGTATCATACTTTAAGATCCAACTGTAAATGCCAGAGATATAACGAAAAATGTAAAATGGCAACCCCTACGTTCGACAAAAAAAAAATAAAAAAATTTTTTTTTGAAACCTCCTTGCAAAAATAATTCAGATTGCACGGTGTATGGCGAATTTTTTTTGATGTACGGTCTACTGTACAGCATGCTTGATCGTCTATAGGCCCCTTTACTTTTTACTTTATATTTTTAACCAAAAATCAGACAACTTTCTAAATCTTGTTTTGATGGTTTTTTCTAGAAATCAGATACTTTTGCTGCCTTACGTTTCTTATGGGTTTGTAATCCATTTCTAAGTTTGTCTCTTTGCACCATGGCTTTAGAGTGGTTTTAGTTTTCATAGTTTTCTTCAATTGGATCAAAAACATTTCAAAATATTTGTTCAAAACATTTTTGACGGTAGTTTGCTGTTTTTGTCATCGGCGAAAAAGTGGAAATGGTTGAAAGTTGGATCCAAGAGGTCATTAAAAAAAATAGTTTGTTTCATACAGTTGATTCTTTTATTTGTCGAAGCACTCCTTTAAGACCAATTTTTTTTTGTATTCAAATCGTTGGCATGTTAGTTCCAAAATTTTTTTCCCAATGCTAGCATTTTTGCCTAACTATTAGTTATGCAGCTCTTATCATTCATTCATTATTTTAACCAACAAGTATTATATATCTCGTTAGCTCAGTGGATAGATCTGTCGTCTACCAATTTGATGGCCTGGGTTCAAATAAGGGCCAAAAAAATACATATGAACTTTGTTAACATATTATTTTGAAATATTTATTTGCAGATCACCTATTTATTTGTTTTGCTAGAGTTTTGCCAATGTTGAAAATTTTGTTTTCTGGCGCTTTTTGAACAGCCGGTCTTTTTGTCTAATGGTGTTATCATTTTGGGAATGGAAAAACACTTCTTGCCTGCACCACCTGTTAAAGTGTCTTACCATTATTCTTCCGTTTGTAGTTTTCTCACCTTTTAATTTTTTACAAGAAAACGACGATAGACAGTTTTGCAAATTCGTTTGTAAAGCTGATAGTTTGATTAAAAAGCGATGAAATTTTGTTAAGAAATAAATCACTAAAGTGCTTAATAGTCACTCAACCCCCATTTTAAATTTGTAAAGGGCAACTTAAAAACGCAGAAAATTAAGAACATTTTATATATGAGTATTTCCATATTTTCACGCGACATTGATTCGCCTTTAAAGTGAAAAGAAATAAAGAAATCTTTAAAAAAAAATTTCTTGTTTCTATTTTTCAATAGCATTTTAGGAGCGAATTGGAACATAATTTTTTAAATAAATTTTCTTAAAACTAAAATGGAATAATGTAGGTTTCTATGGATAGTTGTCGTATTGAAATATTTGCATTCGTTTTTTTTTACAATTTTTAGTGTATTCCCCACGTGACATTCCCCACGCGTGATAATTTCCCGTCACTTTATGTGAATGGGACAATAGAATGTCAATGAAAGGAAATCAAAAATTCACCGTTTACTAATTTTTAGTTACTACCCTTCCATTATTTCAAAGTTAATTGTTGTGATAACAAATATTGTGTCATAGGAGTGCACTTAATCATCACCCTACAGCAAGTATAAATAAGGAGAAAATGTTATTAAAAACGAAAAAGTTGAACAAACCCTGAACGCAACTTTGTTATTCGTTTTATAATATCAGATAAGCTTTGGACTCCTTAATTTAATTATATTTAATTATTTTTTTATTAATACAATTCAGAAAGGATTTTTTGTCGACTTTTAAATTTTCGGACACGGTGGACTTTTTTGTGGAAATGCCCATATGAATTTTTCATTTACTGTAGTTTAGCAAAAAAAAAAATCATTATTATCCATAAACCCGGTTTGGGAAATTCTGTTAGTGACGTTTGAATTTCACCTGAATATATACAATATAAAAATATGAACCGAGAATCTTATGAATCAAACATAGTGGCTTAGGATCCCACTGTAGAAACGGTAGTGACATATCATTATTTTTTGGACTACCAGTAATAACACTCACTTACCTTCTGCATTATTTTAAAACATATAATAATGAGTTATTGATAATGACTTATTTTTATCATTATTTCAAATAGAAAATAATTTTCAAGATTTTTTTGAAAATTTTTTGAAATCTAATCGATATGTAACCACATTTTTTTTGATTTTTTGTATGTTGGCGAGTAAGCTTACTTGTGTGCAGCAGGTCAATTATGTTTTTATCTATTAAATATTATATGTCGATATAGCTCAGATGGTAGAGCTATTGACTGGCAATCTGTAGACCCAGGTTCGATTCCCACCAGCAAATTTTATTTAAAAAAAAAAATACAATATAATATATTTTTTTTTATTAATTTATTTTTTGGAAAATCTATTTTTAGACTCATTATTTTTGTCAGTTCTGGTAAGCATAGAGTTAACGGTATAATTTTTGATTTTTCGTATACTGGTGTGTAACCATAACTCATTATTTTTCGCGACATCACCATATAAAGGTAATAAGAAATGTAATAACAAAAGTAACTAGTTACCATTACCAAGTATGTAGTTATATAACCACATATCTGGTAATGATTTTCTACACTGGGATGCCAATAATATTTAAGGTCAATCTGTTTGTCTGTTTAAATCACGATCATGCCCAAACAAAGATAGGAGCTGCTAAATCGGCAGAGAACTTAAAATTTGATAGCCAAAAATGTGAAGATGACTCCAAAACTTTTATATATTTTGTGATATAACTTCCTTAATTTTTCTAAGTAATATAGATTAAAAAAAAAAAAATTATTCTTTGTAATTTACTTGTGAAAATTGTATCATCTTTCCTCAATTTGAAAAATAATTTAAATAGAAAGTGATATTAATTTATGATCTATAGTCACACTAAAGAACATTCATTTACCAAAAAAAGAGTTCAAATAAACATTCCCCTCATTCATCTTAAAAACACACATTGACACGGTGCAAAATATAGTTTAAATAACATGCATTTAAATTTAAATTTAACGGTTCGTTGTAGTTTAAAAATCTGTGATTGTCATACACAGAGTTGAATAGAATCAGCTGAGATAGATACCTTACGAATTAAGGTTCAAAGCAAAAAAGAGTAATAATAACAAAGGATAAAAATAGCATTGTTATATTTCGTTGATATTAGTCTAAGTTGAGTTGTTAACATATTCGATTTGCTTTCAACTGTAACATAAGTAGACAATTATCAATTATTTACCCATTCAAGGCGAATGACACTGATGATGGCTTTGTAGCGAAAACCGAAAATACGTATTCTGTCTTGCTGGCATTTTCGAATTCTTTCAAATTTTTTTATTCTTTGTAATTTACTTGTGAAAATTGTATCATCTTTCTTTAATTTGAAAAATAATTTAAACAGAAAGTGATATTATTTTATGATCTATAGTCAAACTAAAGAACATTCATTTAGATTTAAATAATTTTCATAAGTCAAATTACATTTTCTTAAACCTTGAATAACGACTAAATTAAGTATTAAAAGTGCTAAATTTACCACTCTGAAAGTCAGCTAGAAAAGAAAATTGGGTGATTTATGAGGGGTGGATATGGGTGTAGGTGATAATATTACTAAGAAATGTGCTAAAGCGGTAAAATATAAAAAGGAAAACCAAATTTCAAATACCAAATTGTATGTAAGTAATAAAACAAAATATAAACATAGACCTGCACAAACAAGCTTATTACGGATGGCAGTTGTAATTCATGTTATGAGAAGAGTATAAGAGAACTTCTCTCAAGAGAACACACTACACTATTATAGAGATGATTATAATCAAATCATCGTCATAATGATGAGATAGATTGACGACTTGATATGTTATTTATGCATACGATGTTTCCGTATTCCGAGACAACATTACTGTTTTCCAATATCGCATGCGCTAGTTATCGCAGATAAACCGATAAATTTTAAAATACAATAACATGCGGTAAAAAATGTGATAAACTTTCTTCACCAAACGTAAAGTTATTTGCTAGACAAAAAGGGAATGTGATTATGCCAGAAGGGGGGGTTGGAAAAGCAGCCAACACATTTATTGAGGGGTTTTTTTGCGTTGAAACTACGAGTAAAGTGTTTGGCAAAGTTGCGAGCAGCATCCAGTTGGGAAACGCAAGTCCGCAAGAAAATAACTACGAAACTAAAGATACCGTTATTTAACGATAACAAAGTTGTGTTTTTTTTTTGTAATAACCAAAAAAAGGAATACAAAACCCATAAAAAAATTTAAGAAAATATAATTTTATTAAAATGTATAGAAATTCAAATGAAAGTTATAAAAACTTCTTAAATTATGTTTAAAATTAATAAAGTATTAGAGAAAATTACCCAAAAAAGTGTGTGTGCTAAAGAAAATTCTTAAATATTAAAGAAAAGAAAATCGAGTGAAAAAATTCCACCCCTAAAATAAAAAAAGAAAAGTGAAAAAATTTCATTTAAATCCCTTAAACATATATCCATTGAAATTGTAATATCCTTTAAGTTGTATGCAGAAAACAAGTAAAGATTTAATTTTTTAAGTTTCTCAGTTTTGGGTTAATTGTTGTTGATTTTTCTTTTTTTTTTCTTATTAAGGTGAAAGGTTTTTCAATAGTAACTTTTATTTGGTCATGTTAGTTGCTTCCTTAGCCTATATTTCCGTTTCAATGTTTTTTCTTGGTTAAATCAACACGAAAGGGCAAAATTAATTGTTTTGCTTTGGACTAGATTAGTTTGTAATGAAAAACTTTACATTTACAGGAGAAAAAGTTTCATTTTGATGAAAAACAAAAATTACATTTACGTAGGTTGTTTGAAGAGTTTTTGCCTCAAATTTGCAGCTCTACCTATGAAATATGTATACTTTCCAAGGAGTACCTTAAATAGAACAGAATTTATGCGAATATTTTAATACGATCGATTTTTTTAATCCTGTGCTGTTTTAAATCGGGTTGAAACAAATCGAGCTATGTTTTATTTCATTTGTTTTTATCAAAAGTAGAGAAACTTATATGCACTCACAATATTTTATCGTTAAAAACATTTTAGGTGGTTTTATTAAATTAATTGAAAACACAATTAAAAAAAGGACTACTGATTTTTCATTATATTCAAACCATTTTCCTCTTTTATTTCAAACATTGTTTAAACAATCCATAAAAGAAATAAAAATAATTCAAAAGTCTATTAAAACAATCATCAATTTTTAACTGACAAAACGTAAAAAAAACGATTTTGTGGTTTGTTTTTGCATATTTGAGAGTTTTTCTTTTGGATTTTCAAAACACTCACACATAACACACACGTTCATATTTTTATTGGCTATGTTTGTGTGTATGAGAAAAGGATTTCTTGTAATTTGAATTGAAATAATTTTGTATTTAATTAAACTATTTTAATAAAAGAAGAAAACCCAAAATATTTTAATTTTTTGTTTTAAAACAGAAAACAACGAAATTATTTCAATTATTTTTTCTAAAAATAGAAATCTAAAAATAGAATATTTGACTGAAAATAACAACTCCTACAGACGATACATATTTTTTAGTAGTTTGTTTTTTATTGGTTGACAAAAAAAGTTAAACAATATGTTTCAATGTATTTTAATTCATTCTTCAATTGAAAACAAACTTTACCTATTACTTTTTAAATAAACCTCAATCGGTTATGGAAAATATATTGTGAGTGTATATATAAATTAAACTAAAATACCAATAACGATCTAAAGCTATTTTTAATAAATATCATTAACTATAAAATATCTATAATTAAATAACTTAAATTAAGGTTAAGCTTAAAATAACAACGAAATTATTTAACAATTTCACACCTGAGTTTTTTTTTTCAAAATCTAGTAGAGTTTTTGTTTTTAAATTTCACGGAAGATACAATTACAAATTAAATATATAAGATCTTTGCGATACATGAGAAGTAGGAGATCCTTACCTTTATCCTGGAATATATATCATCCCAATAAAGATTTTCTGTAGGACATTATGTCCCAATAAATTTATGATGTAAAAAACATTGCTTGGATCCCAGCAGGGGCGAAAGGGTTAAAATACCTCTAATCCTAAAATACCATAACGGAATAATTTAAAATACAGTTAAACTTAAAATACCCTAACGAAATAACTTTAAATTTTTTATTTCCTTTTTTTCAAAAATATTGACTTTCAGCTTTTATGGAACAGATGTTGCTATATACAGATAAAAATATCATCAAATTTTAAGTGACAAAAATAATTGTTGAAATTTAAATTCCATTTCAACAACAATTTTAATTGAATCAATTAAATATTTTGTTGATATGACAAGTTTTCGAGTTTGTTTTTCAATTAAACTTGTTTCTTAAAAATCAACAAACGTGTTTTTTTGAAACTCAATAGGTTCTTTGCTGACTCGGTCATTATCTCAATTTGAGTCAGTGAACTAGTTGGTTCAAATCGTTCCTTTTTGTTTTGTGATTGTTTTTAGGGCTTCAACATTTTAACAAAAAAAGTGTGCTTTTTTAACATTTCGATTTTTTGGGGTCCTTCACTCTCCTTCACTCTCCTTTACTCTCTTTTACTTAAATTTCCGCATTAACCATGCTCTTCTACTAATTACATTGAATTAAAACAGTAATTTGACCGACCCAAAAATTTCTAAATTCCATGACTGAATATTTACAGTCTTATTCAAAATCTTTTAAAATGGTCTAATTAAAGATCTTTTAATCTAATTTGCTGAAAAAAAAATTCTTAAATGATTAACAAAGAAAATTTTATTAAATGTTTAAAAACGGGTATAGCCAGTGTACCCGGGTAATATAAATACGACGTAAATATGCGTATAAACAATCTTGCTGTCATTTGCTTTGAACAAGGTCTGCTACACTGCTTAAATGTTCAATACACAATTCGATTTCTAAAACGCTTTTTAGGTCTTTAAGGTCAAGTTTTACAATTTAATTTTGGTTTTAAGATTGAAACTTGTATGGCGTTTTTGCAATAAACCGAAGGAATATCGAAAAAGTTTTATTTTATTTATTTAAGGCTATATCCGTTACCCCGGGTATAGCCTAAAATATGCACTCTCAAAACAATACGGTTGGGGCACCCGGTTTACGAGGTTTTGGCGATCGAATCAATGCCGGTGGAAATTAATTCGATTGTCACAACAGAATTGTTTTGAGAGTGTGCCTTTGATAAATTTGGAAAAAGTCTTTGAAAACAATCACAAAATTATTTTACAATTATTAGTTATAAGACTTGATTAAGATTCATCCACCCAATATTAGGTAGAATACAACATTTTGTAGCCGACCGATTAAAAAAAACTGTAACAATTCCGCTACTAAACACTTTTTCCAAAAATTCTTCTCAAATTTGCGGGAAAATAAAAACAAATTCAACAAAATAGTGATGTATTTACAATAAAACCATACTGGATATTCAAATATTTTTAGTATTCTTAATGTAAAAAATTCTCGAATGCAATTTTTTCCATTATTACTTCTTAGTAATGTTTAAAATCGTGTTTTAACGTGTTTCTATTTGTCACATAATATTTTAGTTTCTTAAATTTGCTTATTTTCACCTTCGATCTATCACTAACTTTAACATGTTTTTTTAATATACGAGTAACGAAATTTTTTATTAACAATAACATATCGATACCGTAGATTCAATACTCTATATGTGCAAAAATACAATTGTTCAGGAGAGCAATAAAACTAATTCACTTGCTTATAAGATTTTTTTAAATCAATCTGTCTTCTAGAATATTATTTAAAAATGGCAACTTATTCCTATATATATTTATTTTGAAGTTATTTGCGTTACTAACGTCGCTAATGGGGATGCCAATCGGGATTGCTATTTGAAAATCCCGGGATTCGGGATTTTATATGAAATCCCGGGATCCCGGGATTTTCGGGACTTCGGGATCCCGGGATTTTACGGGATTTCGGGATTTTTGTTGTTAATTGATTGTTGTTAAATGACTGGCAGAACACTCATTTGGGACGATTTGCCAGCGTTTGCAAACATCGTTTTGCCAGTATTTGTTTTACAAAACATAACGGCAGGGCAAAAAAAAGATACATTTGAACTTTTTTTAAATTTTATTTTGGAAAATATAATTCCAAACCACCTATTTATTGGTTTTGGCAGCGTTTTGCCGAAGTTAAAAATTTTGTATCCCCAGTACTTTTCCGGCGCTTTTTGAACTGCCGGTCCTTTTGTCTATTGACGTTATCATATTGGAAATGGGAAAGCAATTTTTGTCAGTACTTGTATAACATGTTAAAATACCTTGCCATCGCTTTCCCGTTTGTATTTTTCTGGCTGGGATAATACATAAAGGCCTGTATTGTACTTAATACACTTGCGCCCAGTATTTTGTAAGCAGATTTTAAAACAGATTCGTTGCGATAACCTTGCCCACTTAATCGTGTAATTACAGCAACAAAGTTATTTGGTTATCGTTATCAAATGTTTTCATGGAAGAATTCAAACTTACAGTCCCAGCCAAAACTTACAGTCCCAGTATCAGAAATCGAATTTCGCTTGGAAGAATAAAAGGTAAAATAACAAACTTGACTTTTCGCATGTATTACTCAAAAACTTAATATTGTTTACCAAAATTTAAAATATTTCTGCAAAGTCTTTGCATAGTTTACTCGAATAATCTATTTAATTTATAATTTTACCAATATCTTGGCATCAATTTCTTGTCAATATGAGAAAATTCAAGAAAAACGTAGGTAATCTAAAATTGCTCACTTTGTTTATTTGCGTTTATATTAATATTAAAAAATAAGAAAATACCGGGATTTTTGAGAAATAATCCCGGGATTCGGGATTTTGCCAATCCCGAAAATCCCGGGATTTCGGGATTTCCCGTTTGGCATCCCTAGTCGCTAATGCGATAAATATAAAAAATATGCATTATTAGGAACATGTAAATCTCTCTATACTTTTTGTGGAAAACAATAGTATGTTCCTCCAAACATCAACGAACACAGAATTGTTAATCAGGGATGGAAAAGTCTACTTTTATTGAAATTAATAATCCAAGAACTATTATATCCATATCTTATTCCAAAAATTAATGGTTAGTTTGGAAAAAAAAAAATTGCGAAAAAAAATTTCCAAAAACGAAAAAGTTTGCATTATTATATTCGTTTGCAAAATGTTAATCTCTGATTAAGTTTCTTAATTCATTTTCTGCGGCATATATCCTTTTATTCACAATCCGCCATTATTTTGAATTTTTTCAATGCGGTGTATTTTAATCCATAATCGAAGACTATTACACTCATATCTTGTCCGAAGTTTGGTGGTTAGTTTGCAAAAAAAAAAAAAATTGCGAAAACGATAATTTGACACCAATATATTCGTTTGCAGAATGTCAATAGTTGTTTAGCTCTTCTAAGTCATTTTCTACGCTTTTTCGCATTCCGCCGTTATTTAGCAATTTTTAAGTGAGATTCTTAAAATTTATAATCTAGGGATTGCAAAAAAAGTCAGGAAAAAAAATACAAAAAGGAAATTTTTTGCATTAATATATTTCTTTACAGAATGTAAATCGCTTACTAAGATTTTTAATACAATTTTTGTACCATAAAGACTTTTTTTCGCATTTCGCTATTATTTTGCAAATTTTCGAGTGCGCTTTTTTTCAATTTATAATCTAGGGACTATAATACACATTTCATAAAACAAAGTTTGGTGGTTAGTTTCAAAAAAGAAAAAATCGCGAAAAATAAAATTTGCAAAAAGCAAAATTTTTCCATCAATATATTTGTTTGCAGAATGTAAATCGCTGATTAATTTTTTTAATTCATTTTTTGTACCATAAAGCCTTTTTCGCCCTTTTCCGCGATTATTTTGCAATTTTTTAAGTGTGGTTTTTTTTAAATCTTTAATCTTGGGAATATAATACCAATTCCACACCAAAGTTTGTTTCTTGGTTTGCAAAAAAGAAATCGCGAAAATATTTTGCAAAAAGTAAAATTGCATCATTACATTCGTTTGCAGAATCTTAATCGCCGATTTAGCTTTTAAATTATTTTTTTGTACCATAAAAGCTTTTTTAGCATTCCGATATTATTTTGCAATTTTTTAAGTGCGGTTTTTTTAATTTATAATCTAGGGACTTAATGCACATCTCCTAAAATAAAGTTTGGTGGTTAGTTGCAAAAAAAAAAAAATATTTCCGAAAAAAAGATATTCTCGAAAAGCTTTTATGTGTACCTTATAGAATTCAAATAATTTACATATATGCAGATATAGACTTCTGTTTTTGAAAATAAATTTGTTTGTAGATATAGGAAAATGTGAAATGTTCAAAAAAGTGGCAAAGAATGGGTATTTTGCTTCCAAATTGATATCATAGATGGATATAATATCAACAATGATTTTGCCATCAAAATCTCATTTTGGCCAAAATTGCAGATATAGAGTATTGAATATAGTGTCTCGATATAAAAATTTTTAAAAAGTCATAATTTTTCATACATGAAATTTTGCAGTTTCCAATCGTCATTTCATCAAATTTCACTTCAGTAATCCCAGAAAATGAAGTAAATCGTTAAAGTTGGCAGCGCTGGCCGAGATCTTGTTTGGTGTTACGTATGAGTTATATGGAATTAATAAGTTATTACTCATACGTGACCGTATCATCATAAGAGACATACACTTCTAAGACGGAAGGAAAGTCATTTAACGCTTTCACAAAGGACATATAAACCAGAAAGTACAAACTGAGTTTTCGGCTACATGTTCGGCGGGGTGTACAATTTTATGCGGTTTTCACGAACGTTTCAAAATGATCCAAGATTTTTAAAATTTTAAATAAAGTACTTAGAAACCTTTCCATTATGGATTTTTAAGAAGAAACCTACCCAGGAAAATTTTCTTTTCCAAAGAATCGGTTGTAGAATAGCTACTTTTCGTTTATAACCCCTTCTACTGTCGATTCTAACACCGATTATTTTTGTTTGAAATTGATTTTAGGGCAACCGGTTCCACTTTGGAGCTATAGAAGTGGTTGCTTTTGGGACAATTTCAATCAAAAAAAAAAAAATAATCGGTGTTATAATCGACAGTAGAAGGGGATGTAAATGAAAAGTAGCTTTTCTACAACCGATTCTTTGGAAAAGAAGATTTTCCTGGTTAGCTTTTATCTTCACTCAGTGCCCCTAAATTTCATAAATGTGTTAATTTTGTTGTTTTCTTTATGAAAATCAATGCAGATATATTTGTTGAACAGTGTATTTTAACATTTTGAACAATATTTGGTCATTTTAAATCCAAGTGCATATATGACACAATTTCAGTGTTTTCTTCTTATAATCCATAAATAAAAGGTTTTTGAGTCTATTATGCAAAGATTTTCATCTAACTTTGTATTTAAACGTTTCGAAAATGTTGTGTCATTTTGACCCGAAGTGGAGATAAGGCTGAATTTCGATATTGTTTCTCTAAAAATATCAATTTCCGACTTCGGAGAACATTCAGGTCAAGTTTTATCAAAATCCGTAAAAACTAACAAAATATATTGATACATTTATTTATTTAAGTCAATGGATACAGTATTATCCTTACAGACTACCAATGTATGTTTAGGGATACAAATAAGTTACAGTAAATAATTTAATAGAGCTTTAAACTGAGAATGTAAAATGATTACAATACTCATTGAATAATCGCATAGCTTTAGTAAGCTGTTCATTTAATTCATATTTAGTGCTATGTATATTAATATGGAAAAAAAACATATCGATATTTCTTAATGGCCTTGGAGGGACATACTTATATTATAATTAATTCTAGTAATTTTGGTTAATCAATTACACCACAAATAATACCGTGTAGGAAAACTAATGAGTATATATATTGCTTCAAGCTTCTAGAGTTCTTTATAAAGAAATAAACATTTATCCTTATATTTAGGTATACAAAAGGTACACCCAGAAAACAGATTCAGTTCTGATAACCGCATTTGTGGCCAATCGCATGGTTCAGTTGTGGTAGCATAATTTTTCAGTTGTGGCAACAGAACACCAATTGAGACAGGACTAATTTGACTGTGGCAACAGAATTTCAGTTGTATCAAGAATAATTCGGTAGCCACAACCGAAAAATTCATTTGATGCAACTGAACCATTCGATTGGAAACAAATGGGGTTGTCAGAAACGAACCTGTTTTCTGGGTGTAGAATCAGAGACTGCTGGAATAGCATTTGTAGAATGCAAATTAAATTTCATTATCAGTAAAAATTTACTGATTACTGCATTTTTTTCAGTAATCAATAAAACTTTACTGGTAATGCAAACTAAATTTCATTATCAGTAAGAATTTACTGATTACTGGAATTGATAATGCACTTAATATGTAATGCAGTATGCCCATGTATGCCAGCAGATCAGAAATATTCCTAAAGGAATAAATAGTCTTAGGTCATCGGCATAAAAAACAAGATACTGGAATTTCTAAAACAGCGACAAATATCATTAACAGGGCAGCAACTTTCAAGCACTTAAAAATCGAAGATATGCACCTAAAATATGCAGTAAAAAATGCAAAATATGCACTAAAAATCCAAAAATATGCATACTCAAAATAATACGTCTGTTGGCTGGACAGAAAAATTTGTTACTTTAACAAAATTTATTCCTGTTTTCAGGCTTAAAATAAAATTTATTGATTTTAACAAATTCGTTTGTTAAATTTAACAAATCTAAATTTAAGCAAAAAATTTGTAGAACTACAGTTTTATCTGTAATCGGAAAATTATCTAAATTTATCGATTTTTAAAAATCATATTTATTACTCGCGACCGTTTGGTTAAAAATTAGATCCAATATAAATGTCTAAGTAGATGTCAACTTAATGTTTTCCTTCTAGTTAAGTGCTGCGTTAAGGCTTTCAAATTCTTCTTTTTCTTTATTTTTCATTAAATCTTACTTTTAGTTTTTTAAAAAATATGGCACTAGAAATCATAAAAAAATCGATGCCATTTTGTTGCAAATTCTTTGATTCGGAAAAGTATTTGGTCAAAATCATTTTCGGATTAAAGACTACAAACATGAATTTGCATGAAAGTCGCTGCCCTGGTCATTAATGAAAATATTAAATAATAAAGGACCCTAAATACTACCCTGAGGTAAACGAGAGTTTGGAATAAATCAATTAGAGTATACACCACCAATGGAAACTGAAGCGTAACTAACAATTAAGTATTTGCCAATCTTTGAAAGTTTTAATAAAAGAAGTTTATGTGGAACACAGTCAAATGCTTTCCCAAAGTCTGTATAAATTGAATGAACCTGAACTCAATTCTGAAATGAAGTTAGACAATAGTTGATAAAAGCAGTAAAATTCGTGGTGATTGATCTTCCAGCCATAAATCCATGTTGTGATGTAGAAATATATCGTTTTAAATGAAAAAAAAAAAATAGTTTTCAAACATGTTTGCTACATTAGTGGATTTAGAAATAATTAGTAATATCGTTTCTATTACCAGATTTTATAATAGGAGAAATTGTTGTGTGTTTCCATTTCTGAATAAAATATGCAGATTGAATGATTTATTAAAAATAATTTGATGAGGTAAAATAAAAGAATAAACACATGATTTTAAGACAAAATCAAAAAAGGAATTTACAGCATCTAAATTAAACCCATCTAGAGGGAAGGAATCATCGTTAAAATAAGATTGGAAGTACGCAGCAAATAGGTTAAAAGAATCATTAAAATTCTTGGATGACTGGCTATTACCTGAAAAATACAAAATGACCACAAGTTTTATCTTTGACCTCGGCGGGAAACGAGGGACTTTGGCCGATTTTGGTATATGTCAAAATACTATTAGTTTTCCTCACTTCTAAACAGTACACAAAATTCTCCTAGCAAGCAAATTATGTAATATTTAACATTTTGAGTCTGTTTAATACATTCATCAAATCCCCATAGCGCAATCCTCAAATTTTTATTTAACAAATTTTTTAAAAAACTAAAGCTGGAGTTGGCTAGGAATGGGTTGGGTCGAGGGACAAAAATTCTTATCTGTATATTTTTGTGTCTAAAGAATTAGAAAACAAAATAGCATTAAAAAATTATGAAAAAAAAAATTAAATTTAGTCTTGGAGTCCATAGTGAAGTGGCATTTGGATTAACGGGCCTGGGGAATCTGTAATTACTTGAATATTTTCCAATCGATTTTTTTTAATCTTACCTTTTTGGAAATATAATTAAGCATAGATTACGGCTCCTTAATCATTCGGTGTAAAAAGATATACTCATTAACAAAAGTTTTAAAAAAAACTTAAGTAAGTCGTTTTTAGCGAAATTTTCAATCGATTTCCGTACCGACTTTTCATTCTTGTATCGCCACCAAATTTAATATGTACATAAACGAATAAAATTAGCTCAATCTAAACTCTTAAAAATTCATTTTGAAAATTTTTCATACATTGCTGAACACCTAAGGTACCAATTAATTATTTGCAGCCCAAAAAATGGCAAAAAAGTGAAAATTGAAAAAATTTGGTTTCGAACCATTAACACCATATAACTTTTCACATAAGAGCGGCATAGCATACAGAGTTCTAATTCCAAAAAATGGAGTGAGCCTATAATTAAATATGATGCGGAATCCTAAGCTGCAAGCGGCAAATAGTATGGCCTTAAGTATGAAAACTTTTAAGTTTAACTCAGCCTACTTTTTAAGAAAATTGAATTGCACGTTCTGCAGACAGTTTGTTCTTTGAATCGTTACCGTAAATCCGTCAGCCGGTATGCTTTCAGTTTAAAACTAAAAAAATTATTGCAAAATTTTGTCAGCTTCATGGAATAAAAAAATTGGGAATTTTTCATATATGTACGTTAGAGTGGGCCGAACTTTGCCGAATTGCGAATTTCAAAAACGGGGGATGCGGAAAAGTTGCGTATGCGTCCAGTAACCAGTAAAAATTTGAAAATCGGTTCACGTTCAAGGTCCCTGCAAAGCGGTTAAAATTTCGAAATTTCGGAAAGTTTAAAAAAAATCCTTAAATTTTGTTAAAAGATATTTGTTGTTGTGATATATTATTTCTAATAATTTATAGTTCGCTGAATCCAAAAAAAAAAAAAAAAAAAATTTTAATCGGCCGAATATTGCTACTTGAATTTTGCTGAAAAACACGTTTTTTCATTTTTCAGTCGAGCCTTCAAAAAGTTGGTCTAAAAATGTTTTAAATTTTTTTCATTTTTAAATCTACTATCTATATAAAATTGTCTTTCATTTGAGTGTAAAAAAGTTTAAAAATCTTGAAGGGTATTCCAAGGACGCTGCGACAAATGTAAAACTTTTCACAGTCTCACTTTTTGTGATCACTGTTTTTTTATTAAGTGATCAGAGATTTGACCCATTTATTGTTTTGGATTAACATAAAATAACATTTTTTATGACTGGTTCATCTTTTTTAATAATTTTGGGTATTTTGATACTAAATATAAAATAGCGTGATCGGATACTGAGATTTGGGACACAATGCTCGAAAAGTATCCTCTTTTTTATCCACACAATGTTCGAAAAGTATCCTACTTTATATTTTTTGTTGTATTAAAAGAATATTTTAGCATAAAATTAAATACCTAAAAGTTTTTTTGTAAAAGTTTTGAAAAATATTTTATACACTGTGCCACAAAAGTACATATAAAAAAATATAATTGAATAGAACTTAATACATTAGTGTTTAGTAAATATTAAAAAAATTAAATTGCGCGCTCGGATTTAAAATTTTGTAACACAATGTTAGAAAAGTATTCCCTTTTTTGTCCACACAATATATGAAAAATATTCTACTTTATATTTTTTGTTGTAGTAAGAGAATATTTTAGAATAAAATTAAACATTTAATAGTTTCTTTGTAAAAGTTTTGAAAACATTTTTTATACACTGTGCCTTTTGAGTGAAAATTTTCCACGTAAAAAATAACTCACGCTGCTTTACTGTGTAACAGAGATCATCAATGAATCGATTTTTTGCTATTCATAGTCACTCATGAAATTTAAAATATAAGTGAGTATAAATCATTGAAATTCAACAACTCTGACGTACTCATACTCACAATGAAGTTGATTTATAATTTTAAGTTGCAATAAATATGAATCCCACGTCGACATCATACTCATACCATCGCAAATCTGTTTTCACTCATCAATCTACTGATTATTATTTATAATTTTAGAAAAATACTTGTAATACTCACTATTGACTTAAATCATTCAGCTCATTCAACTCATCCATGTATAAACACATGTATAGTATAATAAACACATATATAGTAAATACATGTATATAGTAAACACATGTATAGTATTTTAATGTTCGTATTCGAGTCATACTCATTTTGCATCGTGCATACACATTGAGTGAAGCAGAGTCGAAATCAGCAACGTCATAAATATTGTTAGGTATGAGTACGATGAGTACATTAAACTTAAGAGGAAGTATGAGGTTCGACAATATTTCAATACGTATAAATACGTATGAGTACAATAAATCATGATTCAACTCTATTTACTTTTTCGCTACTCATTGCTGGTCTCTGCTGTGCTGGGATGGTAACCGAAACGATACGGTTATCGGTAAGGGTAACGCTATTTTAGATTATTTCGGTAACGGTATTTTAACGGTAACGCTATTTCATTTATTTCGGTATCGGTATTTTAAGGAAAACGGTTTTTTAGTTATTTCGGTAACGGTATTTTAAGGATAACGGTTTTTTGATTATTTCGGTAACGGTATTTTAAGGGTATCGATATTTCATTTATTTCGATATCGGTTAAGGATAACGATAATTCAGTTATTTCGGTAACGGTATTTTAGGGATAACGGTATTTCGGTTCATTTGGTAACGGTATTTTAGGGGTAACGGTAGTCAATTGAAAGGGTTTTGAATCGATAACGGTATTTTAGCGTTATTACCTGCCAACCCTGCTGCTGTGTAATCAGTTGGGACATCAGTACGTATAATCAATATGATACACACGATATTGATTATACGTACTGTTGTTCTAATTGCTCGTTTAAACTCCTTTCACAATGAAGTTTTGTAAGCGATTTAGCAATTAGATTTGAAAACTAATCAAAACTGTTCAAATAAGCAGTGTTGCCAGTTTTTTCAGACCTTATCCCCAATTTTCAATTTGTAATCCCCAAAAATTCCCAATTTTTATTTTCATATTCGTTAACTCTTTTTTAAAAATTAATGAAAAATACTATATTTATTTAATTTTTTCGGTAAGTTATACACTCAAACTCAATAAATTTTGTAATTGTAACAAATTATAAAAAAGATCAAATAAATTTAAATAACAGCAAAAAAAATGTAAACCAAAATTTTTCATTTTAAATATAGCAGAATCAAAATTTTCCGATTCATCAGCTTCAGACATTTTGTTGCGTATGGTACTGTATTAAAAAGTTTTAAAATTTCAGCAGATGGATTGAATTTTTGACAATTGGATAAGATGTAAAATATATATTTAATTTAAGAAGAGCTTCTTATAACTCATTTACATTCGAATAACCTTAAATATTTTGGAACCAAAAGGAATTCAAATTTTCACCAAAAGGAATTAAGGTTTGTTCGCACGTTAACTTGCCAGACACAAATTTGTGTAGCTTAAAATCATGCACTATTATCATCATTCTTAAAAGAAATATATAAATATTTAGAATTATCAGGGTTAAATTCATAAAAATATAAAAAAGCAATAATATGTTATCCCCAAAAAATCCCTTAAAATTTCGTGTCATCCCCAATAAATCCCCAGATCCCCAAACTGAAATTTTTATCCCCATTGACGAAAAAATTTCCCAATTTGGGGATAAATCCCCTAAACTGACAACACTGCAAATAAGGTTGAAGGAATTTTCATTTTCTCGTTAACAGTTGTTTGATTAATTGTGTAAACAAAAAATATTTGTGACCTAACCAAAAATTTAACAAAATATTTAAGAAAACATATTCCTTGTGGCCGAAATACAATATTTACAGCTTTAATATTTATATATGAAACCTTTCTGAACAACACTCTAATTAAATTCTGTTGAAATTTACCCAACTTATAGTAGGAAACTGAACTCCTACTATAAATTGGGTAAATTTACTCTATGTGCGTAATTGAAAAAAAATACGCACATTGTGTTTAAGTTGGTGCACAAATAATTTGTAATTTTACATTGAAAGTGCGTAAAAATTAAATGAAATTTTGAAATTAGTGTGTTAATTTACTAAATTTGTGTGTAAAAAAGCACGTTTCACGTGTAAATGTACGCATAAAATGCGTAAAAATCCACAAAAATGCGCAAAAATCCACAGAAAGTGCGTAAAAATAAAATATAATGCGTACATTTACAACAGGTATGCTAACTTTAAGCACCACCCAAAAATTTTTTTAAATAAAATAACAAATTAATTTTTGGTACGTATTTTATTAATAATAATATCCGAGTCATTCTCTCATAATCGTTTATGTCCAAATTAGTCGTTTTGGGATCTTAAGGCATTTGTATAAAATTCATATAAAAATTTGTTATAACTATTGAATGGGTGCGATGACTCCTGCTCAACAAAATGCCTTCTTTGAAAGGGGGGCAGTAACCGTCAACAATAATGGGAGAAAACGCCTTAAGAGAGATATCGCCTACGCGGGAACAACTGAGTGCAATGACTCCTGCTCAACAAAGTCAGTATTCATTGAGTACTGCCTAACTTGCAAAGAAAGCATTTTGTTGAGCAGGAGTCATTGCACTCAGTTGTTCCTGCGTAGGCCATATCTCTCTTAAGGCGTTTTCTCCCGTTATTGTTGACGGTTACTGCCTCGCTTTCGAAGAAGGCATTTTGTTGAGCAGGAGTCATCGCACCCAGTTGTTTTACCTAGGCCGTATCTCTCTTGCGGCCTTTTCTCCCGTTATTGTTGACGGTTGTTGGTTGACTTCCTCCCTTGCAAAGAAGGCATTTTGTTGAGCAGGAGTAATTGCACCCAGTAGTAGGCCGTGTCTCTCTTACGGCGTTTTTAATTTTGAAATGAGGTTTAGACTACCACATGCGTTAATAATAATTACCAAAAACAATTTCATGCTTATTTTGCTATTTCCAGCCTCTAATGTGTTTGTGGAAATGTTGTAATTCACAAAAAATAATCCGTTTTCGCTTTTTCTTTTTATTATTTTTAATTTTTTTTCAATTTTTTCCAATTTGAAATGTCAGAGTATTTATTACTATTATTGGATAGTATATTTACCAACTTTGTGCGTAAATATTTTATTTAACAAAACAATAGTAATTTTAGGCACAATGTGTTTATTTATAAGCACATAATGTCTAAAAATACTTTGTGTGTGTAGTATTGCGTATGAAAGTGTGTACAATTAATTTTATTTAAAATTAATTTTAGTTAAAACCACAATTCCTTTTGCTTTTGTTGATTTTTATTAAAATCAATTTTTTTCCATTTGTTTTGTTTACATTTCTTATTATCAGGGGAAGTTTAAAATGGCACGAAAAAATAGTAAATTTGGCACACAAAACTCAAAAATGGCACGCGCATTCCAAAAATTTTAGAATATGATAGTTTATTTAAGTGTTTTCTGAATGTTTTTAACAAAAATTCTATAATGAAGGAATTTACCGTTGAACTGCTAAAGTGCATTCGCATTCATATATAGTATGATTTAAAAAAAAAAATCTGGAATTTTATTGAATATTAAAAAAGTTCACACATTCTCTTGTGCACAAAAGAACAATAATTTTCAAAAATTGTTTTCCATATTTAGCGAAATTTCTTCCAGCTGATAAAAAAAATATATTGCCGCAAGAAATAGTCCTAAATATGTGTGTGTTCAGTTTTTGGTCTTTTATTTCTTAGTTCACCTACGTAGCGGAAAAAAAGATTCATTGGAAATAACACTATTGACATATATAAAACGCAACATACAGATTCAACGAGTTTTTCAGCTTTTCTTTTTTTTTCATTACAACAAACAAAGAGTTGTTACAATTTATAAATTGAATAGTATACATCAAGATGTGGAAAATCATGGAAAAAATAAAAGTAAAATGGTTTTTTATACCCAAGTTGGTGGAGTAGAGTAATGTGTTAAGTGAAGGAGATTCCTCATTTAGTTTTTTTTATTATATATTCTGTTTTTTAATAAGGGATGAGCAATCCATTGCATGAATATGCTTTTTTCTTTTATAATACACTTATGTGGAGTATGTATATGACTTACTTTTATTTCAATTTCTTTTGTTATAGATTTTCGTTTCTTTTTTATTGTTTGTTCTTCTCTACAATTTTCATTGCTTTTCCAAGCATATATGTTAAAAAAAAGGAAAATGTCTATTGCAGTTTTTGTTTTGACTATAATTTTTCGTTTTTTCCCAAAATATATTTTCCTAAAAATATTTCTCTCTAAAACTCTTTCTGCTCACTTGCTGATTATTCTCTTTGTTAAACTCATTTGTACTCTCCTTCTAAATTCTATGAATTTTGATGTTCTCTACTATGACTCCGTGTATCTCTTCATTTTAATGTTTTTGTTAGGCGCCTAAAACATATGCTTTTTATTTATCTTTAGTTTTCTGTTTCTTCTCTATATTCTTTCGACAAATTTATCATCAGCTTTTTCCCGCCTTTGTTTTTATTATTTTGTCTGAGGATTCTTCAGGTTTTCCTTTTGTTTTTGTGCTTTTTGTTGTCTGTTTTTAGTGTATGTTAGACAATAACATTTATATTTATTATCCTTTTGACTTTGACATTAATGTGTGTTGGTATATGTGCTCTGTATGATAATATGTAGGAGACATTTACGCATAATTAATTTTTTTTGCTGCAATTATAGTAATTATTTAATAGGGTTTTGTTTCGGTTAATTGAAGTGAACACTTATGAGTACAAAATTATAAATGTCAATTTCAAGGTCAGTTGAATGTGAAATTTATATATAAAGATATATATTCAACGGTATTTGAAACGTACTTGCAACTTAATAAATTTTTTTTTCTGCTACCTAGACAAAAAAAAAAACAAAAATGTCTTGTCCCAACCGAATTTTATTCCAACCAAGTCGTTTGGCCGCTTTAACCAATAACTGACAAGGAAAGTATTTCATGTGATAAACTCCGATCTTAATAAAATTTACATATTTTGTAGAGAAAAAGATTCTAAGAGAGAGATTATCGGGGTTAAAACTGGGGTAAAAATTGCCCATTTCCATTTATTTGTCATTTTATCCATGGAAACTATACACAAATGTTATACTTTCGGATAGGAATTTTTAACCCTAGAAGTGCATTGTTAGTCGATTCGACTAACATCAACCGTGCTTTTCAAACAGCGATAAAAATAGCGATGCACTTCTAGGGCCGTTTATATAAAAAGCAAATCAGTAAAGTTATTTCAATTGAATAAGTAGTTAAATTGGAAAGAAGTATTTTTTTTTAATTTTTCCTATCAGTTGTTTAATACACAATATACGTACTTTCGGGGTATAAGTTAAAATAAGTGAAAATTTTCTGTTACAATAAATGAGAAATCTATTACGTTCACCGACTTTGCCAGTTAATTAATTAACAATTAAAAATAAACGGCAAAATACAAATTGTTTTAGATTAATAGTAGGTAGTCCTTTTTTAATTTATTTTCCATTATTTTAATGTACATATTCAGCAGATTTTAATGGAATTATATTGTCAGTGTATTTAAATCCATTTTAATTTATTTGGACGAAGTAAATGGATTCATTTTTACTCAGAAAAGGATCTTTCTTTTTTTACAGGTGTAATGTTTTGTTTTCTTCCGCGAGTTACAGCCATGAATATCCATTTAACTGCATTTCTACCATTGGTTTTGAAACTCTATATAATTTCGAAATTTGTCTATAGGAATTTCCAGCATTGTTCAAATATCTTTTAGTGTAACTGAATTGCAGTGCTTAGATCGCTTCATATCTGCCTTGTAGATTATATAACAAATTATATGTATTTTTCTAAATTTTGTAAAACTCAAAACGAATGTTATCCAATTAGAATTTTATAAAACATTTGAATATATTTTAATATAACATCATTAAATAGCCAGGAAAATTTTCTGTTCCAAAGAATCGGTTGTAGAATAGCTACTTTTCATTCACAACCCCTTCTACTGTCAATTCTAACACCGATTCTTTTTGTTTGAAATTGTCACAGAAGCAACCCCTTCTATAGCTCCAAAGTGGAACCGGTTGCTCTAGAATCAGGTCTGGAACTAGTTCTGGAACTGATTCTACGTCACCCACACCTTCCATATAGGATCCCGGCAACTGGTTCCGGAACCAGTTCCATGGAATCAGTTGCAGTGGAACCAGTTGTAGAATGGGTGTGGTTGGCTACCGATTGTAAAAAATTTTCCTGGGTACTTTTCATTCACAACCCCTTCTACTGTCGATTCTAACACCGATTATTTTTGTTTGAAATTGTCCCAAAAGCAACCCCTTCTGTAGCTCCAAAGTGGAACAGGTTGCTCTAGAATCAGTTCTGGAACTGATTCTACGTCACCCACACCTTCCATGGAATCGGTTGCAGTGGAACCAGTTGTAGAATGGATGTGGTTGGCTACCGATTGTAAAAAATGTTCCTGGGTATTGACATACATATATATTTTGAAAAATTTAATATTTTCCGGAATAAACGAATTAGAAAATTAATCATAATAAAAATAAATAATATATTTTATTCATCTAAAATACACCAGATGCAGTGAAAAATATAATTTAATATGCCTAATTGTTTACTATCAACATGGATTTAGGTTGTATAATTAAAAATAATTAGAATATGCATTTAAATTTAAAAAATTAATTCATTGTCGTTCATAACTTTTTCGAAAGAGTTTAGTAGAAACAGCTACAATAATTTAACCCTTAAATGCATGGTGTAGCCATTTGGCAACATACCGTTTTTTTTAATAAAAAAAAACCCACTTGATGCACAAAACTGCATTTTTGGGCATTAGGGGCCCCTTCTGTACATAGTTTTCCTATAGTTTAGCGCAGAATTTTTAAACATTTAGAGTAAAAATCTTGGGTTTGCTCTGTATATTTGTCAAAAATCTAAAACACGCGTTTTTTTTTACAAAAAGTGTAATATTCAAAAATATTTGTTTAAATATTTAAAGTGGTATTCTCGCAATAAAATTCATTTTGGCGACAATAAATGTATAAATTTATAGATTTTTTTTTAGTTTTTTTTTCATACACGTTAAAATAATCACAATTTAGCTATTTGGCAAAAAACCATATTTTTCAATAAAAATCACCTTTTTTTAAAATAAATATTTTTTAGTATTTTTTTTAAATCTACACGATCGATGAGATCATGTATTTAAGGGTTAAGAATTAAAGTTCAAAGCAAAATAAGTAAAATAACAGAAGGTAAAAATAGCATTGTTAGAATTTCGTTGATTTGTTTACGTTTGTTTCATATTCAATACAAATAGATCATCATCAATTACACTGATCTACAAAAAAAGATGAATGTTATTGCAGTGGATTTAGGATAACTGGGGGGTGATGATTTCGAATCTGCCACCAGATTGTGCCAATTGGCTCTAGATTTTGCTCAATTCAAGATTTTACTTTTTCCATTTTTCAACCGATTTTTACATAAAAAAAATTATAATTTAGTAACTATAGCTCTAGAAAGAAAACGCCTTTACACAATTTAAGCTTAATTCCGTCACCTATTTTTCGAATCTAAGTGTGTATCTCAATAACTTTTGTAAATATAGTCGTTTAAAGTAAAAATTAAAATTTTAGGCTTTCTTAGAACAAACATTTTAAATATAAGACGAAGTCCGATTTTAAATATCAAAGCCAATTTGAAAAGCAAAAAATTACAAAATTTGTATATATGTCATATTACATAAACAAATTATATGTACTTTTAGAGACTGTTGTAATTAAATTTAGATTAAAATTTTTTTTTTTTTTTAAATACATTTACTGAATTCTTTTTTCTAAAACATCAGATTTCATTCACTAGCTTTGTTTGTGCGGCAAGCTATCAATGTTGGCTTATGTCATTCCCATATTAATTTGACATTAGTCAACGTTTAGTGTTAACTCTCAAAGTTTCTAATGTCAAATTTGTATGGGCATGACATAAGCCAACGTTGATAGCTTGCCGCACAAAAACAGCTACTATTGATTTTTTTCCGAAATTATTGCGATTTTCAAGTTTTTATTTACATAAATCACAATATTTTCATATACATTCAAAATAAGTTAATCGAGAAATAATTGTAAAAGAGTCCGAATGCATGATTTAAATATAAACTTTAAAAGTCACAAAAATTTCGAAACAATATCAATACTGAATAAAATCTGATGTTTTTAGAAAAATATTAAAAATAATTCAGTAATAGTACAGTAGATTAAAATATTTTTGTTAAGTCTAAATTTAATTACAAAATGCTCTAAAAGTGCATATAATTTTTTTACTCAATATCACATATATACCACATATTTACGCAATTTTTGACTCTTTTCTTTCGAAATTGGCTTTGATATTTGAAATCGGTTTTTGAATTTGAATTTTTTCAAAAGTTATTGAGATATTGATACAAGCTTAAGTTTGAAAAATAGGGTATGGAATTAGGTTTAAACTATGTAAAGAATTTTCTTTTTGGAGCTATAGTTACTAAGTTATAAATTTTTTATTAAAAAAATTGGTTGAAAAATGGAAAAAAGTAAAATATCGAATTGGGTTTGCCCATTAAAATAAACTAATTACAAATTCGAAATCAGAAGCCCCCGTTATCCTAAATCCACTGCAAAGTTGTGCAACTTATAAATATTGTCTTATTTTGTAGAGCTGTGTAATAACATTATATGGTTAATAAACCAATAAAGGCATGCGATACTGAAGATGGTTTTGTAGGTGAACTCGAAAATACGTATTCTATCCTGCTGCCCTTATCGAATTTTTTCAATGTGTGTTCTCTGTAATTTACTTGTAAAAATATTAGCCGTTTTTTCTAATCACTTGGATTTAATAAATTCAAAAAGTATTTCTAAAAGTGCTCAACAGATGGGGTTAGATTTTTCCTATTTTAAAAAAAATTTCTGTCCGACACTTCTTTCACCCTAATTTTTAATACCGAATTCGATGATGAAGGATTCTACTTTGACTTTTAATTCATAATTATATTTTAAATAAAACAGCGCTAAACAGTCTGCATTTTCAGTTTTATCACTTCAATTTATATTTTTACACAATTGAAAAATTCCATTGCAATATTTAATATTCACTAATTGGATTTAATTAAATTACTTACTGTAGAGTGAAAAATTGCCATTTCTATTTGAGCTATTTCTCCATGTCCAAGATGAAAAATATGTATTTGGTGAGATGTAGTTTTTTTTTCTAAACATATTTCATAAAAAAAATTTAAGAAAAACCTTTTATTTGTTAGTTTTTTAATTTTTTTGTTTCTCTTTTAATTTTCATTCGTATTTTTTTCTGACATTAAATTAATAGGCTGTTTCATATATTTGTGCTTTTATTGTGGATTTATTAAATCCAGCTTTTTTTTTGGATTTAATAAATCCATTTTTTGTATGAAAAATTCTAAATCCAGGTGATTAAAAAACACGCTAAATATCATCTTTCTTTACTTTGAAAATAATTTAAAAGAAAAATTTGATGATTAATATATAATCTCAAATCGAGCGAATAACATTCATTTGTTAATAACTAATAAAGGTATTCATTTAAAGTATTTACGCCTCGTATAATGTGAATATGTTGCAGAGCTGTAAATGAGTCATTCTTTTTTGATTTCAATTCATTACGAATTAGCTAAATTTTTAATTAATTCTCTTCACCAAGGAAAATAATTGAATTAAATTTGAATCAATCCAAATGAATTTGGCGAAAATGAATTTGGCAAAATTAATTGCAATTCATTTCCAATTCATTTAAATTGAATTGATTTTGAATTAATTCAAATGTATTAAAAAAAGTAATTTCAATTAATATTGAAATCAAGAATGAGTGGTGTTTGTAGTTAGTTTCTTCAGTTAATAATTTATGAAAATTTGTGGCCCAAGACCACCCAACGACAAACGCCTTAGTAATATTTATGTAATATTTATTTTACAAAATAGAATTATCTCTTACAAATAATCAAGAAATTAGGAAAAATATGTATATGCGGTGATGTCAGTTTTTTCATCATAACTTGATTGATACTAAACCGATTTTCACGAAGTAAATATAAAAGAAAGAGAATAAAGTCTTCTATAATTCGTTCCCAAATTGTTTTCCTAGACGTGTAGTACTTTCAGAGTATTGATTTTGTTATTACAAAACTAGTGAATTTTTTGCAAAGATTTACCAAAATGACTCCTTTAATCTCTAAAATAAAAAAATTTTTATGCTGCATAGTGTAATTAGCATGAGCGCACAGCCTGACTTATCTGCATTATCAGTTATCATTTATCTACTCTCATTCTTACGAAATCACTCATTTGTTCTTATTGCATATTCAACTTTGACTACTGAAAGATTTAGAAATTATAAGAACGGAAATTTCATGTTGAGACAAGTTGCTAGAAACTTTAAAATTCTATTTAAAATTGTAAAAAAATCGAAATTTCTCACGGCTTGAAACATTTTTTTTTTGTGGATGAAATTCAAACAAATATGGGATTATTTAAACAAAGAATGATTACACTAAAATGCATCAGGCATGCGACATATCAATTCTGTTAGATTTTAGAATGAATATCACGAATGTGAACACCAAATTTCAAAATTAGCTCTACTTTTTGAAATATACGCAAATTTAACTTTTAGCAAAAATACAAGTTTTTCCTTAAAATTTGTTATTTATCCATATACCTCTCTAAACCACGGATAATTTTTTTTAATATAGATTAAAAGTTGATTTGGTAAAGGATGTGGGATATAACTGAAATTAAAGTGAAAACTTCACTTATTTTTTTTTTGAATTTTGGTCAAATGAATTTTATATCCCCGAGCAAATGTGTTTTTTCTTGACTTTTTTTGAATTTTTAAGTTTGTGTGTCAACTTTGTTAAAAAAAATATTAAAAATAAAAATCAGGCCACGATAAGGACTAGAGAATTTATCTGGGATTAAGAATCACTTCACATTTTTATTCTCCGATAATTAATGAAGGCTGTATAGTGGCAGCCGATTTTGCCTTTTTTAAAAAAGAGCTGTAATGAAGTGGCAACGCTGGCGATTTCGGCCGCGGAAATATAAAACTGATGTTTTTAGAAATACTGCAATAACATGATTTTTAAATAAAAAAAATTAAATATTAAAAATATCGTTAATTGAATTTTTGACAACCATTCAAATATGCCCTTTAAAATGCTGTTGTCACAGTATTTACCCCCCTTAAAGTACATTTTTGAACATGCATATTTTAAAACCGTTATTTTTTAGGAATTTGCACTTCAATTGTCTAAAACTTCATTGAAATTGATTAGAAAATATATGTTTTACATTTCAGAATGGTTTTAACTGAATTTTCATTTGTAGCTATTAAAAATTCACACTTTTTCGAATTTAGTCAATATTAACTTAAAAGTAAAATAGAAAATTCGAAATTTTTTTGATAAATTAAGTAATATGATATGTTTACTAAATGTACAAATTCAAATATTCGATATTTTTCATCGCGGATTATTTATTAACGAAATCGTGAAAAAAAGATAAATTTCAAATTTAAATGCATGTATGGGGAATATTATAGCAGCTGTCAAAACGTGCAATATATCAAATTAAAGGGCATATTTCATCATTTTAAAATATTGCGAAAAATAGCGTTATTACTTTCAATTCTGTGTTTTTTTGCAAAAAGTTTATTAAAAAATTTTATTTTCCTGCAAAAACATTTTTGCAAATATTTCTTAAACTAAAGCTAACTTTAAAATTCGTGCGCTGTAATGCTTATTCTAGATTTACTTACACTAGTCTTTTTCCACAATCACTTTAATTCAAATGAATTGGAAATGAATTGCAAATTAATTTTTCTAATTCATTTGAATTAATTCAAAATCAATTCAATTCAAATGAATTGGAGATGAATTGCAATTCATTTGAATTGAAAATGAATTGCAATTCATTTTGCAAATTGCAATTTTGCAATTGTCCGGCCGTCCATCGCGTAATCGATTTTGAAAGTGATCCTTAGTCGATTGAAATACATATATACACCCAGGAAAAAGGATTGGTTGGAATTCGATCAGAACTATTAAAATGAATTTGCCAGGACGTTATTTTATTTGGAGTTACCTATAATTGAATACTACACCAAAAATATTTTACTAGGTATTCAAAATAGGGAAAGCAAACTAAAAAACAATCATCCCAGTGTAGAAACGGTAATGACATATCATTATTTTTTGGACCATCAGTAATGACACCCACTTACCTTCTGCATTATTTTAAAACATACAGTAATCAGTTACTGATAATGACTTATTTTTATCATTATTTCAAATAGAAAATAATTTTCTAGATTTTTTTTAAATTTTTTGAAATCTATTTTTAGACTCAATATTTTTTAAACACTGGTAAGGATAAATGTAACCACATATTTTTCGATTTTTTGTATATTGGCGAGTAAGCTTACTTGTGTGCAGCAGGTCAATTATGTTTTTATCTATTAAATATTACATGTCGATATAGCTCAGATGGTAGAGCTATTGACTGGCAATCTGTAGACCCAGGTTCGATTCCCGCACCAGGAAATTTTATTAAAAAAAAAAAATACAATAAAAAATATTTTTTTTATTTAATTAATTTTTCTGAAAATCTATTTTTAGACTCATTATTTTTGTCAGTACTGGTAAGCACATAGGTAACGCTATATTTTTTGATTTTTCGTACACACAGAGAATGTATTCGTTGTGTCAACCGAATTTGTTGCCAACCGAATTCTGGTAGTTACACGTACTATCACATCATTCGATTGATGCTATAGACATTTTCAGTTACCTTAACTATATTTTCGAATATGAAAAAGTTGCCCCAACCGAATTTATTTGCCATTCAGTTGATCCTACCGCATTCAGTTAACAATAATTTTTACAAATAAATTAAAGAAAACACTGTTTCCCATATTTTCAAAATTATTTTATTATAATAAAAAAATTTAATATTTGGAATATAATTAAGTAAATATACACACATATTTATGGCAGCTTTTCCTGCAGAGAAAACAATCAGATTATTGGGCATCCTTCTACAGTCAAGCCTTCATATTATAGGGACTTTTTATAAAAATCATCGTTTTCATCAGATTTCAGATCATTTTTTTCAAAAGCCATGAAAAAATCTGACTATGCTTGTTAGAGGTAAAATGGAATTTTTCTTCATGAATAAATTGGGCTACGAAGAGACAAGGATACATACGTGGATATTTTAAATAACATATATTTTACCCTATGGTGTTGACCATTACTTTTGTGGACAATTGCTTTAGTTCTTCTAATTTATTTATTTTTTCTCATTTATATTTCTACATATCCGATTTTTTTAATTATGTTTTTGAAAATTATTTTTTTTTGAAAATATTGACATTTTGCCGATACTACCGATTTGTTCGAAACACTAGGTATTACAATCGAAAATAAGAAGCTATTTGAAGTAAGCATAACCAAAAGTTGGTACTAAATTCCAAATAAAACAAATTAAGCCATATAATACCTGAATTCGATTGTAATTACTATCTTATAATTTTACCAACCAACTAATTCAGTATAATATATATTTAATTGTTTCTTATGTAATTGTGACTACCGAATCCTTATTGATATTTTGTATTTCATAAAAATTGGTTGCAAACACCACTTCGAATTAGGTAAAAAGAAATCAATTAGTTGTAGCTGCAAAAATTGTGTTAATAATACAAAATATTTAATATGACTGTAAATTTTTGGTTATAGGGAATAAAATTATGCTTTTTTCAAAAATTTATGGTTGTGATGATAGTTTTCTAACTGAATTGTTTTCTGTGTGTATGCTGGTGTGTAACTATAACTCATTATTTTTCGCGACATCGCCATATAAAGGTAATAAGAAATGTAATAACAAAAGTAACTAGTTACCATTACCAAGTATGTAGTTATATAACCACATATCTGGTAATGATTTTCTACACTGGGGTTTTAACAAATTATTGGTATCTCCAATCAATTTTAAAATTAGTATCAGTTTAGTAATTCTATGCAGTAGAAGCAGCCATTTATTTAGTGAATATACAAGAAAATTGGTGTTATCTATCACCTTTATTAAAAAAAATTTCAATATTCGAAAGTGGTACCTACAAATACGGGTATCCTAATCAAATAAGACCTTAAGGTCGAGCTTCTGTAGAACCAACCGAATTGTTGATTGTATTGATAACACGCTCAACTATTAATTGGTATTGGTAAACGAAGTTTATACTCTATTTGTTTTCCAAACTAAACATAAGTTCAAAATTAGACATTAAAATTAATAAGTGTTTGTGATTTAGGGGATGAGGATTTGGCTTAGTACGCCAGATTTCCGGGTTCGAATCCCGGAAAAGACAAAAGTTTAGATGTTGTTTTTTTAATAAAAATAAAATATTCTTAAGTATAAAAAGTAAATATGGCTAAGAAATTTAAAATTAATTGTGGTGCAATGGGTAGGAGTGTGGATTATTAATCAGAATGACCGGGTTCAATACCGGTGAATTGAAAAAAAGTTTTTTAATATCAATAAAATTTTGTGGAACATAATAATATTTATGTGGAATATAATATTGAATTAGACAACCGAATATTGGCTTTCACGACGAAAAATATAATTTAATATAAAAATAGTTGTCGTAACCGTACGAATTCGATTGGCAACAAATTCGGTGGCCACAACTGAGACTATTTTCTGGGTGTAAGGTGCATCTAGGTCCGATGTTTTTGGTAGGTAAATATCATTATATTTAGATGATCTTCTCTTGGGCCAATATTGCATCCTAATGAAATTAGTTAGAATCAGCTTGTAATCAGACGTACCTCCCACAGAAATGTCTTATATGAATTGGGCTTAAATGATATTTATATGTGTTGTGACTGTTATATATACCCGTAAATCATGCCCCAAAATTTAAAGAAAATCGGACCACATATGGACCTAGTTCCTATATAAACCCACTTTCCATGTATTTTCTTAAATCATTGTTTTTGACAATTTCGCACAGTGGTGTACTTGTACTTGTTTTTAGTACAGTTATGGCTGCAACTTGTTTGGAATTTTTCGTTGCTACTTAAGAATTTGATTTCACAGACAACAAGTTGATTTTATATGACTGACTTTTTGTCTGGCAAGCAATGATTCAAACAAGGTTTTTGATTCCATAATTTTCCTCTATATTTACTTGGCAATAACAAACAAAGTTGGATAAGTTCATAAATATTTTAAATATCCTAATTAAAAATGGTTTCAAAATTAAACTCCTCTGCAATATAACAAAAATAAAATATTATAATCTACTTTGAGATAAAATTACTATGAAAAATTATATATAATTAACACTTGAAAGTAGGAATCACGTTTTCACAGTTTTTTTTTTGGCTTTGGTTCTGCAATAATTTCTTTTTTTGGTTTGTTATCTTTACAATGCACAATATATTTGTAAAGAATAAAATACATGCATATAGCCATTCTATAGAAAACATAAACTTAACTACAATTTAACCCCCCCCCCCCCCCCCCCCCCATCCTCTCCTCCTCTCTCTTATAACAAGCTTTATAAGAGGGGCCATGAAGGATACTATTTTCTATATTAAACAACAGCAATTCCCAAAAGCCCGGTTGAAGAGTTCGTTTTGTTCATGTTGTTGAATATATCAGCAACAACAAAAACAAACATTAACCAATTCAATGCGACATTGAAAAAAAGTCATGGATAGCTGGCAGAGCAAGGATGCTAACGAAACAAATGGGAAAAAAAGAAAAAAATTTATAACGAGAGCATTATAACAATTCACATGATGCCATTTTATAATACTGAACAAGCGTTTTGTATAAGGTACCATGGACAAGTATTACTATTATAACCTTTGATGGTATAACATCAGCATCAACATCAGACAGAATAAATATGGATAAATGAAAAGGCTGGTTAGTGGCGGGCAGTGCTGCCAGAAGATTTTAACAAAAAAGTCAATTTTAAGATATTTTTTTGAGAAAATCGTTAAAAATAATTTGAAAAAATTAGGAGATATTTTTAACTTCTAAGGAAGGTACCCCAATGGGTTCTCTCTGATCTTAATAAGATTCGGATATGTGATGAGGGAGAAAAATAACAATTTAAACGTATTTTTGTTAGCAGTCTAATCTCAGTTTTTTGTTTTTTAAATTTATTTCTTAAAATTTCAAAGCAAAAAAGAGAAATTGGGTATTATTTAGGGTTTGGAGTTCGGGAATTCCCGGGAAAAGTTTGCCGGAAATTCCCGGGAAAATAATATATTTTTCCCGGGAAATCGGGAAATTTTAAAAATATTAAATTTTTTAAATTGTTTTTGTTTCGAATAGGATTTTTTAATTTTAGTCATAAGAAACATTTTAAATACCAAAACAATCATTGTTAAAATTTTTTAAAAGGGATTACATTTATTTGACACACAAATAAAATCTTTGTCAAGTAATTAGGAGCATTTCAACTAATAAAGATTTTTCGCGTAACTTATTCAAAATTTAAGTAGTAAAACCTAAAAACTTGGTAAAATGTTTAAAAGAAATATGAAAAAAGAGCTTTGTTTCTTACAAATAATCGCCCTTACTATCTAAATTTTTCAAATGTATAATTTAGGTAAAGTCGACTTTAGTTAAAATATTGGGTGGCAGTATACCTTGACTTGGTTTATTTTTGGAGCATTCTGATTGATTAATTTATTTTCAACCAATCAAAATATTTGAAAATATAATTATTTTTGTAAGGTTTTCATACACAAAATGAACAAAACCGTTTGATTAAAAATAAAGTCGACTTTAAATTTAAAATACTCCTTTATATTAAGGGTCAATAATTTTATAAGTAACGTTTTCATTAATAAATGTGAAAAGAAAAGACTAATGGTTAACGGTGGTATCTAAATTTGGTTAGCCGACATCTAAATTTGGTTCACAAAAAAAAAAAAAAAAAAATTTATGGTTAGAAAACAACAACAAGAATAACGTTTCAGTTAAAATAAGCAAAGTACCCGAAGAAAAAAGTGTAAGCTGAATAGGCATTAAAGGTTTTATGGTATGGCAAACATTTCCTGAAATGGTATCCAAATTAGCCGCAGTCAATCCGCACCATAACTAGATCTTCGTTTATTCCAGAAAGTTTTTATAATAAAAA
This sequence comes from Leucophora obtusa, assembly GCA_949987735.1. NCBI lineage: Eukaryota > Metazoa > Arthropoda > Insecta > Diptera > Anthomyiidae > Leucophora > Leucophora obtusa. The sequence continues at coordinate 116,418,582 of OX465295.1, read as the reverse complement.
CCTGGCATTGCAAAAATATGAAACCGATGTAAAGAACATTATATTAAATTACTACAATCATGTAAAAGATATCATGATAAAAGAAATATCGAGCAATATTTCTAACAATAGGAGATTTACTTACTATAATCTTTGATGAATGGACAAGAATATCACAAAAGAGATATTTGAACATATGTATAAACGGAAATAATTAATTTTATAACCTGGGGTTGGTTTATATATCTGGAAGATGTAATGCTGAGGAAATAAGAAGAATTGTAGAAATAAGACTAGAAGAGTTTTATTTGTCTTTGGAAAATAACATTGTGGCCACCATATCTAATGGGCCAAGTGTGATGAAACGGTTTGTTTCCGACAGTCCAGTAGTAGGTGCTTTCTGCTGGAATCATGCAATTCATTTGGCAGTGCTACGAGTAATTTATGTGAAATCAAATGTTCAACATTCTGATATTTTTTACTTTGAATTCTCACTACACAGACTGTACTGAAATAGTGTTTTTTTTTAACAAAAATTACTTATATAGGTGGTTTTCATTAACAATTTTGTTTAACAATTTTGTTTAAAAATTTTTTCATTCCCGTTTCCCGGGAAATAAAAAAGTCCGGGAAATCCCAAACCCTAGTATTAACTGAAAGCGCATCTGTATTAACTGAAAGCGCAACATGTCCAATCATGTTCAACTTTTTTTGTTATTCAATTATTAGTTTTTCCGGATGGGACATTTGTATGTTGAATTTTTGTAAGTTTTAGCTCAAATTTACATATAATACAGTAAACGAAATTTTAATAGACGCGTTTGAACTTTGCGCATTATTTATTTAATACGGTACAAAGTTTTCTATCTTTTTATATAATAGTAATCACCGAAGGGTAAGTTTACACAACATATGATATTACAGTAACATATAAACCTCATTATTGTCCTGTTCAGCAATTAAGGGTTAATTTTCTAAAATTAAATTAGGAATATTAAGTATTTTTAGATCTAGAAAAATAAAATCAGGATGTTTCATCAATATCCGTTATATTTAAAAAAATTAAAATCTCCTAAAATTTGACGTTTGACCTTAAACAGGAGCAATTTAACGTATTTCTCTTTTACCCTAATTTTAAGGATTAAAGTATTTAATCTTGTGTTGTTATATTCCGGCCAAAATTATGTGGTACTAAAAGAAGAAAAAAAAACTTATCTAAAACCTAAATAAGCGCCAAAAATTGCATTTTTCTCGAAATCCGCTGAAATAAAATCTCTGCCCTAGCCAAATGAAAAAAAGGAATTCCTACAATTTAGTTTTTAATCTCTATGTTCTTAATAAATGCCTAAAGACCAATCGTTGATTTTTTAAAATTTCTTTAAAAAAAATTTAAAAAATATAAAATTGTAAATTTCAAAACAATGTTTAAAAAAGCTGACCTTTTTATCACTTATTTAAACGAGTGATCAAACCACAATATAAAAAATACTTCTTATTTGAGTTCCTTGGATTTTATAGAATAAAGAAGTGTTTGTGTAGTAAATTATTTCAACAAATTTTAAAATTTGGACCCGAATTTCTTGATTAAGTGGTCTGTGGTACATCAGTTACCGGGAGAAATTGTAATAAATCGGCTGTTTTTTAACCGATTTAAGGTTTAATTACTTTTTTACAGGGATAATTCACTCCAAATCACGATTCTTTAATGTTTTTAATTCGAATTAGTTTTAAAATATCAATGTTTTTGAGAAAATTTACAAAAAGTCATATTTTTTTTTTCTTGTACTCCGTGTTGCGAACTTCAGGGCCCATGCGGCACATCTTCCCGATATCCAATTAAAAAAACTCGTCATTTCTTCAAATTACCATTTTGTTAATTTTTAACCAATAATCGTTAAATCTGGCATCTATGGTGGCGGGAGGTGATGTTTGTTTGACTGAATTTTGTTCCAGTTGGAGGCTTAAATAAAGATTGTGTGTGTGTGTTGTTTTTTTTATATTTTTTGTTGGTTTTCGTTAGTTTTTTGGGTGCATAGTGTCTGGTTGTTTAGCTAGCTGTCTGCCAAACATACAGACAAAGTCGTCTCCTCTACTTATTACTACATACATACAGTATTTGTTTGTATTTCCGACCAATATACTGAATGTTTTTATATATCTAGTTATTTAGTTTCTTGGATTTACATTTTTTTACTGGCAAAAATGTTCTTAAGTTAAAAAATCTCAACAAATTTGTGTTTTTATGTGGTAGTAACGAATTTTGGATACCTTGTACCTTAATCTCAAGCGATCTGAATAAAATGTCGATAAAAGTGTTTACGCATAAAAATTAGTTTTATAAGCTATTTATAAATTTAAAGAAGTATTTAAAATGCCGAAATGGATGCCGTCTTGCCAGATATATTTTATCTCAGATTTCAGTTCATGCAAAGAAGTAATTCTGTCTGTTCCGTGCTCTCGGGGAAAAGTTAAAGTTGTTTCACAAATCAATTGTCATCAATTCATCATAACATTTCTGAAGTTGTCATATGATGAAGAGCTACATAAACGCAGATGGCAAATGTTTTGTAGATCTTCATTGCTTCACAAAAAGTTTAATACATTTAGTAAACATAATTTTTTGATTTAGTTTTTTTCGAAAGTTTAAAATACATATTTATTAATTTATTGATTGTATTTAATAAAAATTGTGATTGTAATTAATAAAAATTGTGATTGACATAAATTCATTCGTAAAAATCGGTTTTCAAATTAGTTGTCAAGATTTTACAGATATTTTTTAAATTAACTGAAAATGTAATTCAAAATAAATGAAAATTCACTTTACAACCGGTCTACTAATTTTTCATTTAAATCAAAAGAACTTTGAATTTATTTTTAAATGTTAATAAATTAACTGCAAAATCCTTAAAAAATGATTTTTCATTTATTTTGTTTTTTTAACTTTCAAAAAATTATCTACAAAATCCGTAAGAATAAATGATATTTAGTTTATTTCGTTTTTTTAACTGACCTAGAAATCTAAAAGGGTTTCTTTTTTAACAAAACATTTTAAATGAAACTATTAATTCTAACAGAAAATCCGTATTTCTTTTTTAAATAAAAGACAAAGAAAGTTGAAAAATACATTTCTTCTCATTTTAACTGTCATTTTAAAATAATCATTTAAAAATAAATGTACGGATAATTTTTTAAATAAACGACAGTCAGTTACTGATTTCATATTTTCAGTGTAGGTATATATTTTAATTTTTTTTTTTTGGTTCCTAGCGAGTCAAAAATTAACAGAGCATGAATTTTAATGTTCATTTTATTTTTAATCCATTTTCTATAATACAAATTTTTTACAATAGGCGTAGTAGAAAAATCAAAAAAGCTTGAATGTTAGAACATAATATATAAACGTTTGTTTTACTACTAAAGGAGCTTTAATCATAGCAACAACTATAACATAGAGAAAAATAATAGCTTTGTTAAAAACATGTGATTTTCGTTGTAATATGAAATAAATAAGTAAAAATGTTTGAGTTTTCTTCTCTTAATGTTTTTCACTTTGGAGTTAACATAAATACAAAAACTGAAATCTACATTATAATCTAGAGAGAACCCCAAAAAGATAATCTGATGATAGTGCTTGGTAGCACTTGAAAATGCATTAATTGTCAAGCATTGGTTTTAGGAAAGTTTTTTTCTTAAGTTTTTTCTCTATTTTTTGTAAAATAAATTGTGAATTCTATTTGGAATTTGTCATATTTGATCTTAAAACCGAACAAATATAACACTCATTGTAAAATACATTTTTCATATTTTACTTAAATATGCAGCAAATTGTTAATGATGAAACTAATTTTATGATATTGATTTAAGGTTCTATGATTATGAAGGAAAAATTTTGCAGCCTTTAAAAACTTCAAACAAATATAATCTATGCACTGACAAAATAGACTATTATGTAATTTTGAAGAGTCTTAAAATACAGTTTTTAATGCCAAAACTATTTTTCCCAAATATATTAACAAAATCGAATTTTTCTGTTCCTAAAAAATCCTGTAAAATACACAGCTTATTTCGTCAGCGTGACGTTTATATAAAGTGATTGTTTCAAATGTAATGACAAGCTAACCATATCTTCTTTAAGGTATTTCGGAACATACCCAGTTGGAAATATCATCAAGACGTCTTTAAGATGGCTTAGTGAAATGTCGCTGTCACTGCTAACTTGCTGATCCGGTCCCATACAAAAACCTTAAGACACCTGATGACATTTTCATACAAATGTAAAAATGTCATCACGACAAATCATCAAGTGGTCTTTACGCGGATTAAATGATGACATATCCTTAAACCGTCTGGAGGAATTGTCTCCCCAAAAAGCGGATGACACCTCAGGACTATTCAGCAGTTCAGCACAAGTAGTGACTTATTCATAATATCTCACTATGACGCCTTTAAGATATTTCGTATAAATGTCTGTTTGACATGACATCATTTTGTAGCAAAAAATACAAAAATCCCAAAAATATTCCTAAGTAAAAAAATTTATAATTTTTAATAATTTATTGAAATAAAAGAAATAGAACTATTACTGACATGTAGGCAGCTTAATGTCATACTTTAGTTAGTTGTTCGGTGCTAACAAGTCTGCAGTTATTCAGCGTTTTTAAAAACGGAATAAAAAATGCTGACATGTCTCAAGTAAAATGTCTTTGGTTGATGACTTATACATGATAAGTCGCTGATGACATTGTCTTTAAGACAAAATTTCCAGCTGGGTAAGTGTAGCAAAAAAAATCTATTAATGAGTTTTTTAAGTTTAAAAATACATATTCGACTCTTAACGAAAATCGTAGAGGAAAAATCTGTAAGGGTGGGTGGGTTACATAAATAAATTATTATTTTGATTATTGGTGGTTTTATCACCATCATTGGAAACATTTTGGTAGAAATATTAAGAGTAAATGATTTTTCCCCCCGCCCCCCCCCCCCCCCTGTTAACTTAAATGAATGTGTCGAGTTATTTGAAATACGGGAAATAATTAAATCGGCTTTGGATTTTTTGCAGTTAGAGTGAATATCTTAAGGGTTTATTTTAAGTTATAAAATAATCAACATTAAATAACATATGAGAATCAAATAAACACTAAGATTTATTAGGATATTTCTATAAAATCAACAACAATTTTAAAACCTCCCTAAAATCGTGATATTAAGATTGTATTAATTATGAAAATCAGTTTAAATTGTTGAATATTTCAAAAAAAAGAAAAACTGTAACAAAATTGTAAACTTGACAAAAAGTTTAAACAAACGTATTGGCAGGAAGAGATAGAAGTAGTGGCCCCGTTAAGATTTCGATCGTCGGCGGTGGTCAAAGGGGTTCTAAAGTTTGGCGACGTGAACGTATCGAAATGACAAATGATCCAGATTTGGATGATTGTGCTTTTTTATCAGGTAAATAAAAAAAGTACTTAAATGTTCTTAAATTTATTTTAAAAAATTAGGAGAACTAATGCGTAGTACAATTGCATTCTAAACTCTTTAATCAAAATATATTTAAAATGAATCTATAAAATGTTTAACACAATGGCCTGTTAACTAATAACTGAGACTTTAACTGACGGATTTGATATTGTTTACAATATAAGTTTTGTATTAAACTTTAGGTTAAATTTTAACGGGACATTGTGTTATCAGACCTTATTGACACACTCTCAGAACTATTCCGTTGTGACAACCGAATTGGTTCGGTTGCTGCAACCTCGTAATTCGGTTGCCTCAACCGAATTCAGTTGTGGCAACGGATAATTCGGTTGTTGCAACCGAATTGAAATCGAATTCGGTTGTCGCAACCGAATCAATTCGGTTGGCAAAAAATTCCGTTGCCACAACGGAATTGTTCTGAGAGTGTATTCTCTTTAACTTTTAAGCTTAAAATCATAATTACTTTAATTATCTACTGTTTGTTCAACAAAACCAAATAGCAGCAGAACCTTTTAACCATAAATTTTTAATTAGAAAACATTTTTTTTTCATCTATATCATTTCTAGGTGGTGAATCTAGTGGTGGCCGACAAACACGCAATGGCGTTGCTGTATGTTCACAAAAACGTGCCCTCTTAGTAGCTGGTATCGTATTGGGTTCACTCCTGCTGACAGCCTTAATAATTGCCTATGCAGGACCATCAAATGGTAAAAAATTTTATTTTTCAGTTAACGTCACAAAAAGCACACACATTATTTGTTCATAACAGTTTCATTTATTTTTTTTATGATGCCAACACATTTTATTCATTCATTGTTTAAATTATAACAAACATAAAATACTAGGTATAAAAAATTTTAAATTTTTACAATGGAAAAATGCTGACGAATAATTAAAACTAAATAAATGTTGGACAGGCTGACCCAAGCAATTTCTTACACGGTACCCATATAAGTTTTGGTTATTATTCGGATAGTCCTCATTCCGGAAAAAATCGGTGTCCAACTTTGGCTCAGTTCATCCCGGTTTTTTTTGACAGCGTTTTAAAAGCCGAAAAGTTAAAAAAACGACGAAAATATTATTGTTCTTTCATCTACTTTTTCATTCTTTGGTATAAAATTGTTGAATGAAAGTGAAAGTCGAGACCTAGCTGACATACTAATCTTTGGATGCCTGGCCATACAAGAAAGCCACCATTTTGATGTTTAAAGTTACAAGGCCACAAAAAAAAGCCGAACCCCTCCAAAAAATTCACGATCATCATTTGGATTTTAACGAACTACTTCGGTAACTAGAATATCTAGCCTAACAAACAGCTTATAGTCAGAAGCCCCGATCCGTTCGACAGTGGAATTTGGGATTTGAACTTTTTAAACACGTTTTTATAGAATTATAGCTCATACTATGTGGTATAGGACATAATAGCCGTTTTTTCTAATCACTTGGATTTAATAAATCCAAAAAGTATTTCTAAAAGTGCTCAACAGATGGGGTTAGATTTTTCCTATTTTAAAAAAATTTTCTGTACGATACTTCTTTCACCCTAATTGTTAATATCGAATTCGATGATGGAGGATTCAAATTTAACTTTTAATTTATAATTATATTTTACATGAAACAGCGATAAACAGTCTGCCTTTTCAGTCTTATCACTTCAATTTATATTTTTACACAATTGAAAAATTCCATTGCAATATCTATTATTCACTAATTGGATTTAATTAAATTACTTACTGTAGAGTGAAAAATTGCCATTTCTATTTGAGCTATTTCTCCATGTCCAAGATGAAAAATATGTATTTGGTGAGATGTAGTTTTTTTTCTAAACATATTTCATAAAAAAAGAATTTAAGAAAAACCTTTTATTTGTTAGTTTTTCAATTTTTTAATTTAAAAAAAAAAATTACGTTAAAAGAATTTTAACGTAATGTCTGTTTTTTTTATTTTTTCACTTGTTTTAAGTGGGCGTGTCTTTCAATGAAAAAAAACATAGTAAAATTTAGCGAGTACTGATCGGATCTGTACAAACTGTATATTTTTGGAAATCCTACAAAATTTTCTTAAGTCTTGCATTATTTCTTTATCTAGAAATGGTCGCCAGACTTAAAATGACAGTGGCCAGAAACGACCCACTAAGAAATTTACAGAATAACACCTTTTAAAATTTTAAGAAAAATATCACTTCAAATGGATCAAAAAAATCTTTTTCCACTTGATAAAAATTATTATTTTGTCTAACTTGATCCATATACGGTTAATGTTTTCACTTTTCGGCAAAAAAACCCACTTTACAGAATAGCATCTTTCCAAATAGAAAACAACAAATGTATGTATAATAAACAAAGCTTTTAATTAGAATCTATCACGATTACAAAACTAAAATTGCTATTAACATACGGACACTTTTGACCTCACCTTTTTAAGCCCTAAAAATAAGATTGGGACTATAGAGAATTGCGCTTGTTCGTTAGTTTTATACCCTCTATCGCATATCCCAATTTAATAAAAATCTGATAAATGTTATTCTGTAAATTTCCTAGTGGGTCGTTTTTGGCCAAAAGTATAAAAATTAACCCCATATGGATCATGTGACATAAAATAATTATTTTTATCCAGTTGAGGTTTCTTTTATCAATTTAAAGCCATTAAATCTCGTATTCATAATTAATATTTATGTTTATGGGTCTTTTCTGACCCAGGCCAATAAGGGTTAAATATTTTTTAAACAAATGTAAAGATAATTATAGTCTAACCAAATTTACGTGATATTTTTCCGCAAACTGTGTAAAATTTGTTCAAAATTTTGTTAAGTTTTTGACAAAATAAGCAATTGGAAAACGTTAACCCGTGCCGAAAGTTGGACGAAAATGGCCCATTCTGGAAAACAGTGTATTACTATTAAAAATTCCCAAAATTCGAAATTTATAAAAAATTATTTTTGATTTCATTTGTTCATTTAATATAGTCAAAATGATTCAGATATGGAATTTTGACTTCATCGGATATCATTAACCCACTTTAGCCTGGAATCCAAAATGACCCACGAATTTGATAAAAATGCAAAAACGTGTTTTTTTTTAAATTAATTTTAAAGACTTTTAAAATGCCTAGTTTGGAGATGACGATTGCTATTTGTACCACATAATAGTTGATATTAAAGAAAAACAATAAATTTGAAAAATGATAATTCGAGTTTGTTTTTGGAGCGACTGCTTTCCAGGACATTTTTCAAAAATTGCTTATTTTGTCAAAAATTTAACAAAATTTGGATGTTTTCATAAAATTTTACATATAAAATATAACTTAAATTCAGTTAGACTATAATTATCTTTACATTTGTTTAAAAAATATTTAACCCTTGGTGGCCAGGGGTCAGAAAAGACACATTAATTTTAATTATGACTACGAGATTATAAAGTCATTAAATTGATAAAAAAAAAATCTCAACTGGATAAAAATAATTTTTTTTTTTTTAAAGAGAAGCAACACTCATGAAATTCTTCCTATTAATTAACGTGTTGCTTCCTTTGGAAAGGGGATAGAGAAGAAGTGAAATGTGATGAAAGATGAAGGGCTTTAAATATGACAACACTGTAATTGCGCGAGATGTTGAATTTTAGAACAGTAGTGCATAGCCATGTTATATTATTTCACTTCGGTGGGGTTAAGTGCTATGGGAACACCGAAGGAGGACGCTGCGATATGTATGAGGGATAGAAAAAACTCATACATATTACTATTTTTCATAAATTGATGTTGCTTTGGTTGGGGCTCGAACCCGCAACTTCACGTGTAACAGACCAACGCGATAACCATTACACCATAGCGCCCACATGTAACATGATCCATATGGGGTTAATTTTTATACTTTTGACCAAAAACGACCCACTATGAAATTTACAGAATAACACCATTCATAATTTTCGGAAAAATATCACTTCAAATTAGTGCTGGTAAAAATATGAGTAGTGGGTATAGAGTATTTGTCTTTTTTTTGTGTACTTGATATTCAAAACTACTACTCGATATTTTTAGAGTTGCATTTTGGACAGACAAATTATATAAAAATGTGACTCCGCTAAAATATTTACCACAAAAATGTGACTCTGCTAAAATATTTGTCACAAAACTACAACTCTGCTAAAAGAAAAAACCAGAAGTAAAATATTTAAAATAATATGTTAAAAAACTATGAAAAACGCAATGAATAGTTGGTGAAAAAGTTTAAAAATATGTTTATAAATTTAAATATTGATCTACCATAAACATTTTTAAAGAATTTTAGGGAAAACTTTTCAAAAAATTTCAAATTTAAAAACCGTTAAAAGTATCGAATAGTATCGAGTATCCAAATCAAAAATATCGAGTAGTATCGAGTATTGAAAAGTAACCGAATTTACCAGCACTACTTCAAATAAATAAAAACAAATCGCCCACTTGATAAAAATTATTGTTTTTCATTGATCCATATAGGGTTAATGTTCTCACTTTTCACAAAAAAGACCCACTAGGAAATTTACAGAATAACATTAATCAGATTTTTATTAAAATGGACAAAAAAAAACTTGATACAAATAATTGTTTTATGTTACATGATCCATATATGGTTAATTTTCACACGTTTGGCCAAAAACGATCCACTAGGAAATTTATAGAATAAGATCAATAACACCCAGAAAATACCCACTTGGAAATTTACAGAATAACGTCTTTCCAAATAGATAACAATAAATGCATAATAAACAAACAGCCTTACTATCCATATTTTTCAAAGGTATATTTTTGTTAAAGTCGACTTTATTTTAAAGCAAAGATTTTGTTTTAACCAGGCACCCGATATTAATACTTTTAAAACGTTTTATTTTGTTTTTTCCTCAATAAAAAAAATCACTTGTGTACAAATGAATTTATTTTTCTTGGTGGATATTTTGTTTTCATCAATTTTTTTATTTTTTGATTTCTTTTCGAAAACAAAATTTAAAAAATATCCGTACTGATATTTTCAGGAAAGTTGAGAATTATTTTTATTTTTGTACTCAGGAAAAAACAAAAAAAAAACGTTTTATTTGTATTGAGGAAAAAACAAAATAAAACGTTTTGAAACGTTTTTTTTTTAGTTTTTTCTGATTACAATTACATATAAATTTTGTAAAAATTCTTAAAACAACATTCATATAGACACATTTCTGCATCCAATGATATATACCTTTGCGTTATTAAAAAGTAATAAAAATTTCAGCCGAAAAGACTTCTACAAAGCATGATAGGCTGAATAATTTTGTGCAAAAGACAAACTGTGGTCATTAAAACCATAGGATTTGTGAGCAACTAACCACAAAAACTGCACTTAAAAAATTGAAAAATAATGGCGGAACGCGAAAAAAGGCTTTATGGTATAAAAATTTAATTTTGATATTTAATCAGCGATTAACATTCTGCAAGCAAATATATTGATGCAAAGCTATTTTTTGTCGTGATTTTTTGTTTTTGCAATCTAACTAGCTAATTTTGGTATAGGATATATGTCTTATAGTTCCTAGATTATGGATTTTAAAGAACCCCACTTAAAAAATTGCAAACTAATGTCGGAACGCGAAAAAAAATTTATGGTACAAAAAATGAATTAAAAACTCTTATCAGAAATTTACATTCTGCAAACAAATACACTGATGCAAAAAATTTTCTTTTCGGAAAATTTTTTTCGCGAATTTTTTTTTGCAAACTAACCACCAAACTTTGATATGAGAATATTGGTATTATAGTCCCAAGATTAAGAATTTTAAAAATCCGCACTTAAAAAATTGCAAAAAAATCGCGGAACGCGAAAAAAAGCTTTTTGGTACAAAAAATAAATTAAAAAACTCAGTCAGCGATTTACATTCTGCAAACGAATATGTTGATGCAGAAATTTTCCTTTTTGCAAAATTTATTTTTCGCGAAATTTTTTGCGTAAGAACTACCAAACTTTGGCATAAGATATGGGTATCATAGTCCCAAATTTATGAATTTTAAAAAACGGCACCCAAAATTTTTTAAACTTAATCAGCGATTAACATTCTGCTATACATATGTTACATACATATACATATGTATATTGATGCAAAACTATTCCTTTTTGGAAAATTTTTTTTCCCAATTTTTTTTGTTTTTGCAATCTAACCAGATAATTTTGGTATAGAATATAGGTATTATAGTCCCTAGGTTGTGAGTTAAAAAAAAACGCGCTTAAAAATTTGCAAAATAATGGCGGAACGCGAAAAAAAGCTTTATGGTACAAAAAATAAATTAAAAAACTCAGTCAGTGATTTACATTCTTCAAATGAATATGTTGATGGAAATTTTTTTTCGCGAAACTTTTTGCATACTAACCACCAAACTTCGGCATAAGACATGGGAATTATTGTCCTAAGGTTAAAAATTTTAAAAAACCGCACTCAAAAAATTGCAAAATATTGGCGGAATGCGAAAAAAGCCTTTATGATACAAAAAAATAGTTAAGAAACCTAATCAGCAATTTATATTCTGCAAGAGAATACATTAATGGAAAAAAATTTTTTTTGTAAATTTTTTTTGGCAATTTTTTTTTTGCGAACTAATTACCAAACTTTGGTATGAGATATGGGTATTATGGTCCCTAGGTTATAAATTTTAAAAATCTGCATTTAAAAAATTGCGAATTAATGGCGGAATGCGAAAAAGGTTTCATGGTGCAAAAATTTAATTAGAAAACTTATACAGCGATTTCATTCCGAAAATGAATAATATTAGTGCAAAATGCTGGTCATTTGGCAAACATTTTAGCAAAAAAAAAAAATATTTGCAATATATGTTTGTATGTATATACCACTCAACAGTTCACTCCAGGGTATTATATGATTTTCTACAGATTTGAAACCAAAAACCAGAATAGTATCTCCACCATAAAAATAAAACAAAAATTTTTAAATTCTATTCATATTTTTGTACTTAGTACATAGATGAAAAACAAAAAAAAAAGGTTTTTTAAAACGTTTTAAAAAGTTTTATTTTTTTTATCAATTTTTTTATCTTTAATATTTATACCTAAATATATTTTTGGAATTTCAACTTGAGGGATATTTTTGTTTTAAAGTACATTTGAAATTTTTTGTTTTCGATTGAGAAATAAAAACATTTTGAACTTTAGTGATATTTATTTTTGATAAAAACCAAATTTGTAAATAAATGTAAACAAAATTTGAAAACAATGGATACAAAATACATAAATATGAAATAAAAAACAAATGAAAACTTCAAATTTAAAACAAAATTTTAAGGTATATTTTAAATATTTTGTATGGTACGAAAATTAAAATAATAGTCGACTTTTGTGATTTAAAATCGACTTTTTCTTTTTTATAGTAAAGCTGAATATCTATAAAAGTTTATGTAAAATAAATAATAAATATAGTGTGCATATTATCATAGAAATGATGATATTACCTCAAATTTCGTTAATGCACACGTATGGTCATATATGATTCATGTATGGAGATTTATGTATCCATGTGTGGTCATGAATGCATGTTTATGAGCATGCACGCACATACATTTAACCTGTATGGATCCATATATGTCGATTTTTAGCTGGGATTTTAATAAACAACAAACATCAATCAATGATACATATATTGACCATTTTGTTGGATGATCTTTTGCCATCATTCGGAGAAGCCTTTGTTTTTAGAAGCGAAAAACTGGTCCAACTAATTTTTAACAGCCTGATCGGAATCGAAAATTTTACCATTCAAATTATTTTGAAAGGAGGAGGTCCTAAGTCAGGGCTATATTATATGGTTGATGTGGCATCAGTTATCAATTGAGCTTTGTTAATTTTTGACGGGTGTGGGATCTGGCGTTATCGTGATGGAAAATCAGGCTTTTGCGATTGGCCAGTTCAGGGTGTTTTTTCTTGATTTCTTCGTTCAATTTCGATAGTTGACGACAGTAGACATTCGAATCAATAGCTTGGTTTCTTGGAAGCAGGTCAAAGTAGACTATACCCTTGCAATCCCACCACACAGAAAGCATAATCTTCTTTTGGTGAATATTGCCTTTGGATGTCGATTGTGGGGGCTCATTTTGCTTGCTCCATGATCATTTTCGGACTACGTTATCGTAAACAATCCATTTTTCATCACCCATTATGATTCTTTTTAGAAATGGGACGTTTTGGTTACGATTCAGCAAAGAGTCGCATATGTTAATGCGTTTGGTGAGGTGGATTTCCTTTAATTCGTGAGGAACCCAAACATCCAGTTTATTTACGTAACCAAGCTGTTGTAAGTGCAAGTGAACGGATGAATTCGATATGTCGAACTTCTCTGCTATCTCTCGAGTTGTCATACACCGGTTAGTTTCGATTAACGCCTTTATTTTGTCGACATCAGTAGTGGTTGGACGTCCAATATGTGGTGCATCTTGCACATTAAAATTTCCAGAACGAAAGCGAGCAAACCAACGGTAAAACTGGCGTTCAGTAAGGCAGTCCTCACCATAAACTTCACATAATTTCTTCCGAGCTTTCACCGCATTTTTGCCCTTTTGGAAGTAAAACAATAAAATATGCCGATAATGCTCTCTTTGATTATCCATTTTCAATTTAATTTTTAACCAACTTGTTTTTTACTATGACGCTCACTTTTTGACTGAAAATAGTCTAAAGTCTAATGTTTAAAATAGTGTATAATAATGTAAGCCACGCAATCACTACTACATGAAATATGTAGTTCACGTCATCTATGAGAAAAAAAAACCACATTAATTATCGAACAACCCAATAAATACTGTTTTTTTTGTAGGGCTGTGTATTAAGAGTGAATGATATAATTTTATTTTAAAATCAAAATTTTAGTGAAATATATTAAATTTTTACTGATAATGATATTTAGTTTGCATTACCAGTAAAAAATTCCAGTAATCAGTAAATTTTTATTGGTAATGAAATTTAATTTAATAAAAAAAAATTTTACTGATTACTGAAAAAAATTCCAGTAATCAGTATAAATTATGGATTCTGGTAAATATTTGTGCGGGTTTTGGGCTATTCCTTGCCCCGGATCCAACTTCAACACAGGAGCAGTTGCGCCATTGCCACAAATTGGAACGCAATGAAGAGGATCTCGGAACGAGTGGAGATGAAACTCTAACAAAAAACAAATAGTTAAATTGAATTGATAACACTGCTCTACAAAAAAAGGTAATTGTTATTGCAGCGGATTTAGGATAATTGAGTGTGCTGATTTCTTATCTGCAACCAGTTTTTTCAAATTGGTTCTAGATTTTGCACAATTCGCGATTTTACTTTCTTCCATTTTTCAACAGATTTTTTCAGTAAAAAATTTATAATTTAGTAACTAAGATGGGGTTTCTAGAAGACGTTCGTTGCCACACGAATGAGTGACTACATGTATTTCGTTTGTGTATTTCATGTATTTTGTTATTGTATTTTCGTTTGTGTGAAGCAAAACGTCATCTAGAAACACCACCTAAAGCTTTAGAAAGAAAACCATTTACACATTTTAAGCTTAATTCCGTGCCCTATTTTTCAAACTTAAGTGTGTATGAAAATCTCAATAAGTTTTGTAAATATAGTTGCTCCAAGTCAAAATTTAAAATAGTTTTAAGGTTTTTTTGAAAAAAAAAATTTAATATCATACGAAGTCCGATGGCATAAACAAATTATATGCACTTTTAGAGCCTTTTGAAATTTAATTTAGATCAAAAAAAATATTTATATTCTACTGTACTACAAATCTACTGTACCAGATTTCATTCACTATTGATTTTTTTGCGAAATTATTGGGATTTGCAAAGTTTATATCTAAATCACAATATTTTCGTAAACATTCAAAATGAGTTCGTTAGGAAATAATTGCCGAAACAGTCCGAAGGGATTATTTAAATATAAACTTTGAAAATCACAATAATTTCGCAACAATATCAACAGTGAATGACTTCTTATATTTTTTATACCCTACACCACTATGTGGTCAGGGTATTATAAGTTTGTGCTGATGTTTGTAACACCAAAAAATATTGGTCCTAGACCCACCTTATAGTATACCGATCGGCTTAGAATTTTTTTTAATTCGATTTAACGATGTCCGTCTGTCCGTCCGTCCGTCTGTCTGTCTGTCCATCCATTCTTGTGCGCACTCTACAGGTCGCAAATATTAAGATATTTTGATGAAACTTGGTACACTGACTTATGTCGACCCAAGGACGAAGCCTATTGATTTTGGTGAACATCGGTCCATGTTTAAACCTAGTGCCCATATAAGGGTCCTACTAAAATTATATGATTTATACGCTGCAGGTCGCAAATATTAAGATATTTTGATGAAACTTGGTACACCGACTTATGTCGGCCCAAGGACGACGCCTATTGATTTTGGTGAACATCGGTCCATGTTTAGACCTAGTGCCCATATAAGGGTCCTACCAAAATTATATTGTTTGTACGCTGCAGGTCGCAAATATTAAGATATTTTGATGAAATTTGGTACACAGACCTATGTTGGCGCAAAGACGAAGCTTGTTGATTTTGGTAAACATCGGTCCATGTTTAGACTTAGTGCCCATATAAGGGTCCCCCCAAAATTGGCTTGGTTACAAACTGCAAGTCGCAAATATTAAGATATTTTAATGAAATTTGGTGCGCTGACTCACATTATAGAAAATTTTGATACAAGCCCCCTTTTAACCAATTCGAATTTCGGATCCAAACATTAGTTGTCTTTTACCCAGACTGGTGTAGGGTATTGTATAGTCGGCATGCCCGACTTTAACCTTTTTACTCGTTTTTAGTACAGTCAAATATTTATACCCTACACCACTATGTGGTCAGGGTATTATAAGTTTGTGCTGATGTTTGTAACACCAAAAAATATTGGTCCTAGACCCACCTTATAGTATACCGATCGGCTCAGAATTTTTTTATTTCGATTTAACGATGTCCGTCTGTCCGTCCGTCCGTCTGTCTGTATGTCCATGCATTCTTGTGCGCACTCTACAGGTCGCAAATATTAAGATATTTTGATGAAGCTTGGTACACAGACCTATGTCGGCCCAAGGACGAAGCCTGTTGATTTTGGTAAACATCGGTCCATGTTTAGACTTAGTGCCCATATAAGGGTCCCCCCAAAATTGGCTTGGTTACAAACTGCAAGTCGCAAATATTAAGATATTTTAATGAAATTTGGTTCGCTGACTCACATTATAGAAAATTTTGACACAAGCCCCCTTTTAACCCATTCGAATTTCGGATCCAAACATTAGTTTTCTTTTACCCAGACTGGTGTAGGGTATTGTATAGTCGGCATGCCCGACTTTAACCTTTTTACTCGTTTTTTGTTTGTTTTAAGTCTAAATTTAATTACAAAAGGCTATAAATTGCACATAATTTGTTAATGCAATATGACATATGTATATACAAATTTTGAACCTTTTTCTTTTCAAATTGGCTTTGATATTTAAAATCGGACTTTGTCACACTTTTTACACATTTAAGTTTAAAAAACAGTGCACGGAATTAAACTTAAACTGTAAAGGGTTTTCTTTCCGAAGCTATGGTTACTAAATTATAAATTCTTTATTGAAAAAATCGGCCGAAAAATTAAAAAAATTTAAATCGCGAATTGTGCAAAACCTTGAGCCAATTTGAACAAACTGGCCAATTCGCAATCAGCACCCCCTAATTATCCTAAAACCACTATAAAGTTGTGCAACTTATAAATATTGTCTTATTTTGTAGAGCTGTGTAATACTGACGGAATTCACAGTTTGGGTGCTAACATACTATCGTAATTTTTATAGTTTAATATATAGAAGATGTCAAATTAACAATAAATGCAAATTTACTACTAACAATAGTACGAACTGTGAATGCCATAATAAAAACATTGAAATGAATAATAAATACACTGAACATTCTATAAAATATTATCAGTTTTCTTAACAAATGAAAAAAAATATCTGAGCACGTCTAAAGTTATGCAAAAGTTTGGCCTTAGAAGAAGAGTCGCTTTCTGGGTTCTTGCAGATTTTGATAAAAATTGGATATTTGATAGACGGGGAAAATTAAATAACTTTTTGTTCTAAACATATCGGCCCAAGTTGATATTTAGGGCGTAACACTAAGTTCCAAAGTTGTTCGAAAGTTTTTTGTCTGAAAACTTTTTAATATTTTAAGTACCCCATTCAATAAATCTTAAGTATAGCTTTCTTTTGATACACAACTTGTATACCTTTCCTTGGAACAAACATGAAAAAAAAAATGTAAAAAGCGAATAACGGAGACATTTCTTACCCCACTTTTTAGTCCTCAAATATGGGACTGGGGCAAATATACTTACTTTTTCTGTCAACTCTACAATAATTTTCCTTGTTAGATTTTTGTAAGGATTAATAAAAAATAAAAAAAAAACGATACATACCGGTATTATTGAAGAATTGTTTTTCACAATGCATTACGTGTTGTTGTAAAAAAACACAATGTTGCTAAACCAAATTAAAAAAATTATAGCAATATGCCTGCTAGCAATACGATGTTTTGTTAAAAACACAGATAGATTTCAATTAATTTTAAATTTTGCATTATTTTTAATAAAAAAATTTATATGTTTTTGTGAAAAACGTAAGAAAAAAAATATTTTATTAAAAACCGATTCAATACCGGTACGATACCGGTATTAAGGGAAAAGGTTTTGGAATACCGGTATTTTTGTAAATTAATAGTTTCGGTATTGGTATCGGTTATCAATTTGAAAGGGTTTTGAAACAAATAACGGTATTATAAAGGTATCGGTTGCCAACCTTGATTAACTGCCTGTTTTTATAAAAAGAATCAGAGGAATTCGTTAAAACATTTGTGTGAAAGACACAAACTTAAAAAGATTTATCTTTAAAATTTTTTAGCCGCAATTTGTGCAAAAATTTTGAAAGAAACCCGTTTTTAAATCAGAGTTTTTCACACAAATTTGTTAACGAATTCGCTGATTCTTTTTATAAAAACACCCAGTAAAATTTTGCATTTATTTTTTCGGTGCTTTGGAGGGTGACACTTGTAGAAATGTGAGACTTAAAGCAGGTGACAATTATACAAGAAGTTTAAGTAATTATAATTTTTCTAATTTTAAATGGATTTTTTTTTTCTTAATACACATTTTAAAGCTTATGCATAATAATTTGAAAACCTTATAACACGTTTATAAAATGAATTTTGTATGTATTTATTTTATAAGCCATTTATAAATTTCAAAAGTGATTATGCATATGACCCTTTATGTTTATAAAACAAGATTATAAATGCATTAATTGACTATAACAATGGTGTGGTTTAACATTATTCTGATATCCCCAGTATTATTCCCCTTAAGTCTAATTAAGTTATTGTCAAATTAAAATTTAAAAAATTTTGAGACTTTTCCTAAAAGTCTCAAAAGTCTTTGATTACTTTTGGGAAGGGTCAAAAGTTGGATTGTGTAGTTCGTGAACGAACTAGGTTAATTGAACTAGTCACTCAATTGATCGACAGATCTAGTTCACTTCTAATCGCTCTTCTAGTTCAATCGTTCATTTTATTACCTTTGGCCGGGGATAATTTTATATATTTTTTTTTAATTAAAAATATTTTCTACACTAAACATTTTTCTTTTTTCTTAAAATTCTTAATTTGTCTGAAATTGTATATCCTTGTTAACGAAAAGACGAGCTATATGAGCTACCTATTCCAAATTACCAAATGAACGATCGAAAAAATTGTTTTCTGAACAATTGAACGAAATTGACAAAGAGCTATTGAACTAGAAGAGCGAACTAGTTCTTTACCACAAATTGAACTAGAAAGAGCGGTCACCAAAAAGAACTAGAATATCCAAGTCTAGTCAAAAGTAAACCGATCACACTGCGTCGTTTTAAATATTCGATATTTTTTTAGTTCGGCCTACTCTACTGCATATACTTTTGTGGTTTTGTTACTACATACATATTTAATTTTTCAATATCCTTTACAACATTCGAAAGGTTTTATATACCTACAACTACGTATTCATTTCAATATGGTTTCCCCATTATTATTTGTATACTAATTGAATCTTTGTGCAATATGACGGCAATACATATTCAATGTTTATTACATTTTTTTTGTTCTTGTTGTTTATTTAACAATTTTACCTTATAAATGCATTATTAATGCATTTAGTTATACGTCCATATAACTAAGGATTTCCATAGAAATTCTACTGTTGTTTTCTTGTGCTTCTCTTTTTTTAATTGTATAAACTACTAAAAGGCATCCTTTTGATGCTAAAATGCCACTTTTTCATGTGTAAATTCTAATGGTTTATTTGCCTATGTCTTTCTGTCTATTGCATATAATGTATGGGGCTAATTTTAAAAAGGAGGATGAGTCTTATATAATGGTTATTTCTTGTGTCAGCAGACACTTTAATTAAAAAACCACCTTAATGCATTTATCCTATGCATTTTATGTTTGTTTTGTGGTCCTCCAATGACAATTATTAGATTAGTTTATCTATTTAAATCTCTATAGGGAAAATAAGTAGAAAGTCAATTTTAAAACTATAAACAATAGAATAGTTTAATTCATTGTTTAGGTTTCCCGAGAAAATACCTAAAAAAATATAGTTATAACAAGTAAATAATTAAAGTCAGTTATGCAGACACTATGATACTCAACTCCACACGATTTGGGACATATTCCGGAAGCGGGTCAAATTCCGTAAGATAATTTCAATTAAATCCTACGGGACATTTTAACAAACTGTCACCGAACTGGCCCCTTTATATGAAATAGACTGGTCACTTTTACATGGCGTTGTCACAGGAGGGGGAAATTGACCCCTTGTGACATGTCACAAGACAAAGCCCGGGACAGGTCCCTGAACTTTGTTTTTTATGAGAGTTCAGTAACCTGTCCTAGGATTTGTCTTGTGTCATGTCACAAGGGGTTAATTTCCCCCTCCTATGACAACGCCATGTAAAAGTGACCAGTCTATTTTATATAAAGGGGCCATTTCGGTGACAGTTTGTTAAAATTTCCCTTAGGGAAGATACAGTAAATATAGTGAAATATGTAGTAATAGGCGTATTAGATATCAGCATAAAAAAACGCGCTTAAAAATTTAATATTCCGATTTCTCCAATATTACTTAGAACGGATAGGGACTTCGGACTATATGTTAAGCCCTCATGAAACTAGCTTTATTTTCTATTGATTTTTTATTGACGAAAAATTGGTAATTTTCCTTATGGGAAAATAATTACTTATAAAGCCTAAACCACGTATTAAGAATTTTTTAAAAATATTAAATCGTTTTCGCGAAATTCAAGAACAAAGTTTGACAGTACTGCTTCTGTCCACTGGCACTTTCGCTATGTGGTTTGGGCTCAAGAGTTCAACTATATAGAATTAAGTCAATTACACAGTACAACAAAATAAGAAAAATTTAATGCATCGGGATTGCGACAGATCATTTCTAATAGACAATGGGACGTAGATCACGAATATGGCCTTAGAATTTTAAAGTTAGCTATAGTTTACGAAATATTTACAAAACCGTATTTGCAGAAATTTTCAATTTTGTAATAAACTTTTTGCAAAAAAAATGTAAAATTAAAAGTATGAACGCCACTCTTTGCAAAATTTTAATAGGATGTAATATGCCCTTTAGTTTGATATATCTCACGTTTTGACAGCTGCGATTATATTCAGTACATATGCATTTAAATTTGAAATTTCGCTTTTTTCACGATTTCGCTAATAATTAATCTGCGATGAAAGGAATATCCAATTTTTTAATTTATAACATTACTAAACATCTTATGAGTAAATATAGTTCTGAAAGCCCAAAGTCTATACTTTTAAACCATATAAAAAATTATCCGTAGTTTAGTCAGGTATATGAATAAATACGAAATTTTAACGAAAAAACTGACTTTTTGCTAAAAGTTAAATTTGCGAATATTTCAAAAACTAGAGCTAATTTTAAAATTTGGTGTTCACATTCGTGATACTCATCTTAAAATCTATCAGAATTGATATGTCGCATGCCCGATACATTTTTAGTGTTGGACTGTGTTATATAGAATAAAACAATCAACTAAATATCGATAATACAGTGCTCCCATTTTATTAACATTGCTGTCAATATCAATTCTATATCAATTCAATGCAAAATAAAGCTGTGTCATACGGGATTTAGGAAAGATGTTCTAGTTTCTGAATTGGTACGTTGAGAAAATATTGCTTCGACAAATAAATCCAAAAGTTCGGTCATAAATTTTTCCTGTTTCTTAAATTTTTTAGTCTTGAAACTTTATATTTTAAACATTTGTCAGGCGCTTAAAAGTTAAAATTTGTTAAAAATCGCTTTGGTTTGGTAACACCATTCAAGCTCAATATATTTTAAGCTCAGATAGTACATTTTCATGGCTATTCCCAATAAATTTTTTTACAATAGGTTGCCAACAACATCAATTCTGCAACTGGGTTCACTGCAAACGATTCCATGGAACTGGTTCCGGAACTAGTACCACGGATCTTTTATGGATGGTATGACTAACGGAGGATCAATCCTAGAACTAATTCCATAACTAGTTCCAGAACTGACAACAGGTTCCACTTTGGAGCTACAGAAGCGGTTGCTTTTGGGACAATTTTAAACAAAATCGTCGGTGAGGGCAGATATTATTCAGCCTATAGTTCGGTTTTAGAATTGATAGTATAAGGGGTTGTAAAGGAAAAATAGCTACTCTGCAACCGATTCTTTGGAACAGAAAATTTTCCTGGGCTGGGTCAAAGCATGGACCGAAATAACCTTCGGATATTTGACCTGTAGTTTGATTGCAAGCGACATTCATTTACATGGACAGATGGACTTCTAAACTTCAATTAAATTTAATAAAATATTCGATACAAATTTAATGACTTTAATTACATGTATATATGGAAGCTAGAAGTAAATGCTTTCTGCATTAAAACCACATCTTGCTATAATACAACAATATCTGAGGTTATGTCACACTATGGTGCCTCGTTTTGTCACATTTCTTTCGAAGCGAGATGTGATATCGCGCAAAACACATAGACAAAGTAAATCTAATTTTTTTACATCGGTTGAGATCTTTGCGGAACACTTTTATATAAAAATCGGCAACTGATTCCACTAGAACCGATTCTGGATTCATGGAACTAGCGGATAATTGGTACTGGAACTAGTTCTAAAACTGAAGTGGTTATTTTGGAACAATTTCGTACAAAAATTTTCAGTGTTAGAACCAAGAGTAAAAAAAAAGTCATTTTGCAAAAGAAAATTTTTCTTCAGATTATTGTAATCTTCGCCTTAAAGTTTTGGACTTCGCGAAAAATTGCCACTATTACAAAAAAGAAAAATATTTACTGGATGTTTTTATAAAAAGAATCAGACGAATTCGTTAAAAAATTTGCATAAAAACCACTAATTTGAAAACGTTTTTGTTTCAAAATTTTTCCACAAATTTGTTAGGACATCTATGTAGAACAAATGCGTCTATACAATTTTAAAGAAAGTTTTTAAGTTTGTGTATTTCACACAAATGTGTTTACGAATTCGTCTGATTCTTTTTATAAAAACAGGCAGTTAATTACTGATCATTTTTTCTTTTTCAATTTAAAGAGAGATTAAAAAATTTACAAGTAAATTACAGATTTCAATTTCGACTTTCGCCAAGATGAGTATAAGGCTAGGAGATA
Organism: Leucophora obtusa; assembly: GCA_949987735.1. NCBI lineage: Eukaryota > Metazoa > Arthropoda > Insecta > Diptera > Anthomyiidae > Leucophora > Leucophora obtusa. The sequence goes on along the minus strand of OX465295.1, from coordinate 116,395,348 downwards.
CAATCGCTATCGGATCGTACAACGGACCGCACATCGGACAAAACAAGTGCGTAAATAACGGTATAATCCCATGGTGGCATACACGAATATAAGGGAATTTTCGCAGAAAAAAAAATTAAAAATGTGAATAAAGAAGAAAAAAACTCGAAATTATGGAATAAAAATTATAATAATATTGTTAATATCAGAAATTAAAAAAGACAATCAGCTTTACTATAAAAAAGAAAAAGTCGATTTAAATCACAAAAGCCGACTATTATTTTAAATTTCTTACCATACAAAATATTTAAAATATGCCTTAAAATTCGGTTTTAAATTTGAAGTTTTCATTTGTTTTTATTTTATATTTATTTATTTTGTTTTTATTGTTTTCAAATTTTGTTTACTTTTATTTACAAATTTCCTTTTTATTTTTGAATTTTTTGTTTTGGTTTTCAATAAAAATATATATGTTTGGCATTATTTTAAAAGGTTAATTTTAAATATTTTGTATAGTATGGTTAAAACAAAACCTTTGCTTTAAAATAAAGTCGACTTCAACAAAAATAAACCTTTGAAAAATATTGATAGAAAGGCTGAATAATTTATGAAATATGTGAAATTTAAAAATTTTGACAATAAAATTTGAAGATTAATTTTTGTTATTTTTTATTTTAGATATTTTCATATTTTTCTAAATTTTTTTCTTAATTCTAATATTTTTTAAAATTTTTATTGTAATATTTAGTTTCTACAAATTTACTTCCACTTTTTCGTCATTTTTCGATCGGCTGTCTTACAACACCATAATGTTCTATCCGGAATTCGATATCCGGTCCGATGTGCGATCCAATAGCGATTGAGAGAGATGCAGTCGTTCAGGATTCTTGGTTTCGCTACAAAACCCATGGTTTAATAATTGGTGTCGATATTTTTTAAATGTAAAACAAATAAACAAATTTTAATTAATTTAGTTGTACTAAAATCAACGAAATTCTAACAATGATACACTTAAAATAATACGTTAGTAAAAAAATCTCTTAAACAGGTTTCAAATCGATTTGACTTAAAAATAAATTTTTATTTGAAACACTGATTTAAACACAGATTTCAGTTATCTTTATTTAACGCAATACTAAAAATCATCACTACTTTAACTAATTTTGCGTGTTAGGTTTTAAAATCATTTATAATCAGTAAATATTTTAGAGCCCATTTGTTACATTTTATACAATTTATTTTTAAAATATAACATTTTGATGTTTCTGCTAGTACTCGGTAGATGGGGCCGCCAATGTATCCGAAGGTTCAAAGATGGCGCTATTTTTTCCCCTCCTGGCTTTTTCAATTGGCCTATATCTCGAAAACTAAGAGAGATAGAATAAAATTGACAAACATTTCGACTACCCTTTATTAAATAAAAGGAACTGGTTGGCACCTTGGAAATGGACCTGGTTTATGCCATTTCATACACTCATAGAAATAAATCCGTAAAAATAGCAGAAAAAGTTACTAAAAATTAGTTAAAAATGATGCTGCAGAAAAAACTGCTAAAATTATCAGATTTTTTTACTAAATACTAGTAAAATGAGAACAGCAAAATTAAAACTGCTAAATTTAGAGAATTTTAGTTATATTTAGGCTAACTTTTAGTTAATTGAAAATAGCAAATTGTACTGTAAAATCTGCAGAAAAATTTGCTAAATATTTGTAGACTAAAAATAGCAAAAATAAACTGTTAAATCTACAAAATTTTTGCTATTTTTAAGCTAAATTTAGTTGAATGCAAATAGCAGTCTATTCCGCTAAAATCAGCAGAAATATTTGCTAAAAAATTGTAAACTGCTGTTTTCAAAAGGCTCGATTTTTATTTGCATTTAAAAAAAAAAATCGAAAAAAAAACTTCGAAAATTTTAAATTTTTTGGTGATTTTTTAGGCTACTAATTATTTAGCAAAATTTTTTGCTGATTTTAGCAGGTTAATTTGCTAATCTCCATTTACAAAAATTTAGCTCATATATAACTAAAATTCTGTATATTTAACAGTTTTAGTTTTGCTGTTCCTATATTACTAATATATAGCAAAAATAATCTGCTAATTTAGCAGTTTTTTTCTGCAGCATCATTTTTAACAAATTTTTAGTAGTTTTTACTAAATTTTTTACGGACTTTTTTCTATTAGTGTAGAATCGCGAATATCTCGAAAACTAATCGATATAGAGCAAAACGGACAAAACATTTGCTCCTTTGAAGTGTCCTTAAATAGCCTTAGATGATATGGACCATAATTTGAGCAAATTGTACGCTCAGATTTATTAAAAATAAAACCGTAGTTTTACTATTTTTTGTTTTTGCGTAAATTAAAAAAATGTGTTAAAATCAACAAATATTATTTTAAGCCGAAAAACAGGAATAAATTTTGTGAAATAACAATTTTTTTTTTTAGTAGGTTTGAGGTTAAGAAGAAGAATAAACATTTTTTTAAAAGTTATAAACACATTATTAATTTGCAAATCAGACTAGATCTAGTTTCTGCTTTTTTTTTATTATGGACAGACTTCATCAGTGATTTTCCATTAAATTGTATTATTGTTTATATTTTATTATCAGATTGTCTCTATATGATAATTTTTTTCAAAAACCTGTCGGCTGTAGGAATTGAACCCATGCACTCCTACATTACAAACGTAACTATACTAGAGTTCGACAGATTAGCCATCTCGCCCACGCAAGGCCTTGTTTATAATGTGGCTAATTCATAGTTTTCTTTCCTATTCAGCTTTCTGTTATTGTTTTTACTCTCAGAAGTGATCAAACACAAAACATTCTACTCTAGATTTTTTTGTTTATCTTCTTATCTCCTCTTTGTCAGCTTTTTCGCAAATGTTGCCACACTGACATATGGTTTTTACGTTTAAGTGCAGGCAATTTGTGTATATCGGAGACGGACCGCCAACAGGGCATTTTTATATTTTTAGTGAAGTATTGTTTTTTCAAACGCGTCATATAGACCAACTGCAATTAATATTGTAATAAATATGCAGTTTTATTAATTTTAAATTAGTCATTTTTTTTTGAAATTTTAATTTAGTAAATTTTTCTGTTGAGCCAACAGACATATTATTTTCATGTACTTTTATCCCCTGTTATTACTGGTTTTGCTTTGAACTTTTATTCTTAAAGTATCGCAGCGGGTTTTTATGAAAATTCAACTCTGGTCGACTATCATGAAGCTCAGATTTATAAACAACAACAAACCGTCAATTGCAAGTGCATATTCTAATTGTTTTTAATCTACAACATAAATCCATGTGGATAGTAAAAAATTAGGCACATTAAATTATAGTGTGGTAATGATCTTTTTATTGGTAAATTAATGTTTTTCTTTCGATTTGGGATCATATATTATTACATTTTAATTTTTAATTATTTCCAAATTAAAGAAAGATGAAAAAATTTACAAGTAAAGCATAGTAAGTTGTTTTTCGCCTGGAAAAATTTCACTCAAACTTTAAAGGCCTTAAATAGTAATTTAAAATCTCAAAATGAAAATTTTGTTTATGTAATTAGAAAGGCACAATCACAATAAACACAAAATGACATTTTTTCACAAGAAAAATAAATGTGTTGTGCATTCAATTTGAGTGAAAACACAGTCTACACAATTCTCACGTGAAACCCATTGTCGTGAAAAATTATTTTTTTTATATGGAGTATAACAGTTTTTTCACGTGAAACCCAAACAACTTACGGAGCTTAAAGTAAAAATATGATAATGGGGTTGGCAACCGAAAAGAATTAGGGTCGATTTTGTAGTTCATACTTAATTGCACTTAACACTATATTAGTTATAGAAATATGATACTTAAAGCATGTGATAATTATACAATGGAACTTTTAGTGTACCAACTTTTTGTTTCGTTTTATAAAATTTTTGAAAATTTTAAAATGTAGTTTTGATAATTAGGACCAAATCATGTTGTCCTAGAAAAATAATATTTTTATCTGGATTGTTTTAAACGAACCCTACACAAAACCTATTTTATCAGTAATTCATTTTAAATGCATTATTTGTTTTCTTTCATTGTAATAATGGGCATTTTTCGCGAAATTCCAAAACTTTGAGGCAAAAACTCTAAAAGATCGCAAGCAACTTGAAAACATGTACATCTGTAATGCTTATGGGAGAAATAACTTTTGCCCGCTATTACATCTCGCTCAGAAAGAAAAGTGGCAAAACGAGGCACCCTATTTCACACGTACTATATACAAGTACAACATTCTTTTTCATAATCATTATATATGTATGTCTGTAAAAAAGTATTGTACAATAATTTCTATTTCTAATAAAAATTAAACAACATTTGTATTTTATAAAATTAATTTAAAATCATTAAATTTAGCACATTCAGAAATAACTAAGTTCACATAATATCTAGCCATAATCATAAAAGTTATGTAAGTGCCATTAATAAAATTTTACCTTTTAAATTCTGATATTGAATTTACACTATTCCCATATTCTCTTTTAAACCGAACTATGGCTACATCTAGTTCATAACTGGATTTAAAACCAGATTCCCCATGCAAAGAAATCCAGTTATATAACCAGATTAAGCCCAAACCACATAGTGAAAGTGCCAGTGGACAGTGGCAGTGCTATCAAACTTTGTTCTTGAATTTCGCGAAAACGATTCAATATTTTTAAAATATTCTTATGGCGTTTTGTTTAAAAACAGCTCTTGTTTATTTAGAAACTTTTCTAATTTCTCGGCAGTAACAAATAGAGAAGATACAAAGAACTGCTTTATCGACAAAACGTCGCACTGCGGTCGACACTGCGTTTATGTGGTTTAGGCTAAATGCAGCACCGAATTTCCTATTTTCGGCTCCTGCAAACAATATTAGAATAGTGCCCGGAAGCCTGACCATAGACAAAGTTAAAAACTACACTCAGGGAATTATGTAGGTAAAATTAAATGCAAATGACAGTTAAAATAACTGCATTTGAAGTTAAAAAGGTGTAGACTACATTTGCATTTAAATCAACTGCAATGTGAAATTATTTTTAACTGTTAAAAATCAACTGACAAATGTAGTAAAAACAACTACAAATGCAATTAAAACAACGTACATGCAAATTATTGTAAAACTGTATAATTAACTGCAAATGTAGTTAAGATAACATAAATAAAAATTCTTTTAAAAATTATTAATTTAATAAAAACAAATTTATGTAAATACTCTTAATTTTATTCCATAATAAACTTAAAATTTATAAATCAAAATTTATACTCAATATCACTTTTATTGTTCTAGATGTCCGTCTGTGAGGGATGAAATATTGTTTGGCTTCCTTTTTTTCTCCAGATAGAAAGGGATGAAAATGTAAAAGAACTGAAAGAAAATAAATACAATATATTTTAATATTCCCGTAAATAAATTTATATTACAAGACTTACCTTATTATTTTAATAGTTCAATAATATATATAATACTTTCCGTATTACGCGTCTTCACTCTTTAGCGTTGTTGTATGACTAAGACAAGAGAAAACATGTTCTTCTCATAATCTTTCACTAGAAATTTCTAAACAAATGCTTCGTACACACATTCGTCTTTACTTCGTACACATACTTCGTACACACTTGAAAATTTAAGTATTTGTAACAAAATTCCAAATAACTGCGTAAAATAAATGTTACTACAGTGTAGTAATTTTTGTAGTTTGTTTAAAAAAATAACTGTCAAAAACATTAAAAAATTTTGCTCTAAGTAAATTAACTGCAATTGTAGTTAAAATAACTACAACCGCATTACTACACAAATAACTGTCATGTAGTAACTGCAGAACTTTTCTGAGTGTAGGCTTCCAAATAGTCATTCCTAATTAAAAACTCTTTCATAAGCTCTATTTTATATTCTTTAACATTGGTAATAAATTTTATACCCCATCTATAACGTAATGGATTCTTAGAAACTTATGCAATTTGAGGTTGCTTTTTTATTTTGATTTGTTTACAAAATGTTGTGGTTGTCAAATCGAAGTCCAGTTTTGCTAAATCAAGAGGATTTTTTATATAATTTAATGAAAACCAAAATAACGATCTGGCAACACTGGACCAAGTATAATATTTAGGTTTGCTTTTTTCGAATTTTATATCTATCTATATCTATAAGTTCTTGTAAAAAAAACGACTATACGTACCCTATAAACATTTTCACTGGAATTCAAGTTGAAATCAAGTTCAATTCCAGCCCTGTTTTCCAGTTTCAAGGCTTGAATTCAACTTTTATTACATTTTATTTCAATAGCATACTCCAGCAAAAGGGAAACAAAAATTCAAGTTTGAAATATTTTTGTTAAAAAAACAAGTGCTAGAGTTTGAAATATACTTTACTTCAAGCAAAATTTAAAGCACTTGAATTTTTAAAACCTATGTGCTTATTGGGTACTTACCTGACGTTTATTTTTTGAAAACATATAAAATTTAAACATTTGGGGTCGCCTCTGTACAAAAGCTGTTTTCAAACAAAGACTTCGCCGGAACGCGAAATGGAGCAATTATCTTGTGTGCCCTGCTCTACCTTTACTAACAAACGCATAATTTATTTGTTAGCTTTTGTTGTTTTTAATATTTTGTGAAATAAAAATTTCAAATATTTTTATGACAAATATTTTTGTTGTACAAAATTCGAAAAAAAGAAAATTTATGTATACACAGTGAGAAATTACCAGTGGTGCAAAAAATCTCCCACTGACATGCCACTGAGTAACTATGGCGTTAAAACTAAATGACTGGCAGAATATTAGTTTGGGCAGATTTGCAAACGTTTGGAAAAAGTGTTTTGCCACTATTTGTTTTACAAAAGATTCGGGGGTTCATAGAAAAACCACTGGCAAGGAAATGATTTAGAGTTAAAAATTACGAACGGTATACGAATCAATGAACAGGGAGATTATTGATTTTGATGAATCTTTGCTAAAAAAGGTGGGCGCACAGTGGTTACTCTACATATTTCCAAGGCATTCGATCATGTATTACACTTATAGAAATAAATCTGTAAAAATAGCAGAAAAAGTTAATAAAAATTAGTTTAAAAAAGTTAAAGTCGGGCATGCCGACTATATAATACCCTACACCAGTCTGGTTAAAAGCCAACTAATGTTTAGATTTTAAATTCGAATGGGTTAAAATGGACTTGTGTCAAAATTTTCTATAAAATGTTAAAAGAATAGAAAATCGGAAATATAGGCCATATTGGCGATGGGTCCGAATATAGACCGATCCTATCTAGAATCAATAGGCTTTGTCCTTGGGACTATGTGAGTCAGCGAGCTAAATTTCATTGAAATATCTTCGTATTTGCGACCTCCAGCGTGTAAACAAGCCAATTTTTTGGGGACCCTTACATGGGCACTAGGTCTAAACATGGACCGTCGTCCTTGTGCCGACGTAAGTCGGTGTACCAAATTTCATCCAAATATGTTAATATTTGCGACCTGTAGAGTGCGCACAAAAATGCATGGACAGACAGACGGACTGGCGACCGGACAGACGGACATCGTTAATTCGAAATAAAAAGTGATTCTGAGTCGATCGGTATTACTATAAGGTTGGTCTAGGTCCAATATTTTTTGCTGTTACAAACATCAGCACACAGTTATTTTTATGATTTTTTAAAAATATCATTAATATATAATTCTTATTATTTAAAGCTTGTTTAGTAGGGATATAACTTTTTGCAATTTTTTGCAAATATCAAAATGGCCCTAGCATAGTCGAATAGGCCATTGAAAATTATATAAAAAAATGCTATTACTTTTTCGCAGTTGTCAAAAAAGTTCACCCACCAAACGCGGTAAAGTTTTTAAATGATTTATTTTTTTACTTATTTACCTAAAAGGCGCAAAAAAGTTTTTTTAATAATATATCAACCTGCATTTAACATTTGTGTAAATACTTACGAAGCTGAATGTATGTCATTGAAAATTACGTTATGTACTTTAATTGTTTTTATTATTCAAAGAAAATTATTAATGTGTTTCAAATATTCCGAGTTTGTGTTTAATACTTAAAAACAATGGATTTTAAAAGAAGTCGTGGGTGAGGTTTTTTATCCGAAATGACCCCAAAATTATTTTTTCGTAAATAACACAACCTTCGCCATCGCGTGGTGCTAGGGCCAAAAATTGGTTATACCCCTATTGTTTAGTGCACAGAGAAAACAGATTTATTGTGGCAATCCAATTTCTTGCCAACTGAATGATTTAGATGCAGCGATAGAATTATTTATTTTTCATAATGAAATGTATTCCTCACACAATTAAAATATATTAATTTAACCGAAATTCTTTTGTAGTCCAGGCTTCTTAAAGTTACAAGGATGGTTCATAGTGTGGTCCACTGCGATTTGGATAAAATTGTAATATGTGCCAAAGGGGGCAGAAAAAATAATGTTTTCAAAAAATGATCTCAATTAAAATATTTTTCATACACACAAAAAACAGAATCATTTTGACAACCGAATTTTTTGCCAACCGAATGCTTTGGTTGGACCACTGATTTTTTTGTTTGTGGTAACAGAAATTCGGTTAACACAACAAAATTTCCAAAGCCAACATTCGGTTGTCTAATTCAATATTATGTTCCACATAAATATTATTTTATTCCACAAAATTTTATTGAAGTTAAAACACTATTTTTGAATTTTCTGGTATTGAACCCGGCCATTCAGGTTAATAGTTCACACTCTTACCCACTGCACCATAATTACTTTTAATTTTCTTAGCCATATTTACTGTTTATATATATGAATATTTTATTTTAATTAAAACAGCATCTAAATTTTGTCTTTCCTGGGCTTCGAACCCGGAAATCCGGCATATTAGGCCAACTCCTCACCCACTACACCACAAACACTTATTAATTTTAATGACAAATTTTGAATTTATATGTTTTATTTGGAAAACAAATACGGTATAAAATTCGTTTACCAATACCAATTAATAGTTGTGTGTGTTAACAATACAATCCACAATTCGGTTGGTTCTACAGAAACTCGACTTTAAGGTCATATTTGATTAGGATACCCGTATTTGTTACCACTTTCGAATATTGAAATTTTTTTAAAAAAGGTTATAGCTAACACCAATTTTTTTGTATATTCACTAAATAAATGGCTGCTTCTACTGCATAGAATTACTAAACTGATACTAATTTTGAAATTGATTGGAGATACCAATAACTTGTTAAAAGGATGGTTTTTTAGTTCATATTCCCTATTTTTAATACCTAGTAAAATGTTTTTGGTGTAGTATTCAATTATAGGTAACTCCAGATAAAATAACGTCCTGGCAAATTCATTTTAATGGTCTTGATCGAAATCCAACCTGGGTGTATCTACTAAATTTTCAACTGAGTCTCAGATGATATACCCGTTATGGAGCTTCAGTTGATCGTTCTAATTAAATTTAACTAACGTTATTTCCAAAATTTTACTAACGGAGATTTCAGTTACCGGCAACAAATTGTTCACTTAAATGAAAAATTCTTTTTTGGTAGCTAATAACCAATTAAAAAATGTTAATAGGAAGTGCAAAGATTTGTATTTGGTTGTTAGTTAAATACGAGTACATACACTCTCTATTTATAATATTGCAAAAAACAAGAAAAGTACAAATTACATCACAAATAATTCCTTCATTTTAATCTCTTTATCATCCCGAATTCAAGGATTTTTAAACCAGCAGCAGTTGTAAATCTTCCTGTTCAAAGCCTTGATTGATGATAATTATCTTGCTCCAAATGTTGTTTATATCTTATTGACTTCGAGGCACAATAATTTTTTAAAATTTTTATTTATATTTCTTGAATTTATTTTATTTTTGACACTTTTTTTATTACAAAATTATTAGTTATTAATAAATCAACACCCAGAAAACAGTCTCAGTTGTGGCCACCGAATTTGTTGCCAATCGAATTCGTGCGGTTACGACAACTATCTTTATATTAAATTATATTTTTCGTCGTGAAAGCCAATATTCGGTTGTCTTATTCAATATTATGTTCCACATAAATATTATTATGTTCCACAAAATTTGATTGAAATTAAAAAACTTTTTTTTGAATTTTCTGGTATTGAACCCGGCCATTCAGGTTAATAGTTCACACTCTTACCCACTGCACCACAACTACTTTTAATTTTCTTAGCCATATTTACTGTTTATACATATTAATATTTTATTTTAATTTAAAAAAAAACATAAATTTTTGTCTTGTCCGGGATTTGAACTCGGAAATCCGGCGTACTAGGCCAACTCTCTACCGACTACACCACAAACACTTATTAATTTTGAAGTCTAATTTTGAATTTATATGTTTTGCTTGGAAAACAAATATAGTAAAAAATTCGTTTACCAATACCAATCAATAGTTGTGTGCGTTATCAATACAATCCACAATTCGGTTGGTTCTACAGAAACTCGACTTTAAGGTCATATTTAATTAAGATACCCGTGTTTATAGTTACCACGTTCGAATATTGAAATTTTTTTAATAAAGCTTATATGTACCACCAATTTTCTTGTATATACACTAAATAAATGGCTGCTTCTACTGCATAGAATTACTAAACTGATACTAATTTTAAAATTGATTGGAGATACCAATAATTTGTTAAAATGATTGTTTTTTAATTCATTTTCCCTATTTTTAATACCTAGTAAAATATTTTTGGTGTAGTATTCACTTATACGCAACTGCAAATAAAATAACGTCCTGGCAAATTCATTTTAATGGTTTTGATCGAATTCCAACCAATCTTTTTCCTGGGTGAACTAACACAAAAAGTATTCACATTTACTATAGAAAAGAAAAAGTCGATTTTAAATCACAAAAGTCGACTATTATTTTAAATTTCTTACCATACAAAATATTTAAAATGTACCTTAAAATTCTGTTTTAAATTTGAACTTTTCGTTTGTTTTTATTTTATATTTATTTTGTTTTCAAATTTTGTTTACATTTACATATTTACAAATTTCATTTTTATTTTTGAATATTTTGTTTTGATTTTCAATAAAAATAAACAAAATTTTTTAATGTATGTGTTTGGCATTATTTTAAAAGTTCTATTTTAAATATTTTGTATGGTACGGTAAAAACAAAACCTTTGCTTTAAAATAAAGTCGACTTCAACAAAAATATACCTTTGAAAAATATTGATAGTAAGGCTGATTGATTTTTAACTTAAGGAAAGTTAATGATAATTAGTAGGGCAAGGAATTTCATGCACTTAAAAATGGAAAATATGCGCCTAAAATATGCGGTTAAAAAAGAAAAATATGCATTAAAAATATAAGAAATATGCACTAAAAACTATTATCTTTGCAAAAATTACTAAAACTTAAAAATGTATTTAAGTTAGTTATTTTACAAACAGACACAGAACTCGAAGATTTTCCGTAGGTTAATAAGGTTTTAAGAGTGTTTATTTTGATTGAATCAAAATATGAAAACGTATGAATTTTTTATATTTTTTTACAAAATAAAAAATGCTCCTAAAAATTAAAAATATGCACAAATATGCATTAAAAAGGACAAAATATGCATTAAAAGGGCACCAAATATACATTTACAGTCAAGATATGCAAAACATGCATTTATGACAAAATATGCAAAAATATACAACTACAAATCGATGCCATTTTGTTCTAAATTTGATGATTCGGATAAATATTTAGTCCAAATTAGTTTTGGACTATCGAGAAAAAACATGCATTTGCATGAAATTCCTTGCCCTAATAATTAGTTTAGTTATTTTAAAATATTCTAATTTCAACTGAGGTTTTTGCTAACTGAGCTACTGAGGAATTTATTGGAGTACATTTGTTACTTTTTATAATAAAATTAATTTTTCGATTAACATATTCATTTTAAAATTTTATTCGAATAATAGATTAGAAAAACATTCAAATAATTATTTGCAGGATTTAATCGATTAAAATAAAAATTCGGTTAATTGAATACCCTACTATTTATACCACCAATACTCGACCGAAGATGGAATACAAGTCTAGGCCATTGGCGCTCATCACTGACTGTAGTGTATCCATCTCTGAAAAAAATCGCCCTAAAATATGAAATACATCTACTCGCAAATATATAAATGTTTGCAAGCAAACATATATATATTTATCATTATTATATTTGCACTCCACAAACATAATAATGATAAAATAAAAATGCAAATATATTTTTGTTTAAGTTGGAAAATATGACTAACATTCAAATATTACAGTGTTTGCCTGGAGACATACATATTATAATGATAAAAATAAAATAATTGAAAACACACCTCAAACATAAGTATAGTAGTTTATAAACATATATATAATTGCATGTAAATATATCCAACAATCTCTTTTTTCTGCGTGTATTGACTTATTGGGGCATCGTCGGATTGTGGCCTGTTTGACTCTGTACTATCGATATTACTGAGTTCCCAGAAAATAGATTCGGTACTGACAACCTTTGTTGTAGCCAATCGAATGGTTCGGTTGTGGTAGCCGATTTTTTTAGTTGCAAAAACAGCAAACTGACTAAGAAAGGACTAATTTGACAGTAACAACGGAATTTCAGTTGTATCAAGAATAATTCGGTAGTCGCAACCGAAAAATTTGTTTGATGCATTCTATTGGCAACATATTCCGTTGTCACCATGAATCTATTTTCTCTGTGTGGGAAATGTTCTGCTGAGATAAATAAAATTATCCAAAATACTCCCTTCTCTAGTAGATCACATCAGTTAGTAGTCGATTGACCAGTGGATCGCACAACGAATTACAGATAAAATTCGTTTATCAGCCGTACTCTTCGTATGTGAGATAGACTCGCTCAAGAAGTCTTCCCTGTTACTTACAATGTAGAGAAAATCAAATACTTGCAATCACTGCTCTTTCTTTTCTCCTTCCCATAACCTATTTTCCTTATAACAACACAAAGTATTGCATTAGGAATGCATCCCCTGAGCGTGAGTCTATCATAAAAAGGTCTTTAACCTATATTCATATAAATGGCAATCCTGGATCCACGGCATAGCCAATATGAATATCAAAATTTTTGATTTGTCAAGTGCTCGTAAATTTCAGACATGCTGCCATAAAAAAGTGGCCTGATTTTTATCACACTGTTTAACCCTTGAACGTGAAATTGGGTCGCTTTAAAAAATATGTATTTTCTTCTCATCTATCACATATCCGAATTTCATCGCAGTTTTGCTTCCTTCACACAAAAAAAAACTAGGTAATATTACCTAAAATTATAGGATAATATCACCTATTTTCAAAGGCAATATAGAGTTTCTTATATTTTTCGGCAATATTACCAAAAAAATAGATAATTTCTATGTGACTTTTATGTTCGAAAAATCACCTATAATTTTTGTTAAATTAGCAAGAAGAAATTGGTGTATTACCAATTTCAATGTAGGCAAACTACTGGTGATATTACTTTGATATTAGGTATAATTTTATTGAAAAAATCCTCCCAAATAATAGTATATATACATTTTTTTTAATTTAAATTTATTTATTAAAAAATATATAAAAATACATATAAATTTCACCAATGATTTTTCTAAAGGAAAGAGTCCACAGAATCTGAGGTTTTCTATGCAAAAACGTCATATAATCGGAGGAAAAAGTCTTCTTCTTCAGACTCTGATGGTTTTCTATAGGAATAAATTGTTAAGATGTGATCTTTTTTCCATAGAAAAAAGGTCATGAAATTTTCAGGGCTTTTCTGTCGAAAAATTTGCTTAGATTCAGATAGTTTTTCTATAAAAGAATTCCTTAGATTCTAAGGGTTTTGGTAAAAATTCTTCAGATTCTGAAGGAGTAAGTTAGATTCTCAGCTCCTCTATAGGAAAGATTCTATTCTCAGGGCTTTCTTATAGAAAATATTACCATGTTCTGAGATTTCTCTATACGAAGAAGTTATATTCTGAGCGTATTCCTATTCCCATTCGAATAAGTTATATTCTGAGCGAAGAAAAACGCCCTAAGATTCTGAATAAGTTATCAGATTCTGAGGGTTTTTCTATAGGAGACTGACAGATTCTGAGGATTTTTCGATAGGAAAATACCTCAAATTCTAGGAGATTTTCTATAAAAAGTCATCATATTCTGAGGGTTCTTCTAAAGGAAATAGCCCACGGATGCTAAAGAATTTTCTGCACAAAAAAGATCTTCAGATTTTGAGGAAAAAGTCGTTGGATTCTGCGAGTTTTCTGTAGGAACAGTTTCTGAGAATATAAGGGGTTTCTTTAGAAAAGTGTTTTTCTTTAGAAAAAGATTCCATAGAAGAAATGTTTCATAACCTGAGGGAGTTCTCAGAGTTTGAAGGTTTTTCTACAAAAATTGTCCTCATATTCTGATGGGTTTTAAAATGTTCATTTATGGAAAAGTTTTCTCAGAGTCTAAGGGTTGTTTTATACCAAAAATTACTCAAAATCGAACTGTTTTTTATAAAAAACATTAGGGAACGAGCTCAGATTATGCAGGGTTTTTCATAAAAAAAATTTTTTTAGAAACTATGGGTTTTTCTATAGAAAACGTTTTAAAATTTTTTTATAGGAAAAATTCCTCATAATCCGAGGTGTTTGATAAAAGAAAAAGTCCTCATAATCTAATAGTTTTTCTATAAGAAAAGTCCTCAGATTCTGTGGGGTTGTAATAGGGAAAAGTCCCCAACTTCTGATGATTTCTATAAGAAATACCTTAAAATCTAAAGATTTTTCTACATGAAAACGTGCTTACAACCTCAGAATCTAAACGCCCCCAGAATAATAAATTCTTAGAATTTTTTCATATAGAAAAATACACAGATTCTGTAGTTTTGTCTACTAAAAAATCTTCAGTTTCTATTCCGTTAAGAAAAACTATTAAAAACATTACTTTTTCTATGGAAAAACCTTCAGGCTTACAACACTTTTCCTATAAAAAATGCTCAGATTTTAAAAGCCTTTTCCTATAGAAAATCCTTTTCCTACAGAGAAAGCTTTAGATTCTGAGGAATTTTTTATGTAAAAAAAACCCTTAGGGAAATACTTTGAAATTCCCAGGAATTTTTTCTATAAAAGCCCTCTGATTCCGAAGTTTTTCCTATAGACTTTTTCTTTTGGAAAATTCCTCAGATCCTATAGACCTTTGCCCTGGAAAACACTTCATAGAAAATCTACACTTCTACAGAAAATGTACCAGATTGCTGAGGGTATTCAAAAAACTCAATCTATAAGAAAACTATCATACTAATACAAGTTTTCCCAAAAAAAATTCTATGAATTTTGTTTCCATAAAAATACCCTCGGAATGTGAGAAAACTTTTCAGGTTGTAACCTGATGACTTTAGAAAAATACTCATATTCTGATAATCTTTCCTATAGAAAAACCATCGGATGCTGAGTATTTTTCTTCCCTAAAGAGAATATCATAAATGGAGGCTTAAGATAAAGCCTTTGCAGAACAATACGTGACAATCAAATTAAATGCTAGTTCAGCATGAATAATACATTATAAAAAATCCAAAAGGTCGGTATATTCACTTATTTAATACGTTGGTCAGGGAAACGGAAGCTACCCGCCATAGCACAATGGACAACTTAACTGCGGGAGGAATAAATTTAAATTATTTTTAATACTGCTGGAACCATGTACATTATCTTAAACATTACATTTAAAATACTTAAAATCACTATCCAACAATTGTATAATCCAAGGATCCACAACGCCACATGTATTCGTACATTACAATATACGATAATTAAAAAATATATTTACATAATTTTATTAAATAAAAATTTAATAAAAAAACAAACAATCGTGTAAAAGTTTTTTTGCTTTAGTTCTAATTTCTATAAATAGAATTAAAAGCTTGAATGTTAAAAAGCACGAATCATTGCTTTACCTATTGAAGGAACTTCAATAAATAAGCACAACTACAACATAGGGAAAAAAATAATAGCTTTGTTAAAGACATGTGATTATAATAATGTAATATGGATAAGTAAATCTCTGAGTGGGGTCGCGTGAATAGGGTCGATTTTAATCCACGTAAAACCCAATGTTGTTTGCTGACTCATAAGACCGCGGAGTCAGAAGCTCTTTGTTCTGGGCATGAGAATCCATTGTGATGTCCGCTGGAAATATCACGTCATTCAAGTGTCCAAAGAGGCATTCAAGTGTCTTGGCTTTCTTAACCGCCCTACGGGGAAAGGGACCGGTCCCAGATGACACGCAGGATAGGTTCCAAGGGGGCGGAGACCGGTCGTTGATCGGTCTTTTTGTTTGAAACAGACATATCACTTTAACATGGCGTTGTCATTGGAAATGACCAATTGCCACAGTTTAGACACATTGTGGCAGTAAGGTGGTGTGTCTAAAAATAGCTTTTCAAATAAACTAATAAAAAATTAAGAATTAAAAATAATCTACTTGGCGTCGAAGTAGGGCTCGATAACCCAACTTCCTTCTTGTAAGGCAAACGCTCTACCGTCTGAGCTAATGTTGCTTATGCGTGATGGCTGGCTAATGGTTAAGTTATATATTTTTCGTTTCTGTTCAAATAAAAACGAGAAAGAAAAAACAAACGCACACACAGCAAATAAAAAAGACATGGAAAAGAAAAAAATAGAAAAGAAAACAACATTAACACACACACAAATATGGTGGAAGTGCCTTGAATATGCCCCCGATTGACCGGTCATGGGATAGGTCCCTTAATGGCAGTTGACTAGTTTTTGCGTTGGCCATAATTAAATTAAAAAATCAATTAAAAATTAAAAAATTATCTCAAAAACTCTGAAGAAAAATTAAATGAAATACCAATTGTTAAAACTAAAACAGCTTTAACATTAAAAAAACGTTGAAAATACAAAACTTAAAATTTCTTAGCAAAATATTATAGAAATTTAAAATAAGAGCTAAAATAAGCAAATCGTGAAAAAATAAAGTTAAAAATAAACAAATTTTTAAAAATATGCCGCGAATTTTGTTTTTTATTTCGGTATCGGTCAAGTTTTTTTAAAAGCAACAGTGAAAATAACTGATCAGATAATACTTAGAATATTAATTTATTTTCTTTTGTTCATATTTGTAATAATTTAGTAATATGCCTTCGGTTGACCGGTCACGGGATAGGTCCTTGGAGGGCAATTGACTCCTCATTCCCCGTAGGGCGGTGTAAGAACTACTTCACTTCTTCTGATCTCCTTAATATTTATACCACCTATATCCGGCCGAAAATGGAATACAACTCCCATATATGGGCAGGGGCTTCAAAGTCTATTTTGGAGCTTTTGGACCGTGTACAAAGGAGGGCGTCGGCGCTCATTAATGAGAGTAGGGTATCCAGCTCTATTGACTCGTTGGAGCATCGTCGGAATGTGGGTTGTGTAACACTGTTCTATCGTTACTACCATGGGAGGTGTTCTGCTGAGGTAAGTGCACTTATCCCGATGCCCCGTGTTTTTGGCCGTAACACGAGCTTGTACAGTAGATCTCATCCGTTTGTGGTCGATTGTCCAGTTAGTCGCACAACGC
Organism: Leucophora obtusa; assembly: GCA_949987735.1. Lineage (NCBI taxonomy): Eukaryota > Metazoa > Arthropoda > Insecta > Diptera > Anthomyiidae > Leucophora > Leucophora obtusa. Next base: position 116,377,767 of record OX465295.1, on the reverse strand, counting down.
ATTATAGAGAGAATTCGTTCATTAGTCGAACCGCCCGTATGTGGAATAAACTCCCCGCAGATGTCTTTCCTGATACTTAGAATTTAGAGAAATTCAAGTCAAACGTTCACAAACACTACTCCCTCCTTCCCATAACCTATTTTCCTGATATCAACACAATGCATTGCATTAGTAGGGGGCATCCCCTGAGTGTTGGTCTATAGTAAAAAAAAAAAAAAAAAGTAAAAGTGTTTGAATTTACTTCTCAAAATGCATTTCTTTGAAATTTAACATATATATACAAAAAACTAAAATCTACATTATAGCCTAGAGAGGACCCCATAAAGACAATCTGATGATAGTGATGCGGTGTCACTTGAAAATGCATTAATTGTCAACCATTGGTTCTAGGAAAGTTTTGTTCATAAGTTTTTTTCTCTATTGGTTGTAAAATAAAAATTGTAAATTCTATTTAAAACTTGTAATATTTGATATTAAACCGAACAAAAATAACACTAATTGTAACAATCTTCAGATCAACTAAAAATCTACAATAAAATAAAAATTTAATTTAAAATGAAACAGAAAAAAATTGTTTATATTTTGACATTTCGAATTTTAAAAAAATATTCGAGGGTTTTCATCAGTTAAATTCAGAGACTTATAATATAGAGATGCAACATCGATAATTTTGTAAACAAACTGTAGATGTCGCTAGCATGTGGGAAATTTTGTCAAAGGAGGATTTTTTTTTTGGGAAATTTTCTCAAGGGAGGATTTTTTTTATGTCAAATGAGGTTTTACAGAGTTGTTAGGTAAGGGGATTTGGGCCCAAGTTAGGGATTTCGAATTTGTTTTGGGGAAATATTAAAAAATTTGTAAATTTTAAAAGATTTAGTTTTAGGCCCAAAATAAGAAGAATTTTGGTATAAATTATATGCGTATTATTTCAAATTAAAGTCGATCAAATTAGGTATGTTGAAGAATTAAAAAATTTATACAAAATATTTGAATTATGGAGGAAATGTTCTCCAAATATTTATAAATCTTGAAATAACGAAAGGCAACCAACCTCAATAATTAATCAAAAAATTTTCTATTTTCCAAATACTGAAATTGTTACATGCAAAGGATTTAGAAAAAATAAATTTTGTGTATGCTCGAAAAGTACCAGGGGTTTTCATATACCTTCTGAATCGTGTAAACTCGACTTATGCAAACTTAATGTTCAAAAGAATTTACGACCCCTAGAACTTACACCTTACTAGATTTACAAATTTTAGAAAAAAAAGACTTCACCATAATGTGACTTTTCACCATCGTATGAAAATGAAAATTGTGTAGAAGTTTTACTATCGAAAATTTATTATACGTCTTTTATTTTGAAACGGTGAAATTTAAGCTTAATTTTGATTTGTCTTTCGTATAATAAAATTTCTTTAGTTTCACAATTTTAACAAAGCTTTGAGGCCTTTAAAGTTCGAGTGAAAACGTAAATATTTCTTCGTAAAATATTAAATTTTATTTAATTTGCTCACTCATTTCCTAATAATTTTCTAAAATTAAGAGCGATGCCAACTTAGCTCCTTTTTTTTGGGTTTTTGTTTGAGTTAAAATGAATTGGGTATAACATTGGGGATTTAAAATGGGAATAAGCTAAAACCTTTTGGGCAACACTGCTCCCCAATAAAATGAAACAGTATTGCCAGGAAAACAAAACAGCAGTCAGCGCCATCTGTTGCATTAAAAACCGGTGTTGCCATTCATCAGGACCATGGGAGACCCCTGGTTAACTTTACATTGCTAATAGGTAAAATCAGGGGTATGGCATCACCAAAAAAATAAGTTATAAAAAAATCGTTATCACTAGATGGCACTTTGTAAAAAAATTGACAATTTTCTTTTTTTATTTAAATTTAAATAATAACAAACAACAAAGGAAAAAATACAAACAAATATTTTAAATTTTATTATTTGAATATATTCCGCGTTTGCCTTTTTCCTTATTTAGAGCAGTTCTCAATAGTTTTTGAGTTTTTAAATATAGGCTCAGCTGATACTAAATTGATATTAAATAGTTGCTCAGGTAATACTAAATTTCAGCGCCCTCTGTCGGTGAGTAGTGTAAGTTTTGATTTCCTATCTCTATAATTAATAGTTTCTGGGTAAAATAAATACATATTGGCATACGTAATAAAACTATTCTTTTAAATTTCACCCTAAAATAGGCTACCTATGCCAGCCAAGGCAATATACCCTCGATTATTTTTTTGTGTGTTGAGAGTATAAGTTCGATTTACATTCGTAACGGTACTTTTTACAATTATGAAATTTTTACAGTTAATTCCAATGACCAAAAAATATGAATTTTGATCAAGAAACGAAATCGAAAATTGTGCAACTTATTTCATTTTAGCGGTTATGGCTGGATATTCTACATATTAATAGTTATTGATTATTATCAAATCGTGAAAGGGAACATACCACATTAATGTCTACATATATGATTTTTTTTTATCAAATTTAAGTAATAAATTTTTGGATTTTTTTTTAATAAAAACAATTTTTTATTGAAAATACTGTATAATTACTTAAATTAACTTTTTGACTATTTTAAAATACATAATTTTTTCTTGTTTATTTTTTCGTATTTATTTTTTTTAATGTATTTTATAAAAAAATATATATATTATCTCTATTATGCTTGTTTGATTGGTAAAAATGTGAGTAAAAGAGTTCAATACAATCTTTATTTGTGAATAAAAAAACAAAACATTCATTCCAATCAAGAAACGAAAAAATAATTGTAACCCATTTATTTTTGTATTAATCTTTTTTTTTCCTTTAGAAGCATAACATGGCATGCTCGATGTGTCGAAATAATGCATATGACAATCATTTCCTTACCACTCTCCTTTCCTCATTAAAATGAGTTTCTTTTACTCGAAATGTTTAGTGAATTTTTTTAAATTTTTCTTATATTGCTGGCAACCGAATTTGTTCCCAATCAAATGGTTCAGTTGCAGCAACCGAATTTTTTTTTATTATGGCGACAGAACTGTTATTAAGACTGCCGAAATTCTGCTATCACAATCAAGTTATTCTCAATTGGTTTTCTTCCATCACAACCAAAAAGTTCGGTTATCACTACCGAACGATTCGATTGGCAACAAATTCGGTGTAAATTTTTTTAAAATTTTTTTGTATTGAAAAATATTGTGTAGATTTTACTTAAAATATTAAAATTTGATTTTGAAATTTTTCATTACATTTTTTGACAACTGAGTAAAATTTTTATCATAATTTTAAATTATCACAGAATTAGAAACTTTAAATATTTCTTAATAGTAATATGTAGGGTAAGGAATTTCATGCACTTAAAAAAAGACAAATATGCATTAAAAACATAAAAAAATATGCACTTAAAACGATTATATTTGAAAAAATAAAGAACTTTAAAACATAAAAATATATGTAAGACAGACACAGAACTCGAAACTTTTCCATATGCAAATAAGGTTTTAAAAAATGTTTATTTTTAATACACTGATAGAATTTTCGTTCATACTATTAATGAATCGATTTCATTAATCTGAATTCACTGATTTAATGAAAAAATTTCATTGAGTTAATGAAAAATTCATTAATTTTTGAATTTTTTCATTATATATTTTCAACTAACCCGTAAGATATGCTATAATTTTATAAGGGTTTTGAATTTGCTAATTACTAGATATACAAATAGATATACATATGTTCCAGTAATGAACGCTAGGGTTGCAAACTGAAATTATTTAAATATAAAAGTCCAAATAATAACATCATTTTGTTTTGGCTATTTAGATCAATCGGTAACGCGATAATGTTTACATTCTGGTGATTGCGGGTTCAAGTCGACTTCAGGGAGATGTCAAAAACGTTATAAAAACGAAAAAGAAATATATGTACAAATAAAAGTTAATAAAATGAAAATAAATAAAAAAAAAGTAACGCAAAAAAATATATTTTTTTCAATTAGTTTTCATTTAATGAATACGTTTCATTGATCTAATGAACGCGTTCTTTGGGGACTTTTCAATGAAAAAAATCATTGGATTATTGAACAAATTCATTAATACTATGCACAAAATTCTATCAATGTAGTAAAGAAAAAAAATTGTAATTTTCATTGAATCGTATCGTATCGTATAAAGTTCTTATATTTTTTACAATTTAAAAAATGTTACTTAAAATTAAATATTTGAACAAATATGCATTAAAAAGCACAAAATATGCATTTGAAGTCAAAATATGCAAAAATATGCATTTTTGTCAACATATACAACAACAAATCGATGCCATTTTGATTTGAATTCGATGATTCGGATAAATATTTAGTCTATAGCTTTGGACTATCGAGAAAAAACATGCATTTGCATTAAATTCCTTGGCCTAGTAATATGCATTTAGTACTTACGTGCGTATGAGTAATATTTATATTTCACATTACTCATACGTTTAAACTGCGTATATTTTTATAAAACAATTTCTCGTATGAATTAAAAAGTGATTTTAATAATAGGGAAAAATGTGGATTTTTAAGCAACCACTTCCCAATTTTAGTCTACTTGTGAGTAGACTGTTTTTGTAGTGTCATTTATAATACATGCTATTCTTCAATTGTATATTCAAATTTGGTAAAGTCCAAGTTAGTTTGGAAGTATCGTAATAAAATAAAGTAGCCCTCTTGTAATGAATAAAAAGAGAATAAAAAATAAAAGTATTGTGTTTTTCCGTTTTCTTGTGCGTGGACTTAAATGTCAAGTAATAAAGTAGTAAATATCTATTTATCAAATATATTTATCAAAAATAGTTTCTATACTGTTTTAATATATTGAATTGTCTGCAGATACGTTGTGTTACTTTATGACGGGACTAATTAAGGCTTAAGCACCGTAAGTTGTTTTTCACGTGAACAAATTTCACTCGAACTTTAAATGCTTTAAATTGCAATTTATGGTATAAAAATTAATAATTTTTTTAATTTTATAAAAAAGCCACAATCACAGTAAACACAAAATGTCACTTTTTCACCAGAAAAATATTAATCTTGTACATTCAATTTGCGTGGAATCAAAGTCTACACAATTTTCACGCGAAACTTATTGTCTTGAAAATTTACCTTTTTTATATCGAGTATAACAGTTTTTCCACGTGAACCTCAAGCAACTTACGGTGCTAAAAGTAATTACTTTGAAGTAATTGCTAAAGTTTATGCAAATGACCCAATATTTAAGCAGACTTTTCCCTTTTTAAGCAAGTTCTTTACTAGATTGCCAAAAAGAATTACATTATGGATGAATTTTATTTAGAACCCTTAAAATTATTTAACTTGTAGCATAAATCATGGCATAGTTATACTAAATTAACCGCAAAAAATATATTTGTAGATGTATGAAAAATCTTTACTCATATTTCCAATCAATATCATTTTAAGTATTGCATTGAAAATTCATATTTATGTAAATTATGTATATTTTTCCTTATACTCAATTAATCAAGTAGTTGTTTTCTATCAGACCTGGGGAATTTCAATTACATTGTAATTGCAATTACAATTACTTGTAATTTGTAATTGAAAATTTTCAATTACAAATAAATGTAATTGAATTTAAAAAAAGAAACTCAGTTACTTTACATACAATTGTAATTGAAAATTTTCAATTACAAATTACTTGTAATTGAAAGTGATTTCAATTACAAATTTTAATTACATTTAGAATTAGAAAATGTTTTTTGTTAAAGTTTTGCAAAAAAATTGGCTAAGATAGACGGGATAGGTGTGGCCAGGCATAAAAAAATACGTCATGTTGAGTTGATGCCTAATTTGTGCTTTTTGCGTTGTTTCTCTTCCCAAAAAAATGTAATTGTAATTGACATTTTTACAATTACAATTACATGTAATGTGTAATTGAAAATTTTCAATTACAAATTTCATGTAATTGTCCTTTTTTTAATTATAATTACAATTACATGAGATTGTGTAATTGCAGGTCTAATTAATTACAAAATATAATGATTAACCCCGAGGTCTATTTTATATTCTCTTTATCTCTTTCTTCCTACCCAGTATGTTCAAAAAGTATTTGGAATTCTAAAACAAACACTATTTGATAAAAAGAAAACAAATTGAGAATGATAGTAGTGCAGTACTCCTCGCTCATGGTCACAACTCTTAAAATTAGTTGCAAACAGAATTTTTTTTTAAATTATAGTAATAAAAGGAAAAACACTATTTACTATAAAAACTGAAGATAAAAAAATGTATCTTGACAATTGCTTTTCTTCATGTCCGCTACCGCGGGAGCCCAATTTTACCAATAAGCGTTTTTATTGTCAAAATTATGTGTACATTGTTGTTGCTTCGTGTAAATTAAATTCCCTCGGGTACACGCGCCAACGACCTGGAACAGATCTAATATATGGTAATATTTGGTCTCGAAACCTAAAGAGAACATGAATATATGAGACAATATATGACTTATAGCAACGTATATTAAGTATATCGTACTTGAGCATATACGAGTTCTTGGTTGGAAACTTGATGTTCTCATATGTGTAGTATTTATGTTCATATATGCCCTATTGGCAGTCCCATTTTTAGTAATTTCACAATTCTATAATGCTGATATGATAAAATGAAACAGGATAATTTGTATATTTTAAAGAAAACTTTTCTTTACCAACACAAAATTATGTAAAAACAATCTGCCATTTCAAGGTTATTGAAAATTTGTTTTCGTCCTTTTTTGTCAAAATTTACATTATCATTGAACTTGTCTTATTTGATGCCCACTTGCTGCAGCTATATAGTTTTGTCGCAGCTACAAACTCTCAAAAGTTTGACCACCTAACGGCATCGCACAATTAGTTCGTAAACAAGTACATTTAGCTCGTAAACAAGTATGTATATTTAATTCGTAAACAAATGCATTATACCAAAGGCCTTCCCTTCCTTTTTCTTTTCCACCTTGTTCCCACTATCCCTGTTCTCGCTCTTACCAGCTCTCACTCTCTCTTTCTGTGTCTTCGTTATTAGGTTGTTCGCCACATTCGGTGGCGGATGTAACCCAACACCATTATGCTGAATGTAATTCGATAATTCCCTACGCTCAGTCAAAATTGGCCCACAAATTTTGGTCTTCATAAAGAAAATAAATGGAAATGCGTATAAAAGCTTACAAAAAGTATTGTAATCCCATATCAAATAATATTTTGAAAGTCTGTACGTCACGTTTTTTTGTAATTTTTTTTAATTTTATTTTTTTGGAAAGGTTTTAGTAAAATGTAATTAGCTATGCAATTGATGCAGCTCCTTTCAGTTTGATGGATACAAGTTGTAGAAATCCTCACATTCTTGGGGAAGAATGGTTTTAATATATCATTTAATACCTAATAATTAACAATTAAATGGCGATTTCCTCACTCCAAACTTTATTAAAGGTTTAAAGTTACTGAATCCCGCAACCAATTGACAATATGTCAATTTAAAGTAAACCAGCCAGCAAAATAAGCCCTCAGATATTACACATGGGTTAGGGTGTAATACAACATGTAATTGTTGTAAAAGTTCTTTGCTTTCGTTCTAATGACAATTAAAAGCTTGAATATTAAATACAACATACACACTTACATGTTGGTTTTTAATTTTTATTTAAAAATAAAAATTGTTTTTTTTTTCGACCTATTTAATTGATTAATTCGAAATTTATTAATTTAGTTCGAGGCCAATTTCCTTATTATGAATTAACATAATAATTACTTTTTTCCAAAAATTGCTATTTTTCTTCTTCAGGATACTCTCCTGACAAATACTTCACAGAGTTTTTGCTTTCAAACAACCTCTACACTTTCAGGAATATAAAGACATACATATGCTTTACTACTAAAGGAACTTTGGTTAAATCAACGACTTTAACATAGAGAAAAATAATAGCTTTGTAAGAAACATACGATTTCGGTGTAATAGAAAAATAACTAGTAAAAAGAAGGTTTGAGTTGATTTGTCATTTCCTTATTTGCTTAGAAGTTTGTCTATATACAAAAACTTAAATCTACATTATAATCTAGAGAGAACTCCATAAAGACAATCTGATGATAGCGCTTGGTAGTATTTAAAAATGCATTAATTGTCAAACATTGGTTCTAGGAAAGTTTTTTTCATTAGTTGTTTCTCTATTTGTTGTAAAATAAATTGTGAATTATATTTGGAATTTGTCATATTAGACGTGTTCGTTTACTTACTACAAGTTACTACTTTTACTAGAGCTGGACAAATTGAATATACAAAAAGTAAACAAAACTTACAATAAAAGTGAACAAAAATAACACTCATTGTAAAATTAATTAGGTTCATGCAGATAATTCTCTCAGTGTAGTGATATCTAATTATACGTAATCTACAAAAGAAAATCATTTGTTTTCTATAAGTGTCAAGCCGGGTAGGGTAACACAATGGTGCCTATTCCTACGAAAAGTCTGTGACTCTTAGTTATGACTGTATTCCCCATGTATTTGTTTTTGAAAAGTCATAATAAATTATATTTATTCAAATTTTTGTTTGAAAATTTCAAAAAAATTAAGACCTGGTATCGATACAGTCTTAACCATTTGACGACCGAACATAAACTGCTGGAAAATTGTATTTTTTTGCGGATTCGTGATAATCGACCCAACATTTCTAAAAAAAAGTGTCGTCAAAAATATTTTTTTTCAACTCCTTCATCGAAAAAATCCATGGGACATATGTATATATCCCATTGGTCGTATCGAGTATAGTGTGTTTTGTTATAGTTTTTGAAGAAATAGTTGCATTTTTGGTTTTGTTGTTGTTGTAAATTTTTACATAGAGTGTCGATTACTACACCCAGAAAACAGTCTCAGTTGTGGCCACCGAATTTGTTGCCAATCGAATTCGTGCGGTTACGACAACTATCATTATACTACATTATATTTTTCGTCGTGAAAGCCAATATTCGGTTGTCTAATTCAATATTATGTTCCACATAAATAATTATTATGTTCCACAAAATTGTATTGAAGTTAAAACACTATTTTTGAATTTTCTGGTATTGAACCCGGCCATTCAGGTTAATAGTTCACACTCTTACCCACTGCACCACAATTACTTTTAATTTTCTTAGCCCTATTTACTGTTTATACATATGATTATTTTATTTCATTTAAAAAAAATCTAAATGTTTCTCTTCCCCGGGATTCGAACCCGGAAATCCGGCGTACTAGGCCAACTCCTTACCCACTACACCACAAACACTTATCAATTTTAATGACTAATTTTGAATTTATGTGTTTTATTTGTAAAACAAATACGGTATAAAATTCATTTGCCAATACCAATTAATAGTTGTGTGTGTTATCAATACAATCCACAGTTCGGTTGGTTCTATAGAAACTCGAATTTAATGTCATATTTGATTAGGATACCCGTATTTGTAGTTATCACTTTCGAATATTGAATTTTTTTTAATAAAGGTGATAGATAACACCAATTTTCTTGTATATTCACTAAATAAATGGCTGCTTCTACTGCATATAATTATTAAACTGATAATAATTTTAAAATTGATTGGAGATCCCAATAATTTGTTAAAAGGATTGTTTTTTAGTTAATTTTCCCTATTTTTAATACCTAGTAAAATATTTTTGGTGTAGTTTTCAATTATAGGTCACTCCAAATAAAATAACGTCCTGGCAAAGTCATTTTAATGGTTTTGATCGGAACCCAACCAATCTTTTTCCTTTGTGTAGTTTTTTTGTTTTTCTTATCATGCGAAGTAGTTTGCATATCGCTTTTTGGGCTTAAAGTCGAGTGTTCTAACGTTTTTTCAAAATGATTTTGCTCATTTGGAAAAATCGATTAACAAGTGAAAGAAGAAACCACGTTTAGTAAAAATGCTTACTCAATTTTTCATGATCAATTTAGTAGTCCTTAAAAAGGGACTTTAAATTTTCAGCGGATGGTTTTTGGCAAATTTTTGTTTAAGGATATTTTGTACATTCCATGATGCTGATATGGGGATCATATGAAAGAGGAGAATTTCCACATTTTAAAAAAAGCTTTTCTTTTTTTGCTACTGAAAATTTTAAAAAATATTTTCCTCGTCAGTTTTTGCCAAAATTTATATTATCACTGAACTGGGGAGATTATCCTTTCTTGTTTGATGCCCATTTTGGAGAGAAGTGAAATACTAATGCATACTAATGCCATTTTAGTATGCATTAGTATTTCGAAGTCCTTTAAAAAGGACTTCTGAGGTAATGGATATGCAGTTAATCTATAAATGGTGTCTACCTTCACATATATTTTGATTCCTCCATGAGTGAGAGCAAAATTTGAAAATGTTGCACGTTGTAATATATAACTGCAAGAAGAAAAGAAATAATGAACGTCGATTTTATGCAGCAGATGATGAAGTTATAGAATTGCTTAACACATATGAAAATGATGAAATCCACCAATTAACATCACCAGTATACTCTGTGCCTCTTGGTTGTTATGCTTCGGCCACAATTTGAATACATTCGGATTTCACAAACAATGTTCAGCAACCAAGCAATCACATTTCATCATATCATCGATCATTTAGAATTCAACCAATTTAGAATAATTACAATTCGTCATTTGGAAGAGTTACGACTAAAACCAAACGAAAGGCAATCGATATATCGTCACCTGCATTGCAGAAGGGCGTAACGACACTTTTTATCTTTTTGGAGGAGAAGCAAAAAACATTGTAGAATTACACATTAGGGCGGGTCGATTTAATAATCGCCCATGGCTCAGTGAAAATCGTATTCTAGGGATCAAAATAAGAAACTTTGCCGAAGGAACCATACCTCTAAAACGAATTCTACTACCCCTAACTGTTGACTTTTGTCCCGTAGGGTCAAGTTTTGAAAAATCCCACTTTGACCCATTTAGAGTGCCCCAATCGAGTCCAAATGTATGACCGACCCCCACTAACTTTGGAGGGCCGATCCACCCATGCCAGTGGCACACCCCCTGGAACTCCCCTGGGGGGTTCCCCATACAAACATTTTAAAAAATCACCATTTTTGGCACTTTATTTTATTATTTTTTATTTATTTTATTTATTTTTATTATTTTATTTATTTTTTCTCTTTAGAAATTTATTTAGTCAGAACATATGTAAATGAAAAAATTAATTTAACTTAGTAATAGAAAAGAAAATAAAAAAAATTACTGTTTGAAGTCTTTTTTGCTTTCAAGTCTGGGCATTTTTTCTTTTCTATTACTAAGTTAAATTAATTTTTTCATTTACATATGTTCTGACTAAATAAATTTCTAAGGAGAAAAAATAAATAAAATAATAAAAATAAATAAAATAAATAAAAAATAATAAAATAAAGTGCCAAAAATGGTGATTTTTTAAAATGTTTGTATGGGGAACCCCCCAGGGGAGTTCCAGGGGGTGTACCACTGGCATGGGTGGATCGGCCCTCCAAAGTTAGTGGGGGTCGGTCATACATTTGGACTCGATTGGGGCACTCTAAATGGGTCAAAGTGGGATTTTTCAAAACTTGACCCTACGGGACAAAAGTCAACAGTTAGGGGTAGTAGAATTCGTTTTAGAGGTATGGTTCCTTCGGCAAAGTTTCTTATTTTGATCCCTAGAATACGATTTTCCCTGAGCCATGGGCGATTTTTTTGCCTCCCCACAAATCGACCCAGCCTATTACACATATTTTGGAATTAAAGGATATATTTCTTCTCTTGACTATAGATTTATTTCTGTATATAAGTTTAAATTTTTGTAGGGACATGTATTTAGTATAGTATATCATAATCAATCAAAAACTTGATTTTGAATTTTTTTGTTGTTACGCCCTTCTGAATTTTAGGCGACGATATATATATTTAAAACAAATATCTTTTTCCGAAGTCTTTTTTATGTTTGTTTGTATGAAGAGTTTATTTAATTTTATTAAATTTTTGTTTAATTTAATGAAAAAAATAAAACTATAAAACTTCTTCTTTGTTTACCTTTGACGACCAATGGGACACATATGTCCCATGCTGAATTTGCGCCCTGTGGGCAAGAAAACAAAACTATTCCTAATGTTTTGGTATTTATGAAAACAGGAAGCACAGGTCCATGCTATATCAAAATTTTGGTCTTGCAAAACCAATAACATCTGAATAAATGACATCCAAAAAAGATGAAAAAAAATATTTTTCAGAAGTTGGGATCAATTAATTAGGCGCTAAGAACATATGGGGCCAATTATTTAGTATAATCTGAAATCAAAAACTCTCCTCTATTAATACAAGTCAGTTTAAAAAAAAATCGGTTGTGAAATGTGGAAAATATAACAAAAAATAAAAATGGGACATATATCAACCATAAGTCGTCAAAGGGTTAACATTGACAATTAAAATTTGAATTTTTTAAATTTTATTGTTGTTTTGTATGAAAAGTTATGACTCTCAGTCTTAAAAATAGTCTTAAGACGGTCACAATGAGTCATAAGTAGGAATAGGCACCAATGTCCCGTTAAAATTTAACTTTAAATTAAATTTAAATTTTATATGGCAAACAACAACAATTGTGTCAGTTAAAGTCGCAGTTAGTAGCTAACAGGATATTAATTAATGGGGCTCAGTTACCTCAGTTATTTCAAATTTATTTTTGTACTTTAATTCAACTAAATTGATTAAATGTGCCAAATTTCGAAAAATTATTTATTATTTAATCTGTTACGAGTAAAGGCAAGGCCCTATCCCGGTTTCATTCTTGCCTAACCCGATGTCTTCAAACACAATAAGTGATATGATATGAAATTGCAGGGAAACGTCAAAATTATATAAATGGAGAACACTTGACCATTTCATGGCTATTCAATTTAATCAGGAATTAAATTTTATCAGCAATTAACTCTTAAAAAAAGATTAAAAACTTCAATTTTTACTTTTTTGTCAACAATTTTCTGTTGAAAGTTTAATAGACTACCCTTAAAATATTTTATATGTAAAGACCACTTCAAATGTATTTTAAAATAAATTATATTTTACTACAAAACCGCACAGCTAACATTTCATTAATTTCAAGTTAAAATGAACCACAAATTAATCAAAACAACTAACAAAAAATACTTACATAAATTTTTTTTGGTTTATTTTTTTCAAATCCAAAATGAATGAATAAAATGAATGTTACGAATTCTCAATATTTTGAGTATAATGACTTACGAATGTAGTTAAAATTTACATTTCTTCTACAAATGAAGAATCATTTAAAACAACGAAACTGAAATACTACTTTAATAACTGAGAAATTCTGCTGCAGAATTTCCCCGAATATACTGCGAAAGCATACAACCTGGTGAGTTTTTCCAAAAATGGAAAAAGTTAATTTCGAGTCCTGGTAAAACATTATTTTTTAAGGAAAGAAAAATTCCACTCAAACTGCAAATTGCATGACTGCATGACAGTCAAAAAATTAATGAAGATCCGACCATCGGTTCTATTTATTGTAACTTTTAATTCTTTATTATATTTTATATAAAACAGCAAGAAACAGTTTTTCTTTTGAGTTTCATCACTTCAATTTATATTTCTAAACAATAAAAATATTCCACTGCAATGTTTAATATTAACCAATTGGATTTAATTAAAATTCTTACAGTAGTGTGAGAAATTGCCATTTCGATTTGAGCTATTTCTCCATGTCCAAGATGGAAAATAAGTATCTAGAGAAGTGTAGTTTTTTTTCTAAACATATTTAATAATAAAACGAGTAAAAAGGTTAAAGTCGGGCATGCCGACTATACAATACCCTACACCAGTCTGGTGTATTGTTTGGATCCGAAATTCGAATGGGTTAAAATGGGGCTTATGTCAAAATTTTCTATAATGTGAGTCAGCGCACCAAATTTCATTAAAATATCTTAATATTTGCGACCTGCAGTTTGTAACCAAGCCAATTTTGGGGGGACCCTTATATGGGCACTAGTTCTAAACATGGACCGATGTTCACCAAAATCAATAGGCTTCGTCCTTGGGCCAACATAGGTCTATGTACCAAATTTCATCAAAATAGCTTAATATTTGCGACCTGCAGCGTATAAACAATATAATTTTGGGGGGACCCTTATATGGGCACTAGTTCTAAACATGGACCGATGTTCACCAAAATCAATAGGCTTCGTCCTTGGGCCAACATAGGTCTATGTACCAAATTTCATCAAAATATCATAATATTTGCGACCTGCAGCGTATAAACAGTATAATTTTGGTAGGACCCTTATATGGGCACTAGGTCTAAACATAGACCGATGTTCACCAAAATCAATAGGCTGCGTTATTGGGCCAATATAGGTCTGTGTATCAAATTTCATCAAAATATCTTAATATTTGCGACCTGCAGCGTATAAACATTATAATTTTGGTAGGACCCTTATATGGGCACTAGGTCTAAACATGGACCGATGTTCACCAAAATCAATAGGCTACGTTATTGGCCCAATGTAGGTCCGTGTACCAAATTTCATCAAAATATCTTAATATTTACGACCTGCAGCGTATAAACAGTATAATTTTGGTAGGACCCTTATATGGGCACTAGGTCTAAACATGGACCGATGTTCACCAAAATCAATAGGCTGCATTATTGGGCCAATATAGGTCTTTGTACCAAATTTCATCAAAATATCTTAATATTTACGACCTGCAGCATATAAACAGTATAATTTTGGTAGGACCCTTATATGGGCAGTAGGTCTAAACATGGACCGATGTTCAAAAAATCAAACTTGTTCGTCCTTGGGCCAACATAGGTCTGCGTACCAAATTTCATCAAAATATCATAATAGTTGCGACCTGTAGAGTGCGCACAAGATTGCATGGACAGACAGACAGACAGACAGACGGACGGACGTACGGACAGACAGACATCGTTAAATCGAAATAAAAAAAATTCTGAACCGATCGGTATACTATAAGGTGGGTCTACGACCAATATTTTTTGGTGTTACAAACATCAGCACAAACTTATAATACCCTGACCACATAGTGGTGTAGGGTATAAAAAAAAACTTAAAGAAAATGTTTTATTTTCTAGTTTTACAATTTTTTTGTTTCTCTTTTGACTTTCATTCGTAGTTTTATCTGACATTAAATTAGCAGAACGTTTCATATATTTGTGTTTTTACTGTTATATGTAAACCCGGGTAAATAAATCCAACTTTTTTTTTGGATTTAATAAATCCAATTTTTGTATGAAAAAAGCTAAATACAGGTGATTAAAAAGTGCGCTAATTGTAATCATGTAATTTTATTTTTCCCGAGAAAAAATGTTTGCTCTTAATTGGTTTTTCTCTCTGTTTTCTTCGTCTCGGTGGAAGGTTTGTGATTTTTATCGTAATATTCCTCTGAGACATCCCAAATTTATAATCAAGAAAAATATTTCTAATGACCTTTTCATTAAAGTTGATTGCGACGAGGCGTGGCTCATTAATAATGAACACAAAATTAGGTTGAAATCTTCCCTTAAAAAATAAATTATAAGTTTTTTTATAAAGGACACCATCTTAACTAAAAAATATGTAAACGAATTTAAATGAAATTTGGCAAACCCAATGTGCTTTATCAAAGTATAAAAATAAATTCATTTAAACAAAACATATTGAAGTTAAGGAAAGTTGTTATAATATTTTCCAATTTTTGAAAATGAAAGTCGTTGACTTTTTAAGGTAGCAACACTAAAACTCCAAATCTGCATGAAACGTGTAATTTGATCACAAAAATGAGTTTCTTTGACCATTAGTTTTCCGGATTTACTTTAAGCTCCTTCAATCCTTGTCGCACAAATTAAGCGATAATCATTTAAAAAAAAAATATATATATATAATTATAAATTATCCATACTTTTTGAACATAGTGCTATTTTCATTTAGATTTTATTTAATGTATATGAATGTAGTGTGTTTGTTTAACCGTTTTTTCTAACTATTTATGTACTCTCTTTATACTCTTAATTAGTTATAATGAATTTTCGTTTAAATTACAAATATGCAATTAATTGCTCATCCTTTATACATATGTGTAAATCCCAATAAAATCAATAAATAAACACAACACATTCAACTAAATATAAATTAGTAATTTGTTTTTACAAGAACATTGTAAATTTTCCTTTAATATTTATAATATCCTTTTTCTATTTTAATTTTAGCTAAGTAACCTGTATTAGTTTAAATAATTTCTCAGAGCATAGTTTTTTTCTTTTATAACTATATACTTCTACTACAAATGATTCTTTTGATGCTGGCCAAGACTTAATATGATTAATGATTGTTGTTTTTATATGTTGTTTTTCAATTTCCGTTTTAGATTGTTCGTGTGCACGTAAATTGTCAAATGGTCTTGAAACTGATGAAGAGAATGTTACACAACCATTTAATCCGATTGCAACAAATGGTGAACCATTTCCTTGGTTAAATTTATCATTACCAACAAATATCAGACCAATGCGTTATATGGTAACAATACATCCGAATCTTACAACACTCGATGTGAAAGGTAAGTTGCAACAACAATAAACACGATGCTACAAATTAAAAAATAATAATATTCTTGGAATCTGAACTGCACAGATAGATAGATTTTATCAGTAAACTAACGAAGTTTTCTTCACAAAGTAAATGAAAAATTTCTTAAATTTGATGAAAAAGCTCCATGTATTTTATGAATCTAGTTTTAATGAAACTTTTTCATTGAGTGTATGAAACTTTTAGTAAGTAAAATGAAATTATTCAAAACATTTTATGTAAAATTCCATTAATTCAATGAAATGTTTCAGTGGACGAGTTTCAGTGAATTTTCATTGGTTTTATGCAAAAATTCATTAATATCATGCAGATAATTCTCTCAGTGTGGTGCAAATTGTAGGTTAAGTTGAATGGTTTTGAAAACAGAAAAGCCTTAAGTTTGAAAGAAAGATCTCACAGACATTAATTCATAAGGCCCCAAAGTAGGGCACTTCGAACATGGGAAAATTTTAGAAGCTTGACAATTTTATTTATTTATGAACTGATTTTTAAAAAATATTACATTTGCTAGTAAAGTCCTTTACGAAACATGCTTGCTCCTGTGGATTATTTTTTAAAGTGCATCACTTATCCGCATTCCATTTTTAAATTCTTTTAAATGTGGGCAAGACAGCAATATCTATAAAAAATCCAATTTTTGAAAAATTTCTATTTTAATATAAAGAATAGCAGGGAAAGCTTAGGCTCTAGGAAATATCGCCTAATGAAAAATCACAAAAAAAATGCTAAATGGACCAACAAAAAATTAGTATGAAATGAATGAAAAATCGCCCAAAAAACTCAATATTAAATTTTGCCCAAAAAATATGAAGAATTACTTAGAAGAAAATTTAAAATTACCCAAAAATTTAGCAAAACCATTCGTATGAAATTTCATTAAAAAATAAATGAAAATGATCAAAAAGGTATATTTATATGTCATTTATTGAAGTTTTTTTTTTTCATTATTGAAAATTACCCACCCCTTAAAATTAAATTATAAAGTGGTTTTGCTTATGTAAGTTATACATCTAAATATTTAGGTTTGTATTCACAAAAACTTTTTGAATTTTACTGCAGTTTAATACCCAGCAAAATCTTTCATTACCAAATAAGTGGTTATATAATAGAAATTCATAGCTCCGCACAACTAATTTTTTGGCGTCTAAACTCATTATTTTTGTTTAGCGTAGTTGTTTTTATAAGTAGTCACGCTTACCTGCTCGCTTACGAAAAAATGAGAAATAAGTAGTTACGAGATTTTGAATAAAAAGTGGTTACATACAAGCTTACAAAAAGTTGAATTATAAGTGGTTATCCGATTGCTTACTTGATTCTTAAAAATAAGGAGTTAAGCAAATACTATTAGCTTAAGGAAATACATTCAGAAAAATTTAAGTTTTCTCTAGTGTGTAATTTTAGGACTCGTGATAAAAATTTAAACATATTTACATTTAATGTATAAAATTAAACTGTGTAAAAAGTACTTATTTAAACTATTACGAGTAAGTCATTATTTTATATTTAGAAACAATGAATACAATAGGCCGTTATTAGGAAGTCATTATTTTATATTATAAAATAATTCAAAAAGTAATGATATATCATTTTTGGTAATGCAGATAGTAATGAGGTGTCATTACCAATATTTTGCTGGGTAATAGATTTTAACAAGCAAAACAGCAACAAAAATCGTTGAATTAGCCTCTAAAAGACAAAAGGTTTTTGTGAATTAGCACGTTAGTAGACAGTTAAACAAATAATTGAAGAGTGTCTTATACAACTGCACGTCAATATGGGCAGTGAAAAGAGCTCAATCCTTTGGGCAAACTTATTGTCGCATTTTGTAAACGCATTTACTGCAGTATTTCAAATGCTTGCAAGGAAGCAATACAATTTGCATGTAAAAAAATTTCAATTACAAATTACATGTAATTATTATTAAAAGTAATTGCAATTACAAATTTTAAATACATTTAGAATTTAAAAATATTTTTTGTTAAAATTTTTCAAAAAAAAATTATCACTTAAGATTATGTCCTTCAAGATGTCTCCATAAATTTTTAATCACAATTTTATATTATTTTAAATGATTTTACGCCAAATAGTCGGCGCATAGTGCCATTACTAAGTTTCTCCATTCTTGTCGGTTATTTTCCATTGTCCTTAGTTGGTGCCATGAGAGTTGTTGATTATATATCCGTAATTTGTCTAACAAGCTGCGTCGCCAACTTCCCCTTGGTCGTCCTCGCCTTCTATGGCCTTGGGGATTCCACTCGCGAACTTCTTGGCTTATGTCGTTAGCAGGTTTACGCAATGTATGGCCTAACCATTTCCATCTTCGTTCTCGGATTTCGATTTTTACACGCTTTTGTCTGCATCTACTATATAACTAACTCTTTGTTAGAGACCCAGTTGTGTTTGGCCACCATATTCGGAGGATATATCGGAGGCATCTGTTTGCGAAGCACTGCAATTTGTTGTTCAGGTCCATTGAAGAGAGCCATGTTTCACAACCGAATAACAATACGGATTTAACGTTTGTATTAAAAAATCGAATCTTTGTTTTTGTAGAGATTTGATTTGAGCGCCATACGTTATATAAAGCTGCAAATGCCGCTTTCGCCTTTTTGATTCTATATAGAATGTCAGTTCGAGCTCCGGCATCGGCTATTATTTGGCTTCCCAGATAAGTGAACTCGCGGGTTGATTCGATTAGCTGCCCTGCTATATTAAAGGTTTGTTCTACTTGCCTGTTGCCCATATATTTTGTCTTGCCTATGTTGATTTTTAATCCAACTGGTTCAGCTTGGTGGACTAAATTATTAATTCTTGATTGCATATCAGATTTTCTACTTGAGAGCAGAACAATGTCGTCTGCGTATACAAGATCGTATAGGTGCTCCGTTTTTATGGGGTGCCAAATGATGCCACGTTGAGAATGAGTGTCGATCGCACTTATTAATAATTCGTCGATTACTATTAAAAACAAAAGTGGGGATAGAATACATTCTTGTCGTTTAGACTGCTGCTTGGTCTCAAGTGTGTTGTAATGGATCCATGTTTCATCCACAGTTACAAAGCGCCGCAAAACTCATTCCAATTGCTGTTAAATAACGCCAAACAATCCTTTGAAATCGTTACGCGATTGCGTTTATGACCAATTGCCAACGCGGCACCCATCTCCGATCCGCGAACTCCATATCGTAAATCTTTTCGACATTTTCAGATGTATTGGCCGTCCAGAACGTTCAGGGTCACTAGTGCTTGTGTGACCACAACGAAACTCCGTAAATCACTTTTTTAGAAATGTTTGATGAGCACTGAAAATTTACTTTGAACACCAGTTAAACTCAAAGTTAATGACGGTACTTGATCGGAGCGGTGTTAAATTTCATATAACTACGAGGGAAGTTCGGAAAGTCACAGACTTATTGTTTCGCTCTCGTATAATAATAAAGATGGTAGCGAAACTACATTACTTATAGGAGTTTTTGTTGTTTCTTGTTTAAACATAACTTACTCGCCCAAGAACATGTTATTCAAAGAGTAGTTTAAATATTCATTTCAATGAAAAATTTTTAATATTTTTATGACAAATATTTTTATCTACATTTAAAAGACAAATAACAAGAATTTTCAAGACTTGGTAGCATATTAAAAAATTTTTAAAATACATAAATTTGTATTAAGGGTGTGTGCGAATAGGCTAAATTGAAACTAAACTAATATATTTGTAAATGGGGGAAATGTTTTTAGTTGATCTGTTATTTAAAGTAAATGAATGTTATTTTAGTTTGACTCAAGATCATAAATTAATATCACTTTCTGTTTAACATTCATTTACTTTAAATAACAGATCAACTAAAAACATTTCCCCCATTCATCTTAAACACATTGACACGGTGCAAAAAATATAATTTAATAACATACATTTAAATTTAAATTTAACGGTTCGTTGTAATTCAAACATCTGTGTTTATCATACACAGAGTTGAATAGAATCAGCTGAGATATCTTAAGAATTAAGGTTCAAAGCAAAAAAGAGTAATAATAACAAAAGGATAAAAATAGCATTGTTAAATTTCGTTGATGTTAGTCTAAGTTGAGTTGTTGATAACAAACTCGATTTGCTTTCAACATTCATATAAGTAGACGATTATCAAAATATTAACCCACTCAAAGGCGAAAGGCACTGATGATGGCTTTGTAGCGAAAGCCGAAAATGCGCATTCTGCCTTGCTGGTCTTATCGAATTTTTTCAATAATTTTTATTCTTTGTAATTTACTTGTAAAAATTGTATCATCTTTCTTTGATTTGAAAAATAATTTAAACAGAAAGTGATATTAATTTATGATCTTGAGTCAAACTAAAATAACATTCATTTACTAATATATTTGTGATATAAAGGTTGGCAACGCAATTAAAAGAACATATATTTTGAACTAAATTATTTAAAAGCCTAAACTAAATGCAGAGGCTATTAATTATAGAGATATGAAGTCAAAACTTATACTACTTACCGATAGAGGGCGCTAAAATTTAGTATTACCTGTGCAACTATTAAGTATCGGTTTAGTATCAGCTGAGCCTATATTTAAAAACTCAAAAACTGCTGAAAACTGCTCAAAATAAGGAAAAAACAAACATGGAATATATTCAAATAATAAATTTTGAAATATTTGTTTGTATTTTTTTCTTTGTTGTTTGTTATTATTTAAATTTAAATAAAAAAAGAAACTTGTCAATTTTTTTACAAAGTGCCATCTAGTGATAACGATTTTTTTATAACTTATTTTTTTGGTGACTAAATATACCCCTGACTAAATGTGTTGTCAATTTTTGAAAACTGTAAAGGAACTTTTGAAAATATAAAGAAAAAAAACATCAATTAGAAATTTATTAATTCAGTTCGAGGCCAATTTCCTTATTATGAATTAACATAATAAGTACTTTTTCAAAAACTGCTATTTTTCTTCATCAGGATATTCTCCTAACAAATACTTCACAGAGTTCTTGCTTTCAAAAACCTCTAACACTTTCAGGAATGAAATTTTGATGTTTCAATTTGCATTGCACTATTGCCACCACTTTCTAATTTAATGTTAAGTTGGGACTCCGCACTCTTTAGTCTAAATTTATGAAAGCTGTTAGTTTGACAGAAATATCACTTTAGTTTAGCTTCAATGTAGCCTAAATTTTTATATAAAATTCGCAAAAAAAAAACAAACCTTATATAAAAATAATTATAAATAAAATAATATAACTACCCGAGTAAAAAAAATTGATCTCGCGCAATATCTAATTATATCCAATTTGATATTGTTTAAGATCTGCTGTAATATCTAGCTGATCCAATTAGATCTCAAAATTGGGTGTATCCAATCATATCGTATTAGATCCCATTGTATATATGGGGATAAACTAAGATCAATTTATATCTCAAAATTGGGAGGTCCAGTGATATCTTTGGGGATAAACCTAGATCTATTTTGATCCGAAAATTGGCGGATCCAGCTATATATTTGCGGATATTTTTAGATCTAATTTGATCCGAAAAATGGCGGATCCAATTAGATCCAGCTATATATTTGGGGATAAACTTAGATCTAATTTGATCTCAATTTTGGCAGATCAAATTAGATCCGGCAATATATTTGTGGATAAACGTATATCTAATTTGATCCGAAAAAGTGGCAGATCGAATTAGATCTAGCTATATATTTGGGGATAAACTTAGATCTAATTTGATCCGAAAAATGGCACATCGAATTAGATCCAGCAATATATTTGTGGATAAACTTAGATATAAATTGATCTGAAAAATGGCAGATCAAATTAGATCCAACAACATATTTGGGGATAAACTTGGATCTAAATTTATCAGAAAAATGGCAGATCGAATTAGATCCAGCAATTTATTTCGGTACTAAAATGGCAGATCGAATTAGAAACAGCAATATATTTGGGGATTGACATCTAAAAGTACCCTAGTAAAAATGATTTTTATATAATCAGATACGATTTTTATATAATCATTTATGATTTTATACAATTATAACTTGTCGAGTATTGTGAAATATATATTTTTATATGATTATATCAAAAGATATTTAATTATATAAAATTGTATTAACCAGATCCACCATTTTCCGGATCAAATCATGTATAGGTTAATATAATTATATAAAAAATATATTATTTGATCCGAAAAATGGTGGATCTGGTTAATATAATTTTATATAATTAAATATCTTTTGATATAATCATATAAAAATATATGTTTCACGATACTCGACAAGTTATAATTTCATAAAATCATAAATGATTGTATAAAAATCATATATGAATATATAAAAATCATTTTTACTAGGGTATCCATAAAAATGACAGATAAAATTAGATGCCGCATTATATTTGGGTACTACGTAAGATCTCCATTTATTTGGGATTAAATAAGATCCCAGACATATATTGCCAACTGTTCAAAAAATAATAGACTGGCAGAGCACTGATTGTATAAAAATTACAATATTTTGTTAAAATAAGGTTTAAACTCAGAAGGTAACGAGTTCAATATGCATTTCTTTTACAAAATGAATTTCTTTTTATAAAATTAAAATTGTTTTTTCTATAAATTTTTTTACAAAATTATTTATTTATTTTTTTATTAAATTGAAATCTTTTTGACGCTCTACACCATTTCCAATTGTATTAATTGTTTTAAGATTTATCAATTGTATTTCAGAAATAATCAATTGAATTTCAGTTCTATCAATTGTGTTTCAGAACTCATCAATTATTTTTCACATTTATGAATTGTATTTCAGAACTAGTCAATTGAAGTTCAGTTTTATCAGTTGTGTTTCAGAAATTATTAATTGTATTTCCGAAATTCACAACTGTATTTCAGAAATTATCAAACTGTATTTCAGAAATTATCAATCGTATTTCCGAAATTATGAAATGTATTTGAGAAATTTTTCTCTATTAGCTATGAAATTCTGAAATAGATTTCATTATTTCTGGACACAACTAAATAAATAAATAATTAAATTTGCGTAATATTGGAGTTTCTGAAGTGCAAATAATATTTTGTGGTATACAATTAAAATTTTCTAAAATACATTTAATAATTTCTGGAATACCTTTTTTCGATGCTTATAAGTTAGCTCGAAATGCTTTTATCATTCATTTAATTTGTAGCTATCACACATCTATAACAAGTCTCGTTAGATTAGAGTGTAGAGGTCTTGGCTGACAATCTGGTGGACTGGGTTAAATTTCATGTTTTTAAAAGCAAATATTAAAAAAAGTTTTCTCAATTTTTTCAAAAATGTTTTTTGAAATCTATTTTTTTGCCAAGATAGTTAATGCAACGTTCTGCCAACGCATAACCGACCATCGCCAACGGTTTGCCAGCATTGTGCCGATTATATTTTTCTGTCTGGGATGTTAAACTTAAACCTATTGTATATTAACATTAATTAACACTATATTTTTATTTTTAGGAAATACATTTTTATTTTATTATAAGTTAACATTAAATAGAATTTTAGATAATGGCACCAATTTGTAGTTGTAATTATTATATATTAAATCGTATATTCATAAACATTCTATACAGTTAGACGAGGTTTATGGAACTATTTAACTTTATAAAGTGTTTATAAATTATAACTTAAATGTACATATATATATGTTAAATGTACGTGAACAAATTGTTGATATGGACCCACAAATTGTATATCAACTGATATTGGAATTATTGTACCATTACCATACATCAATATATATTGAATGATATAAATATATTACAATATATGACACTGTATTATAAATATTGTTAATGAAGTAACATATCTGATAATATTTTTTATAGCGCCATACATAGTTTTACATTATTCAAATTAAACCATATATGGAATTGTATTCAAAATGTTGATGTGGTACCAAATTTGACCATATATTGTTTAAATTGTGCCATATATGACAATATATTGTTTTAATGATACCATATATGTCTATATATTAATATTGTTTAAATGACACCATATATCAATATATATGGGACTATATATGGTAGCATATATTATCATATCTGCATCTGTATTAAAAATGTCGTTCATCAGGTACCATATATGAGCATATATTGTTGAAATGGCACCATATATGACAATATATGGTTTAAATGGCACCATATATGGTAATATATTGCTTAAATAACACCATATATAAATATATATGGCACTATATATGGTAGCATATATTATCATATGTGGAACTGTATTAAAAATATTGTTCATTAGGTACCATATATGGGCATATATTGTTGAAATTGCACCATATATGATAATATATGGTTTAAATGGTACCATATATGGTAATATATGGTTTAAATGGCACCATATATGATAATATATGGTTTGAATGGCACCATATATGATAATATATAGCTTAAATAACACCATATATAAATATATATCGCACTATATATAGTACCACATATTATCATATCTGGAACTGAATTAAATATTTGGTTTATGAGGTACCATATATGACCATATATTGTTTAAATGGCACCATATATGATAATATCTAGTTTAACTGTCATATATAATTATATATTGTTTAAATGATACCATATATAATTATATATTGCTAAAATGCCACCATATATATTAAGATATAGTTCTATATATAACTATATATGCAATAAGATCAACCATGTTATGTAATATATAATTATATATGCCATATCTAATATTATGAAGGCCGATATCTAATTAGATGAAATTATATATGGCATAATATAAGGAAAATTTTTCGGAAAAAAACTCATATATAATTATATATGGATATACATAACCACATGTCTAATTATATATTGTAATATATGCCACATATGATTATATATAATTTTTTTTACTCGGGTACCCATGTGAAAATCGAAATATATATGAACATATATGATCATACATTGACTAGTATATGATCATGCATAGTCATACATGATCATATACGTCAATGCATAGGTCAATGTATGACCATACATGATCTCATATATTTCCATATATCTTCGGATCCGAAATTTGAGGGTATATGACCGTACATGTTCATATATGGCCATATATGCTCACATATGATTCATGTATGCTCATATATGATCATATATGGCCATATATATCCATATACCCTCAAATTTATGATCCGAAGATATATGGAAATATATGAGATCATGTATGGTCATACATTGACATATGCAATGACGTATATGATAATGTATGACTATGCATGATCATATACTAGTCAATGTATGATCATGTATGTTCATATATATTTCGATTTTCACATGGG
The DNA here is from genome assembly GCA_949987735.1 of Leucophora obtusa. NCBI lineage: Eukaryota > Metazoa > Arthropoda > Insecta > Diptera > Anthomyiidae > Leucophora > Leucophora obtusa. Next base: position 116,351,822 of record OX465295.1, on the reverse strand, counting down.
TAAGCAAAATTATATCTCAGTTACTTATACGCTTTAAGTGCCAACAATAATATGTTATAAATGCTACAAATAATAAAAAAAAAAAAACTAAAAACAAAATAACAACATATCAGTGAAACCTTTTTTCTTTAAAAAGCTAAGGGAAATACAATACAAATTTGCCAATGCGTTTATTAGAACTATAAGTTCAAAATTAGTTTAATGCTAAAAAAATATGTGAAAACTAGTAGGGGAGTGTCGTGTACCTCGGTACTTTTGAAAATCCTGTGTCAATATCTCTAAGATTAAGATAGATGCGAAAAATCTTTAAATGCAGAAATATTGGTGTTGTTATATATTGCAAATAATAAAAACTTTAATAAATTCTTTGTGTTTTAAGATATTATAATTTTTTTAGAAAAAAATTTGTTCCAAAAATTAAGGGAATTTCTTAAAAAAAATCCTGCCGCATAATGAAATTTATTGCATTATTGCAGTAGAATTGATATCTACTTGAAATGAGACAATGCAATTTAATATTTGTATAAAAACGGCATTTTTAAGAAATGGCGAAAATCTTAAGCTAAAAGTTATTTTGTAGCGAATTAAATTCAAAAAGTACAATTAGCCTGTGGAGCTTCAATTAGTCATATATTGAAATTTGTTGGTTACACAGAATAGGAAATATTCAAAAAGTTCCAAGGTACACGCAATTTAATTTTTGCAAAAGATAATTTTTTTCTTATTTGTATAATATAGTTAAGAAATTTACTGGTACTGCATTTAGAAAACGACAAACTTTATATTGATTTAAGCATTAACTTGAAATATCTTCATTATTTAAAAAAAATTAGTTTATATTTTTGAAAAAAATCCAAGGTACACGCATCCAATTTTTGGGCCTCCTATAGACTTATCTGAAACTTTGAGTAGTTTAAAATGATCATTAGGTAAAATAAAAAAACTTCATAGAAGAAGACTTTACAGTAAAACATTAACAAATAGGAGAAACATTGAAAGTTCCAAGGTACACGCGATCCAAGGTACATGACATTCCCCTACATTTGATATACAAGGTGTTTTACTAACTTATTTTTTTCACTGCAGCTGAAAACGCCATTTCCGATAATTTCGTTTGCTAGCTCGATTTTTGAAACCAAACTTTTTTCAAATAGTATCTTTCGTGCCTATAACTATTCATCTAGAAAACAGATTCGGTGCTGACAACCCCATTTGTTGCCAATCGAATGGTTCAGTTGCATCAAATGAATTTTTCGTTTGTGGCAACCGAATTATGCTTGATACAACTTATATTCCGTTGTCACAGTCAAATTAGTCTTGTCTCAATTGGTTTTCTGTTGCCACAACTGAAAAATTCGGCTACCACAACCGATCCATGCGATTGACTACAAATGGGGTTATCACAACTGAATCTGTTTTCTTGGTGTTGAATTATAAAACTTAAAAAATAAAATCAGCCCAAATTTTTCTTACTGGAAAATTTTTGAAATGAATTTAAATATTAAGATGCATTTACAATAATGGAGTACTCCAATCTGTAGCAAATTTAGTTTTTTTCTCTTTCATATTAACACATTTTTGTATTTTACTATCTCTTTTTATTCCACTCTAGAGTAAAACTTGTTTGACTCTGGAGTACAGAGTCCACTATAGAGCTAACATTGTTCTGTTAAGTCAGCGGTTCCCACTAAGTTTTGCTTCACGGACCCCTTGAGACATTTTTACTATCTCACTGACCCCGTAAACCAGTGTTGAGCGAGAGGTACTTTATAAATTATGGGGCAAAATTAATAAAAGCACCTGCTTATTTTAAATGATGGCCAATTTTAAGCAGGAATAAGGAAACAAAACATTTTTCAAATCAATATTTTGTTAAATAATTTTTTTTTTTAAGAGAAGCAACACTCAGGAAATTCTTCCTATTGATTAACGTGTTGCTTCCTTTGGAAAGGGGATAGAGAAGAAGTGAAAGGTGGTAAAAGATGAAGGGCTTTAAATATGACAATACTGCAATTGCGCGAGATGTTGAATTTTAGAACAGTTGTTGCGCGCCATCTGATGGTAAGTTGGTGAACTTTGTTGAAGCTTTTTAGTTCATAGCCCTGTTATATTATTTTACTTCGGTGGGGTTAAGTGCTATGGGAACACCGAAGGAGGACGCTGCGATATGTATGAGGGATAGAAAAAACTCATACATATTACTATTTTTCATAAATTGATGTTGCCTTGATTGGGGCTCGAACCCGCAACCTCACGTGTAACAGTTCAACGCGCTAACCATTACACCACTGCGCTCAACAAATTAAAAAAAATGCTACAGTCGAAAAATCACGGGATTTTTTAAATCGCATGCGAAGCTTTTTCAACTGGTTTCTTAAGTGCTTAGAATCACTGAGTTATGTATAAGCCATAGTATACTATAGTAGCCTCACTCATTAAAAAATTGAGAGCTTGTCCCTACCTCATGTAGTTGTAGTGGTATTAAGAACCATATATGTATACAACTAAAATTACAAACACTACTTAATTTTTTCAAATGACAGAAAATGAGTAAAGCCACTATATTATACTATGGTATAAGCCTCAAAAAACTACACCGATAAAGTTTCTCAGTTGCTCAGTTAAAGCATTTTTCAGTTAAAACCAATAGGGGTTTTCATATAAACTCGTAAATGCCTTGTAAACGATGTATAAATCCAAACCATATTTTTTATGTATGGATTTTGACAATAAACTGATAAATATACCAGGTTTACACCGTTTACGAGTCGAATACCCGTTTATATGAAAACCCCCAATATATTTCAAATTGACTGAAATAATCGTTATCAAATTTCGTTATAGTTGTAAATAAATTATATCCCTGCAAACAATTTGAAGATATCTTCCAAAAAGATAATAAAGCGATATCTTCTATTTTTCATTTGAATGAAAATAATCAAGTAATATTTTGAAATTGTCTTCCTTTTATCATTTGAAAAATATAAATCATTTAGTTTGTTTCGAGGAGTTAATTTAGCGATATCACCTTTTTATCTTCCAGGTAATAAATTAGCGATATCGCCGATTTATCATTCAGAAGTATCGCTTTCGTATTGCTTGGGAGTATCGCTAGAGAAAGGACATTTACTCCCGAAAGGGGGATCATCCGCAATAAGAATATGATTATTGCTGCAATAAAGTTTTTCTTCCAGACGATACGATTGCGAAACATTTTCGTATTGTAAAGTTTACAGGGATAATTGTCAAAGTAATTTTAAAATGCATTCGAATAATAATAAAATTTTGAAAATTTCTTTTTTATTTCACACATTTGTTTGTGCATTTGGTCCTATAATGTGGATTGTGTAACCGTGAAATTCGCCAAAGATCTTTTAAAATGCAATATTTGTTATATCTTTTATTTTTACGGGCGGAGAGAAAAAATCGGAAATTATTGGATATTATTGGTTATTTTTAATTATTTTTCCATAAATATTCATTTTAATTAACATCATCTTTCTCAGTGACTAAGTTCTTAGTAGAAATATGTGCTTTAACAAAATTAGTTGTTTTTAACTAATTTGAGTAACTGAGGCTTAAAGGGGTAATTCACCTGATACTCATTTAAAAATTTAGTAGCCAGTAACTGCTCAAGTAAAAAAGTTTTGATATAGATTTATATGACTTTATAAAATTGCTTGTGGTAATATATTGCAAAATATGTCTTCATTCAAAATTATATTACATTGTATAACGTTGTATATTAAATATATAAATATATCTTTCTTCATATTACACTTCATATAATATCCAATTATATATCTATCTATATGTCATTTCTAGGGTTTGGGGTTCCCCGGGAATTCCCGGGAATCCCGGGAATCAAATTTTTTCATTCCCGTTTCCCGGGAAATAAAAATGTCCGGGAAATCCCAAACCCTAGTCATTTCACATATAATTATATATTTTTATATACGAGTATATCTAATTGGATATATTTGTATTACATTATATATAAAATGATACATTTGAGTGGGGACAAAATTCGGATCAAATTGTATAAAACTATATCTTAATCAATCAAAGTATATATAATTGTATCAAATAATTATCTAATTGTATAAATTTAGATCTTATTAAACCCATTTAGATATAATATGATACAGTAAGATGTTCTCATTTTTCGGATAAAATCATGTGTAATACGATAAGTCACAAAATACTTTTTTGCATGGGTGAGTAATTTTTTCGGTGTAAATTGGCTTAAATTTTGTTTTACTGTAGAATGTTTAAAATCGTGTTAATTTTTTAAAATTGTTAAACTAGTTGAAAAAGCGCCGCAGCGCTCGATGTTGCGCAATATTTGCTGTTGCTAAGTAGCAGTTGTTCAAAAAATCCTTTTGATGCAACCCTAAATAAAAACGAGTAAAAAGGTTAAAGTCGGGCATGCCGACTATACAATACCCTACACCAGTCTGGTGTATTGTTTGGATCCGAAATTCGAATGGGTTAAAATGGGGCTTATGTCAAAATTTTCAATAAAAAAAAAAAATTAAAATTTCATTAAAATATCTTAATATTTGCGACCTGCAGTTTGTAACCAAGCCAATTTTGGGGGGACCCTTATATGGGCACTAGTTCTAAACATGGACCGATGTTCACCAAAATCAATAGGCTTCGTCCTTGGGCCAACATAGGTCTATGTACCAAATTTCATCAAAATAGCTTAATATTTGCGACCTGCAGCGTATAAAGAGTATAATTTTGGTAGGACCCTTATATGGGCACTAGGTCTAAACATAGACCGATGTTCACCAAAATCAATAGGCTGCGTTATTGGGCCAATATAGGTCTGTGTATCAAATTTCATCAAAATATCTTAATATTTGCGACCTGCAGCGTATAAACATTATAATTTTGGTAGGACCCTTATATGGGCACTAGGTGTAAACATGGGCCGATGTTCACCAAAATCAATAGGCTGCGTTATTGGCCCAATGTAGGTCTGTGTACCAAATTGCATCAAAATATCTTAATATTTACGACCTGCAGCGTATAAACAGTATAATTTTGGTAGGACCCTTATATGGGCACTAGGTCTAAACATGGACCGATGTTTACAAAAATCAACAGGCTGCATTATTGGGCCAATATAGGACTGTGTACCAAATTTCATCAAAATATCTTACTATTTACGACCTGCAGCATATAAACAGTATAATTTTGGTAGGACCCTTATATGGGCACTAGGTCTAAACATGAACCGATGTTCACCAAAATCAATAGGCTGCATTATTGGGCCAATATAGGTCTGTGTACCAAATTTCATCAAAATATCTTAATATTTACGACCTGCAGCATATAAACAGTATAATTTTGGTAGGACCCTTATATGGGCACTAGGTCTAAACATGGACCGATGTTCAAAAAAATCAAACTTGTTCGACCTTGGGCCAACATAGGTCTGCGTACCAAATTTCATCAAAATATCTTAATAGTTGCGACCTGTAGAGTGCGCACAAGATTGCATGGACAGACAGACAGACGGACGGACGGACGGACGGACAGACGGACATCGTTAAATCGAAATAAAAAAAAATTCTGAACTGATCGGTATACTATAAGGTGGGTCTACGACCAATATTTTTTGGTGTTACAAACATCAGCACAAACTTATAATACCCTGACCACATAGTGGTGTAGGGTATAACTAATAGATATTAAACCTCTTTTAATTGTAACAACCCAGCAAAAACATGGTAATGACATGTCATTACCATACGGATTACCAAGTAATGATAGGTCATTACCTTTTGCATTACTTTAAAATACAGAATAATGACTTATTGATAATAAGTTATAGAAGCACTTATATATTCTTGCAAAGTAATCACTTACTGGTAATTTATTAAATAAGTACTGGTTTAGTGTTTTTTATATTAATATTTTATTGATTTTGTTTCGAATATTTTTCCAACTAAATAGAAAACTTTCCGAGGTAAAAAGTTATATTTTCAATAGAGCAACTATTTCACAATGTAGGGTAACCACTTTTTTCCTAACTCCTGAGTAACCACTTATTCTATCTTTGTGAGTAACTACTTATTCTTTCACTATGGGTAACTCGTTATTCGCACTTTTCTGTAAGTGAGACCACCCATGAATTTTTGGACATCGCGAACAAAAGTAATGCTGCGAGTAAATAGCATGGTAAGTAGTGAAACCCTTTGTGTGCTACTTACTCGCTTTATTACTCGGTAATGTCTGTTTTTGCTGGGAAATATTGCAAAAGTTTAACTTTTAACAAAATGAAATAAACACCAAAAATAAAGTAACTCCCAAAACGAAATTAAAATGAAATAATCGTACACTCAACCAAAAAAGTCTGTAATGGCTACTGAAAATGTTGCTGTTATAACGGGAAATTTAACTGTTTTGAGCCCAGCGGTAGTTTTTGCTAATTTTAGCAACACATATCTGCTGATTTGTAGTACAATAAAATTAGTAGAAAAAATTAGTTAAATTTTAGTAAAATTTATGTAAAATGCAATTCAAAATCGATTTGCCAAAATCAGTTAAAGAACTTACTAAATATCATAATTTTAGTACAATGAAATTAGTATAAATAATTAGTTGCAGCTACTAAATTTCAGTAAATTGTTGTAAAATGTAATTTAAAATCAATTTGCTGAAAATAGCAAAAAATTGTACTAAAAAATAAATAAACTGTAAAATCTAGAAAAAAAAATTAATAAAAAAAAACTTTTTTTCCTTTGATTGTAACAAGCGTATAATTACTTCATCGTACTTGAAATTGGGAATCAAAATTGCAAACGGTTCTCCAGTTATTACCTTTTTATGAATTGGAGATACAATAAAATTTTCTGGGTGTTATTTCCAAACTAAGAATATATCAATAGTAACAAATATAAACTAAACAACAATTGTAAAAAATCAACAAATTCTTGTAAATAAACTTTAAAAATTTTTTATTAATCTGTAATAAGAGCATAGCAAAAATGATTACTAAAAATTAAAATTGTACTAAAAATCAGTATAAAAATAGTATAGTGCGATTGGAAACTGTTTACAAATTTTTTTGCTAACTTTTTTATCTGAGCCCTACGGGGAAAGGGACCGGTCCCAGGTGACACGCAGGATAGGTCCCAAGGGGGCGGAGACCGGTCGTTGATCGGTCTTTTTGTTTGAAAGAGACATATCACTTTAACATGGCGTTGTCATTGGAAATGGCCAATTGCCACAGTTTAGACACATTGTGGCAGTAAGGTGGTGTGTCTAAAAATAGCTTTTCAAATAAACTAATAAAAAATTAAGAATTAAAAATAATCTTCTTGGCGTCGAAGTAGGGCTCGATAACACAACCTTCTGCTTGTAAGGCAAACGCTCTACCGTCTGACCTAATGTTGCTTATGCGTGATGGCTGGCTGATGGTTAAGTTATATGTTTTTCGTTTCTGTTCAAATAAAAAAGAGAAAGAAAAACAAACACACACACACAGCAAATAAAAAAAACATGGAAAAGACAAAAATAGAAAAGCAAACAACCGTAACACACACACAAATATGGTGGAAGTGCCTTGAATATGCCCCCGATTGACCGGTCATGGGATAGGTCCCTTAATGTCAGTTGACTTGTTTTTTACGTTGGCCATAATTAAATTAAAAAATCAATTAAAAATTAGAAAATTACCTCAAAACCTCTGATAATATAAATAAAAATTTAAAAAATTCCCCTTAAGTTAAAAAGAAAAGTTAAATGAAATACCAATTGTTAAAACTAAAACAGCTTTAACATTAAAAAAACGTTGAAAATACAAAACTTAAAATTTCTTAGCAAAACATTACAGACATTTAAAATAAGAGCTAAAATAAGCAAATCGTGAAAAAATAAAGTCAAAAATAAATAAAAGAGTAAAATAAATAAAAAATATTTTTAAAAATATGCCGCGAATTTTGTTTTTTATTTCGGTATCGGTCAAGTTTTTTTAAAAGCAACAGTGAAAATAACGGATCAGAAAATACTTAGAAAATTAATTATTTTTCTTTTGTTCATATTTGTACGAATTTAGTAATATGCCTTCGGTTGACCGGTCACGGGATAGGTCCTTGGAGGGCAATTGACTCCTCATTCCCCGTAGGGCGGTGTACTGTTTCAATTTTGTAGTATATTTGGGATCTTTTCACAATGAAATTTAATATCAAATAAACCCCAAAACGTTAAATAACCCGCAAAAAATTTTACGTATTTTTTTGGATTTTTTTAATTTTTTCCCCTTTTTGGGGTTATTTTATAGAACCCTAAATTTCCACTACAGTTCCGATAAAATATTTCTACGCATTTTAGTCGTATTTTTTCATTAACATAAATCATTACAAAAACTTGTTGCCTGATTGTATTAATTACCATTATTTTCCTATAATAAAATTTTTGCTCCTCATATATAATTCCTTTATTTTCTTTCTTCCAATTTAAGGTCAAGTGACTATCGATCTATTTATTGAAAAGGAAACCAATTTTATTGTCTTGCATATACAGGATCTAAATGTTACTGAAAAGGTGGGTTATTATTGCTTTTATTTCTTTTATAGTTAATCTTTAATTCATCAGAAAAAATAAAAATAAATTCTTAATACTTTATTGAGAAGGTCATTTTCATTCAATTACCATTAGTAATTCTTTTTCATTATTATGTTTATTAAGCAATTTTCTTTTAATGTTACTTTACTTTCTTATTTTGTTTTCTTTTTTCTATATCCATTACAGGCGATTGTACATATGGGCAATAAGGGTAGTGTCATTAAAATCATCAAATTCTTAGAATACCCACCTAGACAGCAACTGTATATTGAAGTAAAAGATAAACTGAAAAAGAAATCCAATTACACACTAAATTTGCGCTGGTTTTCAAAATTAAATCCAGAACCAGAAGGTTTCTATGTCGATCAATATGAAAGTTCAAATGGTTTAGAAAGGTAAGCATTTTTTTTTGTAAGTAATGTAAAAATTAACAAAATATTCCTAGAATAAAAAAAAATATTTTAATTGACAGATAAAATTTGTAAAAGTACTAAAAATTTTGCATTGGTTACATATTTTTTGGAAATTATTTACCTATATAGTTTGGTACAGAATTGTATATCTTTTTAGTACGTCTATTTTGGATGATTTGATTTTCCGGCATATTCGCCAAATTGAAAGTGGGGTATATGAGTGTTTACAAAACGATTATAATCACTATGGGGATTATGGCCGATATGTTGTGGAAGAAAATCTTTATTCAGCGAATCCGGCTTTGGGCATACCATAGAGTAGAAAACCCCTAAGCCCGTCCGAATACAGGCTATGCAGAAAGTTTTTACTCTCCGAAGACGTCTTCGAACATACCACAAAATAGGAAACGCATAAGTCCGGCCGTAGGCCGTCTACGCAGAAAACCTTTACTCCGCTAAGTAAAGGTTTTCTGCTTCAGACATACATATAACAAATTAGAAACCTCTTAAGTCAGGCCATAGTCCTCATTTTAATTTGGGGGTTATGACTGAAAAATTATCGGTCATAATCGAAAATGGGGAAATATACATGAGGTTATGATATGTAGCTCAATTTAAATTTATATTTTAGTCGAATTTGAAGATACAACACTGATATTTTTATATTCTAATTTAGAGTTTAATTGCAGATGTTCTACAGTCAAATTAAAATTTTAGTACAAAATCGTTTTGTAATTAAATTCATAGCTCAATCGTCTTTCTGAAGTTCAATTTAAAGCTCAGTTAGCGATATTGTTAAATTCAAAGCATATTTGCTGATTTTTTATAAACAAATTTTGAATTTAATCGTGATCTGTTATTTTTGCAATTAAAAGCGCAATCAAATATTGGTAATTTACCACTTAATTTATTGCTCAATCGAAGACATTATTGTAACATACATTTTTAGTCTAAATTTATAGTCCAATTAAAAGCTCTTTGATAAAGTCAAAGTCCAATATAAAGCTTATTTGGTCGGCTAACTTATCTAAAAGAAAGCTTAATTTAACATTATCCAAAGTTATTTAGGGCCAATGTTACACTTGGATAAGGTAATGCACTTAAAATAATACTTAAATACAAAAATCTGTCAAACGGGTTTCAAATCGATTTGACTAATTGTTAACAAATTTTTAGTTGAAACACTGATTTAAACAAAGATTTTAGTTATGTTCATTTAACACCATACTAAAAATCCTCAGTACTTTAACTAATTTTGAGTGTTAATTTTCAAAACTATTTATAACTAATTTTTAAGACCCCATTCATTAAATTTTACAAAATTTATTTCAAAATATAATATTTTCATGTTTCTGTTACACCCGGTAGATGGCGCCACCAGTGTATCCGAAGTTTTGAAGATGGCGCTATTTCTTTCCCTCCCGTTTATTTTAAATGGCCCATATCTCGAAAACTAAGAGAGATAGAGCAAAACAGATAAAATACTTGCTCCTCTGGAGTGCCCTGACATGACTTTATATGGTATGGACTAGGCCCGGGAAGGTCCCGAAACCTTAATTTGAACAAATCTTACGACTCAGTATTATTATTAAATTACAAATAAAACTGTAGTTTTACTAATTTCTTACTTAAATTTAGTTTTGTTAAATTTAACAAAAGAATTTGTTAAAATCAACAAATTTTATTTTAAGCCAAAAAACAGGAATAAATTTTGTTAAAATAACAAATTTTTCTGTTCAGCCAACACACTTATTATTATGAGTGTGCCAATGCAAGGCATGTTTTTAAAATTATCTGTAACTAAAATTTAATGAAAATAACTCTGGTCGGTGTTAAATTGATCATTCTTTACGACCAACTTAAATCATAAAACTTCCAAAAAAAGTTTCAGTCCAACTTAAAGCTTTATAGTAATTTTTTAATATTTTTAAAAAAGTTTTATAAGTTCAAGTAATAGTTTTTATGGTCGGTAGCCAACCAAACCAATTGTGCAACTGGGTACCACTGGAACTTATTCGATGGAACTGGTTCCGGCACCAGTTCCACGGATCTACTATGGAAGATGTGACAGATATATAATCAGTTCTATATCCAGTTCAAGACCTGTTTCTAGGCCAACCGGTTCCACTTTGGAGCTCTAGAATCGGTTGCTTTTGGGACAATTTTAAACAAAAATCATCGTGTTAGAATTGAGAGGTTGTAAAGGAAACGTAGCTATTCTACATCCGATTCTTTGGAACAGAAAATTTCCTGAGTTGTATAACCAATGTTCAAGTTCACAGACGATAGCATTTTTTAATAGACTTATAATTCACAAAAATTACGAATTATTTTCCGATTTAAAGCTTAATCATAGATTAGTGAAATTTAAGTTTCAATTGTTCTATTCATATTCTATTCTATTCTTAAATTTTTTTTTAATGCTTACTACCGTGTCTTGTGATAATACGATGTAAAGATGAATTTGCGGAAAACATATAAAATCAGCAACTAAAATTTCTCTACTCTCTGAATTAGACGAAACCTGGTACAGCAACGATATCACAGCAACGATATCACACTGCCCACAAAGGGTTTTGCAAATCTAGCTCTGATTTGATGGCCTCTCGAAACATGTGTCTATTTTAAGCACGTTCTCGTCACAAAGACGCACTATCAGTTGATTTTTATTCAAATTGTTTGTTATTAGCAGTTTTGTGTTAAAAATTGCCGAAATCTATTCTATTTTCCTAATTCTAACACAATGTACTTGCATTAGTAGGAGCATCCCCTGAGTGTTAGTCTATCGTAAAAAAAAAGTCGAAATCGGTTTTAGAAATTATGAGTAAAAATGTGAGGACACCCGGAAATTTCCACACAAAATAAAACATTTTGTACAAACAAACAATCGGAATAAAAACGACAAGATAATTGTAATTATATCCTAGATCTAAACGCCCAAAGTCTATACTTTTAAACCACATTAAAAATTATCCGTGGTTTAGTCAGGTATATAAATAAATAAGAAATTTTTAAAGAAAAATTGTCTTTTTGCTATCACCCAGCAAAAAACCTGCTTCGCTGGATACAGCTTTGTAAGGGAATAAATAAAATTAATCCCTTACAAAGCTGCTTACGGTTGGCATGATTTTTCCATACAAATGGCCCGCTTGGAAGCATGTTGTTTTGTGAGAAAAAGCGCATTATTCGCCTCTGAAAAATTGCAATAAATTCATGTTTTTCGTAAGTGCATTTAACCGCACATAAATTCATGCTTTTTTTTTGGAAAAAGTGCTTTTTTTGCTGCTGAAAAGATGCAGTAAATTCATGATTTTCATTGAGCGCTTTTAAACGCGACTTCTTATGAAAATAAATGCATTCATATGCCGACTTCAAAATGCAGACTGACTCATGTTTTTGCGGCGTCTATACATTGAACTCTACTAAAGAAGGGTAAAACACGATTGAGATGACTCAGATTTCGTGCGCATTAATCTTTCGATAACTTACATTTTATTTTACTCCCTTACAACCTGCTTCGTCGTAAGGGAATAGCGTAGCACTATAATTTTTTAAATAACTTGCTTACGAGTTGCTTCGTTTAAGGCAGTTTTGCAGGGTATACAATCAAATTGCAAAATTTTTTGTGTATTGTATACGTATAAAGTGGCGTAACTCTGTAAAGCAGAATTTGTAGCGCGTTTTTAAGCGCTTCGTATTTTTATTGCTTCCAAAATACTAAAATTTTTTTGCTGGGCAGTTTGCGAGTACACTCATAGAAAAAAGTTTGTAGAAAAGTTAGTAAAACTGTTAGTACTTCAACTTAACAAACATTTAACTAATTCTTAGTTAAAATTTAATTTTTAGTTAATTTTTTTGCTACCTCCACATTACTAACTTACAAACTTTTTTGCTATTTTTTTTTGCTGAATTTAGTTACTAATTTTTAACAATAAATTTGCTAACTTTACAGTATTTTGCTGAATTTTAGTTACTAATTTTTAACAGAAGGTTTGCTAATTTCACAAATTTTTTGTAAACTAAACCACCAATTTTGTAGCGCTTATAAGCAGAATGTTAAATGACTCATAAAAATTACTGCATATTTTTAACTCGACAAAAATAATGCAAAAAGTTTTTAAATAAAGCTAAATTGAAATGGTTGAAAATTTGTCCTACACACAGAAAATAAATTGGTTGGAATTCTATCGGAACCAACGAAATATTTTCATCATTCAATAATTTTAATTGCAGTTATTTAAAATTCATCATCAGGAAAGTTATATTTATTTGTGAACAGAAAATATATATGATGAACCAAAACACTGTCACATTATCCAAAATATTGGCTTTTCTAACCAATATTGAAAAAATACCAACTTCCACATTAACTTCAATACCAACAACCACCGATTCATCGAAGATTTTGCCATTTGAATAAAATATCGGCTGCAAAAATCTAGTATCAGTTGTGTTTCAATAAAATCGATCACTGTATCCAAAATATTAGTTTTTCCAATCAATTTAAAATTTTTTTTTAACTTAAGTGGCTTTAACCATTAATTTCCATTATTTTGGTAATTGTAATAATATATTGAGACAAGGAACAGAAATTTTATTTATCATAATAAAATTTTGGAATCTATCATATTTTTTCGTTTTATCATATCGTTGCGTGTTTAAATTCCAAGTTAGACAACAACTAAACGTAAGTATCTGTGGCGCAGGAGGTAGAGACCCAGTCTTATAGCCTTAGAGATTTGAGTTCAAACCTCAACCAACGCATTACTTTTTTTTTTAATAATTTTTTTATTGATTCAAATTAAAAGACACAATTGATTTTCTCTTGTGAATATAATTTTATTCAAAACCAAAATATTCAAATTTTCAACCTGAAGAAATTCAAATTTGAAATTTGAAAAAAAAAATTTATGTCGAGTTTAGCCTAGAGGAAAAGCAATGGGCTGACAAACGCAAGGTCGCCGGTTCAATCCCAGTTCGCGATATAAATTTTTTTTAAATTTTTTTTTTATTCAAATTAAAAGACACAACTGATTTTCTGTTGTTGATATAATTTTATTTATAGACAAAATATTCAAACCTGAAGAAATTCAAATTTGAAATTTGACTGAAAGAATTTAAATAGAGCTTAGCTTAGAGGGAAAGCAATGTGCTGACAAGCGGAGGGTCGGGGGTTCGATCCCAGTTAGCAAAAAAAAATTTTAATTTTTAAATAAATTTTGTGGAACGTGTTTTTCTATTTATAGAATTTATAATCCACAAACATTAAAGTAATCTATTAACACAACAAAAATTCAAAAATTGTAAATAAATTTCGGTAGTTACAATGGTATTAAAAATAAATAAAAGTGATTGTACCTGGAACTACAAAAATTCGGTTGGCGAAAAATTCGGTTGGAACTACGAATCTGTTTTCTGTGTGTACTCATAAAATATCTAAATTATTAAAATTTATGGGAAAAGTTTCTTTTTATCGTAATACATTAATTTTCAAAGATCAAGGTTTATTTTGGGCGAACCATTTTAATATAAAATTCTGATTAAAAGTATCTCTGGGGAGCAAGTGGAGTTTACGGGGATGACCCCAATTTTTTTCCCCCAATATTGTAATTTTTAAGCTTATTTAAAGAATACAATATTTTTAATCGGCCACACCTTCTTTCCTGTGGGTGGAGCTTTAGAGGTGAAAATGGAAACTCAAATAAATTCGGAAGTACATATCTGATCAGCAAACAATGAAAATCAAAAGAAGGGTCTCTGAAACACATTTTGTTATTGTTAACATCATGATACAACCATACTAGGTAAATGCATTAGGGAGAGTTTGACAGTTCAGGGTTTTATTATGACAGTTCAGGGATTTTTTCGTATGCTTTCGCTATGTATCAAAAGTAGCCGATTACATTTTTTGTTGTTGTTGTTGTTGTGTTTGTTGTTCTAATGCATCTACCTAGTACGGTTGTATCATGGGTTAACATATTATTGTCTATAAATATTATGTACCACTTTTACAAAAAATCATTCTTGGGAAATTTTCATTGGCATTGAAATATAATTGGCATTACTTTATCTCAATGTCAATGCCAAAACATTTCATCACCATTCAATGCCAATGAAATTTTTTTTCAATTTGCATTGACGAAAACAATGGTAATGAAATGTACACATAATTGAAGAAAAAGCATTGTAATATAAAAAAATATAAGAAATACGCGAATTTTGAATTTTTTTTCTTAATTTATTCTTTTATTAAAACATGAAAACAAAGAAGTATTTGTTTTATAAATGGGCATTTAGGCATTGAACAATGCCAATTGAACAAAATTTCAATTAATTGACACATTCAATAAACTGGTCCCAAGTATGTTTTTAAATACACATTTATTTTTTATTTATTAATTTTTATTTCATTTGCTCCTTTTTTTCAGCAAGTTAAATTGTTATTTGCAATTAACAAAAATTTAGCTCAAATATTACTAAAATTCTGTAAATTTAACAGTTTTTTTTTGCTATTTTTATTAAACTACTATTCAACATTTTTTTTTTTGCTAATTTTAGCAGGTTAAATTGTTATTTGCAATTAACAACAATTTAGCTCAAATATTACTAAAATTCTGTAAATTTAACAGTTTTTTGCTGTTTTCATTTTATTAATATTTAGCAAACTGATTCTGCTAATATTAGCAGTTTTTTCTGCAGCATCATTTTTAACTAATTTTTAGTAACTTTTTCTGCTATTTTTACGGACTTATTTGTATGAGTGTATTTAAAAAAGTAGAACTAATTTGGTGTTCATATTTGTGATATTCATCCTAAAATCTATCAGAATTGATATGTCGCATGCCCGATGCATTTGTAGTGTTTTACTGTGTAATATATAAAATTGTAATAAAACCTTTTACAACTAATAACGAGCAAGAAAACCAGACAAATAAATTAAAAATTTGTCCAAAAAGTGTTAAAATGTAATTTCACTGTTAAAATCAAGTAACAAAACTTTGAGATACAGTATTTAATTTGTTTAACTTAGTTTTTACAAAGATATCTTTAAAAAAGGATTGGTTACCGTTTCATTTTTAAAATAACGGTAATTATCTACCATGCCGATACTAAAATTGATTTGAATATTTTATATCCTCGATATCAGTTAGGGCAATTGTCTTCATATTTTGGCGTATTTATTTTCTTGGTTTGCCGGTTCAATTTCTGTTTTGGTTTTAGCGGTATTATAACGGTAATATGCATATATTTCGCAATTGAACCAATAAAATATCGAAATAAAAACGGGTAAATATAAAGACAATTACTCTTAATGGTATCAGCGTTTTAAAACGTTGATATGTGGTTTGTTTTCGGCGTGGTTGGCAATTACCGTTATATTAAAACTGAAACGGTAACCAACCTTGCTTTAAAGACACGTCTACCTATTCTTCTACCAAGTATTGTCAGAAAATTCGCACGGAATCCATGCTTTGCAGAAAATGGGTGAAACAATATACTCCATATCACAAACGGATTGCAGAAAATTTAAATATCTATTAACTTCTGTTTCTCTTTTTACTATTAACTTTGGAAAATTGTAAAAGAAGGAACAGCTGGTGTAATGAAAATCAAATAACACCATTGTGAAAAATTTTAAATTTTAATTAAGCAAAGAAATACACAAATGAAAAAAATATGTGTGTTCGATTTTTCAGACTAAAACTATACGCATTTTAATTTTTTTTCTTTTAAATAAAGTTTTGAGTTAGAAAAGTGATTTTGTGCGTTCCCGTACTTTTGAGCAATTTTGTTATTTAGATAGAGGATTTTGTCCTTACTCTAGTTTTACTAAACTTTACACAAAAAGTAAATGAGCACACTTAACTTCAAATAACGAGTTTTTTAACGGTTAAAAATTTTTTCCTGTGTATACAGTTTTATAAGTTTCCCCAGTAAACAAAAAAAAAAAACGGCAAAAAGTAAACAAAATTTTTTTGAAACCCCCCCCCCCCCCAAATTAATTCCTAACTACGTGCCTGCCCTCTCCACCTAGTGGTGTATGGTATAATAATCATTTTGAACCAAATTAAAAAAAAACTATCTAAGTTAGAACATGAGATTCAAAATTCTACATTGTTTACATTTGTTTTAATAATAAATTGGAGTTTGCAAATAAACGGGAAATTTTAAAAATATAAAATTTTAAAATTGTTTTTGTTTGGAATATGATTTTTTAATTGTAGTCATAAAAAACATTTTAAATACCAAAACAAAAGTGTCATTGTTAAAATCGTTTAAAAGGGAATCAATTTATTTGACACACAAAAAATCTTTGCCAAGTATTTAAGAGCATTTCAACTAATAAAGATTTTTCGAATAACTTATTCAAAATTTAAGTAATAAAACCTAAAAACTTGGTAAAATGTTTAAAAGAAATATGAAAAAAAAGTTTTGTTTCTTAGAAATAATCGCCCTTACTATCTAAATTTTTCAAATGTATATTTTAGTTAAAGTCGACTTTAGTTAAAATATTGGGTGGCAGTATACATTGACTTGGTTATTTTTGGAGCATTCTGAACTATGCAAACTAATATATTCTTTTATATTAAAGAATAAAATGTCAGGAGTATGGAAATACTTCACAAAAAAGGACAATGCAGCGCAGTGCAATATTTGCCCTAAAAGACTAATGGTTAACGGAGGTATCTAAATTTGGTTAGCCTACATCTAAATTTGGTTCACAAAAAAAAAATTGATGGTCATGCAACTTCTCTTGAAGAAACCAATAACAAGAATAACGTTCCAGCTAAAATTAGGAAAGTACCAGAAGAAAAAAGTGTAAGCTGAATAGGCATTGAACGTTTTATGGTAGGGCAAACATTTCCTGAAATGGTATCCAAATTAGCCGCAGTCGACGGAATGTCAATCCGCACCATAACTAGATCTTCGTTTATTCGAGAAAGTTTTTATAATAAAAACCTGGCATTGCCAAAAAATTTTACAATCATGTAAAAGATATCATGATAAAAGAAATATCGAGCAATATTTCTAACTATAGGAGATTTACTATAATCTTAGATGAATGGACAAGAATATTACAAGAGAGATATTTGAACATATGTATAAACGGAAATAATTCATTTTATAAAATGGGGTTGGTTTATATATCAGGAAGATGTAATGCTGATGAAATAAGAAGAATTGCAGAAATAAGACCAGAAGAGTTTTATTTGTCTTTGGAAAATAACATTGTGGCCACCATATCTAATGGGCCAAATGTGATGAAACGGTTTATTTTCGACAGTCTAGTAGTGGGTGCTTTTTTCTGGAATCATGCAATTCATTTGGCAGTGCCTAGAGTAATTTATGTGAAATCAAATGCTCAACATTCTGATATTTTTACTTTGAATTCTCACTACACAGACTAAATTTGTACTGAAATAGTGTTTTTTATACCCTACACCACTATGTGGTCAGGGTATTATAAGTTTGTGCTGATGTTTGTAACACCAAAACCGATCGGCTCAGAATTTTTTTTTTATTTCGATTTAACGATGTCCATCTGTCTGTCCATGCATTCTTGTGCGCACTCTACAGCTCGCAAATATTAAGATATTTTGATGAAACTTGGTTACACCGACTTATGTCGGCCCAAGGACGACGCCTATTTATTTTGGTTAAAATCGGTCCATGTTTAGACCTAGTGCCCATATAATGGTCCCCCCAAAATTATATTGTTTATACGCTGCAGGTCGCAAATATTAAGATATTTTGATGAAATTTGATACACAGACCTATGTTGGCCCAAGAACGAAGCCTATTGATTTTGGTGAACATCGGTCCATGTTTAGACCTAGTGCCAATATAAGGGTCCCCCCAAAATTGGCTTGGTTACAAACTGCAGATCGCAAATATTAGAATATTTTAATGAAATTTGGTGCGCTGACTCACATTATAGAAAATTTTGACGCAAGCCCCATTTTAACCCATTCGAATTTCGGATCCAAACATTATTTGGCTTTTACCCAGACTGGTGTAGGGTATTGTATAGTCGGCATGCCCGACTTTAACCTTTTTACTCGTTTTTAACTAAAATTACTTATATAGGTGGTTTTCATTAACAATTTTGTTCAAAAATATTTACCGGGATTCCCGGGAGTCAAATTTTTTTATTCCCGTTTCCCGGGAAATAAAAAAGTCCGGGAAATCCCAAACCCTAGGTGCAAATCAACTGGTACAGTACTGGTGATAAAGAGTCACTCCAGAACTGTTTTCCCCCCTAAAACAATAGTTTTGGGCCCTTGGTGTACCTATTATGCCGTTTTCTTTTCTGAAAAAAATTTTTTCCTTTTTTCTGCCATTTTTTACAAAATGTCTTCTTATAAATTCAGATATTGCATGTTTTATTTTAAAAATGTATAACTTTAGCAATTTTAAAGCGATTAAAATAAAAAAACGTCATTTTACTCTTAAACGCAGTTTAAGAATAAATTAGAATAATATAATTTTTTTTTAACAAAATGTTGCCAAAATTAAAAAAATTAGAAAAAATTAAGAAAATCAGTTTCCACACAATTTTGTTAAACATATATATATTTGGAAAGCAAAACAATCTCCCCTACTAGATCCGGTCAAAAACCAAAAATCCTAAATTTGTAATTTTCATCGATAAATTGAACTTTAAATTCTTTTTTATCTGATAATTCTCACTTTTTCTACTTCTAAATTTAAAAAAAACCCTTTTTGAAACAACAAATAAAATCTAATATGACAATATCATATCAGAATTTGGACTTGAGGTAGAACAATATTCTAACTAAATATATGAAAATATAGAAAGTTCGAAAAAAAAACTTTTGTATTTTTTAAATCAAAAATTAAAATAATTTTTGAAAAAAATTCTTCGCAAATAAAATTATATATTTTTTATTTTACAAAAGTTCTTTTATTGCCGCCACCGCGTATCGAACTTGCGGCCTCGTGATTGCTAGTCTAGCACTCTACCACTGAGCTATTCTTTGATATGAAAGTTGACTGGCACAAAAACACCACTTTGTCATTGCGAGATATTGTGCTTTATTCTCTTCAATAAAAGTACTTTTTTAACAAGTGCAAAAGGTGCACTGTAATTCAGTATTGTTTTCAGCACTATTTTCATAAGCGCATAAAAAGTAATTTTTCGTTTTTATTTTATATATTTTTAAAAACTGAAAAATTAAAAAAATATTGAATTTAAATTTTTTAATTATAAATATATAAAAAAAAATAAAAAAAAAAATTTTTAAATATTGGTCTGTCTAGGAATCGAACCCGCGGTCATCTGTTTGGAAATTCCAAATGATACCAAAATCACTTTTTAGCAGGGACGGTAACGGTTATAAGTGATATCAAAAAAGTTCTTTTATAACAGTTATTTTGTGACTTAAAAAAAGAAAAACCATCTAAAACCGTTATTTTGCAACGTAGAAATAAAAGGTCGGATGAAACTCTTAAAAAGAGAGTTTTATTTTGAAGTCATAAAATAAAACTCATTTGAAGAGTTTGATTTTCTCGCCATAAAATAAAACTCATTTGAGGAGTTTTATTTTTCCTGCCAGAAATTTAAAACTCATTTCATGTAAATTGGCACCCTCATCAAAAATTAAACTAATGTAAATATGCCAAAAAATTACTTTGAATATTGTCTGTTCTTAAATTTGTATTGAGCGACCTGGATTCAAATCTTTCCGCAGAAAATTTGGAAACAATTATGTTTATTAAATTAAACAAAGAAATTTGTACACACATTTTAACAGGTAGATTCAATAAAAAGAGGCTGCAAAAATTAATAAAATAAACAAAATGAGTTTTAGTTTAGACGGAAAAAATAAAACTCCTCAAAAGAGTTTTATTTTATGGCGGCGAAATAAAACTCTCTTTTTAACAATTTCATCCGATATTTTATTTTTTCGTTGGAAAATAACTCTTAACTGTGGAGTTGAGATTGTTTTTTTAAGATCACCATAGATTCTGCATGAGCTCTTCAATACGAATATATTGGTATATAACAGTATATAGGTCTCCGTTGACTCTAACATGAAGAGTTTTTGAGTTAAAATTTTCTGGATGACTGTTATTTACTGTCCCTGCTTTTTAGGATTACTTTTAGAATAATTGTGCTTTAGAAGCAATACTTAAGTGATTTTTTGGATGTTGTTCAGAAGTAATTCTAAAAAAGCTTTAAAAATATACTAACGGATACTTTGGAAGCAATGAAACAAGTGATTTTTGAAGTTGTTCAGAATTACTTCGCAAAAAGCTGAAAAATGCAGCTAATGAAAGAAATAGTTTGTAAAGCATTACTTCCAATTTTTTTCGCTGTGTTTTTTCTTCTATATATTATTTAGAAATCTGATTAATATTTCCTAATCTGTGGATAAATGCCCAAAAATCTGTAAAAAGTGGGAATGTCACTTTTATTCCGTGGATTTCTTTAATTAATATATTTTGCCCGATTAAATAATGTCCAGTTAAAATTTATCCAACAGTTAAATTTAAATTTTATATGGAAAAACAACAACAAATGTGTCAGTTAAAGTCCCAGGTAGTAACTAACTGAATGTTCAGTAATCGGGCCTTGGTATTTTGAAATCAATTTAATAAAATTTGAAGTGTTTTGTCTGATAGCGTTATCTCTATACACAGAAAAAACTAAAAACGAATTTTAACAACGAAATTGATTATATCAATAAAAATTTTAATTGATTTTGCACCTATTACTCAAATGATGCTATTAATTACTAAAAATTGTATATGATTAATTGAAACAAATTTCGATTAAAGTAGTAATAATATCAATTAAAACATTAATTGAAAATTTAAAAAAAAAAATAATAATAATATGAAATTGTAAAAAAGTTTGTGTATGTCATGTTTATATATTTGGAGTACTGCACATGTGTTTGTTTTGTTTGTGAACTGCAATGCTTTGGTTGTTATACTAAAAATTTTCTATATATGCATGCAGTTTAAGAAAAAAAAGTATGGGAATTATATAACGCATAATTATGTAACAAATATTTGCAAAAATATCTAAAAGTCAATTAAAATATTAATTGATTCAATTAAATATTTGTTTAGAAACAATTTTTATTTTTAATATATATTTAATTAGATATTTAAGTTTAATAATTTTTTCTGCGTAACTATCGGGTTATCATTATAACTCATCGAAGCATCTTTGTAATAAGCAGACACGTGGGTACAAATATTTTATTAATATTTTTTAGATTACTTGCTGCCACTGTATTTCGACCGAATGGAGCCAGAAAAGCATTTCCTTGTTTTGATGAACCACACATTAGAGCCCCATTTCGGGTATCGGTATTTCGAGATCGTTTCCATATAGGTCTCTCCAATTCAATAGTACATACAACCGAAGATGTAGGATTCTATATGGGAACTGGATTGGTAAGTTAAACAAAAAAACCAACTCCAAAATTAAAATAAAACTTAAATTATATTACAGTTAAGAGATGATTTCATTGAAACACCGCCACTGCCAGCCGATGCAGTGGCTTGGGTTGTAAGTGATTTTCAACGTGAATCATTACAACCTTCGGCGGCTTATTTGCCGACCACTCAAACACCACCTTCAGGAGTGGGAGGTAAAAAATCGGCTCAATTAAATAATTACACACAACAGAAAGAGAAAAAACCGCCAGTACGCAACATAACGGCTCTAACACATTCATTAAATTTTAATATATTGGGTAAAAATATGTCCACCACTACCACCACAATATCTCCAGCCAAGGAAACCGATGTTAGAAATTTAACCGCCTTGAGCCAGTCAACGGGTTCAACTATAAAAAGAGCACCGTCTTATACATTCTATGCTCCACGCGATCTCTTGCCAAGATCTTCATTTATATTGCATACTTCCAGGGATGTATTGGAATATATGCAAACATGGTTGGATGTTAGTTATCCACTAACAAAAGTCGATTTTGTAGCTCTGCCTTCGTTGGATCGCAATATTATATCTTCACTGGGTTTGGTAACGCTAAAGACATCATTTCTAACTGAACCTGAATCAAAAACTACCGAACAATATCAACAGAGTGCTTTATTGATAGCAGAAGCTATAGTTAGACAATTCTTTGGCGGCATAACGTCAAGAAAAGTTCTTAAGGATGTTTGGTTATGGGAGGGTATAATTAAATATTTAGGTATTCACACTTTGTCGCCACTGCAAGAAAATTGGCCTCTACGAGAAATGTATCTATTAAATATGGCTACATCTGCTTTGGATATTGACGCCATACAGGGTTGGGATAGTATTATGAATGGTACCAGCCATGATGGTAACAATGAAGATTTCTTTATACAAAAAGTAAGTTTTTGTCCATGGTTACACGGGATAATGAGTTAAATGAAATTTGTGTGGTTTCGAATTTCAGACTGCCGCTATATTTTCAATGTTACATACTGCTATAGGAGAAGATCGTTTCAGAACTTGTTTGGGAGGTTTTCTTAAATTAAATCGTTTCAAGACGGCTGAACCTCTAGATTTATGGAATATTTGTACGAAAAAAGCAAATGGAGCTAAAAATATTAAGGTTGGTAAATTGTTAAATAATAACAAGTAGTTGTTCAAAAATACTCAACTACTTTTCCTTCTTTACATTTCAGGATATGATGTCTCTGTGGACCCATCAATCGGGATTTCCCCTGCTAACGGTAACAAAGCTGGGTAACAAAGTAACCATATCACAGAAACCCTTTAAACCTGCCGAATTTTTGGCCATACACGATGAAACCTACGATGGTAATAATTATAATAAAACTGCAGTGAATGCATCAGATACATCAACGACTACCACCACTACCGTAGCTCCCACAACTGCAAGTAAACACAAACCTCCCCAACAAATGAAATGGATTTTTCCCATAACATTTGTAACCGATATCAATAATCACACCGAAACTTTGTGGATGCAAAATATCGATGGTAAACGATTATTATGGCTTTCACAATTCTCTCATATAAATATTTAAAACAATTCCATCATTCTAGTTAATTTTAATATTCCCGAAAATGTTAAATGGATCAAAGTGAATGCTCGGCAATCGGGTTATTATCGTGTTTTATATAATGATGATAATTGGGCCAATATCATTGAGGATTTAAATAATGATCCTGATAAATTCTCGGGTGAAGTAAGTTGTTTGAAGTTTTCCTTGTTTAAAGTATAAATTATTTCTGTCTTTTTCTTTAAGGATCGTTTGGGGCTTTTATCAGATGCTTTTACACTCTGTCATGCTAACTTACTGCCATGTGAAATTACAATGAATATGATACAATATCTTCCGAGTGAAACCAATTGGGGCCCCATGGCTTTGGCGTTGAGACATTTAGAAAAATGGCGCCGTATTCTTAAATATTCAGAATGTTTCCTTATGCTTTCCGAATTTATTAAAATGAAATTATCAACAGTGATAGAGAAAGTCGGTTGGAATGATGACGGTGATGAAGCGACAAGGTATTCGGTTTTTTTATTTTCTAACTTTTAATACTTTACAAATTTGTTTTATTATGACTACGGAAAATAACACTGGTCCACACCAAAATCCTACCCGTAAATAAAGGATGTTTTTTAAGACCTATATAACTTTAAATTATAAAAAATAACACACAAATATTAAATTTAAATCCAAAAATTTTTTTATTCCAAAGAACAATACATGGCATTAACATTTTATAATGATATCGCGCATATGACCACCGCGGCTGTTCTTGAGGAAGCGCATTCTAGACGTCCAATTTTGGGCCACTTTTTGGGCTGTATGTTACGAATAACATGAACGATGTTGGCCGGGGTAATTCTTGCTGCTTTATCAGCATAAATCAGTCACTTCACGTGACCTCACAGGAAATAATCGAGAAGTGTCAAATCGCACGACTTTGGAGGCCAATTTCTCGAAATCAACTTATCGCCAAATTTTGATTTCAATAAGTCGATGTTTGCGGTCGCCGTATGCCACGTAGTGCATCTCACCCGGATCAATGTCATCCATATTTTCAAACAAAAAATCATTGATCATGGTGTGGTAACGATCTCCATAGACCGTAACGCGAGCTCCGGCTTCATTTTTTGTGGGCGCTATGGTGTTATGGTTAGCGCGTTGGACTGTTACATATAAGGTGTCGGGTTAGATCCCCAACCAAGGTAACATCAATTAATGAAAAATAGTAATATGTATGAGTTTTTTCTATCCCTCATAAATATCACAGCGTCCTCCTTCGGTGTTCCCATAGCACTTAACCCCACCGAAGTAAAATAATATAACAGGGCTAGCCTCAATAAAGTTCGCCAACTCTTGATCAGATGGCACGCAACAACTGTTCTAAGATTCAACAGCTCTCGCAATTATAGTGTTGCCATATTTGAAGCCCTTTATCTTTCACTTCTGCTCTATCCCCTTTCCTAAGAAAGAAACACGTTAATTAATTAGAAGAATTTCCTGAGTGTTATTCCCTAAAAAAATAAAAAATAAGGTCCAATGACGCACAAAACGGTGCATTTTTGTGGATGTAATGGAGTCTGTAGGGTCTGACATTTCACTCCATATGCGGCAATTTTGTTTATTAACAAACCCGTTAAGCCAAAAATGAGCCTGATCGCTGAACACAATTTTGCTTCTATAAGTTGGGCGAATTGATGACTGATTTTCAAATTAAATCTAGATAAATTGGTAGCGTTGTTCAAGCGTCATTCTATTCATGATGATTTTCCAAAGTATACAGATCATAAATGTCAAAAAGTGAGCGCAGTATGACAGTTCTTTTGACAGTTAACCCTTTCGTAAGTTCTTTCGGGCTTAAAAATACACCCTTTGCACAATAAAAAATAAATAAAAGAAATTCAAAAGCTTTCTTCGATATTCTTTTATTCAAAAAACAAATTGGTTCGATTTTGATTATTTCAACCTTTAATATGAAAAATATAACAAATAAACAAAACCCGTTACCTGCTATTTAACTTCTTGAAATCTCAGCCAGAGGCAGTGAGAGAGCGCTTAACAATACTTGACCGACTTGCATAGAGCCTGATTACATGGATCTCTTACGGATTGGCATTTGCTGTTAGAGGACATAACTCAGAAGAATGTGTGTAGGTTAGGACGTGTTCTTGTCTTATACCTATACAGAAATATTTAAATGTGCATGAAAAATGCTTGTGTTGTTAAAAAAAAATAAGAAGAAGAAGAGTAAGAGATATATGTAATCTATGCTTTCTACTAACAAGGAAATACTCCCAACGCGGACCCTCAGATCTTAATGAGCTTCGGATATGTTGTAGAGGAGAAATATTTAAAAGGCACGTATTTTCTTTAGCTGCCCAATCTTATATTTAATGGCATTAAAAATGGACAAATTTTTCGTTTTGTCAGTTTATTTCATATTTGTACCAAAGTAACTATAGGAACTTTTGGGTAAGGTATTTTAGAGGCCTATTTATCGGTGTGTAAAACGTGCAAAGCTTATTGATAACTACATTAGCATGTTGTATAACAACCAAAAACGATATCTGGGAAAAATCCTATTCTTCATATTTTTTTGTATGGCGACATGTCTGAAATTTATGAAATTTATGAAATACGCCGAATATCGAAAGTCGGAACACCGTCTCACTTAAATATTATATCGTTGGCTTAGTCGGCAAACCTGTCAAGTCCAATTTTTATGCAAATTGAGTTTTTGATGTAGTATGCTAGTGTAACTCAAAACACATCATTTACAAAAAAAATGCCGTTATGTTGTTTTTTCTTGTTGTTATGCAGTGGTAAGGAATTCTGCCAAGTCCCGACTAAAAAAGTTTTCATATAATCTTATATGATTTGATATAATTATAAATGTTTATATGCGTGGTTTTATATAACCATATACATTTATATTAACACTTTGGTTTTATAAATATGTTTGATATGACGTTATATATAATCATATGCGATTTGGTCTCCAGCCATAAATTAAGAGATCTGCGATTTAGTTTATATATAATTATATATAATGGCGTATAAGCTTCTATAAACAATCTTATATCAAAATATATAACATGACATGATATCTAATTATAAAAAATTTTATAAAGTTTAATTGCACTATAACAATAAAGAAAACAAACTTAGAAAGAGTTTGTAAGAAAGACACATTTTATAAGAAAGACCAAAACTCTTAAACTAGAAAAAGTTGTTCAGACAAATTTTTGTAAAGTTGAGTTAAACCGAAAATTTACTTTGTCAGCTATTTCCAAGTTTATTAGCATAAATTTTTCTAAACAACTTTTTCTCGTTTTGAATTTTGCTTTTTATTGAAATTCAGTTACAAACAAAGTTTAAGGACAATTTGCGTCCTAAAAACATCCTAAATCGCATTCAATCCTCATTTCCATCAATACCAAAGATCGACCAATACCCACTTTGTTAGCCAAACTGTTCTGTCGGCCATTAGTATTTAATATGAATGAAAATAAGTGATCTCAACAATATTTACTAAAATTTTATTTGAAAATTTTTATAAAATTATATGTATTTATATATAATTTAATGCAATTAGATAGACCCATTTTTCGGATCAAATTGTATAAGGTTAGATAACATGCTTATCTCGTTTGATATAATTATATATTCCAATATTCGGATCAAATTATATATGAACATATATGGGTTTATATATGGAGATATATGATTATATAACATCTTTTTTAGTCGGGGTCCAAAAAAAAAAAAAAAAACATCGAAAACCACATGCTAAGTCCAGCTGAAAACAACACACATTTTTTTTCAACAATTTTCTTCAATAGAATTAAATGCGACTTTTGTTTATTTAAAAAGACAAAACATTATTAAAGATTAACCCCTCAATTCATAAATGATTTGTAAAGTTATAGCAGGTTTACAAAACGTCATTTTCATACAAAATTTGTGCAATAAACCTCCTATTATTTTACAAAGCCTTTATGAATTTAGGGGTAACTAAATAACTATTTAGTTGTTTTAACTTTTAATGTACCCAGTGTACAATTGGAGTCCGAAAAGATTCATAAAAGAGCCCTTAGACCTTCTGAAATCATAGATATATGATGGTGTTTTTCTTCACCGATGAAGCCTCTTTTGAGCGCACTTTTATGACTCATAAAAGACTCAAAATTATGAGCATTGCTGGAAAATTTTGAATTTTCTGAGCCATTTATGAGCCATTCCCAGCAAAACCTTGGTAATGACTGGTCATTACTACATGCATTACTTAGATCTCATATCTCATTACCCGTTGAATTACTTTTAAACTGAATGTAATGAGTTACCGATAATTATACCCCACACATTACTATTTCACAATAGCTGAAACCAATAATATATATTCTAAATCATTAAAAACCATAACTAAGGCGTAGCCTAGTGGTTATCGTTTTTGCCTGACAGACATGAGGATTGCTGCTCAACTCGTGTTAGCTTCCATTGTTGTTTTTTTTTTTTTGTAATTTATATTAAACATGTATTTATAGAAATGTTGATGTTCATTAAGCAGTATTTAATAACAACAAGTTTTGTGAAAAATAGACATGTATAACAGTTGCCACAATAAATGTGTACACAAGTTAAAGCATTAAAAATCATAGTGGTGTCGTGGTCTAATGGTTAGAGTGTTTGCCTGACAATCGTGGGGTACGCTGATCAATACGTGTCAGCTCCTATTGGTTTTTAAATTTTTATATTTTTTTAAATCTATATTTAACATCTATTTATAGAACAGCTGATAAACTACTTACAGGTAACATCAGTGTAATGACTTTCCTCCAATGACATCACCATGTTAAAATAAGTAGTTTAGTAATTAAAAGGTAACTAGTGAACACTTAAGATTTCAATACCTAAAACTCATTACATGGTAATGAAAGGTTTTGCTGGGTTTGTGACAAATTTTTGAGTAATTTATGAGCATTGAAAAAATTTTAAATACACTCATAAATAAGAGTCTATTATGCTTCATTTGTGACTACGATTTGAGCACTCTGAAAATGTTCGTATTTCAGAGTCTTTTATGAGTCATAATTTCTGAGCGCTCAGAAAAATGTTGGCTGGGTAACTATTACTTATAAATTTTTTCAAGAAAAACATTGTTAATTTATAAATTTTATTAGGCGATTGTCATGGATTCTGCTGACATAAATAAAAATAAAATAAAAAAAGAAAATCTGCTAAGTCCACAAAGTTGAAAGAAAATCTGGTAAGTCCACATTTGAAATAGAAAATTATAAAGAGCAAATGTGCTAAGTCCAAAAAGAGCCTATAAGTCTGCAAACTTTTCTTTTGGAATTCAATGATTTTTTGTGGTTAAACAAGATGAACTAAAGAAGAAAACTGCGTTTACAGATTTAAAAAAAGTTAACCCAAAAAAAAGTTAAATAGTTTTTTGTCTCACCTGAAAAATTAAACAAAAACGGACTTGACAGGTTTTCCGACTAAGCCAACGATATGTGATTTTCGCCCTTAACCCTGTATACATCCCCATACAAAACCACCTAAAATTTTGATATTTTTTGCTATGCCACAAAGAAATAAACATGCTTGAGCATGTTTTACACACCGGCCAATAGGCGTCTCAAATACCTTTCATATGGCATGAAAAATTCCTATAGTTACCCTACGGGAAATTTTAACAAACTGTCACCGAACTGGCCCCTTTATATGAAATAGACTGGTCACTTTTACATGGCGTTGTCATAGGAGGTGGAAATTGACCCCTTGTGACATGTCACAAGACAAATCCTAGGACAGGTTACTGAACTCTCAATTTCAGGGACCTGTCCTGGGATTTGTCTTGTGACATGTCACAAGGGGTCAATTTCCACCTCCTATGACAACGCCATGTAAAAGTGACCAGTCTATTTCATATAAAGGGGCCAGTTCGGTGACAGTTTGTTAAAATTTCCCGTAGGGTACTTTCCCGACTAAAAAAGTTTTCATATAATTTTATATGATTTGATATAATTATAAATGTTTATATGTGTGGCTTTATATGACCACATACATTTATATTAACACTTTGGTTTTATAAATATATTTGATATGACGTTATATATTAAGAGATATTAAGAGATCAGCAAATATAGTTTAAACATAATTATATATAATGGCGTATAAGCTTCTCTAAACAATCTTATTTCAAAATATATAACAAAGTTAATATAGAATTGTATTAATTTCATGTATAAATTTATCTGACATGATTTCTAATTATACATAATTTTATAAAGTTTAATTGCACTATAAAAATTTAAAAAAAACTCCGAAATTGTGGATCTGGTTTTGAATTCTGCACTTTGACATATACATACATATATAAATGTTTATAATTGAATTCAACGTATATTTTTCAAATAGTTGGCAAAATACTCTTTATTAAACTAAAAATAATTTCCCCCCTTAAATGCATGGTGTAGCCATTTGGCAACATACCGGTTTTTTAATAAAAAAAAAACCCACTTGATGCACAAAACTGCATTTTTGGGCATTGGGGGCCCCTTCTGTACATAGTGTTCCTATAGTTTAGTGCAGAATTTTTAAACAGTTAGAGTAAAAATCTTGGTTTTGCTCTGTATATTTGTGAAAAATCTAAAACACGTTTTTTTGGTACTTTTCTTGAAATGTACACGCCTTTAGAAATCATATACAAAAAAGTGGTTAAAATCGAAGAGATCATGCATTTAAGGGTTAAAAAAATAAATAAGAGGAAAAAATTTTTTTTTCTTTGTGGAATTAAAAGCCTAAATAAATATTTTTACTTTAAATTTAAAAATAAAAATTAGACAAACATATGTTGAAATTAATATGGTTTAAGTTCATTTATTTTTCCGTGAAAAAAAAATAATTGTGAAAGTTAATTTTTCATTTTGTAAGAAAGACCAAAACTTTAACCCAGAAAAATTTGTTCCGACAAATTTTTAATTTGTAATGTTTTATTTTGTTAGCTATTTCTAAGTTTATTAGCAAAAATTTTTATAAACATTAAGCATTAGTATTTAATATGAATGAAATAAGTGATCTCAACAATATTTACTAAAATTTTCTTTGAAAATCTTCATCAAATTATATGTATTTATATACAATTTGATGCAGTTAGATATACCCATTTTTCGGATCAAATTGTATCAGGTGAGATAACATCCCAGCAAAACCTTCTATTACCAGGTAAAGGGAAATGTAATAAGAAACCAAAAATTGTAACTAAAGGGTGTTTTTTTAAGCCCGATAGAACTTGAAATTGTAAAAAATAACACAAAAAATTAAATTGTAATCAAAATTTTTTTTTTATTGGAAAGATCAATACGTGACATTAACATTTGAAAATGATTTCGGGCATATGGGCACCGCGGCTGTTCTTGACGAAGCGCATTCTGCACGTCCAATTTTGGGCCACTTTTTCGAGCACTGCTGGCCGTATGTCACGAATAACACGAACAATGCTGTCCTCCAAGGCATCAATTGTTGCTGGTTTATCAGCATAAACCAGTGACTTCACGTAGCCCCACAGGAAATAATCGAGAGGTGTCAAATCGCACGACCTTGGAGGCCAATTGACAGGTCCATTTCTCGAAATCAACTTATCGCCAAATTTTGATTTCAATAAGTCGATGGTTGCGTTCGCCGTATGGCACGTAGCGCCATCCTGTTGAAACCACATCTCCTCCGGATCAATGTCATCCATATTTTCAAACAAAAAATCATTGATCATGGTGCGGTAACGATCTCCATTGACCGTAACGCGAGCTCCGGCCTCATTTTTGAAGAAATAAGGTCCGATGATGCCACCAGCGTGAAAACCGCACCAAACGGTGCATTTTTCTGGATGTAATGGAGTCTGTAGGGTCTCTTGTGGATTGGTCTCACTCCATATGCGGCAATTTTGCTTATTAACAAACCCGTTAAGCCAAAAATGCGCCTCATCGCTGAACACAATTTTGCGTCTATAAGTTGCGCGAATCGACGACTGATTTTCAAAGTAAATTTGGATAATTTCGTAGCGTTGTTCAAGCGTGAGTCTATTCATGATGATTTGTCAGAGTATACTGAAACAAATAAAAAAAAAATGTTTCATCAAAATTTAATTTTTTGTGTTACTTTTTACAATTTAAAGTTCTATCTAGCTTAAAAAAACACCCTTTACTTACACTTTGGTCGCATAACACATTATTTTAACATGGGGGTGTCATTGGGGGTAAATGGTTGCCTAAATCGTACAGGTATAGGCTCAAATAAGTGATTACGAAGGAAGTACTGAAATAAGTTGTTACTTGTAATATTAAATTCACTAGTTAGCTAAAATAAGTACATACTTGTATGCAGTGAAATAAGTCGTTACACATTAGTACAAATTTCAGTGGTTACAAATAGGGAATAAAATAAGACGTTACCAGTAATGACTTTGTTTAAAAGTACACCGATTTGAGCAATGTAATTAGATTCTAAATTTTTATTAAATCGTACTTTCGCATAATAAGTAGTTGTAATATAATACGAATAACTTTATTATTTTTACCCTTATTAATAAGTTATTATTAAACACAATATCGGTAATATATTATTTTAAAGGCTCCAAATAAGTAGTGATATATCTCCATATCGGTAACTTATTATTTCATACCTCCCACATAAGTATTGATGTATTACAATATTAGTAACGTATTACTTTAGGTTTCTAAGTAAAACCAAGGGTAAAGGGGTACCCATTGCCAGGCAATGCGTGAAAATGGTCAAACCCATTACCAAGGTTTTGCTGGGTTATTATGTTATTCCTTAATTTTTTAAAGTTATTAAAATTTATTAATTTTTTATGACATAAACAGCTGCTAAATGCTGCCATTTTTTCTACAAACTTCCCTACTTTTCTGCAAATATGGGAGTAAAATTGGATTTCAATTTGGATTTCGATGAGATTTCGCTGGGATTTCATTTGCTATGGGAAATCTGTTTGAAATCCAAAATTTTTATTGGATTTCCGTCGAAATCTATCAAAATCTACTTTTAACGCGATTTCAATCATAATGTAAATTCGCTATGACGCAAATCTTCAATCGGTTTAACGCAAATGTGCGTTGTTTTCCACACAAATTGTTTTTGTAGCAATAACAATTTACACACACAAGTCAACGCAACGTAAGGCGTTCAGTTTTACAAAATAACCCAACAAATAACACTAACACTTATGTATGACCGAGGTAACACTTATTTAGGTATTACCGAGAATACAGCTTCTATTGAAAATAGTTTAAATCGGTCAATGTTTTGATCTAATTACCATAGAAAAGTTATATATGAGCTCAAATGTATTGAAATCGAAGCGATTTCTTGCGCTAGATCTATATGATTTTATTAAAATCAGATAACGCTTACTACAAATATTTTATTGCTCCTTCGTGGTTTTTTGATTCTTCGGTGTAAAATTGTTGAATGAACCAATTCGAAGAGTAGAGATTGAGATCTAACTGATAGACTTTTCGACGCTTAATCCGGCTAAAAGTTTGACGTTCAAAGTTTCAGAATCCAAAAAAAAATGTAGAAACCCAAATCAATTACCTTTACCACTTCGTATTTATCTAGGAAACTGTCGCAACGTTTAAATTCGGAAACTAGAATATCTGACCTAACAGAGAAAATAGGAATTTGAACTTTCTAAACGCGTTTTATATACTTAACCGATTTATTTAAATTCCCCTCCCTGAATTTAATACGCTTCCCGGAATATGGCCCAAATCATTCTGTGGTGTATGCTTTCACATAGTCGGCATGTCCGAATTAAATTTTTTCCTTGTTTTACTTTTAGATTAATGCGGCCAGAAGTTCTGTTGGCATCCGTACTGTGGGAAGATATCGATAGTATAACAAAATCAAAAAATATGTTAAATCAATTTCTGTATTACAATGGAACAGCAGTATCGCCAAACTTAAGAGAGGTATAAGATAATTACATGTATAGTTGTTTTAAATATAAATTTACTTAAATTTAAACTTCAACCTTCGAATCACGCAATAGATTGTGTACACTGGTTCTATATTGTCAGGTGAATACATTTATTGGCAACATTGTTGGGAACGTTTTGTAACGCTACAACGAACATCCGAAAGTTATGTTGAACGTATGCAATTACTTAGAGCATTAGGGCGTACAAAAGATGCTTGGCTACAAAATCGACTCTTGTCGCATGTTACAATGTTGCCCACTGCTGAGGTGGTACAAGTGCTCAAGGCGATAGCGGGTACTCCCACGGGGGGAGCAATGGCTTGTAGATTTTTACAAGCGAAATGGTTTGAGTTGGAATCTCGAATGGGTCAGGGTACAATAGCTTTTGCTAAAGTTATATCAGCCATAACACAATATGGTGCTACTAAATTTGACTACGATGAGGTAAACTGAGACACAGATTTCTAAAAAAATTGTTTTAATATTTTGTTTTGTTCCAGCTTAAATCTCTGGTACATCGGTTTGGTCGAGGTCCAGGCATGGATGTTTTAAATATGACCTTAAGTAGTGTAGCTTCCAATGTTGAATGGGTAGCCAGATCACAGACATCACTGTATAAATGGGTCGAAAGTAATTTACGTTCCCATTAAAGTTATCAGCCAAAAGCAAATAACACATCACTAACATTTTATATTTATAATCAACTGTAAAATCTGTATAGAATTATCATATATTTAACAAACAATCAAAAGTAAAAAAAATCATTATTTGTACTTGAAACATTTCACTAACATACTATTTAACTAAATACATATGAGGCATTCCATACCACCTGTCGAGCTAAAGAGAAGTATATCGTATCAATGTCAATGTCCTATATCAGGGGTGGCAAGAGAAAAATATAAATATTTTGTTGTGAAAGTGCAAAGGAAACTTATTTAGTTCAAAATAGTTTTTGTTTTCAGAATATCACCAAGTATGTACAGATCTTTCCTTTTCAAAAACACTTACAAGGAACATATTCTAACAAGGAAGAACACACCGATATCCGTAAAGCTTGGTTGTGTTGCTGGAAAATAAATTCCAAGATCGAAATGTCTCGGCTTTGGGGCCAACTCGCTGACTTAGGAGATAAAAATTGGTTCCGAACTTAGGCCCGTTTTCGTTTTTTTAGGTGTTTTATACAAAGCAACTACATATAAATGCGGGAATGTTGGAAAGGGATTTTTAAGACCCCTTTTTGGCAATTTTTTGTTCTTTTTAAATTTTTACTGTGAAAATTGTTCAACAGTTACTTTATATTGTCATGCATACTGTCTAGGGTTTGGTATTCGGGAATTCCCGGGCGGGAATTCCCGGGAAATCCCGGGAAAAGTTTGCCGGGAATTCCCGGGAAAATAGTATATTTTTCCCGGGAAAACGGAAAATTTTAAAAATATTAAATTTTTTAAATTGTTTTTGTTTCGAATAGGATTTTTTAATTTTAGTCCTAAAAAACATTTTAAATATCAAAACAAAAATGTCATTGTTAAAATCTTTTAAAAGGGAATAAATTTATTTGACACACAAATAAAATCTTTGCCAAGTAATTAGGAGCATTTCAACTAATAAAGATTTTTCGCATAATTTATTCAAAATTTAAGTAGTAAAACCAAAAAACTTGGTAAAATGTTTAAAAGAAATATGAAAAAAAGCTTTGTTTCTTAGGGTGCGTACAGAGTGGCCGCTTGTTGCCGAGCCGAGCTGACTGATCCTTATTGCGGGAACTTGTCATGCGAGAAACAAGTTTGAGTGTGCATAGTGGATGCGAGATTCAGCACTGATATTTTATCTATTATTTGGGTTTTATGTATGTTTGTATGCATTTGGGTTTGTTGTTCATTCTGACATTGAGTTTTAAAATTTTACTTATTAACGCATTTCTTCAATTATTCTTGAAATGTTTATTACATTTTTTTTTTTAAATTTTGTTTATAAGTTTTTTTAATTTTTTTATAATTGTTATAATTTTATTTAATTTTTACTCTGTACGCACCCTTACAAATAATTGCCCTTACTATCTAAATTTTTCAAATGTATAATTTAGGTAAATTCGACTTTAGTTAAAATATTGGGTGGCAGTATACCTTGACTTGGTTTATTTTTGGAGCATTCTGATTGGTTAATTTATTTTCAACCAATCAAAATATTTGAAAAAATAAATATTTTTGTAAGGTTTTCATACACAAAATGAACAAAACCGTTTGATTAAAAATAAAGTCGACTTTAAATTTAAAATACTCCTTTATATTAAGGGTCAATAATTTTGTAAGTAACGTTTTCATTAATAAATGTGAAAAGAAAAGACTAATGGTTAACGGTGGTATCTAAATTTGATTATACGACATCTGAATTTGGTTCACAAAAAAAAAATTTGATGGTCATGCAACTTCTCTTGAAGAAAACAACAACAAGAATAACGTTTCAGCTAAAATCAGCAAAGTACCCGAAGAAAAAAGTGTAAGCTCAATAGGCATTAAAGGTTTTATGGTAGGGCAAACATTTCCTGAAATGGTATCCAAATTAGCCGCAGTCAATCCGCACCATAACTAGATCTTCGTTTATTCGAGAAAGTTTTTATAATAAAAACCTGGCATTGCAAAAAAATGAAACCGATGTAAAGAACATTATATTAAATTACTACAATCATGTAAAAGATATTATGTATATTCCCGTACTTTACCGAAGTTACACAAACTAGCCCAAAGGCGTTCCCGTACTCACAATTTCGTGTAAATTGTTGTTGTTTGGGCTGTTTTGGGTTCCCGCGGTAACGTACGGGAACGCACATATTATGATAAAAGAAATATCGTGCTTTCTGCTGGAATCATGCAATTCATTTGGCAGTGCTTAAAGTAATTTATGTGAAATCAAATGTTCAACATTCTGATATTTTTTACTTTGAATTCTCATTACACAGACTGCATTTGTACTGAAATAGTGTTTTTTTTTTTTAACAAAAATTACTTATATAGGTGGTTTTCATTAACAATTTTGTTCAAAAATATTTCCCGGGATTCCCGGGAATCCCGGGAATCAAATTTTTTCATTCCCGTTTCCCGGGAAATAAAAAAGTTCGGGAAATCCCAAACGAACACATTATGTTCATGTAGTTTATACACACAGAAAATAGATTCGTTGTGGTATCCGAATTTGTTGCCAACCGAATTTTGGTAGTTACATGTAGTATTACATTATTCGGTTGCAGTTCTTACATTATTTCATTGAGAATACCAAATTTTTAGTTATACCTACTGAATAAAATTATATTGGTAAACCCAACCGAATTTATTTATGTATTAATACCTTTTCATAATAACGGTAGTTGGCTACAGCAGCTACTTCAAGACCCATATGGAAATGATAAAAAGTCGATTCCATTAAAGGCATATGTATATGTTTTTGTATCACCGGTTTCATTTCGCTTTTTTACCGATCTAATTCTGTAATAACATGAACTACCGTTAAAATACCGCTAAAATACCGAAACACAGATTTATAACGGTATTTTGCAGATACAACAAAATGTACAAGGTAATATTATGAAATAAAACCTGTGATATTAGGAGACACATGCCACTATTGTATTCGCAGTCCTAAAATTTTAATATCTGTATTGACGTGGACGTGGTAGGCAACTACCGTTATATTGAAAAGGTAGTGCTTGCCATTTTTAATATTAATTTAATAACGAATTAGATACATCAATTATTTTTTGTTTTTTTATTTCAATAATTGGGAAATATATACAGAAAGAATTTACAAAATTCTAATTAAATTTTTAAACACCTTTCTCATACCAAATTTGTAATTGAATTTTTATTTTTAAACAATTTTTATATGAAAGCTAACAATTTACAAACGATCGTTTCGGGAATTTTCCAGGTCCCCTTCACCAGTTTTCTTTAGAAAGTGGTGGCAGTAGTGCAATACAATTTGAAGTATCAAAATCTTATATTAAATATAGTCTGCTACATTAACAAAGTGGGAATGGAGCAAACAATAAAATATGTTTTCGAAGTCTTCTGCAAAGCATAGCCAACAATGGAAAATCCCCGAAACGATCATCTTTTCATTCCTGAAAGTGTAGAAGTTTTTGAAGGCAAAAACTCTGTGAAGTATTTGTCAGGAGAATATCCTGATGAAGAAAAATAGCAGTTTTTGAAAAAAGTACTTATTATGTTAATTAATAATAGGGAAATTGGCTTCGAACTGAATTAATAAATTTCTAATTAATCAATTAAAAAGGTCGAAAAAACTATTTTTATTTTTTAAATAAAAACTAAAAACCAACACATTTGGCGTTTTTTTTAATCACTGGCTTTATTTTTGGATTTATTTTATTTTGTTAAAAAATCCACATTTTTTTTATCAATTTTTAAAATTTTATATTTTTATCCAGATCTAACACTTATTCCCTTATATAATGTGAAAGAAAAAAATTAAATTTTGCGAAAATGGAATTTCTGTAATAAAATTAAGCTAAATCCAAAACGGATTTATTTATCTTTTAAATCCATTTTGGATTTAGCTTATTTCAATTCCTGTGTTCACATTTTTACAAAATTTAATGATTTTCCTGTACATTATATTGGCGAATAAGTATAAGAATTTAATAAAAATTATAAATTTTTCAAATTAAAAAACAAAGCATTAATTTTTTAACAAAATAAAATAAATCCAAAAATAAATCCAGTGATTAA
Organism: Leucophora obtusa; assembly: GCA_949987735.1. Taxonomy (NCBI): domain Eukaryota; kingdom Metazoa; phylum Arthropoda; class Insecta; order Diptera; family Anthomyiidae; genus Leucophora; species Leucophora obtusa. The sequence continues at coordinate 116,313,099 of OX465295.1, read as the reverse complement.
AAAATAGGCCTATTATAACATATACATTTTATATATAATTTCTGAATCGATAAAAACTTTTTGAATCGATAAAAAACAGCGAATTGGTTTACGCTAAAAATGCAGAACTATTTCTAAGTTCTTAATAAAAATCATATTTTCAAATTTTATAAACCCAGTTGATTTAGGCAAATTTCTAGCATTTTTCAGATTTCATTATATTATAATAAATAATATACTAAGAAAGAGCGCAAAAAAATAAGTAAAAATAAAAGTTTTTTGCATTTTATTCACTTTATATTGGAAAATAAATACTGTAAGTTTGACAGTTGGTATGGAACGCTTCATATGCATAAAATATTGGGGTGGAACTTACTTCACGTATATGAGTTTTCGAGAATGTGTTATCGAAATATTGACAATTTTCGCTATTTTGAGATTTGAAACGCAAACATTTTGAAAATCTTGAACAACTACTTTTGTAATCTAACAGAAGTGCTTCTAATGTTTAGCCTAGAGTAAAATGTATCAAAAATTAACAGATTTTCAGTTAAAAATTAGTATAATTTAGTATATTTTTGGTATTTCAACAGAATTTTTTTGTAGATTTATGAATTTTGAACGGAAAATTTTAACCAATGTTATTTTAGACGGAAAATTAGAAGTACTTCTCTTAAATTACACACATATTACTTTGAGCTAACCAGTAAGAACCATTCTGATAAACATACAAAAACAAAAATATCCTCATTTGTAATTATGTTCCTTTAAAAATTTACAAAAGCAGCTGCATCAGCAGCAGCATCATAATAAGAGTAGGAACTTTTGTTATTAGTCTAGATACCAAAATAATACGAGTAATGTCGTCTTTATTTTTGGGTGATATTACTTTCATTTATCTAAAGAGAAAAGTACATATTCATACTAAAAACATGTTAAAAATTACATTAAAGCTATTTTGAAAATGAAAAGTAGTTGAAATCAAATTTATCATATCATATTTTATTAAAATTGTATTCAAATCGATTTTATTTTTTTAAATATTGCACTTGTTTAATTTTAAACAATTTAAAAACAGTTATTCTAATTTTTTTATTCTTATTTTTAAGTTAATTTTAGTAAAAATTTATTTTTGACTTTTTCAAAAATAATTTTAGAATTTATTTTCAAAATTCAAATTTAAGTATAAAAAAGTATTGGCAGTATTAATATTAAAACACAACATCATTTAATATGTAGTAAAAGGGATAAAAATGACAAAAACACTCATACCATTTTATGGTAAAATAGCAAAAAAAAAATGTATTTTTTTAAATTAAGTATAAAAAATCATGTTAAACTTTACATTATACTCATAGTAATTCTGATAATAGTATATTTATAAAAACATACATTCAATCATTATATTTTTAAAACAAAACTCCCATTAACAGATACAAAAAAACGCTACACCATTTCCAGTTGTGTTATGAAGTAAAAAATATTAAAATTAGTATGGTCGACTTTATAATATCAGAGTATTCCGTACAGCAGAGTGAATTAAAATAATGAATATAAGATATAATAGATATCTGTGGACTTCTAAAAAAAAAAAAATTAAATCGACTTAAGTTGTTTTCTCAAAACGTTACTCAAGGGATTTTTTCGCTGATTTTAACACTTTTACAGGAATTTTTTAAGATATCATAGAAGTTTTTAATATCAGTCTTCTATATCTCCCAAAAATATAAACAAAAATTTAAATATTAACAAAAGAAGTCTTAAAATTTGTTATAAAAAAAATGTCATAAATTCACGATACAGATTTAAAGTACATGAGAAAACAAAAATTTGAATAACCATATTTCCATATACCATATATTTCCGGCCTTGGACCCAGGGTTGCCACTTATTTGAAATAATTAAAATACACTATTGGACAAAATAAAGTGCAACTCTACACTTTTCTTCGTTTGGTCGAAGAAAAAATAATTACACTAAATTTTAATGTTCAAAACTTAGATAAATAAAATAAATTATTTTATTTTATTTACTATATGATACAAAAAACGAAAAAAAATTAATATTAAACTTACATTTTTTTCATAAATCCAACAAAACTAATCAAGGTATAAGAGTTTCTTGGCCAAAATAAAGTGCAAATTCAAAATATTTTTATATTAAACATAAATTAAATAATATCTTAATACTTTGTTGCTCCTCCCTTATTCCCTATGACCTCTCTAACTCTGTTGGGCATACTTGAAGCCAGATTTTTTATAATATTTTCGGTAATCTCACTCCATTCGGATTGCATTTTTCACCAAAATGCTGGAATATTGATACGTGATTCCATTGGATTTTTATCGTCGATAATGGTCCACATTGTTTCTTCAAGCTTTCATTTCAGTTCCGTTTTTCATACATTTGAACTATTTTTCGAGCTCCTGACAAAGTAATTTTATATTTTTGGGCCAAATTCTTGTATGTAAGACCATTTCTACGGTCTTTTACTAATAAATCCTTCACTTTTTTGGAAACGGTTTCATTTCATATTCTGTAGAGCTGTTAGGACTTTTAGTTTATTGTATTGCACTTTAAACTTAAAAAATTAAGAAATTATGAACGTATTCACATTTTAAAATAACCTACCTTTAATTTTTAATTAAATATTTGGAAAATAAGAAAGATAACTGTACACAAATCTAAATTGCACTTTATTTTGACCAACTGAAAAATAGCCCAATTCATTGATTTTGTCTCCAGAGCAGCAAGATAAGATTTACCATGTTTTTTCTTTATTACAAAATAAGCAAATCAGCTCTAGGAATAACGGGATAGTATAAGTTTTTTTTTTATAAATTCTCTAAGATTTTTTGTTAACATTTCTTTAACACTATAGTCAATTGCACTTTAAATTGTCCAATAGTGTATATGTTAAAGATTTATTAGTTGTTCAAGAGTGTTTCAGTTTTGTTGTTTTCAAGTGAAAAAAAATTAATTTGAAGAAATTTTAACAACATTCGTAAGTCATTAAAAAAATCACACAGCATAAAATACTGAGAATTCTTAAACTTAATTTTTAACTTGAAATGAGATTAATTCTATTCATTAATGAAGACAATATTAGCAAATAAAAGAAATTCTGTTAAAGTTAAAGATATGGTTGAATTGCTCAAATCATTTACAATGCAGCTATTTAGATGTGTGTTTGCTGTATTTTTTCTGTATTAAAACAAATTTTAAAGTCTTAGTTTGTCTGGAAAAAAATGTTCTTGAACAAAATATACGTTCGAACTGTAGCAATTTTATTCCAGTTTCTCTGATTAAAATTTGTTCTTATCATATTTGAAATTAAACCTATGATTCCATTATTTTAATATTGCCATTACAAGAGTTTGCTCAAACCCGAAAAAATACAACCGCAGTTTCGGTTTTTCAAAATTATTTTTCGATTTTTTTTTGTAACATTAATAGAGCTGTTTTAAAATAAATATGCCTAAAACCGAATTTGTTTTATACCCAGCAAAAACATGGTAATGACAGGTCATTACCATACTGATTACCAAGTAATGATGGGTGATTACCATTACTTTAAAATAAAAAATAATGGCTTTAGTAGTGATACCTGGTAAGTAGTGAAAGCCTTTGTGTGTTACTTACTCGTTTAATTACTCGGTAATGTCTGTTTTTGCTGGGTTTATATATATATGGTATAAGTACAAAAATATTTATTAAAATTGAATTAAATTTTTCAATTAGGGCAATGACCCTAATTCGAGACCTTTACAGGAGAAGGAAAAACACGAAAAATCGTTATAATTTCATATTCTTGATTATTTTTTCGGCAACTTCTTAACAAGAGTTCAGTTACAACCTTATACAAAATTTGGTAAATAAATCTTATACGAGTATTTTGTACACATTTTATTCGTATCAAAAACAAATACATATTAGCTGAAAAACTCGGGCATAATATCTATAATATTCACGTTAAACACATTGTTTAGTGGGCATTAGGGGGTCCAATAAAATGAAAATGCGATTTTAAAGAGTGTCGGGGTCCAATTTGTTTCCTTTCTATATAAAACTAATAAATATGAAGTTTGGGGTCAATCGAATAAAGAAAAGTCGAGGCGGGAATCTATTGAAAATTTCAAGGGTGTTTATATGGGAAAAATATGACTTTTCAGTTTTTATGAAAATTTCGTTCTATAGTTTAATTTTTTCAACCACTCTCGTATGAATCAATATCAGTATAAAATTATCTTTTTAAAAAGCTACATAACTTCAAAATCGGTTAAGAACTCGCCAAGAAATAGCAAATGCCCCAGACCAATTTGGTGCCAAAAAACACTAGGTCATGAAATTTGATGGCACTTTTTTAAACTTTCAGAAATTGATTAAAGCAGTGGTCGGCACCCATAGCCACCAGTGGCCGATCATAATCGGCTTTTCACACGTACACAACACTAATGGCAACAAAACTCTCAACTAAGAGCGTAAAATTTATTCAGTAGCATGGTAGCTTTCAACAAAGTAGGTTGACGTCGCTTTGTTTAAGAAATTTTAGAAAAATATTACACTCTTAAAATTTTACAAGAACAGGAAATTTATTATGAATTATTTTTATTTCTTTAGTTCATTAAATTTACTAACTAATGGAATACTTTTTTAAGAATAAATAATTTATATACAAAAAAATAAATATTTTTTAAATAATGTGTATAATAAAATTTATTATGAATTATTTAAAAAAATTAAATTACCATAAATTATTTTTTTTTTCAATTATTTAATTTATTCATGCATTCATTCATTCATTCATTCATTATTACATTTCTTCATTAATTCATGTTCTTAATATACAAATATAAGTAAATTTAAAAATGATAAACTAATTTCTCACAGTGTAGAAACACAATAAATTCACAATCTCTCTTTGTGCCGACCACTGGATTAAAGCCATAATTGTTTTTACTCTCTATACCAGTGGTGCCCACAAAGAGAAATGAGAATTTATTAATTATGTTACAAAAAAAAATAATGTATTGGTAACTATTGCACCATTGTCGTTCGGGTTGTGTACGTGTAAAAAGCCGATTAATCTTCGTCGTTCTAACAAGTGTTTGGGCGACACTGCTCTATTATAAATATTCAGATATGAAATATTGTTTTATTACCTGTCTGTTAACCTGTCGCGCAATAAGGCAAAAAACGCATACATTTTTTGGCATAATTTTCAAAACTCCATTTTCGATTTTTAAAAAATTTTCTTAAACAAATTTAAAAAAAATATTTTTCACTTTCATCCTAGAGATGAAGTGTGCCAATTTTGAGGTAAATCCCTCCATGAAGCTGTCGGTGACAAGCTCTTATTTTTTGTGGATTTCGGGAAAAGTGTGATTGTTATAAAAAATTAATTAAATTTATTCTTTTTAAGTACTTTGTATCAAAAATTAATCAAATTTGTACTTTTAAATGTTATATTTCATCTTAATAGCTTAGCGGTTTGGAAAAAGGTAATATGACCTCATTAACCCTTTGGGACATGGGGTCACATATGACCCAAACCTAATAAAGGGCAATTTATTAAAAAAAACCCAAATATTTTGTAACTACTGTTGAATTTTTAGAAGTGATGGTTAAAATATAATATACAAATGTGCAGATCTTCCATGCAAAAATTTGGAATTAATCGAACAACGTTAACCCATTCCTTGCCAGGGCCAAGCTTTAAATTTTTGCATATTTAAAAAAAAAAAAAACAAATACCTAAAAATAATGTATTGTTCTAGTAAACAAGATGAAACCATTATAAAAACCTAGAATATTTTTCGAAAACTAACTATTATGTGCTCCTGGGGTCAAAGTGATCAATTTTAAAAAAAATTTTAGTAATATACCACGGTAAAAATAAATCTAAAATATGTATAGATTTATTATCTTAATAATTTTTGTTAACTTTATGACCGTTGCGATATTTCGATTTGACAACCGCATATTTTTTGTAAACAAAGTGCCATCAAAAAATAACCTTATAGTGTATTTAGACAAAAAAAACTAGTAGTTTTTAGCCATTTTTAGGTTTTCAGCCGAAAACTACAAAATTAATTTAGTTTTTCCATACAATTTTCATACAAACTGAAAACCAGGTTCTACCTGGTTTTTGCCAAAAAAAAAAAAAAAACCAAGTAAAAATATCTGAAATTTGCATTTTTGATACACGTGGTATCATTTATAATTAATTTTCGATACACCCTGTTTTTTAATTTTTTAAGAATATTTCTGTTTTAGTTTGAAATTGTGTGTTGCTATTAATTGTTAAATGTATTAATAATTTTTTTACATTAATTTAACAATAAAAAAATAAGAAAAGTGTTTAATAAAAAAGTGATGTGACAGTGTTAATGACTTTGTAATTTAGTAATTTAGTTTTGTGCAAAAACCAGGTGGTTTTTGCTCAGTCTAAATTCAGTATTAATTTAAAAATATTTCAAAAACTATTTTATTCATTGGCGGAGTGCAATTCATCTTGTTTTATGTAAATATCTAACGCTAATTATGTTAGCAATTTTTTATTTTTTTAAAACGACAAGCTATAAGCAAGAATTTTCAACATTTTAATGGAAGGAAGACATGCACTTTCCAATGCTTAGAACCACAAAGCGCTTCTTATAATCATTAAAACATTTCCGTTGGGTCTAAATTTATCCTTATTACACGCTTAATAATTTTGTATTTTAATATTTTTAGGTTATTTTTCTAGTCAGCTTTTGACCAGCGTTGCCACTTTTTCATGCAAAAACTCTACAAATTAATCGAAATGCAGTGTTGTACTCTGTAAATATACACATTTGTGATATTTTCATACAATTCATAAAAATCTCGAGAATTCATTTGTATGGGGAATCTAGGGATTTCATATGAGATATTCAATGAAATCTCAATTTTAGTGGAAATCTCGAGATTTGGGTGCAGATGTAAATGCAACTTAAGAGAAAAACATCATGTTGTTATCTGCTGAGACATTTATATTGAAGTACTTTTTAAACAAACGCTCTCAATTAATAAATATGACTTTTCAAAATTGACAAATTTAAAGCGAATTTCTTTTGGTTTTAAGTATTTCATTTTGGATTTTCACAATAAATTTTATGGTTTCTAATGTATATTTTCATTTAGGTGCATATTTTAGGGCATATTTTGCATTTTTACTGCATATCAATGCATGTCGCTCGCGTGTTTTAACTGTCCGTGCACTAAAGAAATACATATGTTAATAAAATTTTTTTCGTGCATTTATTTTTTCTCTGTCACATATCCAAATTTCATTAAAATTGGAAAGCCCGTTCACTTGTGTTTTCAGCTTTAGTGGTGCATTTTGTCACATTGTGTAATATATTTAATAAAATTTATTTATAAATTTAGTTGTGTCTGTTTGAGTTTATTCAAAAAGTTTAGAAAATAAAGAGTATGCAATTCTCTCAGTTAGTGAGAAATTTTGGTGCCACATTTTTTATGATAAAATGATATTTTCTAATGTTGCTACTGAGAGACTTCGTCATATTTATTATAATTTAAGCACAAAATTAATGAATTCATCAATGGTTTTCCTTGCAACTATCCCGTCGCCTGTTTGCAGGTACAAGCTGTTAACATAGCGTGAGAGAATTATATAACCATTGGTTTACTTAATTTTGCATTTGGAAATGGTGTAGTCATTTTAATAACTACATTATTAAAAACAAATTAACAAAATTATTAATAAAAATAATTTTAAGTATTTATCATTTAGTGAATTATACTGTGTAATTTAAAATTGTATAGATGTCTACAACAACAAAATAGATGTAAAATTTAAATAAATTTAAACAACCAAAAATTAAAAATTGCATATTGTAAAAATGGGAAAAAGCTTAATTATAACAAATCCATAGATTCTTCCTTTTTTTCTTATTTTTTTTTTTTTATTATATGCGTATATACAAATATTTGCTTATTTATTTAATTATTAAACTAACAATAACAAAACATATTTCCAAAAATTCTTATTAACAAAAACAATTTATATAATAAAAAAATATTTATAAAATAAGTATTAAAAAGAAAAAAAAAACAAAAATCTATATTTTGGAATACTTGCAAGAATGAAATTTTACACTTACACAAAATATGAAATAATATAAAAAAAAGCTCGATTTTTTTGATGGAATGAAATATTATAAAAAAAATTGTTTTTGTTTTGTGTTTTTTTTTTTTTTAATTCATGATAAATAAGTTAAAAGATTCAGTAACATTGTTTTATTATTTTTTTTATTTATTTAAAAAATACATTATATTGAAAAGAAATAAAATAATATCCATTCCTTCGTATTGCACAAATTTGAATAAATATAAATTGCAAACAGAATTATAATTAAAATTTTTGTTTATTTTTCATTTCTACTGAAAATTATTTTATAATAATTCTAAAATTAGGAAAATGTTATTATGATTTTCTTTAAATTTATCTTTTTTTTGTCAAAAATAAAACAAAACTTTCTAATAAAAATTATAAACCTTTTTAATATTTGTTTAGTTATATTTTAATATTAATTTTTTTTCTTTATATTTAAATGCTTATGTATAATAATTTGAAAAACTTATAACATGTTTATAAAATGAATTTTATATGAAAATTTTGTTTTATAAGTCTTTTGTAAATTTTAAAAGTGATTATGCATATGACCCTTACTCTGTATTTGAAAATCTTAAGTTCTATTTTTAAGCCAAATTTACACTACAAACAGAAACTTACAGCTTTTGATTCAAAATTTGCATAGAATTTGAGAGGTAAATGCTATAAGTTCTCAAAAACTACTAGGTGTTCGTTGTTCTATAAATTTATTTGAATCAATAAATATTTGTATTTAATTTTTAGTATATAATATCCATTATTTAATTTCTCAAACAAAATTCTTCATAGAGAATGAAAAGCAAATACAGAAAGACTATCTAAAAGATATTTTTTAGCAACTAACAAATGTCAATCGTAGCAAAAAACCATAATGAATATTAATACAATATTTAAAAAATAATAATACAACAACAAAACTTTTGGATGCATTTTACTCTTTAAAAAATAAAACAATAATAAACTTATTAATAACAAACTTTTACGATACATACAACAACAAAAAAAAACTAAACAGAAAAAAACTTTATAAAAAATTTACAGTAAAATATTTAAAAAATTTAGTAGTTTTTACAGTGATACAAAAAATTAGTAGAAAAAATATAACAAAAATGTGAACAGACAAATTGATAGACACCGTTGAAATGGGACAAATATTGGTATTTCGCAAGAACCCCTTAAAAAGAATTGTTTTTGTCAAGAATCATTTTAAGTTTTAACACAGAAAGTAAATCACAATACGTTTTGACCCCGTTTTAGTGTATTCGTTTACGTACACAGAGATAATTTTTCTGGACGAGTTTTAATGAAATTTTTCAGTAAACTAATGAAGTTTTTTTCACAAAGTAAATTAAAAATTTATTAAATTTGATGAAAAAGCTTCTTATATTTTATGAATCTAGTTTTAATAAAACTTTTACATTGAGTGCATAAAACTTTTACTAAATAAAATGAAACTTTTCACAACATTTTATGAAGAACTACATTAACTGGATGAAAAGTTTCAATGGACGAGTTGCAGTGAAACTTCATTGGTTTTATGCAAAAATTCATTGATATCATGCAGACAATTCTCTGTCTGAATTCTAGATGTTGAAAAAGTTTAAAAGAAACGGAATATTTGGATTATTATTTAAAAAATCTCTACATATAGCTAATCCTTTTCCCATCTCTCTGGCAATATATGGATTCCTCGCCAAAAGAACTAGATTTTTTTTTTTGCTAATTTTTTTGAAGCCAAGAACGAATAAAGCCAATTTCGAATACCCTGTTTTGAAGTGAAGCCTATTCCAGTGAGAGCGTTCTGCATCGATCGAAACAAATGGTCATCCGACCGGTGAGGAAAAACTTCCCAACTACTGTTTTCTAAATAGTTATTAACAGGTTTGGCAACATGTAGCCGAGCGTTGTTGGAATATTACGGTTTCATGTCTGATTGCATATTTCGGGCGTTTTTCGGCCAATGTTCGCTTCAAACTAATCAATTGTGTTCGGTACAGGTCCCCTGTGTGATCATCTGGCCCGATTTCAGCAGCTCATAATAGATGGGTCCCTTCTGGTCCCACCAAATACGAAGCATTACCTTGGCGTCATCGATACCCTCCATTGGCAAAGCTCTTTAGCACGTCGTACCGCATGGATATCTTTCCATAGTGTTGGAAGGTTGCCAATGTCCAGCCAATCCCCAAAAAGGGTGCGGCTACCAACCCTGATAATTACCGCGCAATCGCAATCTGCTCTGCGCTCTCAAAGATCATGGAGAGCATGATTAGCTATCATCTTGTTAATTATCTCGAGTATGGCTTTCGTAGAAGTCGTTTTATGGCAGACCTGATGGCGTTTCTTTCGGAGCGTTGAAGTCGGTTCATTCACAGATTTGGTGAAAGCAAAGTGGTTGCGCTGGATATTTCCAAAGCGTTTGATCGTGTATGGCATAAAGCACTCGTGTCAAAGCTTACAGGTTTTCGTGTCGGTGATGACTTCTCTCGATTCATATCGAGTTTTCTCAAGGATCGCACTATAAGAGTTGTTAGAGATGGAGTCTCATCTAATGAGTTTCAATTGAATGCAGGGGTACCTTCTCTCTTTCTTATCTTTCTTAATGAATTCCTTTGTCAGACTTCCAATCCTATCTCCTCTTTTGCAGTTGATAGCAACATTTGCCATTCATATTCCTTTGATCATAGGCCAAGACTTGTGGAAATTATGAATGACACACTCAATCAGGACCTAATTATAATATCTAAATGGGGTCGCGCGAATATGGTCCAATGTTGTTTGCTAACTCATAGGACCGCTGAGCCATCAATGTCATCTGTATACATGGGTGGTATCAATATTGAGGAATCTGAAGCTCTTGATGTTCTGGGCATGAGAATACATTGATGTCCGTTGGAAGAATCACGTCATTCAAGTATCGAAAGAGTCATTCAAGTGTCTTGGCTCTCTTAACCGGTGTAAGAACTACTTCACTTTTTCTGATGTCGTTACTATTTACACCTCCTATATCCAGCCGAAGATGGAATACAGCTCCCATATCTGGGCAGGGGCTTCAAAGTCTATTTCGGAGCTTTTGGACCGTGTATAAAGGAGGCCGTCGGTGCTCTTTAATGACAAAAGGGTAACCAGCTCTATTGACTCATTGGAGCATCGTCGGAATGTGGGTTGTGCAACACTGTTCTATCGTTATTACCATGAGAAGTATTCTGCTGAGATTAATGTACTTATCCCGAGGCCCCGTCCTTTTGTCCGTAACACGCGCTTGTCCAGTAGATCTTATCCGTTTGTAGTCGATTGCCCAGTTCATTACTCGAATAGCCCGTATGTGGAAAAAACTCCCCGCAGATGTTTTTCGTGATAATACAATTTAGAGAAATTCAAGTCAAACATTCATAAACACTAGGTACTCCCTATTTCCTCCTTCCAATAACCTATTTTCCTAATATCAACACAATACGTTGCATTAGTAGGGGGCATCCCCTGAGTGTTGGTGTAGGAGAAAAAATATATATTCGGCTTTGGCGTTGATTTGGCTGGTTAGCCCGGCTTCACATATGATTTCTTGCGATTCGGGTTGTCGTAATGGATCCATTTCGTCAACCCGAAATGATTCGATGGAAAAATTACTTTTTTATTGCGTTCAAGCAGCAGTTCAGACATGCCAAATCGTCTATCAACATATCTCGGCTTCAACTCATGTGGTACCGAATTTAATCGCTTGTGAATCAATCCTACTGCTTGCAAAGGTTTTGAAATTGCTGCTTCTTCTTGAGTTTGTCAACAATCTTCATCGAGTAATGCCTCCTATTCATCATCTTCGAACTTTTTTGGCTGACCTGGGCGGTCTTTGTCATCCGTGTCAAAATCACCACTTCTGAACCGCATAAACTATCTCACGCAAATTGAAATCGAGGGAAAATATTCAGGATAATCTTCGGTGAGCAATCGATGTGCACAGCTTCACTTTTTTCAGATTGAAAAGTAAAGCAAAACTTCCCATAAATTATGCTTTTTTGGTACAAAATTCGGCATTTTCGAAGCAAAAACAAACTTTGTTGTTTACACTATTTCGTTTAATGGCTAAATGAGAAGAAATGACAGATGTAAATTTTTCATACAAAATGAATAAACACTTTAATGTATAAATTTGTTTTATTCTTTTGTTTATAAATATTGTAGCGTAAGTTCAGAGTTACAAAACTTTTTTCGAAAATTTTTCCAAAATTAAAACGACTGCACATAAAAATTATTAGTTTAAATCATCTAATTAAAGATTTGTTTAAAATAAAATTTGTATTTTAACAAATATTTAATTGAATCAGTGTTTGAATTTTTTTCGTACACAATTTTTGGTAATTGATGGTATCATTTGCGTGATAGGTGCAAAATCAATTAAAATATAATTGATATTACCAATTTCGTAATTGAAACTCGTTTTTAACTTTTTGTGTGTGAAATTTATTAAAATTATATAAGTAAGAAATTAACAAAAGATCTCAAAAATACGCCTGATACTTATACTCTAGAGAATATAAAAATTTAAAACTAATTTTTTTTAAATTTTTTTAGACTTCAAATTGCATATAAATTTTAAATCGAAAAGGTGACCAGAACGAAAACGACTTATTCTTAGCGCATCATGATAGGTTAGTGATACCATTTCCTACAGAATTTTTAGCCGTTCTTATAATGACAACAAAAATGGAGGAATGTTAAAAATATTTCATAAATTAGGCTTACTTTAGAATATATTTTATATCAAATGCCTCAGTTTCCAATAATTGGATCATATAAACACTTCTACCATATACCTATTTCCTTATATGTATTTCCAAACTCTGTATTTTGTTGCAACGAACACAGTAGAGATATCTTAGGATTACATTGTTGTTTTCGTCTTGTACATATATTACCTAGTGTCTACAAATGAAATATAATGTGCAAATAAATTTGCATTTGAAGCCACTAGGTTATTGACGATTTGAAAGTTACACACAAAGTAACAAAATTAAAACAATTTTGTTCTTTTTCGTTATTTTAAAATTTCATTCCACATTTTATTGTATTTGTAAGATACTCCCAGCAAAACCTTGCTAATGGGTTGCACCTTTTTCATGCATTGCCTGGCAATGTTTACCCCTTTACCCTTTGTTTTATTTTGAAAGCTAAAGTAATACGTTAATAATAACGTGTTATATCAATATTTATGTGGGAGGTATGAAACAATAAGCTACCGATATAAAGATATATCACTACTTATTTGGAGGTTTTAAAATAATGATTACTGATATTATGTTATATTCTGATGTTGTTCATTTTTGTAATGAGTTTAAAGTCATTACTGTTAACGTCTTATTTTATTTCCTATATGTAACCAATGAATTACGTGCTAATGTGTAACGACTTATTTTAGTCCCTACAAGTATGTGCTTATTTTAGCCACTATTGCTAACTAGCGAATTCAACATTACAAGTAACAACTTATTTCAGTTCTTTCTTCGTAATGACTTATTTGAGTCAATACTAGGGTTTTTCTTTTCCAGGACTTTTTCATTTCCCGGGTTAGCGGGATTTTTTTTAGAATTTCCCGGGATCCCGGGAATTCCCGCTCGTTAGAAAATATATAAATTCGACATATGTTGCACTTGAAAAACTCGATTACTGTTCAAACACCGTCCCACAAAGATCATCTTTTGGTTGTACCCATGAGAAAATGCACTTAATATATTCTGAAAGGATGGCTAAATATAAAATATCCATGTCTTCCACTTTTTCTGGATCAATTCGTTTAACAATTTAAATCGTGAATTAATATTTAAGTAATATATTTATATGGAAGGCCGTCTTAACTTTAAAAAACTCTTAGAAATATATTAATTAAATATTAATTCGCCGTTTAAACGGTTAAACCAATTGATATAGAAAAAGTGGAAGACGCGGGTATTTTATCTTCATCCCCTTTTTCAGAATATATTGGAATTGTTAATGGGTGCAAAATTGCGTCGGACCAGTGTTATAGTCAGAAATGAGATCGATTTGTTGCTAAAATATTTCTTAAATATGAAATCAAAAAATTTCTATTTCTAGATATTTTATATATACCTTTCTATGCAGATTTTCAAAAGTATCCGTCTAGAATTATTTTTATAAAAAAGTTTAAAAGTGAGTATTTTTCACATAAATTTTTAGGCAAATTCGCCTAAATCGTTTTATAAAAAAAGACACTACAATATTATTAAATAGTTTCTAAACTTTAATTGGTTTTCTTGAATAGACATTTTTTATGCCATAGCTACTTAAAAATAAATTATTTAATTTTCGTATTTAGTTGCATTTTAAATTAACATATAAAAAATCCAAAATAATTTTAAAAAGCATCTGATGGATTATTTTGTATACAAATAATATTTAAAAACGAGTAAAAAGGTTAAAGTCGGGCATGCCGACTATACAATACCCTACACCAGTCTGGTGTATTGTTTGGATCCGAAATTCGAATGGGATAAAATGGGGCTTATGTCAAAATTTTCTATAATGTGAGTCAGCGCACCAAATTTCATTAAAATATCTTAATATTTGCGACCTGCAGTTTTTAACCAAGCCAATTTTGGGGGGACCCTTATATGGGCACTAGTTCTAAACATGGACCGATGTTCACCAAAATCAATAGGCTTCGTCCTTGGGCCAACATAGGTCTATGTACCAAATTTCATCAAAATATCTTAATATTAATACCTGCAGCGTATAAACAGTATAATTTTGGTAGGACCCTTATATGGGCACTAGGTCTAAACATGGACCGATGTTCACCAAAATCAATAGGCTGCGTTATTGGGCTAACATAGGTCTGTGTACCAAATTTCGTCAAAATATCTTAATATTTACGACCTGCAGCGTATAAACAATATAATTTTGGTAGGACCCTTATATGGGCACTAGGTCTAAACATGGACCGATGTTCAAAAAAATTAAACTTGTTCGTCCTTGGGCCAACATAGGTCTGCGTACCAAATTTCATCAAAATATCTTAATAGTTGCGACCTGTAGAGTGCGCACAAGATTGCATGGACAGACAGACGGACGGACGGACAGACGGACATCGTTAAATCGAAATAAAAAAAATTCTGAACCGATCGGTATACTATAAGGTGGGTCTACGACCAATATTTTTTGGTGTTACAAACATCAGCACAAACTTATAATACCCTGACCACATAGTGGTGTAGGGTATAAATACAATTGAAATAAAGGAATAACAATTGAACTTAAAATTAAATTATTTTAAATAAAAGAAACTCAAAATACTTGTCAATTGAAAATATGAAAACATCACAAATTTTTTAATTTTAATGTCTAGTTTTTTGGAGGTATTTGAAACTGAAATAATGATGTTGGAATGTTGAATAAGGCTGATTTACACTATAAGATTTTTGGTACGATTTTACTTTAGTACACATGCAAAACATATAGGCAAGTTTGCAGAATTTTTCCGAAAATATAGTGTAAACCAGCCTATACAAATATTTCTTTATTTGAACAAAGATCATTTTAAAGAAAAAGAAATTTCCGAAGTACATACAAGAATTTTTGTTGGTAAACTTGGTAATGGCTGATAAAATTTTTTCGGTTTAACTAAACCAAATTCAACTGGCATCTAAAAACAATTTGGCCTAATTCAGTTTATTAAATTTTAAATCGTATTTTTTTAATTTTAAATATTTTTTGATCAAATTAATTTAAAAAAAACAATGCTTTAAATTTAAATAAAGCTTCCAAAATTGCAATAATATAAGCTAAAACTTCTGTAAAAGAATAAAAAAAATCCCGGGAAATCCCGCACAAAATTCCCGGGATTGCGGCATCCGAATAAGGGCGGGATTCCCGGGAATTCCCGGGACATAAACCCCAGTCAATACCGATAAACTTTAGTCAACCACTTACTTCCAATGACACCCCTATGTTAACTCTCTCACTACCCTTGTACACTACAGTGTATAAAGAGTAGGTATAGAAAATTTGATAATGTAAAAAATACTTTATACTTTTTGTAACTAAGTTTATTAGGCTCTTGGCTTTCAAATTAAAATCATTATATGTATAAGCAATTCAACATGGCAATATAAGTCCAAACCACATATTGAAAGTGCCAGTGGACAGTGGCAGTGCTGTCAAACTTTGTTCTTTAATTTCGCGAAAACGATTTAATATTTTTAAAAAAGTCTTATTGCGTTTTGTTTAAAAACAGCTTTTGTTTATTTAGAAACTTTTTTAATTTCTCGGCAGTGACAAATAGAGAAGATACAAAAAACTCTTTTATCGAGAAAACGTCGAACTGCGGACGACACTGCATTTATGTGCCTATAGAAATACAAATATCACGACTATAGCCTAAGTCGTGATATTTGTTAAAGAAGTATAATTTTTTAATATATTATAATCTCCGAGAAAAGGGGGTTTTGGTGTTTCTCATAAACTAACGAAGTTATTGTAGACATACATGGGAATTTTTCATTACCATTGAATTTTCATTATCATTAGTTCATACTAATGACAATGAAAAAAATTTCATTACCATTTAATGGTAATGAAATATTTTTCATTAGAAAAATCATTACTAATGGTAATGAAATTACACTAATGTATAAAAAAACTAATTACAATTGATTAAAAACCATTTGTTTACAAAAAAAATCAGACAAATGAATACGAACAACTGGTTTGGCCAGGGAAGTTATAAAACATAATTTATTAAGGAGGATCCATTTAAATCCGTTAAACTTTACCTATGTACAAATAACAATGGAATGGAAAGTAATATTTAATTTCAAATGAGCATGAGCCTGAAGGAGCATATTCCATCTTCGATTTCAACGAGTTTTACTACATTTTTACGTTTTTCTGTCAATGGCAATTATTTTTTTTAATTTATTCATTATCAATGGTAATGAAATTTAAAATCATTGTCATTAATCAATGAAATTAAATTTTAGAATAATTACCATTAATTAAAAAAATGGTAATGAAAATAATTTCATTACAATTGATATCAATGTAATGGTAATGAAATCATCAATTAATTAGTCAACCTAATTAATTAGTCCCATGTATGATTGTAGATAATTGAAATTTGGTATATAGCTTTGTTTTATGACGAGAAGAAAACTAACCAAAAGATTTTTGACTATTCGATTGTTTAGGGGTAAACCGGGGATGAGAAATTTAAAAAAATCGAGTTTCGAACGTCTTTTTTGGTTGATAGGAGGGGGAGGGGGGCAAACATATTACATTTTTTTTCTACTTTGATCCCTCTTAACAAGAACCTGAAGTCAAAATAACGATACATCCACAAACAACAAGTCGGTAGGGAAAGGGTTAAAATACTGTGTTATTTGACCACAGTGTAAGACTTACAATTTTTGGTTTCTTATTCCATATTCCTTTACCTGATGCAAAAAAATATGCAATGTTGTTGTTTCGGCGCTATAAAATTTTCTTTTTCGAAAAAATTTCTCAAACTCCACATAAAAAATTTTATTTTGTAATTGGAGGAATTATTTTTCCATCCATTTTGCATTTTTTCCATCAATTTAATAGACAGAACCATTTGAAAATGTAGCGAAAATTTGACATTTGGCTTTACCATGATTGTAGCTTTCTTATAACTGTAAAATAGGCTTTCATTTTAAAGTTTCTATTACACCCAGCAAAATCTTTCATTACCAAATAAGTGGTTATATAATAGAAATTCATAGCTCCGCACAACTTATTTTTTTGCGTCTAAACTCATTATTTTTGTTTGGCCTGGTCGTTTTTATAAGTAGGCACGCTTACCCGCTCGCTTACGAAAAAATAAGAAGTAAGTAGTTATGAGATTCTGAATAATAAGTGGTTACAAACATGCTTACAAAAATTGAATTATAAGTGGTTATCCGACTGCTTGCTTGATTCTTAAAAATAAGGAGTTACACAAATACTATTAGCTTCAGTAAATACATTCAGAGAAATTAAAGTTTTTGCTAGAGTGTAATTTTAGAACTCGTTATAAAAATTTTAACACAAAAAATATATACATGTAATCCCAGTGTAGAAAATCATTACCAGATATGTGGTTATGTAACTATATACTTGGTAATGGTAACTAGTTACTTTTGTTATTACATTTCTTATTACCTTTATATGGCGATGTCGCGAAAAATAATGAGTTGTCGTTACACACCGGCATACGAAAAATCAAAAAATATATCGTTACCTATGTGCTTACCAGTACTGACAAAAATAATGAGTCTAAAAATAGATTTTCTAAAAAATAAATTATATAAAAAAAATATTTTTTATTGTATTTTTTTTTTTTTTTAATAAAATTTGCTGGTGCGGGAATCGAACCTGGGTCTACAGATTGCCAGTCAACAGCTCTACCATCTGAGCTATATCGACATGTAATATTTAATAGATAAAAACACAATTGACTTCCTGAACACAAGTAAGCTTACTCGCCAACATACAAAAAATCAAAAAATATGTGGTTACATATATCCTTACCAGTGTTTAAAAAATATTGAGTCTAAAAATAGATTTCAAAAAATTTTATAAAAAAATCTAAAAAATTATTTTCTATTTGAAATAATGATAAAAATAAGTCATTATCAGTAACTCATTATTATATGTTTTAAAATAATACAGAAGGTAAGTGGGTGTCATTACTGGTAATCCAAAAAATAATGATACACTGGGATAATATAAATGTATAAAATATAACTTTGTAAAAAGTACTTATTATTATTATTATATTATCATTATTGGTACTGCAGACAGCAATGAGCTGTCATTACCAATATTTTGCTGGGCAGAGTGAAACTTTTTCGCTGTTTTGAACAATATAATGGGCTTAACATCTAAATTTCCCTTGGCCATCTTACGCTCCTATTATTTCGGCTGAAATTTAATAAAGATTCGAGCATATTCAGCTTCCACTGAAATCTGCTCGCAAATCGTATTACAAAAAAATCTATAATAATTTGGGTCTTTGTTCGTCTTTATTTTTTGATACTTCTTGACGAAAACAATTACAAATTTGAACTCGGTCATTTAGTTGTTTAATTTTGTGTTCATTTATAATTTTCATTTTCTAAAGTATGTCCGTCCATGTTTTTTATTTCTTACTATATATTTTAAATGAACCCTAACAAAAAAAACTTATTTATATGTACTTTTATTTCAAATACTAAACTTTATGCCTTTTATTAATAATTTAGTTTAAATTTGTTTAGTAAATTTTATTTTATAAATTTAATTCTTAAATAATGTATTTTAAATTATTTAAAAACAGAAAAAAGTACTTAAGCACTGGTTAACAGAAAAAATATAAAATATAAATGATTATTAAAAATAAAAATCTATGTAAGAAAAGAGTTAAATTAAGTAAAAGAAAGCAACAACAAAATAATGAAGGGAATAACATTAAAATTTTAAGTGTAAATGTATATTGTAATAAAAAAATATAAAAAGAAGAAAAATAAAGAATATTAACAGAAATACAAAAAAAAAATTCAAAGTAATTTGAAATTGTTTGGAATTTAACTTTTTGATATACCATTTTCCTTAACAGGGTAAGTATCAGAGCTTCGAAAGACTAAATTCAATTTAAGCTTAATTCACGAAAAGTTTATTTCAGATTTTAAAAAGGTTCATATACTATTTCGTTAAACCATTCCTAAAGAATTCATTCATAAGCTTCAGTCCCAAAGATTTAACAAGAATTGAATGCATTCCCAACTTGAATCATTCAAGTCGCATATTTATTCAACAACAACAATTGATTGAATAGATTTTATTATCAATTACTTAGTAGGTACAGTGTAGTTTGAATCTAATAGTGCGTTTAAAGAGAAAAATTAATCTAGTTGATTAAAGTTAATCCAACTTTTTAATCTTCATCGTTCATACATGCATTTTTTTTGATAGTTAAAAGATTAACTCAACAGTTAAAAGTTTAACTCTGTCAGTGTTAAATTCCAAGGTGACACTAATAGCGATCCTCCACACTTTGAACATTTCAATGAAATTACCTAAAAAATACTACACTCACAATATTTTGTCCTTAAAAACAACCTAAAATACATATTAAATTAATTGAAAACACAATAAAAAAAGGACTACTGATTTTTCATTATATTCAAACCATTTTCCATAAAAGAAATAAAAATAATTGAAAAGTCTTTTAAAACCATCATTTTAACTCACAAAAAGTAAAAAAACGATTTTTTGGTTTTGAAGGAATTTACAAATTGTGAAAAATAATCTGTTGGAGGCATGTCCCTATCCGGATTTCATTCTTGCCTAAGGAACTCGTCAGGGGACGATGTTTTTAGAACTTCTGGAAATATTTGATAAGTTAAATTACAAACTCAAAGAGAATTTCTTGTTCTCGTCTAGGAGCGTTATTAAACATTCAAAATATCAAAGAAAAAACAAAAATAACAACAAAGAATTTACCACAATTTGCTTTGTAATCTTCCAATATACTACTCTGTTGTTTTGACAGATCTAGCAGATCATCCATTCATGTATAAACGCCAATAGGAAACAATGTTTTCTAAAGTATCAGTAACATTCAAATTTGCACAAGCACTTGCAAATTAGTTTTTTCATTCTTATTCTCATCGGGACATACATTAATTGCATTAAAGGAATTAAATATGCTAAAATCCCAAACGTTACTTTTTTCGACCCCCCCTTATTGGTCGAAAAATTGCTCTAGATAGGGATACGTTTTATGGATATAAAAAAATAACACTTTTGAAATCGAGAGACAATTTCCTTTAATTTGATATGTCCATGTTAATATGTCCCCCGTTTTTGCCCCCACGGGCCTCCCTGGGCCGATCCCCTCCTAAAATTAATTTCGGTTTTTTTATTTTTTAAGGGGGTCATATTTTTTTACATTTTTTTGCCGAAACCCCATAAACTCCAGTTTTGCCAAAAATAATATCAGTTGTAGTTGTATATGGGTGAAATCAAAAAATGTGATAAGTTTTTGGGACAAATTTGTGAGAAACAAAAAGTGGTAATATTTCAGTTTTTTCTTAATGGAATCAGTAAGTTTAGTCATGATAAACGTAAATGCAAAAACTCACTTCTATAAGTGGTCGCAATAACTTTTTTTGCACAATTTTAATTTTTTTTGTGGTAACGGAGATTACATTTCCACAAGCAAAAGATATAACAAAAAAATTGCGTACGAATTTTCTTTAATTTGTTAGTTTTTCGTATTTGCGTTTTCAACATGCTTTTCAATAATATACAATTTGTGTTTATCAAATTGGCGGTTTCGCGAATAAAAATACAATTCATTTTAATTTTGTATTTTTGGTCCTTTTAAATGCTTTTCAAAAATATAAAATTTTATAAAATCCAATCAGCAGTTGCGAAGTTACAAAATAATATATTAAAAACATAATAGTTCGCGATCAAAAAATTCCTAAATTGTGTGAAACACATTTAATTTGTCAAACTAATGTCAGTAATGGCTCGAAATATCGATTCTAAACCAATGAAATGCAAAATCAATCGTTTTTCGCTCCAGCAGTTTAGGGTAAAAAACTGATAACTTTTTTTGATTTGACGCAAAATTCTTAGTTGAATCATCTTTTGAGGCATAAATATTAGTTGAATCACCTCTGTTTATGGTTATTATACCCTACACCACTATGTGGTCAGCGTATTATAAGTTTGTGCTGATGTTTGTATCACCAAAAAATATTGGTCCTAGACCCACCTTATAGTATACAGATCGGCTCAGTATTTTTTTTTATTTCGATTTAACGATGTCCGTCTGTCCGTCCGTCCGTCTGTCTGTCTGTCCATGCATTCTTGTGCGCACTCTACAGGTCGCAAATATTAAGATATTTTGATGAAACTTGGTACACCTACTAACGTCGGCCCAAGGACGAAGTTTGTTGATTTTGGTTAACATCGGTCCATGTTTAGACCTAGTGCCCATATAAGGGTCCTCCCAAAATTATATTGTTTATAAGCTGCAGGTCGCAAATATTAAGATATTTTGATGAAATTTGATACACAGACCTATGTTGGCCCAAGGACGAAGCCCATTGATTTTGGTGAACAGCGGTCCATGTTTAGACCTAGTGCCCACATAAGGGTCCCCCAAAATTATATTGTTTATACGCAGCAGGTCGCAAATATTAAGATATTTTGATGAAATTTGGTACACAGACCTATGTTGGCCCAAGGACGAAGCCTATTGATTTTACTGAACATCAGTCTATGTTTAGACCTAGTGTCCATATAAGGGTCTCCCCAAAATTGGCTTGGTGACAAACTGCAGGTCGCAAATATTAAGATATTTTGATGAAATTTGGTACACCGACCTATATCAGCCCAAGGACGAAGTCTATTGATTTTAGTTAACAGCGGTCCATGTTTAGACCTAGTGCCCATATAAGGGTCCCCCAAAATTATATTGTTTATATGCAGCAGGTCGCAAATATTAAGATATTTTGATGAAATTTGGTACACAGACCTATGTTGGCCCGAGAACGAAGCCTATTGATTTTGGTGAACATCGGTCCATGTTTAGACCTAGTGCCCATATAAGGGTCTCCCCAAAATTGGCTTGGTTACAAACTGCAGGTCGCAAATATAAAGATATTTAATGAAATTTGGTTCGCTGACTCACATTATAGAAAATTTTGACACAAGTCCCATTTTAACCCATTCGAATTTCGGATCCAAACATTAGTTGGCTTTTAACCAGACTGGTGTAGGGTATTGTATAATCGACATGCCCGACTTTAACCTTTTTACTCGTTTTAAAATATTTTAAACATTTACCTACATTTTTTTGAGTGCAATCTGATGCCAACAATTTTGGTTACGGAGTTTACAGTAACGGAGTTTACATTTGGTTACTTTTTTTTGTTTTCTTTGAGAAACGCTTTGTCAGAATTTTCTTTCCGAAATAAAATCGTATGACGCCTACAAGGTGAATCCAAATATGCCATTGTTTTTCTTACTCGTTAAATAGTTTGGTAATTTTACAACATTTTTAAAATCTTATTAAAGCCATCCTTTTTATCTCGAGAATGTTACATGCTGCAGAAAAACTTCAAGTCTGTTATACTAGATAATTATTTACAGTTCAACGATCATTTGAGTATAAATAACATTATACTTTTCACAATATAGTTAATAGATAGCTCCAAAATTCTGGTATATGCATTTTTATCAAAAATTATGACGAATAATCGTTACAGAGTTGAAGTCGTGATAGCTAAGATATACGAAAAAGTTTGTAAAATCTATTAATTTTTATTCAAAACGTTACTTTTCCTCTTAATAAAAATTCTTACAGTTAGTGTTTAGCTTCATTGGTTATTAAAATTAGAGATGATTTCGTGTCACGCGTGAGTTAAAATGATAGCACTCACGTGAGTCGTGCGTGAGCGTGAGTTAAAAAAAATATTCGTGCGTGAGTCGTGCGTGAGTAAATTTTTCTGCGTGAGTTTGCGTGATTATATTAAACGAAATTGCGATAATTTACAATTTTGGAAAAATTCCAGAGATCTTCCCCTCCTTCAAATAATGTGTATTCCAGTCAGTTCACGTTCTAGCGAACGGGTGTTGTTTACTTCTGCCGGAATTCTTATGTAAAGAAGAAATCGACTTCTTGTACAAAACATTGAAAAATTTTGTTCCTCCACAAAAATTTGGAATAACATTTAAAGATTTGCAGTGAATTTTTTAAGTTATTTAAAAATTTTAAATATAAAATTAAATTAAAGGAATTAAATGCGCCAAAATCCCAAAACCTAATTAACAAATTATGAAAAATAATAAGGCAATCGTCAGGGGGCGACGTTTTTAGTATTTCTAGAAATATTTGTTAAGTTAAAGTGCAAACTCAATGAGAATTTCTTCTTCTCTTCTAGGAGCGTTTCTAAACATTTAAAATATCAAAGAAAAAACAAAAAAAAAACACAATTTTCTTTGTCTTCTTCCAATATACTACTCTGTTGTTTTGACAGATCTATAAATGTAGTGACGTCCATTCAAGTATATTCAAAAATAGAAAATAAAAGTTTTTCTAAAGTGTCAGTAATATTTATATTTGCACAAGCACTTGCATATTAGTTAAATTTTTAACAAAATTTTTTTATAGTTAAGCAAATTTTAATTCTAATCCCCATTAACCTGAAGTTAACACAAACTGAAAGTTAAAAAATTCAAATTTGTATGAAATTTGACATCTGTAACTCTAAGTTAGCTCAAACTTGAGGTTAATTTGTTTATTGTTAATGGCCCTAAATAAATAAAACTTATATTCAATAAAGAAAGTTTCCTTAAATAATTAAGATAAAAGCAGGGTTGGCAGGCAATACCGCTAAAATACCGTTATAGATTCAAACCCCTTTCAACTGACTACCGCTACCCCTAAAATACCGTAACCGAAATACCGCTATCTTTAAAATACAGTTACCGAAATAACTGAAATACCGTTACGCTTAAAATACCGATACCGAAATAAATTAGATATCGATACCCTTAAAATACCTTTACCGAAATAATCTAAAATAGCGTTACCCTTACCGATAACCGCATCGTTTCGGTTACCATCCATGGATAAAAACAAATTTAATATTTTTCGTGAGTATTTCGTGAGCGTGAGTACTTCGTGAGCGTGATTCAAATTAAAATTAATCACGTGAGCGTGAGTGAGCGTGATTATAAAAAAATGTTCGTGCGTGAGTCGTGCGTGCTTATTATTTTTCTTTCGTGAGCGTGCGTGAGCGTGAGTCAAAATTCACTCACAGGCCCATCTCTAATTAAAATATAAGCTATTAAAGTTGAAAAACCTTATAAGTTACTGGTTACGGAGTTTACATTTGGCCTATAAAAGTGGTCACAAATTTTATGTATTCACCAAAAATTGGTCAGATTGTTATAAATTTTGTAAAACAGGTGACAATGCGTTGATACACCCAGGAAAAATATTGGTTGGAATTCTATCAAAACCATTAAAATGAATTTGCCAGGACGTTATTTTATTTGGAGTTACCTATAATTGAATACTACATCAAAAATATTTTACTAGGTATTAAAAATAGGGAAAATGAACTAAATAACAATCCTTTTAACAAATTACACAGTACAACAGCCAATCTGGGGGTGAGAAATTCCAAGTCAGGGTGATGGTACTAGGTCAGTATAGTAAAACCCTCAAAGGGTTTGGTGTTCGTATGTGTCATTTTTTTTTTTTTATGACCTTTTAAATTTTTTCCTTATCTCGATGTTTTTTCGCTTAGTTGTAACATTTTGGCAAAAACGTAGTTTAACATAACTCGAGAACCACTTGTCCGATTTTGATGAAACAAATTTAGAAAAATTTAGAATTATAATTTCTTTAATCCGTTCATATAACGTTTTTCTTTATAATCAACAGTTTTGCCGGTAAAAATAAATTTGTGGAGAAAAAAAAATATTTTTTTGCCTAAAAATTAAAATTTTTTTTTTTTTAATTCATAAAAAATCCAAAACGGAAAAAAGGATCAAGTGTTATTAATTTCATGTAAAGTCACATAACCTATAAACAAAATTTAACGCGTTCTGCTTTTATTTACAATTAAGTGAAGGTATCCCATTTTGACAAGAATATTGATATTTGTTTTTATTCAAAAAAGTGTCATTTATCGCCTTTTTCATAAATTTTCCCCAATAACTCCAGACTTCTGGCCATAAACTACTAAAAAAATTAAGTAAACATTTTTATAATTTTTTATTTTTATTTTATTTATTTATTTTTATTTATTTTAATAAATATTGCCTAGACTTTTTCGATGTTCGGGACTAGTGGCATCGCATTCATCGCTATCATCAGTTTCTGAACCACACATAATGTCAATGTGTGACTCCACTGTTGGCCCTTCTGCATCTCCTGAAAATTCTTTATCATCAAGATCATCCTTGTCTTGCCACACTAACTTACTCCACCAGCAAATTTCCGCAATTATTGCACTCGGCGACTTTTTGCCTAAGTTTTTGTTTTATTAAAATGAGTTTGAAAAAATAAAAAATCAGTATTACCTCATTTCAAATGGCATAGCAACTTGATGATAGCATTCACCTTGTTCATCAGATTCGGTAGCCAATTGTTTGCTGAAGTAGTCCAGATGATGATGTAAATAATGGATTTTCAAGGACATGTGGACACCAATTTCCGAGAATGCTCTTAACATCCTTGCGACAGAAACATCGTAGTTGTTAGAACGATGCTTTCCCAACAAGCCTTCTATTACTTCTTTGATTGCCTGCCATGCATTCAATTCAGCGTCAATCAAAATATTGTTGAATGCGTCACTTTCAATCAGCTTTCGTATATCTGGACCATTTAGTACGCCTGATTGGAAAAAATTAATTTGTTAAGATGGAAAATCATGGGAAATGAATGTGATATTATAACTTACCTTCTTTAATTTTACTTTCGCTGAGTCTCGGGTAAATTAGTTTCAAACACAAGAAAACTTCATCTCTTTTGGCGACAGTTTTGATAAAATTCTTAACAATTCCAAGTTTAATATGCAGTGGAGGCAGCAATATCTTCTCCTTCGGCACTAGAGGCTCACGAATAATATTGGCCGTTTGTAACCTGCTGTGCTCTCTGAGTTTCCATCCGTGGCATGCATATTGGTCACCGGAAAATCGTGTGTCCCAATCGCACAAAAAGCACATATATTTTATATAGCCGCTTTGAAGACCGCAAAGCATTGCTACAACTTTTAAATCGCAGCATATGCGCCACATATGTTTGGCGTAGTTAACCATTTTTAAAATATTTTCCAGTGCATCATATGTTTCTTTCGTTTCTGTACTGTAGGCGATTGGAACTGAAGGTTTTTTATTGGTCTTATGCAGTAAAACCGCCTTCAAGCTGAGTTTTGAACTGTCAATAAATAATCTCCAGTCATCTGCTTCATATTTTATTTCCATTGCGTCCATCAATTTTCCTACATCCGGGCAATATGCAGAAGTTTTTTCATCATTCACAAGGAATAAACTTTGGAGTGTTGCCTGACGACTTCGATAAGCTGTGACTTTCACACCGGGTGCCAATAAATTGTTTGATTTCAAAATGGAAGCCAGCTCTTCCGATTTATGCTGTGTTAATTCCAACTTGGCAACAATTGAATCAAGCTTATTTTGATTTATTAAAATTGGCTCATTGGATACTGATGGCTCATATGGGGAATCATCACGTGCATGATATGTCGGAGCAGTCGTAGAAGAGAAAATATCTGGGCTAGAAGCTTTTGGCACAGGAATGTGGTCCGAATGAGGCAATGGTGTTGCGGCACTTGCAACACCAACGTAATTATACGATTTTCTTATCCTTTTTGCGGCTCCTTTATTCGCACATGCATAGCAATTCAATGGATTGTGACCTTCGCCAGGATTAGTCCAAGTCATTGGGATACCGAATGGCATATTTTCACGTCTTCTATTTTTCCAATCCATTAGACGGTTGTAGCAGCTTTTACACACTATATTTGGTACCCAATTTTCGTTCACTATAACATTTTGGTTGAAGTACATCTCGTATGTTTGAACAAAATCAGTACTAAAATTTCCCCTTTTTTTATTTGTTGAGACATATTGACCACAGCAGTAGCAAAAGCTATTTATATCTGGCTTGCACAGTTCCATATTCTGTTCTCTTTTGTTCACTTTTAAAAAACTGGAGAAAAATCAAAATTTACTGTTCGCGTTCGTCGGCACTTGTTGAATGACAAAAATCACAGAACCAGTGTGAGAAAGAGAAGAAGTATAATGACAATGCATGTTTTATGTGAACATTACAGAACCAGTGTTGCCACATCAATATTTCTCTTTTAGTACAGTAGAAAAATATGAGAGAGTTCGGCTTGTGAGTGTCAATGTTTTCTCCAAATAATGTTGTGCATATCTGGAGCAAATTTTTGAAATTCATACATTTACCTAATTGTGAATAAATGAGAAACGCGTGCATCGATTTTCATGATCTATGCCTTTTTTTGCTCATGAGTTATGTGACTTTACGCGAAAGTAATTAGTTTTGGCACTTTTTTCCATTTTGGATTTTTTATGAATTTTTAAAAAAAAATATTTAAATTTTTAGGCAAAAAATACTTTTTTCCCTTCATACATTCATTTTTAACTTCGAAAGTGTTGCACATATAGGAAAACGTTATATGAACGGATTAAAGAAATTGTAATTCTAAATTTTTCTAAATTTGTTTCATCAAAATCGGACAAGTGGTTCTCGAGTTATGTTAAACTACGTTTTTGCCAAAATGTTACAACTAAGCGAAAAAACATCAAGATAAGGAAAAAATTTAAAAGGTCATAAATGACACATACGAACGCCAAACCCTTTGAGGGTTTTACTATACTGACCTAGTACCATCACCCTGACTTGGAATTTCTCACCCCCCAGACAATAATCCCAAAAATGTTCCATAGTGTTATTGGTATCTCCAATCAATTTTAAAATTATTATCAATTTAGTAATGCTATGCAGTAGAAGCAGCCATTTATTTAGTGTATATACAAGAAAATTGGTGTTATCTATAACCTTTATTAAAAAAATTTCAATATTAGAAAGTGGTAACTTCAAATACGGGTATCCTAATCAAATATGACATTAAATTGGAGTTTCTGTAGAACCGACCGAATTGTGGATTATATTGATAACACACACAACTATTAATTGGTATTGGTAAACGAATTTTATACCGTATTGGTTTTCAAATAAAACACATAAATTCAAAATTAGTCATTAAAATTATGAAGTGTTTGTGGTATAGTGGGTAAGGAGTTGGCCTTACATACGCCGGATTTCCGTCGATTCTAACACCGATTAAATTTGTTTGAAATTGTCCCAAAAGCAACCACTTCTATAGCT
The DNA here is from genome assembly GCA_949987735.1 of Leucophora obtusa. Taxonomy (NCBI): domain Eukaryota; kingdom Metazoa; phylum Arthropoda; class Insecta; order Diptera; family Anthomyiidae; genus Leucophora; species Leucophora obtusa. Next base: position 116,284,012 of record OX465295.1, on the reverse strand, counting down.
CGAAAGTGGAACCGGTTGCCCTAGAATCAGTTATGGAACTAGTTCTAGAACTGATTCTACGTCAGTCATACCTTCCATATAGGATCCCTGGAACTGGTTGCAGAACCAGTTCCATGTAATCGGTTGCAGTGGAACCAGTTGTAGAATAAGTGTGGTTGGCTACCGATTATAAAAATGTTCCTGGGATACGTCATCTACATTTTACGGAGAAGCATAAGTTTTAAAAATTAATAGTTATATTTTTTTACAAATACATCTATACCAGTAAAGTTTTTATTTTTTAATAGTAAAAGGCTTTCGCCCTTACTATTTAAATTTTTAAAATATAGAGCAATTCCATATGAAAACGATAAAAATTGGCAAATTTTTGGACGACCCCTCTCCGGTTTTAAAATAAATAGTCTCAATCGATTGCCCAGCAAAAAATAATGTACCTACATATTTTTTTTTTTTTTATAGTGACTGGTTTAGTGGTGGTGTACACCACTGTCATGTGACAAAATTGAAGAATTCTTCATAAGAGACCTCATTGAAAGTTGTTTTAAAAAACTACTAAAGCGATCGCAACGAGTGATAGCTCGTTGGAAAGGTATTGAATCAGGCTTTAATTGAAAAATAAAATTTTCCTAATTTTTATCAGAAATTTACCTTTTTTCCCATGAAAATTAAATTTTCCCATGAAAATTAAATTTTCCGATTTTCCACAGAAGCTCCTAAATTTTCCGGCTAATTTTTTTTTTTTTGGATTCCTCATAATTTTTGCTTTAAGAATCAGCAATAAAAAAATGGGCCCCTACTCCTTGTTTGGACAGGAGAGGAGCATTTAAGAGACCACCTTGTTCTCATTGTTTTTATATTTTTTATAATTGAATTATTTGTAATTATTTAACATTATTTTATTTTATTATTAAAAATACATTTTAAAAATTATTTTACAGTTAAAAATACATTTATGAAAAAAAAATCAATTTTTTTTAAGAGCCCCAAGTTGAGTGTGTAGTGAATATGGTCTGCCTGCCTTCACAAGATCGGCCATAAATCCATGGATAATAGCAGCAGTGGCATGTAATGGCACACCAAACCCGACTGAGGCTACAGGTCATAAAATGTTTTGTAAATTTTTTAAATTACCAGGTAATAAATATTTCGCCTAAAATGACACGTGCAGAAACAAGTCATAAAACACGGATTTTCCATAAATATGGCGAAATATTTATTACCTGGTAATTTAAAAAATTTACAAAACATTTTATGACCTGTGGTCGGCTTATTGGCAGTAACCAATTAAGTCCCTCTTTAAAAAACATTTTATGACCAGTAGTTCACGCAAATTTTCCTATTAAAGAAAAGCAAATATCGCTTATTTTTTTACCTATTTTTTACCAAAAAATAAATATAAATACTTCACACACTCTGAGTCAAATTTTAGTTGAATACTAAACGTGAAAGTCTTAAAGTGTTTTTTTTGTAAAGTAAAGAGTGAAGCTGTAAAGACAATTTAAAGTAAAATGAATAAATTTTGCTGCAATCCGTTTAACAAGAGTGGACATCGTTCGAAAAAGATAAAAGTATTAAAATTAACTGGTGTTTCGAAGCGATACATGAATGAATTAAATATACAATACGGTGAAGAAGCAGAATTCATTTGCCCCAAGTGTAAAATCGATTTGTCTCAACAAGCAAATGCATTGAAACAAATGCAACCACAATCCGAGAGTGAAATGACAATTGAACAAAATGTTTCATCTGATAGTGAGGCAGACATTCCGATGGTCAATATGTCTTTGAGTCCTTTGAATGAGGCTATTACCACTTTAGGTGAATCGCCTATTACAAAAAGAAAGTTGCGAAGTGAAAAATACAGGAAAGAGAAAAAAGGCAAGGTCATGAGTGCAATCGCGACAATATTTGATGAAGGCTCTGATAACGAATGCAGTCAAGCAGATGACGTTGATGACGGCAAACAAATGATTGAGCAGTTGAAAAGAAAATTCAATTTAGCGACCACTTTTCCGGAGAAATATCTCATTTTATCTGTGCTGCCTCAATCATGGTCTATACGCAAGATTTCTGAACAGTTTCAAACATCTTTTTACATCGCGAGAAGAACCAAAGAATTAGTTCGACAGAAGGGCATATTGGCGACTCCCACCAAGAAATTTGGCTCAAGGACCCTCAGCGAAGCAACGGTGAAATTGATTCAAGATTTTTACTGCAATGATGACAACAGCCGCGCCTGCCCAGGTACACGTGACTATGTTATCACACGTGAAGATGGAGAAAAAGTACACAAGCAGCGCAGATTATTATTATGTAATCTATCCGAAGCATACCATCAGTTCAAAGAGAAATACCCAGCAGAAAAAGTGGGATTTTCTAAGTTTGCCATCCTATGACCAAAAGAATGCGTGCTGGCATTAGACAGGCACGGAACGCATTCAGTCTGCGTTTGCATGTTTCATCAAAACATCAAATTAATGTTCTTTCCATGCAAGAAATTGAAAGTATTTCACGGTGAAATTGAAACATATAGGGACCTCCTGTCGAAGTCGTTGTGCGCATACCCCACGGAAAATTGTCATCTGTCCAAATGCGACAGTTGTCCGAAGATTGACGAGCTAGAGCAATATTTGGCGGAAAAGTTTGAACAGCTGTTAATTCAGGAGGTGCATTTCAATCAGTGGATAATTAGCAGCGGCAGATGTTCCCTTGAGACCGTGGTAAAGCAGATTCCGGAATTCATCGAGGAATTCGGATTCAAGTTGAATGAACTGAAGGCGCACCATTTCATATCCGAGATGCAATCGAAATTTCTTAAGGAAAGTAAGGAGAAATTAGCCCAAAATGAATTCATTGTGATAAGCGACTTTGCCGAGAATTACACTTTTCTCGTTCAGGATGAAATTCAGGCTTATCACTGGGCAAACGACCAGTGCACGGTGCATCCTTTTTGCATTTATTTCAAAAACGAAGATAACGAACTACAGACCGTAAGCCTTGTTGTTGTCGCGGAGAGTTTAGCTCATAATTATGTGTCCGTTTATTTATTTCAAATGAAACTGTTTGAATTCTTAAGATCAAAATTCGATGCAATCGACAAAGTAACGTTTTTCTCAGACGGCGCGGCGCGGCTTCTCAGTACAAGAATAAAAAAAATTTTTACAATCTTTGCATAATTGAAGAAGAACAAAACTGCAAGGTCGAGTGGCACTTTTTTGCGACGTCCCACGGTAAGGGCCCATGCGATGCGTTAGGGGGAACCCTAAAACGCATGGCGACTAAGGCAAGTTTGCAAAGGCCATATACTGACCAGATCTTAAATGTACAACATTTGTTTTCGTGGATTCAAAGCAAGGAAATTGCCATTAACACAGTTTTATGCACTCAAAAAGAACACGATGCCACGGAGCGACGAATTCAAAACAGATATAATAATGTCAAAACTATAACTGGAACGCAAAAGTTTCATTGCTTCATACCAAATATTTCTGATATGTCAATTAATGTAAAGCGGTACTCTTCGTCTGCCGACGTGCTAAATTTAAAGTTACTTTAATTTTATAATGATGCCAAGACAATTGAAATTTTTAATAAATATTGTAATTAAGTATAAGCAGCAAAATAAGAAAGATTTTTTCTTCATAAATGTATTTTTAACTGTAAAATAATTTTTAAAATGTATTTTTAATAATAAAATAAAACAATGTTAAATAATTACAAATAATTATATTATAAAAAATATAAAAACAATGAGAACAAGGTGGTCTCTTAAATGCTCCTCTCCTGTCCAAACAAGGAGTCGGGGCCCATTTTTTTATTGCTGATTCTTAAAGCAAAAATTATGAGGAATCCAAAAAAAAAAAATTAGCCGGAAAATTTAGGAGCTTCTGTGGAAAATCCGAAAATTTAATTTTCATGGGAAAATTTAATTTTCATGGGAAAATTAAATTTTCATGGGAAAAAAGGTAAATTTCTGAGAAAAATTAGGAAAATTTTATTTTTCAATTAAAGCCTGATTCAATACCTTTTCAACGAGCTATCACTCGTTGCGATCGCTTTAGTAGTTTTTTTAGTTTTAAACAACTTTCAATGAGGTCCCTTATGAAGAATTCTTCAATTTTGTCACATGACAGTGGTGTGCACCACCACTAAACCAGTCACTATAAAAAAAAAAATATGTAGGTACATTATTTTTTGCTGGGCAATCGATTGAGACTATTTATTTTAGAATCGGAGAGGGGTCGTCCAAAAGGTGATCGCTTTCATATGGAATTGCTCTATATATTTTAGTTAAAGTCGACTTTAGTTAAAATATTGGGTGGCAGTATGCCTTGACTTGGTTTATTTTTGGAGCATTTTGATTTGTTAATTTATTTTCAACCAATCAAAATGTTTGAAAATATAAATACTTTTGTAGGGTACACAAAATGAACAAAACCGTATGTTTAAAATAAAAGTCGATTTTAAATTTAAAATACTCTTTTATAGTAAGGGCCTCTATTTTTTAATCATGTAGGTTGATAAACTGCATCGGGTATCTCTAAAACTTAATATATAATTTGTTTATTTTTACTAGCAAAAGCTGTAAAATTGCTTAGTTACAAATTTTATTTGTAAATAAATGTTTTCTTCTACTGAACGGCAGAAAACAGGCTTTGAATTTAGTGAATGTATTTTTTTTTTTAATTCAGTGAACGTACCCAGTCAGAAAAATACAAACGGGAAAGCGATGGCAAAGCACTGTAACAGGTGGTACAAGTACTGGCAAAAAGTCCTTTCCCATTCCCAAAATGATAACATCATTGACAAAACGACCGGCTGTTCAAAAAGCGCCGGAAAATCACTGGAGAAACAAAATTTTTGAACGTTGGCAAGACGCTGGCAAAATATTTTCCAAATATATTTTCCAAAATAAAATTTAAAAAAAGTTCATATGTATTTTTTTTTTTTTTGTCCTGCCGTGATTTGAACACAGGTCGTCAGATTGGCAGACGATTGCTCTACCCACTGAGCTAACGAAACATATAATATTTGTTGCTAAACACATAAATGAGTGATAATAGCTGGACAACTACTAGCTGTGCTGAAATGCTAGCACTGGCAAACAGTTTTTTGGAACTAATATGCCAGCATTGGGTGAGAAAAAAAAAGTTGGTCTTAAAGGAGCTTTTCCACAAACAAAAAAATTGATTTTATAGAACAAAAAAAGTTTTAAATTAAAAAACATCCAAAAAAAATTTTCCCTTGCAACCGGATTTGAACTCGGAACCTCCTGACTACAAACATTTTTTAATGAAGCGTCAGCATTTTTATAAAAATCATTGCTCTACCTGTGAATTGGTTTTTTTACCACTGGTAGCATTGGATAGGTAGCACTGGATAACCACTGGTTGCAAACCTTGGCATATCACTCTTAGACCATTATTTGCCAGTGTTTTTTTTTATAAACCACAGAAAGTTTTGTAAAAAAAATACTGGAAAAACGCTTTTTGCAAACGCTGGCAAAGCGTCCCAAATGAGTGTTCTCCCAGTCATTTATTTTCAACACCGTGGTTACCCAGTGGTATGCCAGTACTTGATTTTTTATACCACTGGAGATTTCTGATTGGGTAATTTTATTTTTTTTTTTAATTCACTGAACGAAAATGAAATTGAACTAATTCAGTGGTGAATTAATTCAGTTAGGAATTAATTCACTTTTTTCCGTTCGATTTATAAAATTGAACGTGTTTACCAGTGAATTAATTCCTTTGATTTAGTAAAAAGAACTATAGCAATTGAATTAATTCGTAATAAAATAAATCGAACGAAAATAAATATGAATTAATTCCATTCAATATATGGTGCTTGGTGAATTAATTCATCGAATTTTTAATTCAGAATTGAAAAATTGAGTGAAGGAATTAATTCTTCAAAGCTGTGGTAGAAAGGCCCTTAAGCGAAAATATGTATAAATATTTAAGCAAATCTTATGAAAACAACAAATGAAACAAGACGGTATTTTTTTTTATTATAAAGACTGCAAAAACATATAAAAAAAATTTGTAGAGCACCTACTTCATTGACTATTAAAGCAGGCTTGTCCGAACCTAATATTGGTCGGCCATTTTAACATCTAGGGAAATTAAAATTTCCAAGAATGACATTAAAACTAGAATGTTTATCCTTTTGAATAAATACTGAAAGCTTAAAAGATATAAGTGGTATTCATCTAACTGGATTTATGTCCTCGTAAACCATGTATCTTTGTAATCGCCTATATTTATAAATTTACCTGTTTATTTGAATGAACGCACCTCTTTAAACTATTCACATCTCAATTTTGCATTTAGCCACTTTTTCGATCTTTTCATAAATTAAACACAGAATTTTTAAATTTGTATTATTTAAAAACAAATAAAACAGAAGATAAAAAACAACACACAATCAAATTCAAAATAATTTTATTTTTGACAATATTCAAATGTATGTATAAATACGAAAAAGTTTACACACAAAAATGTAAGCGTACACAGAAAAAAGTATCACAAAATTTTAAGTAATTAAAAAAAATTGTTGGCTTTTTACTTAGATATCTAACAATTTTTTTATTAAATGTTTGTAAATTGTATCAAAAATATCAAAAAAATAGCCTTAGAATTTTTTGAAACAAAAAAAAAAACAAATCATTAATTTTTTGTTTTCAATTGCTCAAATGTTTGTAAATTGTAACAAAAATTTCAAAAAAGTATTTTTTTTTTGTCAATACCACAACATAAAGCGAATAATTGTTTTAATATAACAAACTCGTTGTTGAATTTTATTTTTTTATTTTTAACAAATACAAACAAGTTACAAAAAAAAATTATTGTATTTACAAAACACATTGTTAAAAAAAAATTGATTTTATTTTTAACAAATTACAAAAAAGTTACAAAAAGGGATTTGTATATACAAATTCCATTGTTGGTGCCTTTTTAAAAAAATTTTTGTTTGTTTATGCAAAAAAGGTGTTTAACATTACAAACAGAATTTTGTAAATTTTTTCTGTGTATATTTACCAGGGCTCGTAAACTAGTTTTGACATTAATCGAGTAAACTTACAACATATACCTGTGATGTACACAGTATACGAGGCGTAAATACTTTAAATGAATACTTTAATAAATTTAAAGTTTACACAATTCGTATTATGGAATGTATATTTTGAAAAAATTTATAAAAAATCTTTTGGGGGATAAGGGTTGTACATTAGGGGTATAACCAATTTTTGGCCCTAGCACCACGCGATGGCGAAGGTTGTGTTATTTACGAAAAAATAATTTTGGGGTCATTTCGGATAAAAAACCTCACCCACGACTTCTTTTAAAATCCATTGTTTTTAAGTATTAAACACAAACTCGGAATATTTGAAACACATTAATAATTTTCTTTGAATAATAAAAACAATTAAAGTACATAACGTAATTTTCAATGACATACATTCAGCTTCGTAAGTATTTACACAAATGTTAAATGCAGGTTGATATATTGATAAAAAAACTTTTTTGCGCCTTTTAGGTAAATAAATAAAAAAAAAAATCATTTAAAAACTTTACCGCGTTTGGTGGGTGAACTTTTTTGACAACTGCGAAAAAGTAATAGCATTTTTTTATATAATTTTCAATGGCCTATTCGACTATGCTAGGGCCATTTTGATATTTGCAAAAAATTGCAAAAAGTTATATCCCTATTGTACATGTCCGATGTCGTGAATTCTCATTTACGAGTATATATTGAAGAGAATGACCAGTTATCATCACTTATCATCAGTGTTGCCACTTTTTGATTAATTATTCAAAAACGGGACTGTTTACACATTCGTTGGATCATTTTTGAATAATGACATTTTCGTGTTGTTTTTGTGTAATTTCACTTTAAACGGAAATTTCCGTAAATTTTTAAAAGTTAATAAAAATTAGTTGATACACTCTCAGAACAATTCCGTTGTGGCAACGGAATTTTTTGCCAACCGAATTGATTCGGTTGCTGCAACCTCGTAATTCGGTTGCAGCAACCGAATTCGATTTTAATTCGGTTGCGACAACCGAATTATCGGTTTGTCTGTGAAACATTTACCACAAATCTCCCATTTTTGTTTTGTTTAAAACACCGTCTTTTGTTTATTTTTTGCGAAAATAATTGTCAAGCTTCCTTTAAAAATTCTCTTGGTTTGCAAGACCATTTAAAAATGCAGCGAAAGAGTGGGAAAATTTGAGTTTGTTATGATTTTTACCTTATAGTCTCTGATTTTTTTTGCTGTAGTTAACATGATACTGGGCTTTGACCAGACAAAAATTTTATTAACGCAGCAAGTTGGAGCAGAATCAAAATATTTTAGAATTCTGTAAATCCAACATGTTCAAGATTTGAACAGTATCGTATGAGATTAAAATAAAAAAAATATCGGGAATTTTTTGTGAAAATGTTATATTTTTATTTTCCAAAAGAAAATTTGTTGATCTACATACTGCAAAGAAATGTCATGCCTTGCTATCAGTAATTTAAAAATTAAAGAAAACAAACAACATTTTACAAACATAAAATTTTTACAATTTCTGCTGTCTTGCCGCTCTGCCTTGAGCTCTGCGCAACAGGACTTATATGTCATCAAAATGGTTAAAATTTGAGGGGTATGGGAGAGAATAATTATCAAGTAGGTAATATTTTTGCATGCAACGCATCTGAATGAAGTAGCCTTTATAAATACTACAATTTTTTTTTAATATTCGAATTTAAAAGCACGCCATTTTAAGCCTTAAAAAAGTTATTGCGTTGAAATTCCCTTTACTTAGAGAATAATTTGTTATAATATATTTCAGAAAAATTGGCCTGGATTTGCTTTTGTAGAAGGCAAAAAACCTGACCAGGTTATTGCAAAAATGCAAAATTTTAGTTCTAAAACGCAAAACACTTTGCAGGTGGCGAAAATGCTGTGTTTAAAAATCAGTTCATAAATAGAAAAGTGGCATAACTTTGGAGTCGAAATTTACAGTGTGAAATTTCATATAAGTCCAAAATATTTTTATTCTTCCCCACTGTGCTCAGGAGAGTTTATTTTGAAATAATATAAAAAATTGTAATTTTTTGTGTAATTTTATACGGTTTTGGATAATTTTTGACCTACAGCTGTGTAATTTTTTGTTTTACTGGTGGCAACACTGCTTATCATACACATGTAAACGATGAGTATATGGGGATTTTATGTTAATATGTATATGTTTTTTTATTTATTCAACAAATCGTTTGCCGCTATCAAGCAGACCTTTAAAAAAATATTTCAATCATCATTAATAATTTAATTTCTATAAATGAATAAAAACAAATTCTGTTGAGTTTTTGAATTTCCGCGAATTATCTTTAATTTTTTGATTTTGATATATAATCCCAGCAAAATCTCAGTAATGAGTGCTCATTACTAATATCTAAATAATAAGCAGTAAAATTAGGGTCTACTGCTTATAATTCGGTGTCAAAACTCAATATTTTGGTTCGACAAGGTCGTTTTTGTAAGTAGCTGTCCATATTCGCTGCATTAAAAAACGCACAAAATTTGTGCACCCGCTTACCCGCTGCATTACAAAAGTATATCAAATAAGTAGTTACCAAAATAAGTAATTATTCGTGTGCCTATACGCAGTTCAAAAATAAGTGGTTACAATTTGTTAAATAATACGACTTACTTATATACTTACTAGTGGTTAAAAAATAAGTAGTTACCAAATTCACATCTTTATAAATAAATAAGTAGTCGCGCGTAAGCTAGACTGCTTAAAAAACGGCTTCGCCTAACAAAAATAACTAGTACTGACGCCGAATTATAAGTAGTACAAAATTTTAGTTTCATTATATAACCACTTATTTGGTAATGAAAGATTTTGCTGGCATAAAATTATTAAAGAAAAAAATTTTATTTATTCAAAATAAATCAAGAGAATCATAACAAAAAAAATTTTATTCACGAATTATATTTTTTTTAATCATCTTTAAATATAACTATTTTTGAATAAATTCTTCAAAGCTCTGCAATCAAGTTTTCAAAACTTTAAACTATTTTTGAATCAATTCTTCAAAGCTCTGCCATCAAGTTCTCAAAACTTTAAACACTCATTTAGTATGAGATACTCTCGTTGGCACTTGTTTTGTTTTTTTCTTTTTTCTGAGCGTTGAATCACTCGTCATTTTTCTGAGCGTATAGTAATCCGGCAGCTCTTGTATAGACCGAATCGAATTATCTATTAAATAATTGAGTGACACATGTTTAAAATTTGCTAAACGTCAAACAAAATAATAAAAACAAAACCAGTGTAATTTTTAAAATATTAAAAAAAATAAACGTTTTCTTAAGCGTTTTTATTTTAAAATTGACTTACAGCTAAGAAACGATATAAATAAAACTTTGGGAATATTAATTACTGCAAAAATAAAACTTGAAAACGTTATTTTACGCATTAAGCAAAATAACTAAAAAACTACGAAAAATAAACAAAATTAATTGATCAGATACAAAAGTATCTTGTTATCTACAATACAAAAATAATAATTAAAAACAAATAAATTTGTGTTAGCAACATTTAAGGTGATTATCATTATAAGAAAACAAGCACAAAACAAGTGAAGGTTCAAAGGTTCTTAATGAAAACGAAAAGAAATGAAACGTAAAGAATCTATCTATAAGTTACATTTCTTTCGAAATGTCAAATGTTTTGATTTAAAGAAAAGGTTTTGGCCAAGGGCAGGGTAACCGGGTAGTATTAATGCGACTTAAATAGGCATATAAACATTGTTGTTGTCAGTTAGTTGCTATTAATTAATAAGGTCGGCATATACGACTTAAATGTTCAACACAAAAATCTATCAAAAGCGTTTTAAGTCTTTAAGCTTACCAGCTACAATCAGATTTTGGTTTTAAAATTGAAATTCCTTTGATATTTTTGGTATACTAAAAAAGAATATTCAAAAAATTTAATATTTTCGAAACAAAAGTTATGTAGTATGAACTTAAATCGTAAATGCCAAACAAAATTCTATTACTTTTAAATATTCGTAAATATTTCTGTGTAGAAATTCTTCAAAAATATGTCGAGGCGGCCTTATTAAAACGATTAAAACTACCCATTACCCTGGCAAGTGGTGTTATTTGTTAATATGAAATCCAACATATGTACATATATATTTAAAAATTTGGTCACAATTAAGATTGAAACCGGTGTTTTTAAGTATTTCAATATTATATAATATCAATAAAAAATAGCAAAGGTAACTACACCAATTTCTATTTGTCTCGAAGTTTGCACTCATAAAACTTCGGCAGTTACTAATCGTCACTATTAATGTACTACTAGGTAATTATACATAGTTGTTTTACTATTGAAGCATTAAACAACTATTTTGACAGGTATTTTAAACCTACACTATTAAAAAAGTTTGTAAAAATATTAGCTAAAATTACTCTCATAAAAAAAAGTTAGTACAAAAGTATGTTAAACGGGTTCTGATTCAATTGAACTAATTTTTATGTTATTTTGTGTTAGAATGTGAAATTGAACTAATATTTTTTGTACTCGTAAAACAACAAATATTTTCTAATGATTAAATTTTTTAAAGGAATTAAATATGCTAAAATCCCAAACGTATTTAACAAATTGTGAAAAATAATCCGTTGTAGGCATGTCCCTATCCGGATTTCATTCTTGCCTAAGGAAATCGTCAGGGGACGACGTTTTTAGAATATTTGTCAAGTTAAATTACAAACTCAATGAGAATTTCTTGTTCTCGTCTAGGAGCGTTATTAAACATTTAAAATATCAAAGAAAAAACAAAACCAACGACAGAAAATTTTCAACAATTTGCTTTGTCATCTTCCAATGATGATTATTTTTTGTATCTGCTATTAATGTCAAATAGAGGGAGCGCTATTTCCCCATATTTTTTATTGTATAATTATAAGTAGTCTATATCCCGGACACTAAGCGAAATAGAGCAAAGTGGACGAAAATAATTTACTCCACACATATATCCAGATCCGGAGAGCCCAAAAACCCAGATTTCAAATTTAAATTTTTAACTACATCAGGTAAAATTACCGTTGAATTTAGCTCAAGTTTCTTAGTTACCCAGAAAAAAAAAGATATGCCGAAGCAGTAGAAAAGGCACTACAATTGATGATCTGGGTTCGTCTTTAACATAAACACTAATGATTTTAACATTGATTTGTCATAGGAGAGGACTACTCCCAATTCAAAATTTTTTTGTTTTTTTTAAAGAGTACTGTGCGAGTGGTTTGAAAAAAACTACGCCAAGGGCTCATATCACCCAAAGTATCCTGGAACCTTTTAGTCGGTTTACGATGACAGTAAGAAATCCTACCCAAGAACTCAAAATAGTGTGGAAGCTTTGCATAGAAGACTGAAAGCTGTTGTTGGGCGTAGAAAGTCAGGATTACGACGATTGGGTAATGAGGTCGTGGTAGCTGTAAACACCATTTCAAAACGCGCGAATGGAGAAAGAAACGTTACATAAATTTAAAGAAAAGAAAAGCGTACACAAACATTAAAAGAGTTATAAGAAAAAGGTGTGAATTAAGCCATACAGGCTACCTAAAGCGAATTGCAAACATCTTGTACTAATTTAAGTTTATAAAATGCATTGAAATTAATTTTTTATTAAATTTTTTTGTTAATTTTTGAAAATTATACACTTTTGTTGAAGTTATTTTTAATAAAATAAATTTTGTAAACCAGCATATTTACTTCACAGAATTTTGCAAAATAGTATTGTGAAATCCAGTATTTTGCAAAACCGTATTATGGAAAGCAGGATTTTTATAATTTTTTGTCCAGTATTTTGTCTAAACAGTATTTTACATAACAGTATTATATACGTATCCCTAAAAATAATCAAGTAGTATTTTGAAGTTGTCTTCCTTTTATCATTTGCAAGATATTTTGGAGATATTAGGAAAAAACAATTCAAAATTGTGTTTTTTTTTATAATTTTTTAGTGATGATATTGCGGCAATATTACCTTTTTATATTCTGGAAGATAAACACAATTCGTTTTAAATTTTTGAAAATGTTGGAAAAAATAATACAAAATTTGAACTAAAAACAATTATAAGAAATATGGGAAACAAATTCGTTGAAGAATGAAGATTTAGTGAGCAGAAAAAACCGGGTATGATGGCAACAAGATAATTAATGTTTTTGTCAAATTATAAATAGTTTAGTTTGTTTCTAGGAGTTAATTTAGCAATATCACCTTTTTGTCTTCCAGATGATAAATTAGCTATATACGATTATCTAGCGACATCGCCTATTTATCATTCAGAGGTATCGCTTTCGTATTCCTTGGGAGTATAGGGAGGACATTTACTCCCGAAAGGGGGATCTTCCGCAACAATTGCCGCAATAAAGTTTTTGCTCCAGGCGATACGATTGCGAAACATTTTCGTATTGTTATGTTTGCAGGGTGTGAGATATTGTGCTTTTTAAACAAGTGCAAAAGGTTCATTAGCGTTGTTAGTACTATTTTCATAAGCGCATAAAAAGAAATTTTTCATCATTTTTATTTTATATGTTTTAAAAATTGAAAAACTAAAAAAAATATTAAATTTAAATAAATTAATTATAAATATTAAAAAAAAGTGAACCCGCGATCATTTGTTTAGAAGTACCAAATGATAACAAAATCACTTTTTATGATCACTTTTAGAGCAAATATGCTTTACAAGGAACACTTTAGTGATTTTTTGGATGTTGTTCAAAAGTAATTCTAATTCTGTAATTCTGTAAAAAACATACTAACGGCTATTTTGGAAGCAATGAAAAAAGCGATATTTTAAAGTTGTTTAGAATTATTTCTAAAAAAGCAGTAGAATTACACTAACGGATACTTGTGAAGCTGTTAAAAAAGCAGTTCGTAAATCATTACTTATAATTTTTTTTTTGCCGGTTAATTCAACTAAAATTGTGTATGTAGTTAGCTTTTTTTTTGAAAAAATCGTCAAATCAATTCAAAAAAATCGTCAAAAATCGGGAGTTATTATTTTAAAGGGCTTTCGTGAAGTTATTAGTCTCAGTAATTGTAAAGTTTTCATTAAATTCTCAAAAACATTGATGTAAGCATAGTCGGGAATTATGCAGTACCTCAGTACTTAAGTACTAGTAAAGTACAAGTACTTGTAATTAAAAAAATAAGTACAAGTACTTTCAATGTACTTGTACTTAGGTACAATTACTTGGTTAATTACAAGGTACTTAACAAGTACTATGGAACTTGCTAAGTACTATGGGTACTTGCTAAGTTCTATGGTGCTTGCTAAGTTCTACAGGTACTTGCTAAGTACTATGGAACTTGCTAAGTACTTGTGGTACTTGCCTAGTCCTATGGTACTTAGTACTTTTGGTACTTGCGCAGCGAATAAGAAATAATTGGAAGACTTTTATAAGGCTTCTTATTATAGTCCCCAGGTTATGATTTTAACAAAACCGCACCTAAAAAATTGCAAAATATTGGCGGAACACGAAAAACCTTTATGGTACAAAAATTGAATTAAAAACTTAATCAGCGATTTTCATTCTGCAAACAAATATACTGGTGTAAGAATTTTCCTTTTTGTAATTTTTTTTCCGCGACTTTTTTGCGTTTTTTTTTAATTAGTCACCGAATTTTGTTCTATGAATTGGGTATCATAGTTAGGGTGACCATTTTTTTCTGAATTGAATTCAGTACAAATTTGTTTAAATGCAATCAACAAAAAAAAAATTACAATATATAGAATGGTTCTGTTGCTGCAATAAAATGTTTCTGTTAATACTAGCGAATTTTTATTTAGGCCAGCGAATTTCACTTTTCGCAAACAAATAACATTGTATTCGATTACCACAGCGAACCAATTAATTGGCTACAAATTGATTCGCTAATTTCTGCTTGATTTCCGCCATAGAAAAACGTCCACATTCTGGGTACACGTTAGATAGTCGTAAGTAAAAATGTTTTATAGACATTTTTAGGGTTTTGTGAACTTCTTCTATCGAAACCGCCTCTGATTCGAGCACTTTTCCTTTCGAAATACTTACATAAAAACATTCAGATTTTGTTGTTAGGACAATTGAATTTTGCTCTCACAGCCAAATAAATGTTAAATCAACTGATCTTCTTTTATCGCAATTAAATTTTCTTTGTTCACTAATCGGTAAAAAATCGAACCAAATTATTGAAGGGAAGGATTTTTTTTCTGAAATCACTGAACGGAAAAATGTTTTTTAAATCGCGGTTGAGTGAAATTTTCCATTCTCACTGAACGGTTTATAAATTGAAGAAATTCTTTTTTAGATTTATAAAAAATGAACTTATTTGTTAGTGAATTAATTCATATGACCTGATAAAAAGAACAATAACAATAGAATTAATTCTGAAATCATTATTGCAGTTGAACGCGTTCAATTGAATGAATTCTCATTTGGTTAAAAAATTATTAACTTACTTTAGACAAAAAAATAATTCGATTTAAAGGAGATTCAATTCTAATTGTATTTTGATTTTTCTTAATAAAAAAATTTAATATTTTTTAAATATTAAAAGAATTTCAAAAAATCAATACAAATCAGTACACGATTTTTTCATCAGTACATGTGACCAAAATTCAGTACTTGTACTGATCAAATCAGTACGAATTGTCACCCTAATCATAGTCCATAGATTATAAATTTAAAAAAACCACACTTAAAAAATTGAAAAATAATCGCGGAACGCGAAAAAGGACTTTATGGTACAAAAATTTAATTTAAAACCTTAATGGGTGATATCAAAAAATGTGATAAAAACCATGTAACCACACACAGAAAAAAGATCAGTTACCCGTCGGTTTCAAGTCCTGTATTTTAGTTATTTAATAGCTATTTCAGTTGAATGTGTATTATTTATGTAGTTAGAAAGGATATTCGGTTATTATACAAATTAAAATATCCTCAAAAGAACTGGAATTTTCTTGTAACAATTTGTTGGGTATCCCAATTAATTTTTAATAAAAAATACGGTTAATAAATCTTTCGGTAGATACAACTGCTTATTATACTAGTGGTATTCATCTAACTGTATTTATGCCCTCGTAAACCGTGTATTTTTGTAATCGGGTGTATTTATAACTTTACCTGTTTATTTGATGAAGCACCTTTTAAAACTATTCACATCTCAATTTTGCATTTAGCCAATTTTTTCATCTCTTCATAAATTAAACACAGAATTTTTTAAACTTGTAGCATTTAAAAACAAATAAAACAGAAAATAAAAAACAACAAACAAAACAATACAAAATAAGGTTATTTTTTACAATATTCAATTGTGTGTATAAATACGAAAAAATTTACAAATAAAGGCTGAGTTACCCTACCGTAAACGTATCTGTAACGAATCAGCTGTTTCGATACCACAAGAAGAAATGTATACGAATGGTTACTAACACGTAAATGTAAACGAACTTGCCGGATCATTCTGTTGAAATCAGAATTTTCTATCCGGCATCGAAACAGCTGACTGATTTTAGTCGGAAAAAATATGAAATGAATAAAGAAAAATGATTCAAACAACAAATAAGGAATAAAAATTAGCAAATAAATGGAAAAATTTAGAATAAAATATAAAACCACATGAAATAGATGCTAAATAGTAATGTCGTTTACGATAATCTATAAGTGTACTTTTTAGCTACGGCACGGTACAGTTACATCACATATACGTTTACGGTCCCATAATCCGCCCTTAAGAATAAGTGTGTTTGCGTACCCGAAAATTTGTACAAATTCGTACAAATTTGTACAAGTTTTTACTGGAAGGTGTTTGTTTACACAATTACTCAGTAAGGAGAGAGGAAAAATAGAGGGTAAAGTGACAGTTCAATACCAGAGAACTTACAAGTTTTTACTGGATGAATTTTTGCTAGTAAGAATTTGTAAGAAAAAAAAAACATATGATTTAAAACATATGATTGAAGAAACAAAATATTTGTCTAAATAATTATACCCTAAACCACTATGTGGTCAGGGTATTATAAGTTTGTGCTGATGTTTGTAACACCAAAAAATATTGGTCGTAGACCCACCTTATAGTATACCGATCGGTTCAGAATTTTTTTTTATTTCGATTTAACGATGTCCGTCTGTCCGTCCGTCCGTCCGTCCGTCCGTCTGTCTGTCTGTCTGTCCATGCAATCTTGTGCGCACTCTACAGGTCGCAACTATTAAGATATTTTGATGAAATTTGGTACGCAGACCTATGTTGGCCCAAGGACGAACAAGTTTGATTTTTTTGAACATCGGTCCATGTTTAGACCTAGTGCCCATATAAGGGTCCTACCAAAATTATACTGTTTATACGCTGCAGGTCGTAAATATTAAGATATTTTGACGAAATTTGGTACATAGACCTATATTGGCCCAATAACGCAGCCTATTGATTTTGGTGAACATCGGTCCATGTTTAGACCTAGTGCCCATATAAGGGTCCTACCAAAATTATACTGTTTATACGCTGCAGGTCGTAAATATTAAGATATTTTGACGAAATTTGGTACATAGACCTATATTGGCCCAATAACGCAGCCTATTGATTTTGGTGAACATCGGTCCATGTTTAGACCTAGTGCCCATATAAGGGTCCTACCAAAATTATACTGTTTATACGCTGCAGGTCGTAAATATTAAGATATTTTGACGAAATTTGGTACATAGACCTATATTGGCCCAATAACGCAGCCTATTGATTTTGGAGAACATCGGTCCATGTTTAGACCTAGTGCCCATATAAGGGTCCTACCAAAATTATAATTTTTATACGCTGCAGGTCGCAAATATTAAGATATTTTGATGAAATTTGATACACAGACCTATATTGGCCCAATAACGCAGCCTATTGATTTTGGTGAACATCGGTCTATGTTTAGACCTAGTGCCCATATAAGGGTCCTACCAAAAGTATACTGTTTATACGCTGCAGGTCGCAAATATTAAGATATTTTGATGAAATTTGGTACATAGACCTATGTTGGCCCAAGGACGAAGCCTATTGATTTTGGTGAACATCGGTCCATGTTTAGAACTAGTGCCCATATAAGGGTCCCCCAAAATTATATTATTTATACGCTGCAGGTCGCAAATATTAAGCTATTTTGATGAAATTTGGTACATAGATCTATGTTGGCCCAAGGACGAAGCCTATTGATTTTGGTGAACATCGGTCCATGTTTAGAACTAGTGCCCATATAAGGGTCCCCCCAAAATTGGCTTGGTTACAAACTGCAGGTCGCAACGCAAATATTAAGATATTTTAATGAAATTTGGTGCGCTGACTCACATTATAGAAAATTTTGACATAAGCCCCATTTTAACCCATTCGAATTTCGGATCCAAACAATACACCAGACTGGTGTAGGGCATTGTATAGTCGGCATGCCCGACTTTAACCTTTTTACTCGTTTTGAAATAATTTTTTGTAAAAATAAAAAATATTTAAATATAAGCTTATTTACGATGGAAGGAGTAAGTAAGTGATCATTTTATTAGGTTTTATTTATTAATCCAATAATTTGAATAGGTTTATTTCGCAATCAGCTATTTTAATAACTGTTGCCAATTTAGCTATTTTCTCGACAAATCTAGCGATACTTCAACTCGTTTAGGGGGATAAAATATAATTAAGCTATTAGTGGGAAAACTAGCGAGTTTTCTTTTTAAGACAGTCTTTATATTTTCTTAGCATTTTGTTACATTTATTTCCTTGACAGAATTTTTGAATCATTATTATTCAGCGATATATCGGTAAATTTTTATGGAAAACAAAAAAGTTCGAAAAATTTGGCGATGTATCAATAATTTTTTAAGAAAGTTTTAAGAAGTTTGAAAAATATAGCTATTTTTGTGAAATTTTTCAACAGAACCTAAAAAGTTCGTGCAATTTAGGGATTTATCGCTATTTAATTTTTTTTATAATTTAGATATTTTCTAGTGATTTTTTAGTCTGATTTAGCGATATTTTTACGGAAGAAGTTGGCAGCAGTATTTTACTAATTCTTACAATTTTTCTGTTTGCGTACATTTTTAGATATTTTTCTTTTTGAGAGTAAATTTTGCCTTACTCTCTGTAAATTTGTTACTGAGTAATTTTTACTGGACTTTACTGGAAAAGTACCCAAACACACCTAATGTAAGCATATATTTACGAGGGCTCGTTAACAAGTTTTGACATTAATTTAGTAACCTTACAACATATACACAGTATACGAGGCGTAAATACTTTAAATGAATACCTTTACTATAAAATAATCACACCACCTATTCTTTGTTTGTGGCAGCAAACAAATTCTTTTTATGAACGAATAAGTGTTATTTGTTTACTTTGCTGTCAAAATTATTATAAAAATACAAAAAATAATTTTTATTCAATAAAAATTAAATTTTTTTTTTTTTAAATAACACATGTGCCGCTTTTGAAAATGAACATCTAATTTACCTATTAAGAACCAAAATTTTAACGGTAAGTAGAGAATTTCATAAACCACGAAAACGATTTTAACAAATTGTTTTCTCAGCCTTGTTTTACCAAATTTTCAGATGGTAAAACAGAAACACACTTCAATGGAAAATACCTTAGGATCCAGAACATACTACAAGTTTTAAAGTATATTTTTCTTGAAAAGTTTCTATTTTGTCGCTTTTAGAATATTTTCATATGTATTTTATTTAAATTGTATTTTTTATTTGCAAGGAAATAAAAACTTAAAAAACAAATTTAATATTTTAATTTGAAATGGTGTAGGATATTGTAAAATTCAGTGGCAAGTACCGAACTATTTTTAGTTGAAGTTAGTATTCACAACTGAAAGTATATAATTTTGTAATCGAATTATTCAATAATGCCAATCGAATGAAGCATTAAATTTCATAATAGTTCCTGTAACCGCCACAATTCGACTGGCAACAAATTCGGGTATCACAACGAATCCGTTTTCTGGGTGCAGCTAATTTCTAATGCATGAAATTTGAGTTATATATTTCGATATATATCAGCGCATTGTCACCTGTTTTACAAAATTTATAACAATCTGACCAATTTTTGGTTAATACATAAAATTTGTGGCCAATTTTATAGGCCAAATGTAAACTCCGTAACCAGTAACTCATAAGGTTTTTTAACTTTAATAGCTTATATTTTAATAATCAATGAAGCTAAACACTAACTGTAAGAATTTTTATGAAGAGTAAAAGTAACGCTTTTACAGATACATTTTATATACATTTTACAAACTTTTTCGTATAAACATGCTAAGACGACTTCAACTCTGTAACGAGTTTTCGCCATAATTTTTGATAAAAATGCATACACCAGAATGTTGGAGTTATCTATTAATTATATTGCGAAAAGTATAATGTTATTTATACTCAAATGATCGTTAAACTGTAAATAATCATCTCGTAGAACAGACTTGAAGTTTTTCTGTAGCATGTAACATTGTCGAGATGAAAAAGGATGTCTTTAATAAGATTTGAAAAAATATTGTAAACTCCGTTCCTAATTTTTACACCAAACTATATAACGAGTAAATAAAACGATGGCATATTTGGATTCACCTTGTAGGCATTATACAATTTTGTTTCGGAAAGAAAATTCGGACAAAGCGTTTCTGAAAGAAAACGAAAAAAGTAATTGTAAATGTAAATGTAAACTCCGTAACCAAAATTGTTTGCATCAGATTGCGTTCAAAAAAATGTAGGTAAATGCTTAAAATATTTTAAAATAACCATAAACAGAGGTAATTCAACTAATATTTATGCGTCAAAAAACGATTCAACTAAGCTGCTGGAGCGAAAAACGATTAATTTTGCATTTCATTGGTTTGGAATCGATATCTCGAGTCATTACTGACATTAGTTTGTCAAATTCAATTTGTTTCACACAATTTAAGAATTTTTTGATCGCGAAATGTTATGTTTTTAATATATTATTTTGTAACTTCGCAACCGCTGATTGGATTTTAAAAAATTTTATATTTTTGAGCAAAAATACAAAATTAAAAAAAAATAAAAAAAATTTTCGCGGAATGAATTTATTTTTATTCGCGAAACCGCCAATTTGATAAACACAAATTGTATATTAATGAAAAGCATGTTGAAAACCCAAATACAAAAAACTAATAAATTGAAGAAAATTCGTACGCAATTTTTTTTTTGTTATATCTTCTGCTTGTGAAAATGTAAACTCCGTTACCACAAAAAAAATTAAAATTGTGCAAAAAAAGTTATTGCGACAACTTGTAGAAGAGTTTTTTTGCAATTAGGTTTATAATAACTAAACTTACTGATTCCATTAAAAAAAAACCGAAATGTTACAACTTTTTGTTAGTCATCATTAGGCCAACCAAAAAGAAGCCAAAGCATGTTTTTTATTTGAAAAGATAGAACAAGTTATAGTATATTTAGACTGGGCAAAAACTAGTAGGGTAGAGGGGGGATCCTTCGCCACTTTTTTTTCAAAGCAGTGTCATTTCTTAACCCCTAATTATTTCTCAAAAATTACTTTCAAATTGAAAATCTACATATCTTGGCTTTAATTTCTATGATTTTTATTCTAATTATTTGCATATTTTCTATTATTTTTTTAATGTTTTTCAAAGTAACTCAATTCGGCGTAACTGCCCCAAACCTGGGGTATATTCGCCAAAAGGGCTAGATACAATTTCAACAAAAAAATTTGTTAATACAACAAAGTCAATCTTTTAATAACTGAAATAAATAATTTATAATGAGTTCTTTAAGATATGTGATTCTTTTTAATCAATAAATATCCACTACATTAAAAAAAAATAATTTAAAACTATAATATAATGATTTTTCAAAATTACAAAAAACTGAATAATTAATATAAATTTAAGAATGAACACGATTGTTCTAATTTACTATTAAACATATTTTAAATATATAGAAAAGTCTTATAGAGCATTTTAGGCAGGGATGCACCAACTCTTCGTAGCTCCAGGGGCCATCTGGTGATTGTGCCCCAGAGACAGGCACTAACATAAAATTAATATTTTTTCACACTTTTTAAGCATTTACTAAAATCAAATTATCATTTTCTGAAAGCTTAGGATCATAGGTCCAACATAATTAAAAATTATTTTTTTATCAATCGATTTGAGGAAGTTATTGCAAAATGTAGTTCCTTTCAATTATTTTTTTGTCACCCCAAAAAACACAAAAACACGTCTGTCTGCGACCACATGTGATATAAATTCGTCAAAGTGGATGTCAAGGAAAGGTAATTGAAAAAATCACAAAATATATTTTTTCCAATTTTTTATCTCCCTTAACATCGGAGAAAAATGGGATTAGTGTATGTGCCCCACTGGCGAAGGATCCCCCCTCTACCCTAGTTTTTGGTCATTTTTAGGTTTTGAGCCGAAAACTATAAAATTAATTTAGTTTTTCCATACAATTTTTATACAAACTGAAAACCAGATTGTACCTGGTTTTTGCCAAAAAAACCAAGTAAAAATATCTGAAATTTGTATTTTTGATACACCCGATTTCTTTTATAACTAATTTTCGATACACCCTGTTAGAACGAATATAGAATTACAGCAAGTGTCAAAAATATATCTTTTAATTTTTTTTAAATATTTCAGTTTTAGTTTAAAATTGTGTGTTGTTATATATTTTTAAATGCGTTAATAATTTTTTTAATTTAATTTAACCATAAAAATATAGAGAAAAGTGCTTAATAAAAAAGTGATGTGACAAAGAAAAACTAAAAATTCAGTGTAAATGAATTGGCTTTTGTAATTTAGTTTTGTACAAAAACCATCTGGTTTTTACTCAGTCTAAATTCAGTATTAGATTGAATACAAGTTCTGATCTTAAAAAAATAAGAATTTTAAGCTATATTTGTTAGAGCTTTTTTTGCTTATTTCATCTAATTTTGCTTGTTTTTGCTTATTTTGTAAATATGGGCTTATTTTTGCTATTTTCTTTGAAAATTAAGCTTATTTTAACTTTTTTATGCGAAAATAGAGCATATTTTAGCTTTTTTTCATAAAATCGGTAGTTTTAAGAATTATTTTAGGTCGACATAAATTTTTTTATTTAAAATTTATTTTAAATTAAAATTTTTTTTTGTTAAAATAAACTTTTTATTTTTCCAACCTGAATTGTAATAGTACAAACATGCCAATGACGATTTCCTTATGCAAAATTGAAATCCGGACAGGATAGCCTTAAACAGATTATTTTTCACAATTTTTTAAATAATTTTTGGAATTTTAGCATATTTAATTCCTTTAGTGCAATTAGCGTATTTCCCGATGAAAATAAATTTAAGAATGTCACAACTTTGTCTGATTCCTGAAGTTCCAAGAAATGTAGCATTGTATTAAATAAAAGAATTTAATTTTTATGAAGATTTTAATAAAGAAATAATGAAGTTTAAGGTCTTATTTTTGCATTTTAACTGCTTATTTTACCGTTTTTTCGAGCTTTTTTTAAGAGCTTAATAGGTATTTATTTTCTATGCTTTTAGAGCTTTTTTTTTGGTTGCCCTAGTCATCATCATAAGCAAACCAAGGTTTATTTTGAGGGGGGATCTTTTTTTTTACTTTTTTTCTGTTTATATAAAGTGAGTCGCTCTAATAAACATGTCAATTGAAGCCATAATGTAGCTAACGTTTACTGTTAACTTTTAACATTACTAACAGCTTGCCGCATAAACACAGGTAATGCCTTTAGCTAAGGTCTTGCAAGAAAATCGTAGGAAACTGTAATAAAGATGCATACTTGATTGGTTTTGTCTCTAAAAAAATTCTTCTTTTAGCCGTGCGGAAATATTAGTTTAAATATTTCACCTTGTGGTTTCATTATTATATACATAGGGGGGGGGGAGGGGGGGGGGGAAGTGCGACACACTTGATCCGGAAAAAGTTGAAGCCGAATATCTTCTAAACTATTCAATATTTTTTTGTTTTAATTTTTTTCTGAAAGCTTTCTGAAATAGGTATTTATTTTCTATTCTGAAACAAATATTCTGGGTTTATAACTTTTTGAGTAATAATTAAAAATATAAATCGCCATAAAAGGATCAAGTGTGTTATACCATGAATACACTTGATCCCAATATGTAACACACATGATCCCTGCGATCAAGTGTGTTTACTAAGACATTTGATCCCGGGAATCAAATGTATACAAGAAAAACGTATTTATTAAAATTAATACATCAGATTTAAATAATTCGGTCAAAGCGTTTTATTTCTAAAAAAAAAATAAAAAATACTAATTTTTAATATGTCTTCACTTATTTGCGGCCTGTAGCCCCTATATTGGCTATGGACAGTATCGTTTTTTTTTTTAATCTAGGTGCTTACAAACGTCGTATGATATTGTTGCGATTCATGAACTGTTTGGTTATATGTTTTCGAAAATAAAATTCGTATAAGATTGAAAAGATTACATATGAAAAAACCTTATTCTTGTAATTTTATGTTTTTTTGTTCCTTTAGATTTCGACGAAATATGGATATGTGCAGGCGCGGATCCAGGATTCGCTCAGGGGGGGGGGGGGGGGGGAGGGGCTAAACATTTTTTATATCTTATATGGTAGTCATATCTACAAATATTTTATGAACTAGAAGTAGAGGTTTTAATACATGTTTTAGCATAGGTTTGCTAAGTGGTTCCAAAGAGTACCAAAGAAGGGTTCGGAAAAATCTGTTTAAACCCATTACGACATTTTTTGAACGCTCAGTTAGTTTTTTGTCAGTGAAAATCTGTTTCACTAGTGTGGTCCTTTATCTTTGTTACCGATTTTATCAGTATAGCTTCTAACTTAAGACAACTGTCGGTTGAGTTAAAGTAAAGCTTATTCGGTAATTTCTTATAAGAACCAACAAAATTAATATGAGTTTTAGTTCTTTGAAAAATGTAAGATTTAACCAAAAAACTGTTAAAATAAACTTAGAAAAATTTGTTACGGTGGGACTCATACTGTAGGTTTAACTTTAACCTAACTAAAAACAAAATAAAATGTCAAAAAAATGTATACAAAGCAACAACAAATTTTTGGGTTAACTATTAACCTAAGTTTAAACCTGCAGTATGAGACCCACCGTTATTGTAATAAGTTAACGATATATTTTCTATATTCAACAATTTTTTTCGTTAACTATCAAATTTTGTCATAAATAAGTTAAGAAATCGCTGTACAGAATCCGAATTATTTTTAAGAGATAATATCTCCAAAATCGCAAACTTAGTATGTTTTAAAATCATTTAAAAATGAAATAATATTTTCATAGCAAACACAATGGAGATTCTGATATGAAAAAAATTCTCACAATATGATAAAAGGAATACGCCGTAAATTGTAAAATTTTTTGCAGTGTCTGTGAATCTTTTATAAGAAAAATTACTGCAATTCCTACAACTTTCATATCAAACCTAGAATATAAAAAACAAGGTTGGTTACCGTTATCGTTATAATACCGTTATCGCTAAAATACCGTTTCAAATTGAATACCGTTACCGTTATCGATACCTCTAAAAAAATTTCTAAATACCGTTATCGTTACCGATACCGTTATTTTTATGGGTAGTTACCGGTATTTTACCGGTATTTATTATTTTATATAAAAATTACAATTTTTTTATTTTTTATTTTATAATCTTGAGTGTTTTTTTTTTACAAAAAATTTATAGATAATAATTTTACTTATTAAAACTACCAGTATTGAATTTATAGCTTAAAATCTGTATTTTCAGTACTTAAAATTAAAAATATGCCATGTTTTTACTTGTTTTTATATGTTTTTAAAATAATTTTTAATACCGGTACGTACCGGTATTGCTGTTTCGATAACGGTATACCGTTACCTTTACCGTTACCTAAACAAACGAAATCTGATACCGTTACCGTTACCCTTACCGTTATTCGTTTCGGTAACCAACCTTGATAAAAAATGTTCCAGTGTCAGAGTTTTTCGAATACAAAAATGTTTCCAAATCTAATAGGTTTAATATATGTAGAATCAGTGCCTAACGGGCAATTTTATAATCAGAACTAGCATGTTTAAAAATTTCTTATTAAGAAATATTTAAGAAAAACAAAATTTCTTACTTAAAAATATATAAGAAAAAATCAACCTTTGTTCTGACTATAAAACTGGCCCTAATTATTAGAGCTTTTGAAAAAAGAAAATCATTTTACAAGAAGAATGACCTTAAATTTTAAAGGCTTCCCATACGAAAAATTTGGAAAAAAAACCTTCAAATTAAATAAAATAAACAACTAACGATTAAACTATCACGATGGGTTTCTTCCGATCTTAATAAAACTCGGATTTTTGAAAGAGTTCTGCTGCAAAAGTTGCAAAATATACAAATCTCAATAAAACCTTCTGTTATTACCCGGCAAATGAGCTTTATAAGAAGAAGCTAAGGTATGCGATTGGAGATTAGGAGATTTCCTAATTTTCTATTATATAACGTATTATTTTAGCAAGGACATGTTGATTGAGGTAACTCCCTACAAACACTCATTAACCCTACACACAGAGAGTTTTACTCGACGAGTTTTAATGAAATTTTTCATTAAACTAATGAAATTTTGTTAATAAAACAAATAAAAAAATTCTTAAACTTGATGTAAAAGCTTCATATATTTTATGAAACATTTTCATTGAGTGTATGATACTTTTCATAAATAAAAGGAAATTTCCATATATTTAGTTAGAATATTGTTCTACCTCTAGTCCAAATTCTAATATGATATCATCATATTAGATTTTATTTGTTGTTTCAAAAAGGTTGATAATTTTCATGATAGACAATACAATTATTTCGTGGGGATCACCCCAAATCTTTAGTTGTCTGCAATAAGAAAATGATAGCTTGAGCATTACTTACGGATGATATGGTCATCCTAAGACCATTAAATTTGAAAAAATATTTAAGAAGGTCTATTAAGAGGTTTTAAAAGTAGTGCACTTAAGTTTTAAAAAGAAGAAAATTGTAGTATTCACTTTAAAATAAAAGGTAAATTTTATAGTCAGAACAAAGCACGATTCTTTTCTTTAATATATCTTAAGTAATTTCGTTTGAAATCTATCTTTGATCTGACAATTAAACTGGCCCTAAATACTCATTTTTTGGTAAAATGCCTCAAAACACTTGTCTAATTGCAAAAAATAGTTAATAGTTTCATATTAAGTAATTTTGCAAAAAAGCTCATTACAAACAAATTTCGAGAATTATCTCTTGAAAAAATCTAGAAGCTCTCAGGTTTCCTGCAAAAAAAAGAGATTCTTGAATCCAAGAATCTACCCAAAATCTCAAAATTAAAAATGTTTGTTTAATGTCAAATTTTAAAATGTATGTTTACTAAATTATTCATGTTTTCCATTATAGCATTATTTGAAAAAAAATTGTTTTGGTCCTCAAGGGGAGGGGGTTGTATCACATATCCCCTTGTATCCACGCCTGGATATGTGATACAACTTGCAAAAAAAATTTGTTGTCCCAACCGAATTTGGTTCCAACTGAATCGTTCGGTTTCTGCAAAGGCCTTGCAACTCTCTCAATATTTTTTATTTGAAAAAATATTAGGCGGCTTGGAACAGGAACGAACTCCGACTGGTTAATCAGGGATGGAAAAGGCTCACTTAATCGGGCTCTTATACCAAAAAATGTTCGATCGCTCTTACATATTTAAAAATTTAAGTAACTAAAAAATATCTTTCTCTTGCAGAATGTCGATCGCTGATTACCTCTTTTAATTCATTTTCTGTACCATAAAGCCTTTTTCGAATTCCGCCGCTATTTTTTTTTTGTGCGGTTTTTTTTAAATATATAACCTAGGGATTAAAATTTTGTTCCATAAAGTCATTTTTCAAATTCCGCTATTATTTTGCAATTCTTTACGTGCGTTTTTTTTTAATTTATAATCTAGGGGCTATAATACACATTTCATACAACAAAGTTTGGTGGCTAGTTGCAAAAAAAAATCGCGAAAAATAAAATTTGCAAAAAGGAAAATTTTTGCATCAATATATTTGTTTGCAGAATCTAAATCACTGATTACGTTTCCTAATTAATTTTTTGTACCACAAAGTCTTTTTTCGCGTTCCGCTTTTATTTTGCAATTTTTTAAGTACGTTTCTTTTTAATTTATAATCTAGGGACTATAATACACATTTCATACAACAAAGTTTGGTGGCTAGTTGCAAAAAAAATCGCGAAAAATAAAATTTGCAAAACGGATAAATTTTTTCATCAATATATTTGTTTGCAGAATATAAATCGCTGATTAAGTTTTTTAATTAATTTTTTGTACCGTAAAGCCTTTTTTCGCTTTCCGCAATTATTTTGCAATTTTTTAAGTGTGATTTTTTTAAATTTATAATCTAGGGTCTATAGTACCAATTTTATATACAAAAGTTTGGTGCTTAGTTTGCAAAAAGAAAATAAATCGCGAAAAAAATATTTGCAAAAAGGAAAATTTTTGCGTAATTGTATTCATTTGCAGACTGTTGATCGCTGATTGAGTTTTTTAATTATTTTTTTCTACCACAAAGTCTTTTTTCGCGTTCCTCTATTATTTTGCAATCTTTTAAGTGCGGTTTTTTAAATTTATAATCTACGGAGTATAATGCCCATTTCATAAAACAAAGTTTGGTGGTTAGTTGCAAAAGAAGAAAATTTTGGCATGGTTTCCAGAATGTAAATCTTTTAATTAATTTTTTGAACCCCAAAGCTTTTTTTCGCATTCCGGTATTATTTTGCAATTTTTTACGTATGGTTGTTTAAAATTCATAATCTAGGGCTATATACTGTTGGAATAGTATTATTCCATAGTATAGTTCCATTCTTGATTTTTATAACTAAATTATTATTTTCCATTCCTGGTTACAATCGATGTTTTGAGTCATACAAAGAGCGCACATAATGACCCTGCAAACATTTAGAAGATACCTTCCAAGAAGATATGTATTTCATTTGAATGAAAATAATCAAGTTGTATTTACTTTGAAATTGTCTTCCTTTTATCACTTGGAAGATAATTCGACGATATTTGGAAAAAGTAATTAAAAAATTTTATCTTTTGTCATAACTTTTTATGACAATATTTCGGCAATATCATCTTTGTATCATTTGGAAGATAAAGCAAATTTGTTTGAAATCTTTTATCAATTTGGAAAAAATTAAAACTAAATTTGTACAAAAACAATCAAAAGATATATAGGAAATAATCTCGTGAAAAGTTAAGATTAATTGCGCGGGAAAAATCGAAAAAGATGAAATCAAAATAATTTATAAGTTGGTCAATGGATTATGTATGGAGATATTGTTTTTAAGGCTTAAATTTAATAATGAAAAAATTAAATTGTTTTTTTTTATTGTACTGGGAGTTTATTTAGCGATATCCCTTTTATCTTCCATATGAGTTATTGCTTTCATATTGCCTGGAAGTATTGTTTTAGTGTAACAGTTGTTTCCGACGGAGGAAACTTCTGGAATACGAAATTGATATTGCCGGCAATAAATGTTTTCTTCCTGGCGATATGTTCGGCGAATATTCTTCGTGTTGCCATGTTTGCTGGGTGATATTGGTTTGAGTATGTTCCTGTTCCAAGGCACATAATAGAACAAATGCTTTCTCAGTGATAGAGAGTCCCCCAATCTCTTTATTATGTATACTCTTTGGTTTCTGCAACCCAAAATTTGGTTATTTCAACAATATTTTGGCTGCCACAACCCAATTTCGGTTGTCACAACCCTATTTCAGTTGGAACAACAAAAATTGAATTGTGCCAACCGAATTATCGGTTACAGCAACCGAACGATTCGGTTGGAACCAAATCCAGTTGGGACAACAACATTTTTTTGTAGGCGCAGGGGACAAAATTAAGTAACTTTAGGTTCAAAACATATCGGCTCAAATTGAAATTTTTCTGATAAAAGTGAATTTCATAGATCTTGAAAATACCTTTCATCTGGTATCCAATTTGTATACATTTCCTTGTAAACATGAACAATACCCCTAAAAACCAGGTAATTTTTTATCCCACTTTTTAACTCTTAAAGATCAGATTGGACCGCTAAAAAGGTTCACTTGCTTATTTTTCCGTCTTCTCTACCACATATACAAATTTCATCCCAATCTGAGTAAGCCACATGCACAAACCTTCCTTGTAAGCGATTTTGTTAAGCAAAATTAGCTTAAAAGTAATGCAGGCAACTCATACTTATTAAAAATTACGGAAAATATATATTTTATTTGTCCAATAATATTCGTTTGTTTAATTAAAACATTTTTCCCAACAAATAGACACTTGATCCCTGGGATCAAGTGTATTAAAAAAAATGGGATCAAGTGTATAGGTAATGTCATTTTTCTATTTTTGCCATACTAAAAAATTAAAAGATGAAATACGGATTTTTTCAAAACATACACAATAGTGTTTAAAATTACATAACCAACATTTTTGTATTTACAATAGGAACTTTATAAACATTTGCTAAGTAAGAGCACAAAATAACAGAAAAGAGAAAATACAGGTGATGGTGCCCAGAAGTTAAAGAAACCTAAAAAAAAGAAAAAATAAAAAATAATCTAAAGTGATGAGCGCAATATTTGGACCCAACGATAGAAGACAATTTTTTTCTCTGTTATGTAGTTTCTGAGATAGTAGGGGGGAACAAGTCTTTTAAAGGATCAAGTGGTTCGCACTTCCCTACACTAAAAAAAAAATTGACAGTTACTGCATGACAGTTGTTTGTGTAGCAATCAGTAGCTGTTTTAGTAATTTATGTTTCTTAATTTTAAAATTTTTTAGCTAATTTAAACAACAATTATTTGCAAATGATGTTTCTATCAATATTACCTAGAGATGGCGCTACATTTTCATATTTTTTATTGTATAATCATAAAATAACTTATATCTCGGAAACTAAAGCCCCGTTCACATTATCACACAAGTGCTTATACTTTTCTTCACACAAGTATGACAAAAAGTATGCTGAAATTGTCTGGTTGTCAAAAAAGTATAAAAGAAAATCTTTTCAGTGTTCAGACTGTTATCGACACACACATAACAAATAAATTAAAACTGTTATTTTTTCTTCTAATCTTTGTTTAACATTTATTTGTGAATAACACAACACTTGTGTTGAGACAAGTGGTAACTTTATGAAATATTTCAAAAAATAAATCTTGTCAAAAAAGTGTGACTGTATTTTAAAATGGGTGCACCCATTTTGACATGTGTGTAACGAACAATGTTCACACTATTATACATTTTCGTTATACAATACATTTCTGACATGTATAACACACTTGTGTGATAATCTAAACGGGGCTTAAGCGAGATAGAAAAATTGACAAAAACTCATTACTCTTTACATTATGAATCCTTATAAACCACAAAAAACCTAGATTGTAAGCGATATTTGAGTAGAAATTTTTAGTTAAGTCAAGTGAAGTTTCTATTGAATTTAGCTCAAATTTCTTAGCCAATGTAAATAAAAGTGTCTATGTACTCGTATTTTGCAGAGTGTAAAATTTAGCTTCAATAAATTTAGCAGACCAAAATTCTGCAGGTGCAAATACAGGTACTACCCAGCAAAATATTGGTAATGACACCTCATTACTATCTGCATTACCAAAAATGATATATGAATTCCTAATAACGGCCTATTGTATTCATTGTTTCTAAATATAAAATAATGACTTACTCGTATTAGTTGAAATAAGTACTTTTTACACAGTTAAATTTTTTTATTATATGTAAATATGTTTTATGTTTAAATTTTTATGACGAGTCCTAAAATTACACACTACAGAAAACTTAAATTTTTCTGAATGTATTTCCTTAGGCTAATAGTATTTGCCTAACTACTTATTTTTAAGAATCAAGTAAGCAATCGGATAACCACTTATAACTCAACTTCTTGTAATCATGTGTGTAACCACTTATTATTCAAAATCTCGTAACTACTTATTTCTCATTTTTTCGTAAGCGAGCGGGTAAGCGTGACTACTTATAAAAACGACCACGCCAAACAAAAATAATGAGTTTAGACGCCAAAAAATAAGTTGTGCGGAGCTATGAATTTCTATTATATAACCACTTATTTGGTAATGAAAGATTTTGCTGGGTTATTATTAAAAATTCCCAAAAATCTAAATTTTAAAAAATTTAGTATTTTCTTTCATTTATTCATTTAATATAGTCAAAATGATTCAGTCATGGAATTTTGACTTCATCGGGTATCAGTAACCCACTTTAGCCTGGAATCCAAAATGACCAACGAATTTGATAAAAATGCAAAAACGTGATTTTTTTAAATTAATTTAAAATTTTTTTTAAAATGCCTAATTTGGAGATGTCGATTGCTAGTTGTACCACATACTAGTTAATATTAAAGAAAAAAAATAAATTGGAAAAGTGAAAATTCGAGTTTGGGTTTGGAGCGACTGCTTTCCAGGACATTTTGCAAAAATTGCTTATTTTGTCATAGATTTAACAAAATTTGAATGTTTTTATCCAATTTTACATAGTTTTCGGAAAGATATTACTTAAATTTGATTAGACTATAATTATCTTTACATTTTTTTAAAAAAATATTTAACCCATAGTGGCCTGGGGTCAGAAAAGACCCATGAAACTTAATATTAATTATGACTACGAGATTGTAAAGCCATTAAATTGATAAAAAAAATCTCAACTGGATAAAAATAATTATTTTATGTTACACGATCCATATGGAGTATTTTTATTCTTTTGGCCAAAAACGCCCCTAGGAAATTTACAAAATAATATCTTTAATAATTTTCGGAAAAATATAATTTTAAATGAATAACAAAAAAATTTTTTCCACTTGATAAAAATTATTATTTTGAGTAACTTAATCCATATAGGGTTAATATTCCCACTTTTCACAACAAAAAAGAACCACTAGGAAGTTTACAGAATAACATTTATCAGATTTTTATTAAATTGGGATATTATTGCTAACGGTTATTAACTTTTATTTTGGGTTGGCAAAATTGTGTTTTGTTTTAACAACAATTATTGAGGTATTCTGAACACGCAACTTTTCAATAATACCGGTACGTTTCTCTATTGATGTTTCGGTAAAAACAAATTATCATTTTAGAGGTTTTTTATAAATTTTTTAGGGGGATTTTCTGATTTTATTTATTTAAAAATACTTTATACAGATATTTAATAGCTAGCTGTTTTGTAGTTAAGACTTCCAGAAATACTTTGAGGTATAATACGACCTTTTTATCATTTAAATATGTTATCGAAAAAGGTCCAACATTTTTTCAAAAATTGTTTTGTTGGTATTAAAAGTAGACAACAGAAAGGTTCAAAATTCTTTATTGATAAAACTCTACAAGTATTTTTTTGAAGAAAATACTTCATAATTTTTAAATTGGTAAATTTTAAATTTGGTAAAATTTTAAATTTTTGATAAAGATTAGCATGTAATTAACAAAATTTTATATTAAGAATAGTTCTGAACATTTGGTTGCCTTCATACAATAACATCACGAAATTTTTAAGTGAGGTTTTTTAAAATTTATAATCTAGGGACCATAATACAAATATCTTATACCAAAAAAAATACAGGATTTAACGCTAGTCAATTACTAGCATGCAATCAGAAATTGAAGAGTATTTTAAAAGAAATTATTTTAGGAGCATTCATAACTGTATACTAGACCGTACCACCTTACAGGCAAAAAAAAGTGCGCCGTACACCCTCTAATATGAAGTATTTTTGCAAAGATTTATAAAAAAAATTTTTTTTTGCCGAACGTAGTGGTCGCCATTTAACATTTTTCGTTATATCGTAAAGTGTAATACATCGATGTTTTTCTCTCGAGGAGACCAATGTTTTGCTCTAAGGGCCATTAACCTCAAGTATCCCAATCTAGTATTTATACACCTGATAACCGTTGCTACCACCCTAATGTACACCCTAATGTCAGAAAATTAAAGCTTGCAAAAAATCATTAAACTTTTGCTAAGGAAGTTTTTCGATAAACCCAGCATAATTTTTGTTTTATTTTTTTTGTTACCGAACGTAGGGGTCGCCTTTAAAAAAATTTTTTATCTCCTCGAGGCAAAAAGATCGATATATCACACTTTAAAATCCGACTTTAAATGCCAAAGCTATAACGAAAAATTAAAAAAGGCGACCCCTACGTTCGGCAAAAAAAAATTTTTGAAATCGCCTTCCAAAAATACTTCATATTGGAGGGTGTACGGCGTACTTTTTTTTGAGGTACGGTCTAGTGTATACTCTACACTCACAATATTTTATCGTTAAAAACAACCTAAAATACATATTAAATTAATTGAAAACACAATTGAAAAAAAGGACTACTGATTTTTCATTATATTCAAACCATTTTGCTATCTATTTTCAAACATTGTTTAAACGATCCATAAAAAAAATAAAAATAATTGAAAAGTCTGTTAAAACAATCTTCATTTTTTAACTGACAAAAAGTCTGTTAAAACAATCTTCATTTTTTAACTGACAAAACGTTAGAAAAAAGTTGAAAGTTTTTTTTTGAATTTTCAAAACACTACACACACGTTCATATTTTTATTGGCTATGTTTGTGTCTATGTGTAAAGAATTTCTTGTAATTTGAATTGAAATAATTTTGTATATAAACAAATTATTTTAACAAAAAAAAAACGAAAATATTTAAATTTTTTTATTTTAAAACAGAAAACAACGAAATTATTTAAATTGTTTTTTCTAAAAATAGAAAACTAGAACATTTGACTTAAAATATCAACTCCTACAGACGATACGTATTTGTTTGTAGTTTGTTTTTTGTTGACTTATACAAAAAGTTAAACAATATGTTTCCATGTATTTTAATTGATTTTTTAATTGAAAACAAACTTTACTTTATGATAAAATTAAACATACTTTTCAAATAAACCTCAATCAGTTATGGAAAATATACTGTGCGTGTACGATATGAACATGTATGCTGAGGATTTCCAAAAGACCGACTGGAATATGTTCAATATGATCCTTTGGAGAAAACTAAAAAAGAACTCCACCATATCTTTCCGAATGAAATTTGGAAAATTTTCAAGTGAAATTAAGTGTGTTTGTTTGATGTTTTTTACTAGCTTCACCATTTTTACCAGTTTTACTCAAAAATCCGTTCGAGTACAAAAAAATAGTAAAAAACTAGTAAAAAGTTTAAGGAGAAATTTTGCTAGTTTTTACTTGAAAAATTTCTTGCAACAAAAACTAGTAATATGTTTTTTTGTTTAACAAATCATAAAATTAAACACATTTTTATGTGAATCGTTATTAAATTAATTAATTCTTTTAATTCCCATTAAAGTTTGCACTCCGCAGAGTTTTTTTGCGATTTTCGTAAATTTTTTTTATTTTTTTAAAATTTTTTTGTTCAAGTAGGTACTTTTGAATATTTTTCACAACTTTTTCAATATTTTTTCTCTTTTACTAGTTTTACTAGAAATGTATTCGTACAAACCTATTAATTGTGAATTCTATTTGGAATTTTTCATATTTGATCTTAAAACTGAACAAAAATAACACTCATTAATTTTTTTTCTTTCAAAATTGAGAAAATTTTATAAGAAATTTCGATTTTTATTTCGAAATGAGGAAATTCTAAAAGAAATTTGCGTTTTCCATTTCAAATTTAGAAAATTCCATTTATTTAAATTTTCAAACATTTTGGATGGTTAAAAAAAATTAACCAATCAAAATGCTCCAAAAATAAACTAGGTCAAAGCATACTGACACCCAAAATTTTAACTAAAGTCGACTTTAACAAAAATATACTCTTAGAAAATTTAAATAGTAAAGGCGTTTATCTTTTATTTAAAAAAATTTCAATTAAAATCGCAATTTTCAAACATTACAAAATGCAAAATTTTAAAATTAAATTTCTTTCTGTCATTTGAAATTAGAAAAATTTCAAACGAAATTGTTCTATAAAAAATTTTGAAAATCTAATTTGAAATTTAGATCTTTTAACTACATTCTCCACAAACTTTAATTGTTTTTTAATCAAAATTATCAGTTTAATAAACGAATTTGTTGAAATGTCTATTGAAGTATTTCATCTAATTATGCATAACAAATTTTTATTTCTTTCACTTTATCCTTTTTTTCATATCCCCCCCCCCCCCCCCCCGTGGAGCCGCGCATGAATTGGTGTTGTCATTTAAATTACCTTCAATATGCGAATTAATAACACGTTTTTTATAATTCCATCTGAATTTTAAACCTAATTTAATTTAATTTTTTATCTTTAATTTGTATTTGTATTTTTTTTTTGTTTTGATTCTATTTTAAATTTTTAATTTTTGACATTTAATTTAAATTCGGTTGTGTTTGTTTTTTCTTGGTTATGGTGAGTAAAATTAATTGTTATTTGTTGTTGTTGTTCTTTGTTTACTACAACCGAGAATCTATTACATACATACATATATTATAGAACTTTTTCCAATTCAGTATCTTCAACCATCATTTGGTAGAAAAATCTTTGATTGGTACAACTGAGTGCAGATAATGTATGAGGGAGAATATAAATTTTAATGTTTTCAGATAGTTACCCCTACCAAAAAAATCATAAGATTTTATTTTTGTTTAAACTGGTCGAGAAAGCAGATTTTTGTAATAGTTGTAACTTCCTTATGTTAAATTTATAAATTTTAGTTATACCTCATTCATACTGACTGAACCCAAAATTAGTAGTTTTCAAATTTATTGCGTGTTAGATTGTCAAATCCCATACAAATTTCAAATCGAAAACTTAAAAAAAACGAAAACTTCTAGTTTTGAGTTCAGTATGAATGAGGCTTGAGAATATTAAACCCAATATTTTACTAATACAACTGTTTTTGTGTAATTATTACATAAATGTTATTGCAGTATTAAAAAATGATACCGTAGTGGCTACGCCCTCCCCCCCGGGGGGCTGCGCCCCCCACAATTTTTATTAAATTCGTTTTTTTATTTAAAGCCTTCACCCAGCCACCACAAATAAATAATTCTGCACAACAATGGGTTTAAAATAAATAAATAAATATTTGATCACTTTTGCTCATGAGAGTGGATTGTTAGTAATGAATCCATAATAATTTGCAATATACGTGTGTATGTCAAGATAATTTGGTAAAGTGCGAACTTAGTTAGATAGACCCGTAAGTAGTTTTGTTCATTTGTGTTTTGAATGAAAATAAATAACGTAAAGCAGGGTTGAAAAGCATTTTATAATATTAAAAATAGCGGGCAAAGCTACGTTGTTAGCGTGTCTTAAAGTTTTTTTTTAATTCCAGTTTATGTAAAGGTAGATCTGGCAATTCAAGTAAATTCACAAATTCAGTTGGAAAATTTACTGCGTAGGTTTCTTCCACAGGTGCTTCGTTACATGAAGTTTAAATATCGGAATACATAAGTTCCATTCCTTTTCTAAGGTTTTTTCTCTTTCAGAAAATTTGTTTAACTTTTTGGAGAGTATGTTTCAATGCTACATAAGTTTCATATTCCGTTGATAGTGTTTGAACAGGTAATTCCCTCTTCCAATCCATTTGCATTGTCTATAATTTCAATTCCGCTCGTTCAACGTTTATATCCATTTCATTCCACTTGTGTAGTGTTTCAATCCCACTCGTTTTCTATTTAGTTTCTTAATTTTAGTGTTTCATATACACTTGTTCTTTAAGTTTTAGGTTTCTAGCTAAAGACGTAGACGTTAAGAGGGGGGGGGGGCAATTTTCCCCTTTTGAACCACCATTTTTACCACGTTCCTGTCCAAAGTCCTAGAAATGCCTTGTCGATAAGTTAGCCCACACTCCAAGGAAAACATATTATATATTACAGGTTTCTAGCCGAAGGGTTCGGTTAGGCCATCAAGGGGGAGAATTATTCCGTTTTTACCCCTCCCGGTAGGAATTTTCAAAAATTCCGTCTTAGAGGACGTCTGCGTTGGAGGAGGAACCTACTACATACATAATTTTAGGTCTCTATATCCAGCAGTTTGGCCAGGCCGTCAAGGGGGAAGTTTTTTCCCTTTTTACCTCTCCCGGTATGAATTTACAAAAATATCATCTTAGGGGACGTCAACGTTGGAGAAGGAACCCAAATACCGAATTTAAGATCCCTTGTTCCAGCAGTTTGGCCAGGCCGTTAAGGGGGAGACTTTTCCTGTTTTTGACCCTACCTGTAGAAATTTCCAAAAATCTCATCTTAGCGGATGTCTACAATAGAGGAGGAACTTTAATACCAAATTTCAAATTCCTACCTCCAGCGGTTTGGGCAGGCCTTTAAGCGGCACTTTTCGCTTCATTAATCCCCATTTTTGCAATGTCCCTGTCCAAAAAGCACCTTCTCGGTAAGTGAGCACATACTCCAAGTAACATATGTTTTACATTTCAGGTTTCTAGCCAACTTTTACTATTTGTGCCCCTCTCGGTAGGAATTTCCGAAAATCCATCGACAGGGAATTCCAGCTTCCTAGTTCCAGCAGTTTGAGCAGGCTGAGAGGAACTTAAGTACCGAATTTCGGCTTCCTAGTTCCAGCAGTTTGGACAGGTCGTTAAGGGGCAACTTTCCCTTTTTGAGCCCCCATTTTATAACGACCCTGTCCAAAATTCAAAAAAGTATCTTTCTAATAAGTTAGCCCTCACTCCAGGGACCCACATTTTAAGCTTCAGGTTTCTAGCCGAAGGGGTTTTTACCGGCCCCCAAGGTGAGGCTTTTCTTCTTTTTGCCCCTCCCTTTAGGAATTTACAAAAATTCCATCTTCGCGGCTATCTGCGATGGATGAGGAACATTC
The DNA here is from genome assembly GCA_949987735.1 of Leucophora obtusa. Taxonomy (NCBI): domain Eukaryota; kingdom Metazoa; phylum Arthropoda; class Insecta; order Diptera; family Anthomyiidae; genus Leucophora; species Leucophora obtusa. The sequence goes on along the minus strand of OX465295.1, from coordinate 116,245,103 downwards.
ATACCAAATTTCAACTGCATTGCCTAAGCGGTTTGGGCAGGCCGTTAGTGGGGACATTTTTCCCTTTCAACCACCATTTTTACTATGTTCCTGTTCCAAAATAGAAAAATTACGTTGCCGGTGAGTTAGTCCTACTCCAAGGAATACATATTTAAAATTTTAGGTTGGCCAAAAGGGATTGGGCAAGCCGTGAGGAGGAGACTTTTACCCTATTTCCCCTCCCGATAGGAATTTCAAAAATTCCGTCTAAGCGGACGCCTACACAGAAGGAGGAACTCACATACCGAGTTTCCTTTTGGGATATCCTGTAGGGAATTCCAAAAATACAAACTTAGTCGATGTCTACTACAGTGGAGGAACCTTTATACCAAATTTCAACTTCTTACCTCCAGTGGTTTGGGCAGGCACTTTTCCAATTTGTGAGACTGTTTATGGGGAGACTTTTCCCCTTTTTGCCCGTTCCGGTTGGAATTTCCAAAAATCCCGTCTTAGCGCACGTCTATGCCGAATATCAAGAAACCTTGTTTTAGTGGAGATATCCGTGGGGGGAGGAAAAAAAGTAGTTTTTTTGAAATTATATACTATTTTAAATGGTACTTTTTGGAAAAACGAAATTTTTTGGAAAAAGATACTTTGTTTTTACAAAGTACTTTATTTGTACTTTTTTTGGAAAAGGTATTTTTTTTTAAAAAGGTGTTTTTTTTTTGGAAAAATGTATGTTTTTTGGAAAAAGGTACTTTTTTGGAAAAGGTACTTCTTTTAGTACTTTTTTTTTTGGGGAAAAGGTACTTTTTTTTAGAAAAGGTACTTTTTTTTGAAAAAGGTATTTTTTTGAAAAAATGTATGTTTTTTGGGAAAAGGAACATTTTTTTAGAAAAAGGTACTTTTTTTGGGAAAAGGTACTTTTTTTTGGAAAATTTACTTTTTTTGAAAAAGTTATTTTTTTGGAAAAATGTATGTTTTTTGGGAAACGGTACTTTTTTTTAAAAAGGTACATTTTTTTAGAAAAAGGTACATTTTTTGGAAAAAGGTACTTTTTTTAAAAAAGGTACTTTTTTTGGAAAAAGGTACATTTTTTGGAAAAAGGAATTTTTTTTGGAAAAAGGTACTTTTTTTGGAAAAAGATACTTTTTTTGGAAAAAGATACTTTTTTTGGAAAAAGGTACTTTTTTTGGAAAAAGGTACTTTTTTTGGAAAAAGGTACTTTTTTTTGGAAAAAGGTACTTTTTTTGGAAAAAGGTACTTTTTTTTGAAAAAAGGTACTTTTTTTGAAAAAAGGTACTTTTTTTGGAAAGAGGTACTTTTTTTGGAATAAGGTACTTTTTTTGGAAAAAGGTACCTTTTTTTTGGAAAAAGGTACTTTTTTCGGAAAAGGTACTTTTTTTGGAAAAAGGTACTTTTTTTGGAAAAAGGTACTTTTTTTGGAAAAAGGTACTTTTTTTGAAAAAGGTACTTTTTTTGGAAAAAGGTACTTTTTTGGGAAAATGGTACTTTTTTTGGGAAAAGGTACTTTTTTGGGAAAAGGTACTTTTTTGGAAAAAGGTACTTTTTTTGTCCCCTTTTTGCCCCTCCCGATAAGAATTTCCAAAAATGCCGTCTCAACGGACGTCTACACCGGTCGAGGAATCTACATACCAAATTTCAACTTCATAGCTCCAGCAGTTTGAGCAGGCCCTCAAGGGGGAGACTTTTTCCCCTTTTTGCCCGAAAAATTTCCAAAACTCCCGTCTTGGCGGATGTCTACGATAGTGGAGGAACCTTTATACCAAATTTCAACTTCCTACCTCCAGCGGTTTGGGCAGGCCGTCAAGGGGGGCCTTTTTCCCCCCATTTTTACAACGTCCCTGTCCAAAATTCTAGAAAGTACTTTCCAGAAAAGTTAGCCCCTACTCCAAGGAACACATATCTTAAATTTCAGCTTTCTAGCCAAAGGGGTTTTGGCAGGCCGTCAAGGGGGACACTTTCCCCCTTTTTGCCCGTTCCGGTAGGAATTTCCAAAAATCCCGTCTTAGTGGACGTCTACCCCGAAAGAGGAACCTACATACCAAATTTCAACTTCCTAGCTTCAGCGGTTTGGGCTGGGCGATGTTGAGTCAGTCAGTCAGTCAGTCAGTCAGTCAGTCAGTCACGTTATTCTTTTATATATAGAGATTCTCATACATGTTATTTTTGCTCGTTAACTTAATAACAATTTAATTCTCAAATATTTAAATAATGGTAATACAAAAAAACAATATTAGACTGGCAGCGGTTTGTATAACTTTTTTTTTTTAATTTTTGGTAATATTGAAGAGCACCGAGTTTCAGATCTTTTAATAAATTTTAAAACTGCCATTAGTAGAAAGATGATATATTTACTTTAGTATGCTGAAGATGAAAATATAATTTTTTTAAATTAATTTTGAGCAGACTTAGTAAGTACTTTACTTGAGATTTTTTTTAGTAAATATTAGGGTTGTCACTCGATTAAAAATTATTCGGTTAATCACAACAGAGACAAAATTTCACTTTTTTTCAAGTCCAAAAATTGTAATAAAAACGTAAAAATCCCAATTTGTCTAAAATCGACGATTATTACAAGGTCAGATGTAACTTTTTCGCTACATTTTCAAATGATGTCTAAAAATTGATGCGAAAAAATTTCCACGGCAAGTTTGACCGCTTGTTTTGTACGAACAAAATTGGGCTTTAAGCACCGTAAGTTGTTTTTCACGTGGAAAATTTTCACTCGAACTCTAAAGGCCTCAAATTGCAATTTAAATTATAAAAATGAACAATTTTTTTTTATTTTATAACAAAGACACAATCACAATAAACACAAAATGTCAGTTTTTCCCAAGAAAAATAATAGTCTTGTACATTTAATTTGCGTGAAAACGAATTCTACATAATTTTACGTGAAACTCTTTATCGTGAAAATTTTTTTTTTATATGGAGTATAACAGGATTTTCACGTAAAATCGAAACAACTTACGGTACTTTAGGCAAAAATTTTTAATTTTTTACGGTATTATTAATTTAATTAAAATGAGTTCTTAATAGCCCAATATATTTAAAATATAAAGAACTAGTTCCAGAACTGATTCTGGAGCAACCGGTTCCACTTTGGAGCCTAGAAGGGGTTGCTTTTGGGACAATTTCAAACAAAAAGAATCGGTATTAGAATCGACAGTAGAAGGGGTTGTGAATGAAAAGTAGCTATTGTACAACCGATTCTTTGGAACAGAAAATTTTCCTGGCTTCGTTTTACAATTTTTAAATTTCATATATTGTTACTTAAATTCACAACTTTCAACTGTAAATTTTACATAATGACATATGTATTCCAAATGACGTATGATTGAGAAATCGCTGGTGGTCTTATAATTTGAAAATAATAGCATTTGAGAATCGGTAATTTTGTGAATTTAAAATGGTGCCAACATTCATAAACTTTGGTGAAGATAGCGAAAAAACTTTAATTACACTATGCGACAGTCAAAATCGGGATGGGATGAAACCAACGGGAAATGTTATATCGGTCAAAAACAAGTTATACGTGTCCCGGCGTTTCGCTGAGTCACCTCTAGGAATCGAGATATATCTTTTTTTTTGACATAACTCGAGAACCACTAGTCCGATTTTGCTCAAACAATTTAAAAAAAAATAAAAATTACAATTCCTTTAATCTGTTCATATAACGTTTTCAACAGTTTTGCCGGTAAAAACAAATGTTTGTTACCGTTACCATAAAAATCCATAACCTTTTGTTTGTTACTTTTTTTTAATATTTTAGGCAAAAAATATTTTTTTCTTCATACATTTATTTTTACCGGCAAAACTGTTGAGTATATAGAAAAACGTTATATGAACAGATTAAAGGAATTGTAATTTTTAATTTTTTTAAAATTGTTTGAGCAAAATCGGACTAGTGGTTCTCGAGTTATGTCAAAAAAAAAGACCACCAAAATTCAAATCGATATATCTCGATTCCTAGGGGTGACCCAGCGAAACGCCGGGACACGTATAACTTCTTTTTTACCGATATAACTTTCCCCGGTAGTTTGAACCCTTCCCGATCACTGACCCCTACCATTTGTCTCACAGTGTTATTTATATATGTACCAATAATAACACTACATTACACGAAAAAAATTAATAGAGATCTGGCCATCAGTTCTATATATTTCGGACATGCTGACTACAATGGCGTATCTTATTTTTCAATGTAAGTTACAGATTTTCCGCGAAATGCCATTAAAGTTTAATGGTTTTGCATTTAGTTTTTTATAACAAAAATGTTTGATCTTAAGGAGATTCGGGTATATGATAGAGGAGAAAAAAATAATGTACACGTAGTTTTTTTTAGATCGAACAATTTTTGCGACTCCCAGCGCCGCAACCACGAGGCCCCGTTTTTTTTTTTCTCTGCCGCCAGTTTGGAGCTCTATAAAACCATGTTGGAGTGAAAAATATATTTTTTTGAAAAATGTTTGTTTTTGACTGAGTTATGAATTTTTAAAAAAAGGTCTGTTTTCTCTGCCGCGAATCTCATGTAACCCCTTAAGGTGTCTCACAATAATTTTTTTAATTATGCCGTTTTTAATAACAATTTAAATTTTCGAATTTTCTAGAAAATTATGAGCTATATAAAGATATAAGACATACTTCACGTACTCCTGCGATATCTTAAATTGCAGTTAATGAGTATAGTTGTTTATTAATTTTTTTCTTATTTTGTTTATTTATTGAACCAATTTTTACTATTTAATAAAATTTAACCATAAAACTTAATCTACCACATTCTATTAAAAATTGTTGAAATGTCGGACAGATTCAGTTAACAGAGGTTAAGATTTATGCATACTGCTTAGATTCTATGGTAGTTGTTTAGACCAGTTAAATATATTTCCTGCAGTACAATTTTTATGTACGCCGTATATTTTTTCTTCGGAGGAATACTTATTTTTGGATTCATATCTTTTATTCTAATTTTTTCTATTAACACAAAATTTCACAGACATAACTCTTCAGAAGATTTTTGCTTTTTATACAAAATTGTTGGAAGATATCTTAAAAATAGAATCAAGAAAATCAAGCGTTTAAGTTTCGCGGTTTGTAAAAATTTACTGCTTAAGGAGATGTCACTGTATGTGATGATCCAGATATATTTACCTAAATGAAAAAAAAAATAATATAGAGGCATAGTTATTTTACTTTTCCTTTGAACCTTGTTTTCTAATAAATTCTGACTTTAAAATTTGTATTGAATGTATCAAAAATATCAAAATCATCTTGTCCTTCAGAAATATTTTTAATAACACCTTCCTGGACTAAAAACAAATTTATAATTATACACACTTACCCAATGAAAAAAATTAAGATATGCATGTAGCATGCAAAAAGACACTTCTTATTTGAGGCATTTGGCGATTGATGATTTTTAAAACAACATTTGGGCATCTATTTTATAATTTTATGACCCCGTATCATGCGAAAAATTCAATAAAAAACTCTTATTTCGCGAGTTTTCAAAACTTTTTTATTTTCTTTTATTTCTTATTCGTATTGTCAAATGAAAATATCTAAAATTAACAAATCGTTGATTAAATTTTTGTAAGTTACCGATATTATTTTAAGTAAGTTTAAGAGCTAATCTATGATTTCTAAATCAATGATTAAGTAAACTAAGCATTGGAGATAAGATACCAGCCCTAAGCAAGTTACTAAAGATGTTCATTATTTTTATTTATTTTACAAATTAATTGATCTACGTAAAACTATTTAAAAGGTTACCAACATTAGAAAAAAATGTTAATACTAACATGAATTGTAGGGTAAAAAATCTATGTTTAAGGTCTTAATCACAGAAATTTCTGTAATTAAATTTAAGCAATGTTTAGAGTAAAATCAGAGATTAAAATATGATGAGTTACTGTAATTAAGTGGTAAACAATGATTTTCTTGTTAATCACTGTTTAATATCCCGAGTAAAAAAGTTTTGATATAATCATATATTATTTTATGTAATTACATATAGTAACTTATAGTTAGATATGGCCACATATGCTTTTAAATTGAAGCATATAGACTTTTATATACCCGGTGAAAAATTTCCATATATGAACATTTATGGTTCAACCATATATGTATGGATCCGAAAAATGAGGTAACACCTAAGTATATGTTCATATATGGACATATATGAACATATAGATTTATTAAATATATGCGAATACATGCGAACGTTGCTGTCCTTTATTATAAGGTTGTACGATAGATATAAATTTATGTATGACATTGAAATTAGACGCTACATATGTTCCTGTTTTTATTCATGGCATTAAATATAATTCCATATTTATCCAAATATGAGTTCCTTTTACATATATGGAAAAATGTATTCTTCGAAATATGTTCATATACAAGTCCCTTTGCATAAATTGAATAACATATACTTTCATATTTGTCCATATATGAGTGCCATTTCCATATATGAAATAACAGATGCTTCCTTATATGTCTGTATATGAAATTTTTTCCATATATGGAATCACATATACTTCCATATATGTTCATATAAAATCCATATATGTCCATAAAAAATCCATATTTGTTCATATGTGTCCAAAGATAAACCATATCTGAACATGTTTGAGCGTATATGAGCATTTTTCACCGGGTAGTCATATATTAAATATTTTTCCTCAAAGGTTTTAATATTGAGACATATGTGATTTTATATTATTACATACTGGCCTACATATAAGTGTATGTGCTATATATAAGTACACAAAGTAATATATAAAAGATATACTTACATATACGTTTATATATAATTTAGTATGACACTATACATAATAATATAAAACTATATGTGGAGCCATATAAGAAATATTTCATAATTTGTGTCAGATATGATTATATATTGACGTAAGAACCCATATATATCTTAATATGGTTTCATATCTACAATATTTCATGATTTCTTTTATATATAACGATATAACGTTCTTTATAAAATCATCTATAATTATATATCATCCCACATTAGCAATTTTTTCAAAGTGATTTTATATAAAAATATATGTATAAGGTCCTTTTAAAACCGTATTGTATTAAATGTAGTTCCATATTAAAAATGATTTTGAACTAGTTTTATATTTTGTAATTACTAGGGATTGGCGCATGACACGATCGTGAGTGAAGTTATTCACAAGTGATCGTGAGTAATAATTACTATACCAAAGTAATTCGCCCGTGAGCGTGAGAATATATAATTCGTACGTGAGCGTGAGTAAGAATATATAACCCGTGCATGATTCGTGTGTGAGTTTATTTTTTGCATCATATGTTTTTAGTAATTTTTACTGTTTTGCTTGAGAATTTTCTGATTGTGAGTAAGTTTTTAATATACTCATGTCTGCGTGAGTAAGACACGAAATGCTCGTGCGTGAGTAATTTGTTTTTATTTAGGAGCGTGAGTCAAAATGGCTAACGCGCCCATAAAATTAACAATACTGAAGCTTTAATATGGAATTCTCTATACTATAACGCACACTTGACTGATCTCTTATATCTTGGTTGTATATCACAATCCTATTAAGTTAAAAATTTCAGTGTTGTTAACCTTATTTTAAAATTACTAAAAACAAAGAAAAATTTGTTCATGTTTAATGCACTGTCATGGTAAATCTGGATAAAAGTAATGGAAGATTTATCGAAATTATAGGATATCCAGTAGACCTGGGCGTTAATCATTACATTTTGTAATTAATTACACATTCATTTACACAATTACATGTAATTGTAATTGAAAAAAACTCATTTACAATTACAAATTATTTGTAATTGTAATTCAAAAAACAACAATTACAAGTAATTTGTAATTTGAAAAATGTCAATTACATTTTTTGGGAAAATAAATAATGACAAAAAGCACAAGTTAGGGGTAATCCCAACATGACGTATTCTTTTTATACGCATCCATGCCTATGCAACCTATCCCAGATTTTTCTACAAAATTTTAACAAAAACACTTTTTAATTCTAAATGTAATTGAAATTTGTAATTGAAATAACTTTCAATTACAATTACTAGTAATTTGTAATTGAAAATTTTCAATTACAATTACTTGTAATTTCAATTACAAATTACAAGTAATTGTAATTGAAATCCCTCAGGTCTGATCTCCAGATATTGTATATCTATTTTTATTTAAAAATATAATTTTGTATATTCCCGAGTGAAAAAAATTGATCTCGCTCAATATCTAATTATATCCAATTTGATATTGTTTAAGATCTGCTGTAATATCTAGCTGATCCAAATAGATCTCAAAATTGGGTGTATCCAATCATATCGTATTAGATCCCATTGTATATATGGGGATAAACTAAGATCAAGTTATATCTCAAAATTGGGAGGTCCAGTGATATCTTTGGGGATAAACCTAGATCTATTTTGATCCGAAAATTGGCGGATCCAGCTATATATTTGTGGATAAACTTATATCTAATTTGATCCGAAAAATGGAAGATCGAATTAGATCCAGCAATATATTTGGGGATTAAGTATGATCTAAATTTATCCAAAAAATTACAGATAAAATTAGATCCAGTAATATACTTCGGGATTGGGTAAGATCTTAACTTTTCCGATAAATTGCAGATCGAATTAAATCCAGTGATATATTTGGGGATTTGGTAGGATCTTAATTTATCCCATAAATTGCAGATCGAATTAGAAACAGCAATATATTTGGAGATTGACATCTAAAACTATCCAGAAAAATGACAGCTAAAATTAGATCCCGCATTATATTTGGGTACTACGTAAGATCTCCATTTATTTGGGATTAAATAAGATCCCAGACAGATATTGACAATAGTTCAAAAAATAATACACTGGAAGAGCACTGATTTTATAAAAATTACAATATTTTGTTAAAATAAGGTTTAAAATCAGAAGGTCTCGAGTTCGATACCTTTCACGGTATGCATTTTTTTTTATAAAAATGCGCATTCTCCTTGCTGGTCTTATCGAAATTTTTTCAATAATTTTTATTCTTTGTAATTTACTTGTAAAAATTGTATCATCTTTTTTTGATTTGAAAATAATTTAAACAGAAAGTGATATTAATTTATGATCTTGAGTCAAACTAAAATAACATTCATTTACTTAAAAATAACAGATCAACTAAAAACATTTCCCCCATTCAAAAGAATTTCTTTTTATAAAATTATAATTTTATTTTCTATAAATGTTTTTATAAAATTATATTTTTTTTTATTAAATTGAATTTTTTTTTTTAAATAATTTTATTTACATATTTTTAACGCTCTACACCATTTCCAATCGTATCAATTGTTTTTAAGATTTATCAAATGTATTTCAGAAATAATCAATTGAATTTCAGTTTTATCAATTGTATTTCAGAACTTATCAATTATTTTTCAGATTTATGAATTGTATTTCAGAACTAGTCAATTGAATTTCAGTTTTATCAATTGTATTTCAGAAATTATTAATTGTATTTCCGAAATTCACAACTGTATTTCAGAAATTATCAAACTGTATTTCAGAAATTATCAATTGTATTTCAGAAATTATGAAATGTAATTTAGAAATTTTTCTCTATTAACTATGATAAACCATCAATAAGTTCTGAAATATATTTGATTATTTCTGAAATACAATTAATAAATTTCTGAAATACATTCCATAATTTCTACAATACATTTAAAATTTCTGAAATACAATTAATGGCTTCTGAAATACAGTTAATATTGTAGTTGCTGATCAGTTACCATATATGATGGCACCATATATGACAATATATTGTTTAAATGGCACCAATATGGAGCTTTATATGGTAATATATAACTTAGATTATTTGATTTGATCCGAAAAATGGCCCGATAAAATTGTGTCAGTTCTTATTTGTATCAGTTGTTATCTAATTGCATCAGTTTAGATCTGACCTGATTAAATTATGTGTTAATCAGATGAAATTGTATCAGATTTTTGACCTGATACAATTTTATTGGTTTATATTACATGGTATCAGTTTAGGTCCAAATAGATATATTTGTATACAAAATTATATAGTTATATCCCAATTTTGACCTGATATCAGTTTAAAACTTTGATACAATTGTATAAGGTAAATGTCGGATACAATTATATTTTATTTATATAAAATTGAACCAATTACGATCAAACCGATAAAATTGTATCAGGTCAAAAATCTGATACAATTTCATCTGATTAACACATAATTTAATCAGGTCAGATCTAAACTGATACATTTAGATAAAAATTGATAAACAATTGATAAAAATATATCGGGCCATTCTTCGGATGAAACTGTATATTTATACAGATATAACTTAATCACATATATGACTATATGTAACTATTTTTCCTCGGGTTGTTTAAATGATACGATATATCAAAGTATATGGTACTATATATGGTAGCATATATTATCATATCTGCATCTGTATTGAAAATGTCGTTCATCAGGTACCATATATGAGCATATACTGTTGAAATGGCACCATATATGACAATATATGGTTTAAATGGCACCAAATATGTTAATATATTTCTTAAATAACAGCATATATAAACATATATGGCACTATATAGTAGCATATATTATCATATCTGGAACTGTATTAAAAATGTTGTTCATGAGGTACCATATATGAGCATATATTGTTGAAATGGCACCATATAAGATAATATATGGTTTGAATGGCACCATATATGATAATATATGGTTTCAATGGCACCATATATGATAATATATGGTTTCAATGGCACCATATATGATAATATATAGCTTAAATAGCACCATATATAAATATATATCACACTATATATAGTACCATATATTATCATATCTGGAACTGAATTAAAGATTTTGTTTATGAGGTACCATATATGACCATATATTGTTTAAATGGCACCATATATGATAATATCTAGTTTAACTGTCACCATATATAATTATATATTGTTTAAATGATACCATATATAATTATATATTGCTAAAATGCCACCATATATATTAAGATATAGTTCTATATATAACTATATATGCAATAAGATCAACCATGTTATATAATATATAATTATATATGCCATATCTAATATTATGAAGGCCGATATCTAATTAGATGAAATTATATATGGCATAATATAAGGAAAATTTTTCGGAAAAAACGTAATATATAATTATATATGGATATACATAACGACATGTCTAATTATATATTGTAATATATGCCACATATGATTATATATAATTTTTTTTACTCGGGTTGTTAGATATGGTCATATATATTATGGTAAAAATATAGGGTTAATATTTAGGTATAATTGTATCAAACTATGTCCACTTTTATAACATTTTATATAATTTTATACAAAAAGATATAATTTTATGTAATTGTATGAGGACAAAATTCGGATACAATTGTATCATATTGTATCGAATTGTATCAAATTGTACCAAATTGTATACAATTGTATACAATTCGATACAATATGATACAATAAGACGTTCTCATTTTTCGGATATAATTATATCTAATTACATAGAAGATTATATATAATTAAATATAACTTTATATGGCTCCATATCATTTTTTTTTACTTGGGATTACATAAGATACCAGGCCTAAGACTTCTTTCCATCGAAATCTTTATACTTCTATCAATATACTTATACACAGAGGTAATTTGGCTAATTTACTTAGAGCAAAATTTTTCAATGTTTTTGTCAGTTATTTTTTTAACAAACTACAAAAACTACTACATTGTAGTAACATTTATTTTATGTAGTTATTTTAATTTTTTTTTTACAAATACTTAAATTTTCAAGTGTGTGTGCACACACACGAAGCAAACAGGAGCATGTTTACGAAGCGCTTGTTTAGAAATTTCTAGTTATAGAATATGACAAGAACATATTTTCTCTTGTCTTAGTCATAAAACAACGCCAAAGAGTGAAGACGCGTAATACGGAAAAGTTATAATATATTTTTTATTAAATTATTAAAATAATAAGGTAAGTTTTATAATATAAAATACAAATTTATTTACGGGATTGTTAAAAAAATATTGTATTTATTTTCTTTCAGTTCTTTTATATTTTCATCCCTTTCTACCTGGAGAAAAAAAGGAAGCCAAACAACACCATATTTCATCCCTCACAGACATATACAACAATATCTTAATAGTGAAAAATAAAAGTGACATTAAGTGTAAATTTTGATTTCTCAATTTTAAATTTATTATAGAATAAAATTAAGTTAAGAGTGTTTACATAAATTTGTTTTTATTAAATTAATAATTTTTAAAAAGTTTATTTATGCTATTTTAACCACATTTGCAGTTGTTTGTACAGTTTTACAATAATTTGCAAGTATGTTGTTTTAATTGCATTTGCAGTTGTTTTTACTACATTTGTCAGTTGATTTTTAACAGTTAAAAATAACTTGATATTGCATTGCAGTTGATTTAAATGCAAATGTAGTATACACCTTTTTAAGTGCAAATGCAGTTATTTTAACTGTCACTTGCACTTGATTTTACCTACATAATTCCCTGAGTATATCCAACTAGATATAATGGTATATAATTCGATACAATTATACATAATTATATGAGACATATGTAACTATATATAGGTATATATATAATTGGATATTCTAATATATTGCACTATATATTGTGCAATATATAACAAGATATAGTTATAAATATATTTAGGATATAATTTCGTAAAATTTTATATAATTGTATCTTGGTATATATGTATATTCCATTATATACCCTATTAAAAAAAATTAATATGGAGCTTTATATGGTAATATATAACTTAATGTGATCCATATACCATTTCATCCGAAAAATGGCCCGATATAATTGTGTCAGTTGGTTATCACTTTTTATCTAATTGTATCAGTTTAGATCTTAACTGATTAGATTATATATTAAGCATATGAAATTTTATCTGATTTTTGACCTGATACAATTTTATGGGTTTATGTCGCATGGTATTAGTTTAGATCCAAATTGATACATTACTATACAAACTTATGTAGTTATATCTGGATTTTGACCTGATGCAATTAGATCTGCTTTAAAACTTTGATAGAATTATATAAGGCAAATGTCGTATACAAATATATTTTATTTATACAAAATTGTACCAACCACGATCTAAACAGATACCATTAGATATAAACCGCTAAAATTGTATCAGGTCAAAAATTGGATATAACTTCATCTGAATAATGTATAATTTTATTAGTTGAGATCTAAACTAATACAATTAGATAAAAACTGATAAACAACTGATACAATTACATCGGGCCATTTTTCGGATGAAACAGTATATTTATACAGATATAACTTAATCGCATTTTATACGACTATATGTAACTGTTTTTACTCGGGTAATTATAAAAAAATTTTATATGATAATATATGACTATATCAAAACTTTTTTACTTGGGTATATAATTATATACAGAAAAAATATTTGAAAATTTCGATTTAAGTAGATGTTTTCAAATAATTTCCTAAATCTTCCTTCGAGTTATTGCTATTTGAATTTCAAAAAACATAAAATACTGCCTGCCTAATATTTACATTTATCTACACATGTCATATTCTTGGAAAAGATTACTATTCATTTGAATGTGTTAATTACAGATACAATTTATTAAATTTATGCAACAAAAAACACAAAAATAAGGTTCAATTTGCAAACCAGTAAAAAGATACATAAATACAATTTTGTATCTGTTATTTGCTCGTTCAAATTATAAATTAAAGAACACGATCAAAAATGATCATATAATTATGTTCAAATATTTTCATATATCTGTAAAAAGATCTGCAATTTCCATTAAAAATATTGTGACAGAAATTTAATTAACATTTTCTAAAATTTAAGTAATTTTTACCGTTAATATTTAACCCATTTTCTGCCAAACATACACGCACAAAACAGACATTATTGAATATGTTTACGGGCAATTACATATAAGTTTAGAAATTATTATAAGGGTACTACTACTCACGGTGATGTTTTGCACAGAATGAAAAAAACACAGTTTGCATAGTCACAACTTCTCAAGTGAAGTGAACCCAGCAAAACAACATATTACCAAATAAAGGGTAAAGTAATGTATCGCCATAGGGTTGCACTGATTACTTTACACCTTACTTCACTGATGAATTTTACAGGCGATGAACCCCAAGGTAATGTATGGGGAGCAGAGTAGGAAAATAAACTCTAACGAACAGTACTTTTAGGGTTGCGTACCGCACATCGCGTACACAGCACACAAGCATATTGGTTGCGTAGAAAACACATACGCTATTCTCTCCAATTAGTGTTTGTGTTTATACACACAACCCGAATTCGGTACGCTACGGGGTGTGAATATGTGTTGAAAGTACAGTATATAATCGTAGCGTTTGCGTTCATCAGACAATCGTAGTGTACGGCATTCGGTTTGTGTACAATTCAGAAATTTTTTGTTTAATTTTTCCCATTTTTTTTTTACTAGGGAAGCTTATAAAACTATGCACACAGAAAAAAATTTATAACCTTAAAAAAAACTCGTTATTTTAACCCCCTAATGCTCTTTCTTTTGATTACAATAATATTTCAACTATATATTTGGAGTTGAAAATCTACTATGGAACAAATATTAAAATTTAAATTTATCGCTTTATTCAGGCGATATAGCACAACAAAGGTTGAAGACGTATCGTGAAACCCAGTAGCCAAATAATTCCGGTTTTTGCTGTAAATAACATTATCACTAAATTAAAATTACGTACCGAAAATTGTTAATCAATTGTTGTTATTTCAAAAGTTATGGCGATTTTCGCTTTTTTAAAATTACGAAATTTCGCACTAAACATCAATAAATCTGTTGGCTAGTTTTTGAGTTAGAGATATAATTACCGTTACTTTTATACAAAGGTAAATATTTTTAGTTTTCGTGTGTTTTATTTTGAATTCATGGTACGCTGATTCGTCACTTAAGCACCGTAAGTTGTTTTTCACGTGGAAAAATTTCACTCGAACTTTAGTGAAAACAAACACTACACACTTTTCACGTAAAACTGATTATCGTGAAAAATTATTTTTTTGTATGGAGTATAACAGTTTTTTCATGTGAAATTCAAACAACTTACGGTGCTTTAAAGCTCAAATACCGAATAAGCTTAAATTTTGAGGGCTCATAGTATAAAATGCCCCATAAGCGCTCTTCAACCACAATATTTTATATGAAAATTTATAACTTTGCCAATGAAGGCGCGACTATAGAAAAATCAAACGTATTTCGCTTTTAGTTAAGTTATGATTTTTTTTTTTTCATTTCATTACAATTAATGAATTGTTTTTTTATTATATTACAAAAAAGTAATGTAAATGAAAATCAAACCATTACTTTATATAATAGGTATGAAGATAAAACTTTCATTACCATCACATAAAGAAATTGTAATGAAAATGTAATGGTAATAATTTTGGACCATCTCTGGATACAAGTAGCACTAAAAATGATCTTCTAGTTCTGCAGAGCTGCTAAAACCTTGTATATTTTTTGCTGGGATATAAAATGACCTATTTCAAAATAACCAGAAAACAAATATATAGCAAACCGAATGACATATTTTTTTCGAATCGCGGAACGCCAAAAGCGTTAAATTTAAGGTATACTTTTTAAACTATAGAAGCATTAGAATTAATTCCATTAGGTGTATGTTATAAATGCGACTGAACATTATAATTTTTTTTTTTATTTCTTTAAGAAGTTACGCTTTACGCGCTCTACCGGGGTTTTTTACTTTCTTAATTAATAAACTGTGTGATTCTTAGTGAAATTAAAGTTATTCAAGTAGGGGACATCACGGTAATCGCAAAAATTTGCCACTGACTTTGTAACTGATTAAAGGCGATTATTTCAAACTCGAACACTCACAACTCACTTGAATAGCCTTAGTTTCACTAACGATCCAACAGTTTCACAATTACAAAAGAAAAACAAGAACCGCGGTGGGGCGCGTAATGCCTTTAAAGACGCTTAATTAAATTTTAAACCGCTTTTATTACATTCATTGAACTAATGGTAATGAAATTTCAATGGTAATGAAAAATTCCCATGTATGGTATAAACAATATAATTTTGAGGGGGCCCTTATATGGGTACTAGGTCTAAACATGGACCCGTGTTAACCAAAATCAATAGGCTTCGTCCTTGGGCTGACATAGGTCGGTGTACCAAATTTCATCAAAATATCTTAATATTTGGGACCTGCAGCGTATAAACAATATAATTTTGGTAGGACCCTTATGTAGGCACTAGGTCTAAACATGGACCGATGTTCACCATGTTCGTCCTTGGGCCAACATAGGTCTGTGTACCAAATTTCATCAAAATATCTTAATATTTGCGAACTGTAGAGTGCGCACAAGAATGCATGGACAGACAGACAGACAGACGGACGGACGGACAGACGGACATCGTTAAATCAAAATAAAATTAATAAATTCTGAGCCGATCGGTGTACTATAAGGTGGGTCTAGGACCAATATTTTTTGGTGTTACAAACATCAGCACAAACTTATAATACCCTGACCACATAGTGGTGTAGGGTATAACAAATACAACAACACATACCGACATGACGCACAAGCATAGTTTTCTACTGAAAAATTGTTAAATTTACAGCAGTATCGATTTTTTTCTATGACACGAACGTGTTAAATTCATTGATGGAAATGCCAAATTTGAACTACTTTTATTTTTGAGTTGTGTTATTTCTGGAGATGGTAGTAGTTCAAAATTTGGCATTTCCATCAATGAATTTAACACATGCGTGTCATAAGAAAGAACCGATACTGCTGTAAATTTAACAATTTTTCAGTAGAAAACTATGCTTGTGCGTCATGTCGCTATGTGTTGTTGTATTTGTTTTATTTTATTTTTGCATTATCTTATTTTGAATGTAGAGAAAAAAGTCATGCATAAAATGGTGGATGTTCTCTTTTTGCAGGGTTATTAACTATTGAAAATTAAAAATGTAGAGTGATTCTTAATACCAGATAAATTCTCTAGTCCTTATCGTGGCCCGATATTTATTTAAAAAAAATTTTTTTAACAAAGTTGCCACACAAACTTGAAAATTCCAATAAAGGCATGAAAAAACAATTTTACTTGGGAATATAAAATTTATTTGACTGAAATTCAAAAAAAGGGCCGCGATAAGGACTACAGTTTTTCGTTGACTACGAAAGAAAAAAACCGGGTCGAAATTGGATGTACAGTGGCAACCGATTTTGAACTAATGGTTGTGACAAAAATGCATTTGAATTATTTTTAAAGCATCGTAAGTTGTTTGAGTTTCACGTGAAAAAACTGTTATACTCCATATAAAAAAAATCATTTTTCACGACAATGAGTTTCACGTGAAAATTGTGTAGACTTTGTTTTCACGCGAATTTAATGTGCAAGACTATTATTTTTATTGTGAAAAAGTGACATTTTGTGTTTATAGTGATTGAATCTTTCTAATAAAATAAAAAAATTGTTCATTTTGAAATTTAAAGTAACTTTTGAGCATTTTAAGTTCGAGTAAAAATTTTACACGTGAAAAACAATTTACGATGCTTAAGCTAAAAAAACAGCAAAATTTCAAAAAATTGTGAATGAAGAAAAGTTATATCTCCTAGCTTACTACTTGTCCACCAAATTTGAACATGTAGAATTAAAAACGATGGTAGATTTATTATTATACATAATGCTACTCATATTAATTTGTAAAAATGCTATAATTTTGTATATTTTTAATTTTGTTCATTTGTACATTTTTTAATAATCAGCACCTGTCCCATATGACATGTCTTCAATATCCATCAAGGAATCGTCATTGGCTTTTCTTTGAAAACTGTGTGCAATTCTTACATCTTTTGTTGTAGTTTTTACCTTTTTATTCTGCCCTGTTATAAGATATACGATTTCTAAAGGCGCATCTACACGGGATAGAAAACTCGCTAGACTTTATGAAAATGCAGCTCTGTATAAGTCTACGAAATGTAATCTCTAGGCCTCTGGCAATTGCTGTCATTCACAATTTCATTAATTAGTATTAATTTTTAAGATGTCTTGTAACTTTATTGAACATTTCAGTTTATTAAATGCACCTTTTGGTATTTGGAGAAAAAATTATTCTTTAAAATACAACAATTTTAATAAAAACAAATACTTGACAACTAGAGATTATACTTTTACGATAAAAATTAGTGCCAACTACACACAGAAAAAAAAACAGGTGGAACTTTATCTAAGTGCTATGTAATTATACAACTACATAAGTTCGAAATAAGTTTTACAATTTTCTAGCAAAATATATGTAATTTTTCGGATATTTTCCACTACACATGTATATATTTTGCAAGGATTGTATATATTTTACAAAAAAATGTGCATATTTTACTAGAACTTTGTAAAACTAACTTGAAAATTATGTAGTTGTATAATTACATAGCTCTTAGGAAATATTCCTCCTGTTTTTTTCTGCGTGTATATTAGAGATGACAAATTTAGCGCAAACTCTACTAGATTTCTATCCCGTGTAGATGTGCCTCAATAAAAACAAGTTAATAAAAATGCAAACAAAAAGTGTTACACACAAATATACCACATACGGTGGGTCTCATACTGCAGGTTTAACTTTAACTTAACTATAAACAAAAGAAAATGTCAAAAAAATGTACACAAAACAACAACAAATTTTTGGGTTAACTATTAACTAAAGTTTAAACCTGAAGTATGAGACCCACCGATAGAGTATTACTTTGGGACTAGAAATTTAATTTCTTCGAATTTTTTATTGAAATTTTCGGAGCATATAGTAGAGGAAAGTATGCTCCATCCAAATAAAATATAAAAAAATACGAAAACAAAATTTTTCCTAGAGTCGATAACCCCTTAAGTTAACTGTGCTGCACAGGCTTGCCAGATACTTTTTTTCGTTGTCCCCAAACAAATCTAAAAATATCCCAAAAAAATCCCCAACTAGAAAAAATTTTGTAAAAATGCTTTTAAAAAAAAATAAAATTTCTGAAATACATTTGGAAAAATTTGAAATGCAATTAGAATTTTATTAAATACATTTGGAAAATTTTGGAAAACAAATAGAGCCTTTTTAAATACACGGAGGAAAAAGACGTTTTTGTATATGTTTGGAGGTAATCAATGTATGTTTACAAACTACCATATATGTATGTGCAGTGTGCTTCCAATTATATTGTTTTTATAGTTACTATACATATATTTCCCGGTAATAATTATATTTGTGGATACAATTAACATATATTTGGAAAAACGGCGAATTTCCATTCTTGATACATATAAAGTTGTATGTAGCCATTATAACTTTTGTAGTTGGTAATAATCGTTTAGTTTAGCTAGACTGCATCTAGTCAGAAAATTTAGTGATATTTTTCCTTTATTTATTCATTTTATTGTGAAAGATGTGCAAAAATAAAATAAATTAGTATAAATAAAACATAAAATTGAGTTAAAAAAAAAATATTTAATTGTGTATATTAAAGTATTAACTTATTATAAGAGTTTTTAATTAATATTTGTTAATAAAAATAAATAAAAAATAAATGAAGAGATTGTAGTTATTGTTTTTGAGTGAATGTAGTAGATGTAAAATTCAATGTGATTTATAATATATTTAGTTATTAAATAATCGCCAAACAGTAGATGTATTAATTTTACTTTTTATGTTTTTCCATTAAAATATAGAGAAATTTGGAGAGTAGAATAAATACGCCTATTGTTTGGCATATATTAATAATTGCTTTATAACTAAATATATTATTTATGTATAGTATTTGCATGGAAACATAATTTGTTTATGACACATATATTATATGTTTGCTGCCAAACATATAATATTTGTCGATAGCGTCATTTCATTTCATCCAAACATTATATATTTACAGCCAAACATAATATATTTCCTTGCAAAATAATATATTTGCATGCAAATATATATTGTTTCTAGTAAAAACACGGCGAATATGTTTAACAATTTCTCCAGCAAAAATATTACCAGCAAAAATATGTTTGGGACAGGCCGTTTTTTTTTCAGCGTGCATTCACTGAGAACAATGTTACTGAAAAATCGCCGGATCGCCCTTCTCTATTACAAACCCGTGATCACGGTCACTGTTTAAAAGAACGGTGATTTGAAAATCACGATCACTGGTAGCAGCGTTATTCAAAAATCACCGGATCGCTCATCTCTAACATACATGCAAATTATTGTAAAACTGTACAAACAACTGCAAATGTATTTAAAATAACATAAACAAAAATTTTTTTAAAAAAATTAATTTAATAAAAACAAATTTATGTAAATACTCTTAGTTTTATTCTCGAATAAATTTTAAATTGAGAAATTAAAATTTACACTTAAGGCGCGTTTACAATGATGGAGTGACTCTACTCTGCAGCACATATTGAAATGTTAAAGGTGCGTTTACAGTGCTGGAGTACTCCAATCTATAGCAAATTTAGTTCTTTTCTCTTTCTTACTAATACATTTTTGTATTTTGCTATCTTTTTTTAAACCACTCCAGAGTCAAAGTTGTTTGACTCTGGAGTACGGATTTGTTGCACTCTAGAGTTAACATCACTCTGTTAACTGTTTAACATGACAAATATAACTAAAAAAACACATCACTATTTTGTTCACATCTCTAATTGTCAACAAATTAAAAAAAATATATTAAAAAACATAAAACCAATACAAAATATTTGTATTGGAAAATTTATAATAAAATAAAAAATTATTTCCAAACTATTTGAGATGAAATAAAGCCTAGGAATTCGCGAAACAAAATGTAAGTATTTAAGTGTCAAGTATTTTTTGAAGTAACTCTACTCTGCATTGTGAACAGTTAACATTTTAATCTGTGCTGCAGAGTAGAGTTACTCTATCATTGTGAAAGCACCTTAACTGTTCACAATGCAGAGTAGAGTTAATTCAAAAAATATTTGACACTTTAATACTTACATTTTGTTTCGCGAATTTCTAGGCCTTATTCCGAGTACCCAATTTTTAAAATATTTTTCATTTTATAGTAAAATTCCCAACACAAATATTTTGTGTTGGTTTTATGTTTTTAAATATTTTTTTTTCTAATTTGTTTACAATTAGAGATGTGAAGAAATTAGTGATGTGTCTTTTTATGTATATTTGTCATGTTAAACACTTAACAGAGCAATGTTAGCTCTAGAGTGCAGCAAATCTGTACTCCAGATTCAAATAAGTTTTACTCTGGAGTGGAATAAAAAGAGATAGCAAAATATAAAAAAACTGTTAGTATGAAAGAGAAGAAAACTAAATTTGTGTACAGATTGGAGTACTCCATCATTGTAAACGCACCTATAATATCACTTTTACGTATTTGTTAAGATGTTGTTCTAGATGTCCGTCTGTGGGGGATGAATTATTGTTTGGCTTCCTTTCTTTGTATGGAGTATAACAGTTTTTTTTACCTGAAACTCAAGCAACTTACGGTGCTTAAGACAAGAGAAAACATGTTCTTCTCATATTCGTTCACTAGAAATTTCGAAACAAGCTCTTCGTACACACCACAAACTATACCAGATATGAATCAGCTGATTTGGGCAATATGGCTGACAGAAAATGAGCAAAACAAAACGCAAAAATTTAAGAAAAACACAAAAGATAAAGCACAATAATCTAAAAAGAGACAGATATATACAAAAAATGCGCAATACAAAATGTATGAAGATTGTACATTGTTATCTCCCTCTTGACTTGACTTCCATGTAAACAAAACCATACGGTTCGAGAATACTTTTTTGACACCTGTCATTTGTTTCACATCTGGTATTAATCTGTGGTACACACATTCTTGTTTTCTTCGTACACGCACTCGTACACACTCACACAATTGAAGTATTTGTATTATAACAAAATTGAAAAAAAATGCACGCTGAAAAAAAACGGCCTGTCCCAAACATATTTTTGCTGGTAATATATATATATTTGGAGAAATTGTTAAACATATTCGCCGTGTTTTTACTAGAAACAATATATATTTGCATGCAAATATATTATGTTTGCAAGCAAATACATTATGTTTGCCTGTAAATATATAATGTTTGGATGAAATGAAATGACGCTATCGACAAATATTATATGTTTGGCAGCAAACATATAATATATGTGTCATAAACAAATTATGTTTCCATGCGAATACTAAATATAAATAATATATTTAGTTATAAAGCAATTATTAATATATGCCAAACAATAGGCGTATTTATTCTACTCTCCAAATTTCTCTATATTTTAATGGAAAAACATAAAAAGTAAAATTAATACATCTACTGTTTGGCGATTATTTAATAACTAAATATATTATAAATCACATTGAATTTTACATCTACTACATTCATTGAAAAACAATAACTATAATCTCTTCAATTATTTTTTATTTATTTTTATTAACAAATATTAATTAAAAACTCTTATAATAAGTTAATACTTTAATATACACAATTAAATATTTTTTTTTTTTTAACTCAATTTTATGTTTTATTTATACTAATTTATTTTATTTTTGCACATCATTCACAATAAAATTAATAAATAAAGGAAAAATATCACAAAATTTTCTGACTGGATGCAGTCTAGCTAAACTAAATGATTATTACCAACTACAAAAGTTATAATGGCTACATACAACTTTATATATATCAAGAATGGAAATTCGCCGTTTTTCCAAATATATGTTAATTGTATCCACAAATATAATTATTACCGGGAAATATATGTATAGTAACTATAAAAACAATATAGTTGGAAGCACACTGCACATACATATATGGTAGTTTATAAACATACATTGATTACCTCCAAACATATACAAAAACGTCTTTTTCCTCCGTGTGCATAAAATAAATGTTACTACAATGTAGTAGTTTTTGTAGTTTTTTTTTTAATAACTGTAAAAAATATTGAAAAGTTTTGCCCTAAGCAAATTAACTGCAATTGTAGTTAAAATAACTACAACCGCATTACTACACAAATAACTGTCATGTAGTAACTGCAGAACTTTTCTGAGTGTAATTTTTGCCCAGTCTAAATACACTTTTATTATATTTTTCAGAATTTTCAATTTAATGCTCATCAAAAATGATTGATTTAGAAGATTTACCAAGATTAGAATCGCTTTCCCCCATTAACGATGTCGATGTCGAGGGATATCAATGTGAAAGGGAAGCACTGAGAATAACAACATTACCACCAATGTTAAGTGACAGTTCGATTAACGATAATTTAAGCATCGGTTCTGTTAACATTAATCCCAAATTTGATGATGACTTTAACAGTAATGGCAACGTAATTGTTAATAATGAAAGAAATCGTATGTTATTAGGTGGTGGTTTGAGATATATATCACAGGTGAGTAAGGTTTGGGTAAAAATTATTTTATTGACATAAAAGAGAATTTGTAATTTGTTTGTTTTGTATCTGGTAGTAGTTCAAGAACCCGATACTAGTGCTGGTAAAAATATGAGTAGTGGGTATCGAGTATCGAGTAATTGTCTTTTTTTTGGGTACTCGATACTCAAAACTACTATGTACTCGATATTTTCAGAGTTGCATTTTGGACAGACAAAGTATATAAAAATGTGACTCCGCTAAAATATTTACCACAAAAATATGAGTGCTAAAATATTGATCACTAAAAGAAAAAATAAGAAGTAAAATATTTAAAAGTATATGTTAAAAATGTATGAAAAACACAATGAATAGTTGGTGAAAAGTTTAAAAATATGTTTATAAATTTAAATATTGAATTACCATAAACCTTTTCAAAGAATTTTACCAAAAAAATTTAAAAAAATTTCAAATTTAAAAACCGTTAAAAGTATCGAGTAGTATCGAGTATCCAAATCAAAAATATCGAGTAGTATCGAGTATTGAAAAGTAACCGAATTTACCAGCACTACCCGATACCGTTGTAAATTTAACAAATTTTCAGTAGAAAACTGAAACTCAATATACATATATATATATTGACTCAATAACACAATGTCCTGTTAGCTACTTATTGAGACTTTATTTACTCACACATTTGGGCAAAAGTATAGTTTTTCGGGCACCCCTCAAAAAAAATTATCACCCCCTCTGGAATTAAAAAAGAAAATTTTTTCTTTATGGTGTTAAGCGGGCGGGGGTCCCTGGGACCCGCTATGTCCGAAAAACCGAAACATGGCACGTGTGATGACTCAAATTAAAGGAAATTTTCTCATGATTCCATATATGCATTTTGTTTCAAGATCAAGAAATATATTCGCGCTAGGTTCATATTAGCAAATTTTAAGTAGTAAAAAATGGAAAATTATATTTTTTCGGGCACCGCTCAAAAATAAAAAAATATGACCCGCTCTGGAATTAAAAAAGGAAATTTTTTTATATTTGGTGTTAAGGGAGCCGGGGACGCTGGAACCATAGTATACTTAGTAGCCGCACTCATTAAAAAATTGAGAGCCTGTCCCTATCTCATGCAGTGTTGCCAGGTCAATTGGGCACAGAATCGTCAAATATTTTTGAGAAAATCGTCAAAATAGTCATTGCGTTTTGCATATCGTCAAAATATTGTTAATCAAATATTTTTATTATTATAACCCTAAAATCATAATATAAAATTTAAAAAATCACCCGGTTTTTGGTGTCAGCTGTAATTTAGGAAAAATTCTAAGCCCTCAATTCATAAATGCTTAGTAAAGTTATAGCTGGTTTACAAAACGTCATTTTCATACAAAATTTGTTCAATAAACCTCCTATAATTTTGCAAAGCGATTATGAATTTAGGGGTAAAACTTTAGTTTTTTATTTGACTGGTTGAAGTTATGGAAACTTTCAATGTAAATTGATTCTGTAATAAAAAGAATTTCTATAGAAATAACGCAATACTTAACCGAAGAGTTTTAGAAAATTTCTTTATGTATGTATTAAAAATACATACATATACTGAAATTAGTTTTTCGAAAGAAAAAGTTCACTTAAAAAAAATTTCGTATCGAAAATAGTTTAGATTTTAGAGATATTTCACAGGCACCTGCTAAAGAATTTACATGAAAAGAGTCCGATATGAGATATACATCCCTTCGAAAAACACGTCACATTTATTAGAGATTTAGGAAAACTATTTTAAATAAAAATAATTACCATTTTAGTAGGTTTGAGGTTAAGAAGAAGAATAAACCCTCCTCAAAAGTTATAAACACATTAAATTTGCAAATCAGACTAGATCTAGTTTCGGCCTTTTTACGGACAGGCTTCATCAGTGATCTTCCATTAAATTGTATTATTGTTTATATTTTTATTATCAGATTGTCTCTATATCAATAATTTCAGAAGTGATCAAACAGACATATACAAACATTCTACTTCAGATTTTCTCTGTTTATCTTCTTATTTCCTCCGTGTCACCTTTTCACAAATATTTCCACATTGACGTATGGTTTGTACGTACAAGTGCAGGCAATTTGTGTACACTCAGGGAATTATGTAGGTAAAATCAACTGCAAATGACAGTTAAAATAACTGCATTTGCACTTAAAAAGGTGTAGACTACATTTGCAGTTAAATTAACTGCAATATGAAGTTATTTTTAACTGTTAAAAATCAACTGACAAATGTAGTAAAAACAACTACAAATGCAATTGAAACAAAATACATGCAAATTATTGTAAAACTGTACAAACAACTGTAAATGTAGTTAAAAAACATAAATAAAAATTATTTTAAAAATTATTAATTTAATAAAAAACAAATTTATGTAAACACTCCTAACTTAATTTTATTCTATTTAAAATTGAGAAATCAAAATTTACACTAATAATGTCACTTTTATTATTTGCTAGTAAGATATTGTTGTAGATGTCCGTCTGTGAGGGATGAAATATGGCGTTTTTTGGCTTCCTTTTTTTCTCCAGGTAGAAAGAGATGAGAATATAAAAGAACTGAAAGAAAATAAATACAATAATTTTTAATAATCCCGTAAATAAATTTATATTATAAAACTTACCTTATTATTTTAATAACTTAATAAAAAATATATAAACTTTTCCGTATTACGCGTCCTCACTCTTTGGCGTTGTTTTATGACTAAGACAAGAGAAAACATGTTCTACTCATATTCTTTCACTAGAAATTTCTAAACAAGAGCGTCATACACATGCTCCTGATTGCTTCGTGTGTGTGCACACACACTTGAAAATATAAGTATTTGTAAAAAAAATTAAAAATAACTGCATAAAATAAATGTTACTACAATGTGGTAGTTTTTGTAGTTAGTTTGAAAAAATAACTGTCAAAAACATTGAAATATTTTGCTCTAAGTAAATTAACTACAATTGTAGTTAAAATAACTACAACCGCATTACTACACAAATAACTATCATGTAGTAACTGCAGAACTTTTCTGAGTGTATATTGGAGACGGACAGCCAACAGGGCATGTTTATTTTTTATGGTAAAGTGTTGTTTTTTCAAACGCGTCGTATAGACCAAATACCAAACCAAATAAATTACCATATTCTGTGTTAGTTTTCCTACAAAAAAACCATCAGATTCTAAAATGACTACACTCAGAAAAGTTCTGCAGTTACTACATGACAGTTATTTGTGTAGTAATGCGGTTGTAGTTATTTTAATTACAATTGTAGTTAATTTACATAGAGCAAAAATTTTCAATGTTTTTGACAGTTATTTTTTCAACAAACTACAAAAACTACTACATTGTAGTAACATTTATTTTATGCAGTTATTTTGAATTTTTTTACAAATATTTAAATTTTCAAGTGTGTGTGCATACACACGAAGCAAACAGGAGCATGTGTATGAAGCGCTTGTTTAGAAATTTCTAGTGAAAGAACATGAGAAGAACATGTTTTCTCTTGTCTTAGTCATAAAACAACGCCAAAGAGTGAGAACGCGTAATACGGAAAAGTTATAATATATTTTTTATTAAATTATTAAAATAATAAGGTAAGTTTTATAATATAAAATATAAATTAATTTTAATTATTTACGGAAATGTTAAAAATGTTGTATTTATTTTCTTTCAGTTCTTTTATATTCTCATCCCTTTCTACCTGGAGAAAAAAAGGAAGCCAAACAACACCATATTTCATCCCTCACAGACGAACATCTACAACAATATCTTAATAGTGAAAAATAAAAGTGACATTAACATAAGTGTAAATTTTTATTTCTCAATTTTAAATTTATTATAGAATAAAATTAAGTTAAAAGTGTTTACATAAATTTGTTTTTTTATTAAATTAATAATTTTTAAAATAATTTTTATTTATGTTTTTTAACTACATTTGCAGTTGTTTGTACAATTTTACAATAATTTGCATGTATGTTGTTTCAATTGCATTTGTAGTTGTTTTTACATTTGTCAGTTGATTTTTAACAGTTAAAAATAACTTCATATTGCTGTTAATTTAACTGCAAATGTAGTCTACACCTTTTTAAGTGCAAATGCAATTATTTTAACTGTCATTTGCAGTTGATTTTACCTACATAATTCCCTGAGTGTACCTTAAATAAAAATTTTATGATAAATATTTATAAATTACCTGAATAAATTTTCAGATTTATTAATTTAAATAATGGAAAAATAACGGACTTTTTTAACAATTGTTGCTATATTTCCTATTGAAAAAATCGTCATTTTGAAGAGCAAGATCGTCAAATCGTCATTTGGCTATTTTTGATAGTAAAAATCGTCAAACTGTACTAGCGTAAACTTCATTTTGCTAAAAGTCCGAATTTTTCTTACAAAAAACGAAATTTTTATGAATCTTAGGAAATTTTTTGTAAAATTGAGCGATTTTTTGAAAAATATTTTCATTTTTTGGTACATTGTGGTCATGTATAAATTCGTAAGCGTTTTTTTGAGTACCCATACTTTATGATTACTACATTAACTGATTATTTTGGACTCCTGGGGGCCCCAAAAGGATCTAGTAGGAGGAATGCATTTTGTTTCATGATCCATAAAGTGTGGGATCATGAAACAAAATGCATTTTTGAAATCGTGAGGAAATTTCTTTTAATTTGAGTCGTCACACCATTTTGGATCTGTTTGGGTTTTTTGGGCCTAGCGGGTACCAGCGGCCCTGGCCGAAATAACAACAATTTATCCATAATTTTAACAATAGAAACGCTTTCTTGTAAAATTGCGTACTCGCGGTAACGTACGTGGAACAAAGCTATTGTGTTACAAGGCCTATATGTTGTTGTCAGAGCAGGAAAATAAACTGTACACAACATGTAGGGTAGGGTACGGCTAAGGAACACATACGGTATCTATCGTTTTAGCGGTTGTGTGTTTGTACACAAACCGAATGCGGTACACTACGATTGTCTGATGAAAGCAAACGCCACGATTATGTACTGTACTTTCAACACATATTCACACCCCGTAGCGTACCGAATTCGGGTACGCTACGGGGTGTGAATATGTAATTGGAGAGAATAGCGTATGTTTTCTACGCAACCAATAGCTTGTGTACTGTGTTCGCGATGTGCGGTACGCAACCCTAAAAGTACGGTTCGTTAGAGTTTATTTTCCTACTCTGGTTATTGTATTTGTGGTATTTAATATTTGCATTATTTTGAATGTAGAGAAAAAAGTAATGCTTAAAAAAGTCGATCCTCTTTTTTGCAGGGTGATTAATGACTAGATTAAGGAGAAAAAATGACTGAAATTGGAAAATAATGCTAAAACTCAATTATTTTATTGTAATTAGTTATAATAAAGAGTTTTAAACCGAATTTCATTAAAATTGTCTTTAAATTATATTTTCCGAATTTCTACAATGATTTTATTAAAATGAAAAACAAAACATGATCTTAAATCGAATGCGAAAATTACATGTCTGTGAACGAGCGTCAATAAAATTTTCAAAAATTTTAAATTTTGTACCACAATTTCGGAAATCATAAAAATTTAAGCACTTTTATATTAAATTAAATTAGCATCAAAAGAAAAAATGTCTGGAGAAAAATAAAATGGCTAAATCTTCCGGCTAGAAACAATCAAGCCATTTTTTATGGTTAGAAGAAATGAAATAAAATGATCTAGATCTAGCCGGAAAATGGTGAATTGGCAACCTTGGTGATTTATAATGTTGCAAGAATTGTATTTTTAAGAATATATTGGCCTGCTTAGCAACATGTTTAAAGCTTTTGCCAAAGCTTTTATCTAAGTTTGAATGTTGCTCGTTGAGGTGAGTCAGTATGGTGAAATTTTATTAAAGCGAAAGAAGACAAAAAAACACGGAGAACTATGAAATCAGTCGACCGATAATTTTTGGAAATATAACATAGTTTTTATTTGTGAAAAACGTCGACAAGTAAAAGCGTTTTTTTGTTTTTAAACAAATTGTTGTGAATAATAGAAAAATTATAGTGAAGTGACAAAGATTTTTATAAAATACAAATTTGTATTTCAATCTAAAGCGATTATTAAAGTCCAAAGTAAAAAAGTGAAGTGAAATTTATGAAACAAAAGAAAGAAAGAAAAAAACGTGAATAAAAAGAAGAAGAGCAAAGAAATCAGATAAAGAAGAATTAAAAATAAAAGCACGTTTGCCGTCTTAAAAGAAGCAACAACAGTAAAATAACACTTGGAATTGATCAAGTTTATTAAATAAATATAATATGGAGAAGTGTAAAATATTAATAAATACTAAAATATTAATTAAAATAAATTAATAATTCATTAAAATAGAGTATGTAGGCTACATTTCGATAACAATTAAATATTTGATGTTGTCAAGGTGTTATTTGAGTGTGTGTGTTTTTTGTGGAATTGTGTTATTCTTTGTACTAAATAAATTGTATTTTTACACAAGAATATTACTGGGGGTTTTCATATTAACTTAAATTCCGTAAATTCCTTGTAAACCTTGTATAAATAAAACCATATTTTTTATATATGGAGTTTGACATTAAACTCATAAATATAACAGGTTTACAACGTTTACGAGTAGAATACGAGTTTATATGAAAACCCCTACTATTCTTCCTGAAGTTTCTTTTGTTATTTTATTTCAATTAAAAAAAATGTTTTATTGTTGCTTAAAAAATGATATATTTATATAAAAAGAAAGTAGGTGCAAAAAAATAAAAAGCAACCTACAACAAATATGTAAAGTTTTTTTGTTATTCCAAATTACACCATTCTCTACATTCATTTATCTCCAATTCTCTCACCCTTTGTCCTTATAAAAAAAATCGTAGCAGAGAACGAAGCCGATACGAAATTGTAGGCAGATACGGCTCAGCCACAAAATTCATAGACGGCTGCTAAAAGCCAATATAATCGATTGATTCTCAAACGTAACAATTTTTGTTACAAAATAAAAAAAAAAACACAAGTTTTATATTTAACGGATTCTTTAATATAATTAATACGTGATGTTATATCAAATGATTTCATAATTATGTATAATTGTTTAATAAGGCTGCGTTTACACTGCACCGAAATCCCGAGATTTCGATATTCACCACTCTGAGAAAACAGTGAAGAAATGCGTATAAATTTAAATTTTTTGGAAAATATATTTATTAGAACTTAATATGTGTACTTTATTCAAAATTAAACAGCTGTAAGCTTTCTTTCATTGCTTTTTCAGAGTGGTGAATATCGAAATCTCGAGATTTCGGTGCAGTGTAAACGCAGCCTAAGGCAAATGCTAAGAACAATAAAAGTTTTTCTACAAAAATTATAATACACAAAATTAATTTCCAAATCTTGGGTATATATTATGGAGCAGAGCTTTGAAGAATTAATGCCTTAATTCAATTTTTCAATTCTGAATTAAAAATTCGATGAATTAATTCACTAAGCCCCATATTTTGAATGGAATTAATTCATATTTGCTTTCGTTCGATTTATTTTGTTACGAATTAATTCAATTGCAATAGTTCTTTTTATTAAATCAAATGAATTCACTGGTAAACACGTTCAATTTTATAAATCGAACGGAAAAAAAGTGAATTAATTCCTTACTGGAATTAATTCACCACTGAATTCATTCAATTTCATTTTCATTCAGTGAATTAAAAAATAATAATAAGTTCACTGAATTGAAAATAAATCAAATAAGTTCACTGAATTAAAAAAAAATAAAATAAGTTCACTGAATTCAAAGCCTGTTTTCTGCCGTTCAGTAGAAGAAAACATTAATGTACAAATAAATTTTTAAATAAGCAATTTTACAGCGTGTGCTAGTAACAAATTAGAAAGCGGATGCTGTTTATCAACTTACATGATTCAAAAATAAAGCTTTTTACTATTAAAAAATAAAAACTTTACAGATATAGATAAATTTGGAAAAAAATATAACTATTCATTTTTCAAACTAGTTATATAGTTAAATTTTTTTTCCAAATTTATCTATATCTGTAAAGATTTTATTTTTAATAGTAAAAGGCTTTATTTTTGAATCATGTAAGTTGATAAACAGCATCCGGTTTCTAATTTGTTACTAGCACACGCTGTAAAATTGCTTATTTAAAAATTTTATTTGTACATTATTGTTTTCTTTGAATTCAGTGAACTTATTTTATTTTTTTTTAATTCAGTGAACTTATTTTATTTTTTTTCAATTCAGTGAACTTATTATTTTTTTTTTAATTCACTGAATGTAATTTTTTTTTTTTAATTCACTGAATAAAAATGAAATTGAATGAATTCAGTGGTGAATTAATTCAGTAAGGAATTAATTCACTTTTTTCCGTTCGATTTATAAAATTGAACGCGTTCACCGGTGAATTAATTCATTTGATTTAATAAAAAGAACTATTGCAATTGAATTCATTCTTTGAATTTGTTGTTTGATGAACCCATTCAGTTGATTGAATTCAGTGAATTACTTAGGAAAAGGAATTCATTCAATTCTAGAGAAAATTGAATTCGATTGGTAGTGAATTCATTCAAAAAGGAATTAATTCTTCAAAGCTCTGTTATGGAGGCGGGTTTTAATAGGGCAAATATTGGGTCATATGAATAAAACTTAGCAATTACTTCGAAGTAATTACTTTGGGCTTAGGAATGGCTTTTAACTCCAAATTTACCAATTGGCTGGTAGAATAGCATGAAATGTAAACGAAAATTAAAAAATTTAATTTCTAGTCTACTCCCAAGCAGACTAGATTTGGGAAGTAATTGCTTAAAAAATCCTGTATTTCCCCATACTAGTAATATATATTTTTTATTCATATGAGCCATTATCTTTTCAATCAAACAGTATTATGTTTTGTAGGTGAAACAAACCCCTCTTATACCCAATTCACACATTAAAATTAATCTAGTCAAATTTGGATAAACTGGTGTTACTATCTCAAAACGACTATATTTACAGTACTTATTGTGTTCAACTCTGGGGGTCAATTATGTGTCTTTTTAAGCACACACGATAGTATTTTTTATAAAATTTTTTATCAATACTAAAAAAACACAAAGTCAGATTAAAATTAACGTTAAGACGATGCCGCAAAAATATTTTGCCGCTGTCGACAAATTATTTACTTACACAGAAAAAACAGTAGGCACCAACAAGTGGAATTTGTAAAAGCAATTACATTTTCTTTTAAATATGAATTTTATTCCCAAAAATTTTTTTGTTTGAAATATTTGAGGGTGTTTTCTTTCACCGATGAAGCCTCTTTCTGAGCACACTTTTATGACTCATAAAAGACTCCAAATTATGAGCATTGCTGGAAAAATTTGAATTATCTGAGTCATTTATGTATAATTTTTGAGTCATTTATGAGTATACACTCATAAATAAGAGTCTATTATGTTTCATTTATGACTCTAAAATTTGAGCACTCTGAATATGCTCGTATTTTAGAGTCTTTTATGAGTCATAATTTCTGAGAAAAATGTTTGCTGGGTTGTTTAAAAATAAAAATTCAAAGTTACAAAAAAAAAAAATTTTCTTTTGGATTTACAAATTTCTTTTATTGTTTCTTTTATTTTTTGTATTTACAAATTTGTTATGAGAAAGGTGTTTAAAAATTTAATTAGAATTTTCTAAATTCTTTCTGTGTACACGCAGATAAAAAACAGGTGGAACTTTACCTAAGTGCTATGTAATTATTAGGGCAAGGAATTTTATGCAAATGCATGTTTTTTCTCGATAGTCCAAAACTAATATTGACTACATATTTATGCGAATCATCAAATTTAAAACAAAATGGCATCGATTTGTAGTTGCATATTTTTGCATATTTTGTCATAAATGCATGTTTTTGCATATTTTGACTTTAAATGCATATTTGGTGCCTTTTTAATGCATATTTTGTGCTTTTTAATGCATATTTGTTCATATTTGTAATTTTTAGGAGCATTTTTTATTAAAAAAAAAAAATATAAAAAATTGATTCGTTTTCATATTTTGATTCAATCAAAATAAACATTCTTTAGAGTGCATTATTTTTTCAAAATTAACAGTTTTTAGTGCATATTTCTTACATTTTATTTGCACATTTTTGTTTTTTAACCGCATATTTTAGGCGCATATTTTCCATTTTTAAGTGCATGAAATTCCTTGCCCTAGTAATTATACAACTACATAAGTTCGAAGTAATTTTTACAATTTTCTACCAAAATATATGTAATTTTTCGGATATTTTCCGCTACACATGTATATATTTTTCAAGGATTGTATATATTTAACAAAAAAATTTTCATATTTTACCAGAACTTTGTAAAACTAACTTGAAAATTATGTAGTTGTATAATTACATAGCTTTTAGGTAATATTCCCCCTGTTTTTTTCTGTTTGTACGAGTACATTTTCAATTTTTATCTTATGGCGGCTCCCTATTTGCGCCACATTGATATTTTAAACTGACAAGTCTAACTTTTAACTGTCAAGTAAAACTTTTTACCTGTACTTTTTACTGTCAAAAATGCATGTATAAACGAATAAAAAAAAAACAGGAAAAAGTTAAGAAAAAAGATAGTGTCATACGGGCTTTAACCAAGTAGATTAATTTTGCTGTCTAAACGAGCTTTTAGCTGATTTAGGCCCGATTGCTGAATGTTCAGTTAATATATAGCTATTGCTATTCAGGTATAGCTATTTAGCTATAGCTTTTCACATATGGGAAATAACATCAAATGCATGAGCTAATGTCCACCTTAGTAGCTAAATGAGCATTGTGAAAATGCGGCTTAGAAGGGCTAACATTTAGTAGCCGAAATTAGCCACATATATCGGAGGCGGTTCAAGCGATACTAAAAATGACGGCGGCGGCTATTAGCCGATCAGCTTCTTTGGACTGACTCGTAGAAATATCTAAACAATCTGTGATCTAAACTTTGGAATAACAAAAAGATTGTAGAAAATATCCTAATTCTGTTACAACAGTTGTTTAAATTTATATTTGTTATTGTGTCATTCGATTAATGCAGTTTTTCTTAACTAACCAGTTTATTTAACTCTTTCAGCCACAGTTTTACATAGATTATTTTATTAATAAAAAAACTGCATTTTTAGTTTGATTAGTGTTTATTTATCATAAAAAAAAAGAAAAAAATAAATTTGCGCTTCAGGCTTTTGTGGAATAGGGTGGTTAGTTAAGTAACCACCGTGACGGTTGGCATAAAAAGTATTCAAGTAAAGTGTAGTATCCGCAGCCAAATTTTATAACAAAAAATTAATTCTGATGAAAATCGGAGAAACATATATTATTTTTGCGTATGCAAAGAGGAACTTTGCAGGTTTTGCATTGCCATATAGTACGCACTGGATTCTTTTTGGTGCTGCATTTTGCACATCTTCGTGATGTAGATCGCTCTGGCTGATGCATACTGTTTTCCAGACGCAATTCTCTTGGCACTGATGGTTTGTGTTTCTTTATTTGTACCGATAGCGGAAAAGAGGGTTCCGAAATTAAGCGCTTAGTGCCTGATTTGGGTTTTTTCGCCTGAACTGGTGCTAGGATCCCAATGTAAACCATTCTTCGAAAGTCTTTGGCACTGAGCTGATCAAGTTCTGGGTGGTGTGTTTTCTGGAGCTCTTTATATGTAATATAAGAGTTTATGACGGCGCAGTCCAGAAAATGAAAAAAAATTCGATGCCACCATTTGTGGGATTTTCGGTCAATGGCAAAAGTGCTTTTCAGCTGATCAAATTTATCAACATAGTTCATACATCTGTTATATTGTATGACAGATTCAGGACAATTTATTTCATTTAGCTCTCCATTGCGTTCTCTGCGTGTAACAACACCTGCCTGAGTTGGATCTATGTTGTTGGTGAGAATATAATCTGATCTTTTATCCTTCCATTTTAGAAAAGCCACATTCTCATCACTGACCTTGTAATCATGTTCTCCTCGTTTTAGATGTTTGTCCTCTTTCAGTTGTGGTAGAAATTTGCGATTTGACTTGACAGTGCCACAGGCCAATATATTGTCCTTATACAAGTCTACTTGCAAAGGATAGCTATTGAAATAGTTATCAAAAAATACTTTATGATTTTTTGATTTCAAATTCATGCAAAATTTTCGAACAATTTTTCCTCCTAGATCAGTTTGTATCTTCTCACCATCCTTTCCAGTATATATTTCGAAATCTAAAAAATATCCAGACTCAGCACACATCATCCAAACTTTATATCCCCTTTTGATTGGTTTCTTAGGCATATATTGTTTCATGGAATTTCTACCCTTGAACTTTATCATGCTCTCATCTATAGCCACTTTTTCTGGTGCGTGATAATTTTTACTAAAATTTATTTTTAGTGCATCTAGCAGGGGTCTTATCTTATAAAGTTTGTCGTAATTATCATCTGTTTTTTTGGGCATTAGGACACTGTCATTCAAATGTAAATTATTCAGAAGCCATCCAAAGCGGTTGAGTGACATAAAGGAAGATATGTATACGTCCTTCATATCAGGGGCAGAAGACCAGTAGTCTTTATAGCTGGGCGATTTTTTTATACCCTTCACTAAATTCAAAGCAAGAAATACTTCAATTTCTTCAGGTGTAGTGGGTCTAAAAGGTGCTCCTTTCTGCGTAGCATATAGATTTGTTTGAAAGCAGATTGTTTCAACTAAGTCTGCTGTCCAAAATAAACGGAATAATTTTGTTGGTGTTATATTCTCTACTTCTACTATATCATCTGGAATACCTCCGCCTCCTGTATATTCACACGGCTCTTCCATTCTGAAATTTTTTTTCCACTTTGGTTGCACCACTGCGGAGCTCATAGTAGGTAACTGGTTAGCAGAAGTAGTACACAAATTTGATAAAGGTATATCATCATCCGAGTCAAAATAATCATCAAGTTCTGGCTGCGGTCGTGAAGGCATATCACCGAGTACCATCAGATCGGTTTCTTGGTCATGATATCTTTCTTCGTCTGATTCGAAACTACACACACTTTCACCATCAGATGGTATATCTTCAAACAAAATATCTACGCTGTCTTTTTCATGGAATATGCGCGGCATTCTAATTATATAAATAATACAAAATTATGTGGGAAAACAGATTATTTAGAATGTACTACAGTCACAGTGGTTAGTAATCTAACCACCATATTACTTACCTTATTTTTTGTATATTATGCTCTTGCTACATAAATATGTTATCACAAAACAAAAAACAAGTACTAAGTAACTAAATACCACTGATTTCGTTTAATAATAAACTCTCTATGCTTCTTTATTTCAATCACAACCGACCTGTTAAAAAATCAAGGGGATGCCCCGAGTTTAAATAAAGATATAAATATAACCACTGCACCCTAGCGACAAAGTCTCGCAACAAGTAATTAACGATGTCTTTAAAAATGTAATTGTTTAATAATTTGTCAATAGGTGGCACGAAAACAAGTTTTAAACAAGAAACAAAAGGTGGTTAGATAACTAACCACCTAACCTGAAAGAGTTAACCAATTTAACCCTATTTTGTTTGTGTTATTCCATGATCTTATTTTTAAAGTTTTTCGCTAATGTGATTTTTGTATGTTTTTCGTGTGATTTCTTTTTTTTTTTCTTTATTATTTTGTTTTGATTGTGTGTGGTGAGCGATGTGAAAATTTAATAAATTAAAAAGTGATAGAAAATAAATTGAAACTATTATAATAAAAAGTGATTAAATTTTTTTTGTATCAATAAACACCTACAAATGTTTAAAAGCAGAGTGCAAGAATGGAGACAAAGAAACACTTCTAATAAAGAACAACAATAACACAAACATCCGTCAAACAATAACATTAGTGATTCATAAAGAAAACCGATTTAATGAACTTAAAAAAAAAATATTAAAATAAAGGCTTGAAGCCACTGGCGTACCTATAGACTTTTTTGGGGACAGGTATTTAGGATTCATTATACGTAAATATAACGTGACGTAACTCACCTGTGCAAAGATTTAAAAGAGTATCCTACTGATATAATTTCTCTTTTTGAACAATACACTAAAAAATGCTTAATAATGTAGTTTGATACGGTATTAAAAATAAATGACTGGCAAAACACTCATTTGGGACGCTTTGCCAGCGTTTGCGAAAAGCGTTTTACCAGTATATGTTTTACAAAAATTTCGGTGGTTTATAAAACCACTGGCAAAGAATTGGCTTAGAGTGATATGCCAAGGTTTGCAACCAGTGGTTATCCAGTGCTACCTAGCCAATGCTACCAGGCGTACAAAAATCAATTCACTGGAAAACCAATGATTTTATAAAAATGCTAACGCTTCGTTAAAAAATGTTTGTAGTCGGAAGGTTCCGAGTTCAAATCCGGTTGTAAGCATTGGAT
This sequence comes from Leucophora obtusa, assembly GCA_949987735.1. NCBI lineage: Eukaryota > Metazoa > Arthropoda > Insecta > Diptera > Anthomyiidae > Leucophora > Leucophora obtusa. Next base: position 116,207,156 of record OX465295.1, on the reverse strand, counting down.
TTTTTTTAATTTAAAATTTTATTTGTTTTATAAAATCAATTTTTTTGTTTGTGGGAAAGCTCCTTCAAGACCAACTTTTTTTTTGCCCTTCCAACACTGGCATACTAGTTACAAAAAATTGTTTGCCAGTACTAGCATTTTGGCACAGCCAGTAGTTGTCCAGCTATTATCACTCATTTATGTGTTTAGCCATTAAATATTATATGTCTCGTTAGCTCGGTGGGTAGAGCAATCGTCTGCCAATCTGACGGCCTGGGTTCAAATCACGGCAGGACCAAAAAAATACATATGAACTTTTTTTTAATTTTATTTTGGAAAATATATTTCCAGACCACCTATTTATTGGTTTTGCCAGCGTTTTGCCAACGTTTAAAAATTTTGTTCCTCCAGTGCTTTTCCGGCGCTTTTTGAACAGCCGGTCCTTTTGTCTAATGATGTTATCATTTTGGGAATGGGAAAGCACTTTTTGCCAGTACTTATACCACCTGTTAAAGTGCTTTGCCACCACTTTCCCGTTTGTATTTTTCTGACTGGGTATATGTATATTAGGCTGGGTCGATTTGTGGGGAGGCAAAAAAATCGCCCATGGCTCAGGGAAAATCGTATTCTAGGGATCAAAATAAGAAACTTTGCCGAAGGAACCATACCTCTAAAACGAATTCTACTACCCCTAACTGTTGACTTTTGTCCCGTAGGGTCAAGGTTTGAAAAATCCCACTTTGACCCATTTAGAGTGCCCCAATCGAGTCCAAATGTATGACCGACCCCCACTAACTTTGGAGGGTCGATCCACCCATGCCAGTGGTACACCCCCTGGAACTCCCCTGGGGGGTTCCCCATACAAACATTTTAAAAAATCACCATTTTTGGCACTTTATTTTATTATTTTTTATTTATTTTATTTATTTTTATTATTTAATTATTTTTTCTCTTTAGAAATTTATTTAGTCAGAACATATGTAAATGAAAAAATTAATTTAACTTAGTAATAGAAAAGAAAATAAAAAAAATTACTGTTTGAAGTCTTTTTTGCTTTCAAGTCTGGGCATTTTTTCTTTTCTATTACTAAGTTAAATTAATTTTTTCATTTACATATGTTCTGACTAAATAAATTTCTAAAGAGAAAAAATAAATAAAATAATAAAAATAAATAAAATAAATAAAAAATAATAAAATAAAGTGCCAAAAATGGTGATTTTTTAAAATGTTTGTATGGGGAACCCCCCAGGGGAGTTCCAGGGGGTGTGCCACTGGCATGGGTGGATCGGCCCTCCAAAGTTAGTGGGGGTCGGTCATACATTTGGACTCGATTGGGGCACTCTAAATGGGTCAAAGTGGGATTTTTCAAAACTTGACCCTACGGGACAAAAGTCAACAGTTGGGGGTAGTAGAATTCGTTTTAGAGGTATGGTTCCTTCGGCAAAGTTTCTTATTTTGATCCCTAGAATACGATTTTCCCTGAGCCATGGGCGATTATTAAATCGACCCGCCCTAATGTATATACATACATATGTTTGGATGAAATGCATCTACCGGCAAACATACATATGCTTATCATTATTTGGATTCCACAAAAATAATAATGATAAAATAGAATTGCAAATATATGTTTTTTATATATTTCAAAAGCTGAGGGAGGTAGCTTTCTTTAACTTGAGTGGTGACATAGTTATATGACTTATAACCACAATGCCAAGTTCGGTCGAAATTGAAAGGGGTCGAGGAAATCGAATGGTTGATTTTATATGTTTTGAGCCATATTAAAAACATAACGAGGGCTTTTATGCTGTACTACAAATGTAGAGTGCTGCCAACCCAAAACGGTTATAATTATGGATGTTCTAAACTAATGATGCAATAGAGAAGAACCGGAATTATTATATGTTGAAGAGGACAAATAAACTTTAAGAAAATGATTTTTATAGTCACCCTTTTTTAACATAGGGTGTGCTATAGAGTATCAATACTGACTATCTTCGATGCATTTAATATTTATTATGTTCGTATTACTTTTGTAAATCTGAATTAATTTCGATGATTATAGACTTTTTATAAACTAGGTTATTAGATAAAGAAAACATGCTTTGAGTAGTAGTACTTTTTCAAATACTTTTTTTAATAAGGTAGATAAATAAATAAAATAATTACCAAACAAATTTTTACACAGGTCTGTTCTCTTATTTGAAAAAGTGCTCTATTTGTTGCTTTTCTAACGATAAAAACTATGTAAATTGGCATGTCCTAACCAGAGTAGGAAAATAAACTGTACACAACATGTAGGGTAGGGTACGGCTAAGGGTGCGTACAGAGTGGCCGCTTGTTGCCGAGCCGAGCCGACTGACGCTTATTGCGAGAACTTGTTCATGCGAGAAACAAGTTTGGGTGTGCATAGTGGATGCGAGAATCAGCACTGATATTTCATCTATTATTTGTGTTTTATGTATGTTTGTATGCATTTGGTTTGTTGTTCATTCGCGTTTGTGAAAAAAAAAAATTTTACTTATTAATTATTCTTGAAAATTTTATTACATTTTTTTTAAATTTTGTTTATAAGTTTTTTTTTAATTTTTTTATAATTGTTATAATTTTATTTAATTTTTATTATTTATTTGAATTTTTATTTTTTTATTTAATTTTTATTTTATCAACATAACATAAACAATGTTTTCGGCGCTGAAAAACGCTTTGGAACTGTTTTCTCGCATTCAATCAGCTTTGCGCTCTGACCAGCTCGGCGCCCACTATGACCTGTTCGCGCTTATTTGTACTAATTTGTATAGTACCAGTTTTCTCGCATTGGTTCTCGCAATAAGCGTCAGTCGGCTCGGCTCGGCAACAAGCGGCCACTCTGTACGCACCTTAAGGAACACATACGGTATATATCGTTTTAGCCGTTGTGTGTTTGTACACAAACCGAATGCGGTACACTACGATTGTCTGATGAACGCAAACGCTACGATTATGTACTGTACTTTCAACACATTTTCCTACTCTGGTCCTAACCCAGTTCAAGACCATCAACAAAATACTATAAAACTGGTTTTCAACGTTTTGACAACGTTATGAAATACCAGCCTGAGATAAAAAATAAATAAATTAGGGATGTGCGATTAATCGATTAATCAAAGAGTATGATTAATCAGAAATTTGATTAATCAATTAATTGATTAATTGAAAATTTGATTAATCAGAATTATGATTGAATTTTGATTAATCAAAACTTGAATAATTTTAATTAATATTGAAAAAAATTTTTAAAATAAAAAAATATGGAAATTTTGTCCTTGTGTTGTGGCGATACTTTATATAGCTCCAAATAAAGAGAATCGGAAAGGTTGTTCTCTCACTGGACAGACTTGGCCAATTCCATTCCTAAATCTAATGTTTCTATATTGAACTTGCGTTAAAAGTCGTCGTCAGCAGAGAAAAACAAGATATTCAATTATTCATAAATTTAATTAATCAAAATCATGAGTACCCGAGTAAAAAAGAGTATATATAACATATATTTTTTAATATTAAAATATATGATAATATAAAATATTGTGTGCGACCTTATATGTTTTTATATGGTGATATATTAGAAATTTTTTTAGAAATTTTCTCATATGTAATCATATTAATTCATATATCAGTATTTGCTTTATTGCAAATTGTATATATAGGAATATATTATTGATAAAACCGTTCAAAATTTTATATATAAATAGATACGAAAAATATTTTTAATTTTATTTTTTATATAACCATATCGTCGGCTTGCCTGCAAGTAGTGTTATGTGTTCTTTAACAGGTTTTCAGGAGGGCGAAAAAACTGGTTTATATTATCCTTTTAATATATTTCATTGACATTATATGCCTTATACGGCATTCACATATACGTGTTTAACTCGATTTGACGTGTTTAAGCGTTAAACATGTTTAAGTGAGATGTTTTACAGTACATTTTTCCTACCCTTAAACATGCTAAATTATTGTGTTTAATTTTTAAACACGTTGTTAAACACGATAAAATTGATATTAATTGGTGTTGAATGACAAGTTTGTTGCAGAAAAAGACACAACACAAAAATAAAAAAATTAAAATTAAATAAAATAAACTAAATTTAAATAAAAACCAGTTAAAATATGTTTTTTCTTATTAAAGTGATAGATGAACAAAACAATTAATTAAACTTTGCTTCCGGTGAACGAAAAATCCAAAAACAGCCATGAAGTTGTCCCTTAACTAAAAATTGAAAAATCTTGTTTCCGACTGGGGCGGATAATGTTATTTCACTTTTTATAGCAATTATAACGTTGGATAATGCCGAAAATTATTAATTCTTGCCTCCGGCCGAAGAAAAAATAAGTTTTTGTGAAATTTTGTCAAATTTTTGTATTTTTTTTTTTTAATTGTTAAGGAACAGCTGTTTGAGATGTTTAACTTAAACACTTCATTTTTAAGTGTGAACTGATATGTTTAACTTTTACATAAACGTGTTTAACAATCGTACTGTGAACGTAGTATTAATAATGATTGTAATAAATAAGGTCGTGAATCATTAGGGCATATGATGTCAATAAAATATCTTAAAAGGATAATATAAATCAGTTTTTTCGCTCTCCTTAAAACCTGTTAAAACCAAAAACATAGCCGACGATATATTAGTTAATATCAGACCCAAGTTCGAGATTAACTAATATATTTGAGATTATAGTATTATTTGATCAAAAACAATTTTTTATATGCTTTACTCAATTTTTTCATTGAATTAATATTTTCTGAGCTTTTTTACTTCTAAAAGTTATTTTTTTAATTTAAAAAATCCAATTTAAAAAAATTAACATTTAAAATCATGGCCCGGCTCGTAATGGGTTAATAAGTCTAGGCATGTTGCATATCATTGGATAGGTATTTCAAGTACCTCCCCAACGATATATATATTTTGTTCTGGTCCGATAAGTTTTGAGTGATCATCTTCAGCTCCATAAATCGGGAACTATGAGCCTCCAACAAAAAAGAAGTGCATTGCCGGGGTAACCATTAAAATTTTATTTAAAATAAAAAAAGCTTAACATATTTAAAAAAAATTTCTAAGTCCAAATAAAATTCCCATATTTGATAAAAAATTATCTAGTCTTTAAAGAATAACAGATTTATACATTAACGTCTTTAATTGTTACTCATTATCAACAGTAGCCCTCGGCTGACAGTCAGGCATGTGATGAATATCGAAAACGAAAACGATCTAATTTTCAATGGTAAATATTTTAGGATCTGTACAATACCAATTATATTTTATTTCCTAATTTAGAAGTCCGGCGTCAAATAAAACGATAAATAATAACTTGAAGCCAATTTGATTTTCGCGAAACAAATTATTCTAGATTGAAAAACTGTTAGTTTTCAATTTTCATCACACCACTGAGTGTGTAGGACCAGAAATCCTGCTGCCCTCCAATTCAAAGTTTTTTTTTATCATTTAAATTTAATCATATCGTATTGTATTAACTTATATCCAATTTGATCGGGACAAAATTCGGATATAAGTTTATCATTTTTCGGATGAAATTATATCCAGTTACATATTGCAAATATATCCATTCACATATAATTTTATATACATTTTTTTACTCGGGTAATCAATTAATCATTATTTTGAATAATCGAAATATCTGATTAATCGATTAATCATGTTTTTGATTAATCAAAATTGTTGAATAATCGATTAATTAATTAATTTTCCTATTTCTATCGTTATAATGGTATCTGCGATTGTTATAATGGTATTTGTGGAATGTACGTACCCATTATAATAAGGATCAAACTTTTGATCTGTGATAAGCTGTGAAGTGAAAAGAACTGTCACTTTTCTGAAACAAAACTTATGAAAGAAAAGCCAAAATTTATCATTTATGAACTTATCACAGAATGGGAATCCAGCCTAGGGAAACATTTTCCAAACTTTTGTTTAGACCACAATCTTACGAGGATTATCCCGTAAGTTTTCGCAACATGGCAACTCTAATTATAAATTTAACAACAAATAATTTTTATCATATATTGTTGTTTTTTATTTGAAGTGTCGTTTGTAAAACAAATTTATGTCAAACAGAAGAAGAAACTTAAGTTTACTCGAGAAAGTTTTCGTTGGATGATCCTTTTACGCTCTTACAGTTTGTTTGAGCCAATGGGTGTGCTTTGAACAATTTTGTTTCGATTTTGCTACATCTCTAAGAAATGTTTACTATTGATTTACATGATTCAAACGATGTCGATCTTCCATCCGCGATGAAATTCCTGAATGGTTGTCCAAAAGCAGATGTTATTCTAGAAAACATCGATGCTCTGTGGGTTATGATAGTTACTGGGTACAAAACTTCGATTTATTCATATAAAACTAAGCACTAATCCAAAACTAAAACTAAGCAATAATAATAAAATGAACAAAGTCCAAAAAAATTTGTTTGTAGTAGTTGTTTGTTTGGCGGTTCGCCCCTCTCCAGAGAAAAGGTTGTCCACATCCTTTAATTTTGGAGCACGAAGAGAAAAATCAAAAAATTTTCTTTCATTTGAGTAACCATATTTACATACATATATGTTAAATATGGCCTCGGGGTCCCGGTCTCGTTTAATGCATTCATTCGCCACGGAATTCATTCAAGTCTAGTTAACTCAACTTTTGGCCAAGGAATTAATTTCATGAAGGAATTAAGGGCCTGTTTATCTATTACGAAAATTCTCTAAACGATAGCAATTGACAATTACTTTCGTCAAAAATATATGGGAAACAAAAACAAATTTTCCTTACTTTGCGTTCGTTTAGACCATTTTCGTAATACATAAACCGGGGCTAAATTTTTAGTTTAATTTCCTTAGGAATTGATTCTTTCGTTTAATTCCCTGAATTTATCATTCCATCAGTGTGAATAAACGCTAATGGAAACGTTTTTATAAAAAGCTAAAATAAAACTTTTTTCGCGAAATTAATTAAAAAATCATTCTTGAAAGCTCTGAAAACGAAACAACCATGAAATAAATAATATCTGATAAAAAAAATAATTCTTAAGGAAAAACAAAATTTGTTTGCATTATTGTGCTCTTTTATTAAATATAAAAACAAATATAATCACATATGTTAACAAATTATTTGTTGTACGTAATTTAGAACGCCACAACAAATAATGCAAAAAGAGCTCTTGGAAAATTAATAAAAAATTTAACACAGTGAAAACCAAAGTTTGGATTAATGCGTATACGGGCACAACATCAACAACATCAAATTTTTAATAAATTTGAAAAATAAAAAGTGTTTAATATCCGTAATTCACAAAAATAATTAGAATATAAAAAAATTGTATTTAACCATCATAAACCACCATTTCTACAAGTTGATTATAAAAACATTTAAACGTGAATTGTGTGTGTAAAAAATAAGATACGAGGCAAGTAAAACAAATTTGCAAAAAAAAAAAAGAATAACGCCAAAATACCCAGATTAATAAAAAGTTTAATGTGCAAGTTCAAGGACGCATTTGAAATTAGTAATAATAATTAGTGTCCGACTGATTAATCGGTAATCGGCTTTGAAAGTCTTAATTAAAAAAAAAAAAAGAGTCCAAACAACAATAATTTTACCACAATTTTCAGTACGGAAACGCTTTTAGGCTGTTTTGAGTTACCAGGATAAATTATTGCTTAAAATATGGCTTTCCCATACTTTCCTTCGGTTACCCAAAGCGTTTCCGTATTCAAGTGTGTATACTGCCTTTGGGCATATTAAAAATAATCGGCATCGGCACCGATTATTGTAATCGGCCAAAAAAGTGCCTTCGGTCGGACACTAATAATACTAAAATCTTTAGACTAACAAACCCGTCTGTCTAAACAGTTATAACAGAAACGATAAAAAAGTGTCAAAAATAACAAAAATATCTTGAAACCAACTCTACTAAGTGTTTTAATAATTTTTTCATTTTTATTTTCTTAAGATTTTGTTAAATTTTCATTTATTTTTTCATCATTAAATTAAAAATAAAAATAAGAAAATTTAATTTTCTTACGAAAAACAACCGTATAAAATAAGAAAACAACATAACTACGCAGTTTCTGCATCAACAAATACCTTCATCAACAACATCTTTAGAAATCGCTTCAACAGCTAACAAATTTCTTTGAATACTGAAATCAACGTGTGTCTACCAACAAGACTTTATTCATCCGATACAGACATTAACAAAAAATAAGGTAAGTGAACTCTTTTTTACTTTTCGAAATTAAAATAAATTTATTTTTTCACATAAGTAAGAAGGACAGAGAACAGAAAATTATAAAAGACATTTACATTTTTAAATCAAGGCTTGAATTACATATAGTTGAATTGCACTCCAAAGGAAGGACTGTTTGTGTGGTTCCCTCAGATTTGGATAAAATTTGGATATGTTTGGATAGAGAAGAAAGAAAATTACAATCATGTGTACATTTTTTTAAAGCCATTTTAAATGGTTAAAAAAAAGTACGGTAAAAAATTATCCAATTTAAAATTTTTTAAATGTTTTTCATGTTTGTTCCAAGGAAAATTTTTCGAACAAAAAACTTTTACATAATTTTGAAACTAATCTTTAACCTTTAAATATTATGTTGGGCTGATTTGTTTATGTACTGACAGTTATTTAATTTTGTCCCCTCTATCACATATCCAAATTTCCTCGAAATCTACAGGAACCTAAAAACAGATTCTCCCTGTCAGTGCTGTAATTACTAAAACAAATTTTACATAAAAAAAAATGTTACTTTAACGTAATTTATTCCTATTTTTTGGCTTAAAATAAAATTTGTTGATTTTAAAACATTTGTTCTAAAAATTAGCAAAACTACAGTTTTTTTTGTAATTAAACTGAGTCGTAAAATTTGTTAAAATTTAGGGTCTCGGGACCCTCCCCGGGCCTAGTCCATATTATCTAAGGGCATGTAAGGACACTCCAAAGGAGCAAACACTTTGTCCGTTTTGCTCTATCTCGCTTAGTTTTCGAGATATGGGCCATTTTATGAAGTGGATAGAGATAACCTTTCCATGTGGGTACTGCACGGTTAGGGATAGTCGAAATTTACCGGATAAAAACAGTAACATGAAAATATTATATTATAAAAAGTTTTTTCTTTTAGTTTCCGTTAGTTGTTTTGCATTAGAAAAAATGTTCATTCGTTTACTTTGACGTTCTTAGTTATTCTCTTCCTGTTATAAAAGCCAAATATTTAGATTTCGTTGGATTTCTTCTTACGAAGACGGAAATTGACTTTTGTTTGTTATTTTGACGAAACGAATGGGAAATTCTTTTTACAATAACAAGCTTTACTTGGCTCAGAAGATAATGTTTTAGAGGATAATTATGTATTATTCCTATACAGCACATACAGTCTTACAAAGAATCACAATAGATGGGTTGCTTGAAATATGTAATAGAGGAAAAGGAAATAACAAATACGTAGTTTTTAGCGGCCGAGTCTCGTGCTTGTACGAGAAAAAAAAACATGAAAAAACGTCTGAGATTTCGAAATTCCGATTCTTTTGTCTACGGTATTTAATTATTGGAGAAAACAAAGATTTTGATACCCATATTACCTATGTCATAGACCTAGGGTTGGCATTTATCCGAAATATTTGAAACAGGGATAAAAAAGGCTTTTCGGGAAAAGTCGTCTAAAATCCTTGCGATAATGATTATCAATCAAAATAAGCTGAGACACCCCCTGAATAGGTATGTGTGTGAAGATAAATTCGAATTTAACTAGCAAAGACGCAAACCACATTATTTAGCAAATATCCGTTTAAGGGTTAACAGAGTATAGGAAACAACAGAAAAACAATATTGTGGACATTTGGAGATAGATGGGTTCACCAAACCAAATAAAATATTTACCTCCAAGGCTCTGACTTTCATATTCCACAGTGTCTTATTTCAAATGATTTCCAGAATTCCAGAATTTTTGAAATTAAGATTCGAGTATATCTGGCCACTGTGGACATTTTGAGAAAGATGGGCCCACAGAACCAAATAGATTATACTTCCACAAGGGTCTAGTTTTCATATTCTATAGTGGCTTAGCCCAAATGATTTTCAGAATTCGTCAATTTTTGATTTTTTATTATAAGTATATGATGAAATCCTGTCGAGTATTTTTGGCCACTGTGGACATTTGGAGAAAGATGGGCCCACAGAACCAAATACATTATACTTCCACAAGGGTCTAGTTTTCATATTCTATAGTGGCCTAGCCCAAATGATTTTCAGAATTCGTCAATTTTTCATTTTTTATTATAAGTATGTGATGAAATCCTGTCGAGGATTTTTGGCCACATAATCATAATGAATAAAAAGAGTATAAAAAATAAAAATATTGTATTTTTTATCTTTTTCTTGTGCATAGAATTAAATGTCAAGTAATAAAATAGAAAATTTCTATTTTCAACACAACTTTTTAACGATTTTACTTGACAACAGTTTCAATGCATAGAAAAAAGATAAAAATATATTTCTACATTATTTTAACACATTGAATTGATTACAGATACGTTTTTTTACTTTACGATTAGACTAATAAAGCCTTAACAGTTTTATTTTAGATTCAAAGCCAGGCTTGCCAGATACTTTTTTCGTTGTCCCACAGTGGCCAAAAATTAGAGTTTGCTAAAAACCGAAAAATTTGAAAACCGCGGTTTCGGTTTTCTAAAATTACAAAAACCGCGGTTTTCTTGGGATATTAATACAATTGTTTTAGAATAATTTAATATGTGTAAGAATTAAATACTTTAACACGTTCAAGATATTTATTGAAATTTGATTGAATTTCTCACTCGAATAAAGACAATTAATCCGTTTCTAGACCTTTGCGAGAGAAGAAAAAAACACGGAAAACCGTGTGTTGTGCCGGCAACTAAAGCTGTAGTTTTAAGAGTTTAAATTTAAGATATTTCTTTAAAACAATATAAAGTTAAAATTTTATAAATTTCGCGGACTACGAAATAGAACTTTTTGAAAAATACGCTGCGAAAATCTGAACTGAATATATGAAACTCAATATCTCTTAAACTAACTGACTTTTTGGTGACTTGACTTAACTTATGTTATCCGTAATAACAAAAAACATAAAATTAAATTAAACTAATATTTAATGGAGAAAATGTTCATTACAATTAAATACAAAATTTTGTAAAATAGGAGCTGATCCCTTTTCGAAATTCAAGATTCAATAATATCGCAGCCAACATTTTTCTGAGAGTTCAGAAATTATGACTCGTAAGAGACTCTAAAATATGATCATTTTCAGAGTGCTCAATTTTTCGAGTCATAAATGAAACATAATAGACTCGTATTTATGGGTGTGTTCAACATTTTTTTTTAATTTTTTCATTACTCCTAAATAACTCAAACATAAGTCTTAAATGACTCATACTGGCTCCGAAAATTCTAAATTTTCCAATAATGCTCATAATTCAGGATCTCTTATGAGTCGTAAAAGAGCGCTCGGAAAGAGGCTTCATCCGTGAAGAAATACTTCCTCATACAGCTATAATTTCACAAGGTCTTAGGGCTCTTTTATGACTCTTCGGATTTTAACTGCACACTGGTATGCAATCTAGTTAATTATTTTAATTGGTTAAAGTATTTGTTAAAAACCGACTTATTTTTGTCGGTTTTCGGTTTCCGTTTCGAAGCTTGAAAAACCGCGGTTTCGGTTTCGATTAAAACCGAACAGCAAACTCTACCAAAAATCCTCGACAGGATTTCATCACATACTTGTAATAAAAAATCAAAAATTGACAAACTCTGAAAATCATTTGGGCTAAGCCACTATAGAATATGAAAACTAGACCCTTGTGGAAGTATAATGTATTTGGTTCTGTGGGCCCATCTTTCTCCAAATGTCCACAGTGGCCAAAAATACTCGACAGGATTTCATCATATACTTATAATAAAAAATCAAAAATTGACGAATTCTGAAAATCATTTGGGCTAAGCCACTATAGAATATGAAAACTAGACCCTTGTGGAAGTATAATGTATTTGGTTCTGTGGGCCCATCTTTCTCCAAACGTCCACAGTGGCCAAAAATCCTTGACAGGATTTCATCACATACTTATAATAAAAAATCAAAAATTGACGAATTCTGAAAATCATTTGGGCTAAGCCACTATAGAATATGAAAACTAGACCCTTGCGGAAGTATAATGTATTTGGTTCTGTGGGCCCATCTTTCTCCAAACGTCCACAGTGGCCAAAAATCCTTGACAGGATTTCAACACATACTTATAATAAAAAATCAAAAATTGACGAATTCTGAAAATCATTTGGGCTAAGCCACTATAGAATATGAAAACTAGACACTTGTGGAAGTATAATGTATTTGGTTCTGTGGGCCCATCTTTCTCCAAACGTCCACAGTGGCCAAAAATCCTCGACAGGATTTCATCACATACTTGTAATAAAAAATCAAAAATTGACAAACTCTGAAAATCATTTGGGCTAAGCCACTATAGAATATGAAAACTAGACCATTGTGGAAGTATAATGTATTTGGTTCTGTGGGCCCATCTTTCTCCAAACGTCCACAGTGGCCAAAAATCCTCGACAGGATTTCATCACATAGTTATAATAAAAAATCAAAAATTGACAAACTCTGAAAATCATTTGGGCTAAGCCACTATAGAATATGAAAATTAGACACTTGTGGAAGTATAATGTATTTGGTTCTGTGGGCCCATCTTTCTCCAAACGTCCACAGTGGCCAAAAATCCTCGACAGGATTTCATCACATACTTATAATAAAAAATCAAAAATTGACGAATTCTGAAAATCATTTGGGCTAAGCCACTATAGAATATGAAAACTAGACCTTTGTGGAAGTATAATGTATTTGGTTCTGTGGGCCCATCTTTCTCCAAACGTCCACAGTGGCCAAAAATCCTCGACTGGATTTCATCACATAGTTATAATAAAAAATCAAAAATTGACAAACTCTGAAAATCATTTGGGCTAAGCCACTATAGAATATGAAAACTAGACACTTGTGGAAGTATAATGTATTTGGTTCTGTGGGCCCATCTTTCTCCAAACGTCCACAGTGGCCAGATATACTCGAATCTTAATTTCAAAAATTATGGAATTCTGGAAATCATTTGAAGTAAGACACTGTGGAATATGAAAGTCAGAGCCTTGGAGGTAAATATTTTATTTGGTTTGGTGAACCCATCTATCTCCAAATGTCCACAATAGTGTTTTTCTGTTGTTTCCTATACTCTGTTAACCCTTAAACGGATCTTTGCTAAATAATGTGGTTTGCGTCTTTGCTAGTTAAATTCGAATTTATCTTCACACACATAATTTTTACACAATTTATTGTTAAAATATAATATTTTCATGATTCTATTATTACCCGCACCCAAAATAATACGTCTGTTGGCTGGACAGAAAAATTTGTTACTTTAACAAAATTTATTCCTATTTTTTGGCTTAAAATAAAATTTGTTGATTTTAACAAATTCTTTTGTTAAATTTCACAAATATAAATTTAAGTAAAAAATTTGTAAAACTACAGTTTTATCTGTCGTGGAATTTATTCAAATTTAGGGTCTCGGGACCCTCCCCGGGCCTAGTCCATATCATGTGAGGGCATATAATGGCACTCCAAGGGAGCAAAAATTTTGTCTGTTTTGCTCTATCTCGCTTAGTTTTCGAGATATGGGACATTTCATGAAGTGGAAAATTTTTATTAACAATTTCCGAGGGTCCAAGGTCCCACCAAAAAAAATTTAACGAATGGGTTCTTAAAAATTAGTCTTAAACGATTTTGAAAATTAATACTCAAAATTAGTTAAAGTACTGGGGATTTTTAGTATTGTGTTAAATGAAGATAACTAAAATCTTTGCTTAAATCAGTGTTTCAACTAAAAATTTGTTAAAAATTAGTCAAATCGATTTGAAACCGGTTTGACAGATTTTTCTACTGCCGTATTATTTTAAGTGTAGAAATTGTATTTTCACGTACTATCCCAGCAAAAATAAATGGAATGAATTCTAAATGAAACTTCTTTCATTGCATTACCAACAAGGTTGGTTACCGTTATCGTTATAATACCGTTATCGCTAAAATACCGTTTCAAATTGAATACCGTTACCGTTACCAATACCTCTAAAAAATTTTTCAAATACCGTTATCGTTACCGATACCGTTATTTTTAATGGTAGTTACCGGTATTTTACCGGTATTTATTAATTTATATAAAAATGCAAGTTTTTTGACTTTGTAATAATTTTCAGTTTTTTTTTCTACAAAAAAATTTGTCGATAATAATTTTAGTTATTAAAACTACCAGCATTGAATTTTAAGCTTATAATATGTATTTTTAACACGTAAAATTAAATATATGTTAAGTTTTTACTTGTTTTTATATGTTTTTAACATAATTTATAATACCGGTACGTACCGGTATTGCTGTTTTGATAACGGTATACCGTTACCGAAACAGTCTTAAATACCGTTACCTTTACCGTTACCGAAACAAATGAAATTAAATACCGTTACCGTTACCCTTACCGTTATTCGTTTGGGTAACCAACCTTGATTACCAAGAAGTCCACCAGTTTTTTTGTAACAATACCCAGTCAGAAAAATACAAACGGGAAAGCGGTGGCAAAGCACTTTAACAGGTGGTACAAGTACTGGCAAAAAGTGATTTCCCATTCCCAAAATGATAACATCATTAGACAAAAGGACCGGCTGTTCAAAAAGCGCCGGAAAAGCACTGGAGGAACAAAATTTTTAAACGTTGGCAAAACGCTGGCAAAACCAATAAATAGGTGGTCTGGAAATATATTTTCCAAAATAAAATTAAAAAAAAAGTTCATATGTATTTTTTTTGGTCCTGCCGTGATTTGAACCCAGGCCGTCAGATTGGCAGACGATTGCTCTACCCACCGAGCTAACGAGACATATAATATTTAATGGCTAAACACATAAATGAGTGATAATAGCTGGACAACTACTGGCTGTGCCAAAATGCTAGTACTGGCAAACAATTTTTTGTAACTAGTATGCCAGTGTTGGGAGGGCATAAAAAAAAGTTGGTCTTGAAGGAGCTTTCCCACAAACAAAAAAATTGATTTTATAAAACAAAAAAAATTTTAAATTAAAAAAAATCCAATGCTTACAACGGGATTTGAACTCGGAACCTTCCGACTACAAACATTTTTTAATGAAGCGTCAGCATTTTTATAAAATCATTGGTCTACCAGTGAATTGATTTTTGTACGCCTGGTAGCATTGACTAGGTAGCACTGGATAACCACTGGTTGCAAACCTTGGCATATCACTCTAAGCCAATTCTTTGCCAGTGGTTTTTTTTATAAACCACCGAAATTTTTGTAAAACAAATACTGGTAAAACGCTTTTCGCAAACGCTGGCAAAGCGTCCCAAATGAGTGTTCTGCCAGTCATTTATTTTTAATACCGTGGTTACCCAGTGGTATGCCAGTGCTTGATTTTTTGTACAGCTGGCGATTTCTGACTGGGTATCTAAAGTTGTAATAAATATAGCGTCGGCTTGCCTGCAAGTAGTGCTATGTGTTTTTTAACTACCCAGTCAGAAATCGCCAGTGGTACAAAAAATCAAGCACTGGCATACCACTGGGTAACCACGGTATTAAAAATAAATGACTGGCAGAACACTCATTTGGGACGCTTTGCCAGCGTTTGCGAAAAGCGTTTTACCAGTATTTGTTTTACAAAAATTTCGGTGGTTTATAAAAAAAACCACTGGCAAAGAATTGGCTTAGAGTGATATGCCAAGGTTTGCAACCAGTGGTTATCCAGTGCTACCTAGTCAATGCTACCAGGCGTACAAAAATCAATTCACTGGTAGACCAATGATTTTATAAAAATGCTGACGCTTCGTTAAAAAATGTTTGTAGTCGGAAGGTTCCGAGTTCAAATCCGGTTGTAAGCATTGGATTTTTTTTAATTTAAAATTTTTTTTGTTTTATAAAATCAATTTTTTTGTTTGTGGGAAAGCTCCTTCAAGACCAACTTTTTTTTATGCCCTCCCAACACTGGCATACTAGTTACAAAAAATTGTTTGCCAGTACTAGCATTTTGGCACAGCCAGTAGTTGTCCAGCTATTATCACTCATTTATGTGTTTAGCCATTAAATATTATATGTCTCGTTAGCTCGGTGGGTAGAGCAATCGTCTGCCAATCTGACGGCCTGGGTTCAAATCACGGCAGGACCAATAAAAATACATATGAACTTTTTTTTAATTTTATTTTGGAAAATATATTTCCAGACCACCTATTTATTGGTTTTGCCAGCGTTTTGCCAACGTTTAAAAATTTTGTTCCTCCAGTGCTTTTCCGGCGCTTTTTGAACAGCCGGTCCTTTTGTATAATGATGTTATCATTTTGGGAATGGGAAAGCACTTTTTGCCAGTACTTGTATCACCTCTTAAAGTGCTTTACCACCGCTTTCCCGTTTGTATTTTTCTGATTGGGTAGTTTTGAGGAGAGTGAAAAAACTGTTAAAAAACATTCTTTTAAGATATTTTATTGACATCATATGCCTCAATGATTCACGACAATTTTATAACAATTCATAATCTTTTAATAAAAATTTAGTTGTTATGAATGAATTTTTTTACTTTCTCTGAAATTCCGACCATTGGCGATTTTATGGTATCCTTTGTAAACTTTTTGCTGGATACAGACCATTTTCGTGAAATTTTGATACTTTTGGCAACTTGTTTTGTGCCCTTCATCACTCTTTTGACCAAAGCCCAGTATTTCCCTAAGTTCTGGAAAATTTGGAGGATTAGCTTCTTTTGGCACCACTACTATATTATTCCCTTTACACCACTCGGCAGTCGATTTGCTGTAATGGCATGAAGCGAGATCGGGCCAAAAAAATGTGGAATGGAAGCAACCTCTTCTCCTCTTAGTTAACTCTAAATCCTTCAGTGTGAGACTCACCGTTAATGTTTTAAAATAAAGTTTAAATAATTTAGTTCATACACTCACAATATTTTATTGTTAAAAACAGCCTAAAATACATATTAAATTAATTGAAAACACAATAAAAAAAGGACTAGGGCAAGTGCGACACACTTGATCCTTTAACCCTCTAACCGGCAAAATTGACCAGAATTGCTCCAAAGGCGTATTTTATAATAAGAAATTATGCTTTTTCAACAGAAAACAAAATTTATAAAATTTTTTGTAAATAATTTTTTTGTATACAATGCACGGTTTGGAAGCGAGAAAGTGCCAAAGATAAAATTTCGTAAAATTTCAAAAATTTCAAAAATTAAATATTTTAAAACAACCAAAAGTTTCAAAAATCTTAAAAACATATTTAAATTGACTAAAACAATTGATAGTGACCATGAAGTAAGATTGGAGCTTAAGCTATTCAAAAAGTTCCTTACTTTGGTCCAAGGAAGCACAGGATTCCATAAGGATACCTATAAAGGACATCGCCTTAACTTCAAAACGAATGGACGGATTTTTCTGAAATTTGGTAAAAAGAATATATTTGGTATATTTAGCAAAGCTTATAAGTTTGAATAATATATATTGAAGTTTTGGTGCGTTTTCGCTCAATTTTGCATTTTTCAAAAAACGAAATTCGTTACAACCTCTTAAGTAACTGCACAAAAAATGTAATTTTTTTTATTGCAATTACATCTTGGTAAGAGAAATAATTTGTGCCTAAACTTAGTAATTTGTATGCGCTAGTTTTCGAGATTCACCCTTAAACTATTTTGGCCCATATCGCCTAAAGTAGGCAACGAAAAAAAATTTTGTAGAATAACTTATTGTTTATTTTTCGGAACACATGGTATAAATGTCATTGCAAAAAAGCTTAGGCCGGTTAGAGGGTTAAAAGACTTGTTCCCCCCTACTATCTCGGAAAGTACATAACATATAAACAAATTTTCTTCTATCGACTGTTCCAAATATTGCGCTCATCACTTTCACTAATTTCTATTTTCCTTTTTTTTTTAGGTTTCTTTAACTTCTGGGCACCATCACCTGTATTTTCTCATTTCTGTTATTTTGTGCCCTTACTTAGCAAATATTTCTGAAGTTTCTATTTTAAACGTAAAAATGTTGGTTATGTAATTTTAAACATTATTGTGTAAGGTATTATTCCACGTTTTAAAAAAATCCGTATTTCATCTTGTAAGTTTTTACTATGACAAGAATAGAAAAATGACATTACCTATACACTTTATCCCTTTTTTTTTTAATACACTTGATCCCAGGGATCAAGTGTGTATTTGTTGATAAAAATGCTTTTAATTAAAGAAACTATTATTATTGGACAAATAAACTGTATATTGTAAATAATTTTTAAAAAGTATTAGCTGCCTGCATTATTTTTAAGCTAATTTCGCTTAACAAAATCGCTTACAAGTGAGCGTGTGGCTCACTCAGATTAGATATGTGGTAAAGACGGAAAATAAGCAAGTGAACCTTTTTAGCGATCCAATCTGATATTTAAGAAGTAAACATTGGGGTAAAAAATTACCCGGTTTTTCGTTTTTAGGGTTTTTTTTCATGTTTACAAGGAAACCCAGCAAAATATTGGTAATGACACCTCATTACTATCTGCATTACCAAAAATGATATATCATTACCTTTTGCATTATTTTTTAATATAAAATAATGAATTCCTAATAACGGCCTATTGTATTCATTGTTTATAAATATAAAATATAAATGACTTACTCGTAATAGTTTAAATAAGTACTTTTCACACAGTTAAATTTTATACATTTTTATTTATTATATGTAAATATGTTTTATGTTTTATGTTTAAATTTTTATGACGAGTCCTAAAATTACACACTAGAGAAAACTTAAATTTTTCTGAATGTATTTCCTTAAGCTAATAGTATTTGCTTAACTCCTTATTTTTAAGAATCAAGTAAGCAATCGGATAACCACTTATAATTCAACTTTTGTAAGCATGTGTGTAACCACTTATTATTCAAAATCTCATAACTACTTATTTCTCATTTTTTCGTAAGCGAGCGGGTAAGCGTGACTACTTATAAAAACGACCACGCCAAACAAAAATAATGAGTTTAGACGCCAAAAAATAACTTGTGCGGAGCTATGAATTTCTATTATATAACCACTTATTTGGTAATGAAAGATTTTGCTGGGTTATATTTGTTCTATTGATACCCTATAAACATTTTCACTGGAATTCAAGTTGAAATCAAGTTCAATTCCAGCCCTGTTTTCCAGTTTCAAGGCTTGAATTCAACTTTTATTACATTTTATTTCAATAGCATACTCCAGCAAAAGGGAAACAAAAATTCAAGTTTGAAATATTTTTGTTAAAAAAACAAGTGCTAGAATTTGAAATATACTTTACTTCAAGCAAAATTTAAAGCACTTGAATTTTTAAAACCTATGTGCTTATTGGGTATATTCTTAGTTTAAAATTTTATTGCATCTCCAATGCATAAAACGGCAATAACTGGAGAACCGTTTGCAATTTTGACTCCAAATTTCAAGTACAATGAAGTAATTATACGCTTGTTACAATCGAAAGAAAATTTTTTTTTTTTAGATTTTAAAGGTTTTTTATTTTTTAGTACAATTTTTTGCTAATTTCAGCACAGAGCTTTGAAGAATTAATTCCTTAATTCAATTTTTCAATTCTGAATTAAAAATTCGATGAATTAATTCACTAAGTACCATATATTGAATGGAATTAATTCATATTTGCTTTCGTTCGATTTATTTTGTTCCGAATTAATTCAATTGCAATAGTTCTTTTTATTACATCAAATGAATTAATTCACTGGTGAACACGTTCAATTTTATAAATCGAACGGAAAAAAAGTGAATTAATTCCTTACTGAATTAGTTCACTACTGAATTCGTTCAATTTCATTTTCGTTCAGTGAATTAAAAAAAAAATAAAATTACGTTCAGTGAATTAAGAAAAAATAGAATTACGTTCAGTAAATTAAAAAAAAAATAATAAGTTCACTGAATTGAAAAAAAAAATAAAATAAGTTCACTGAATTGAAAAAAATAAAATAAGTTCACTGAATTCAAAGCCTGTTTTCTGCCGTTCAGTAGAAGAAAACAATAATGTACAAATAAAATTTTTAAATAAGCAATTTTACAGCGTGTGCTAGTAACAAATTAGAAACCGGATGCTGTGTATCAACCTACATGATTCAAAAATAAAGCCTTTTACTATTAAAAATAAAAACTTTACAGATAAATTTGGAAAAAAAATATAACTATATAACTGGATTGAAAAATTAATAGTTAGGTATATTTTTTTTTCCAAATTTATCTATTCCTGTAAAGTTTTTATTTTTAATAGTAAAAGGCTTTATTTTTGAATCATGTAGGTTGATAAACAGCATCCGGTTTCTAATTTGTTTATTTTTACTAGCACACGCTGCAAAATTGCTTATTTAAAAATTGTATTTGTACGTTATTGTTTTCTTCTACTGAACGGCAGAAAACAAGCTTTGAATTCAGTGAACTTATTTTATTTTTTTTCAATTCAGTGAACTTATTTTATTTTTTTTCAATTCATTGAACTTATTATTTTTTTTTTTTAATTCACTGAACGTAATTTTATTTTTTTTAATTCACTGAACGAAAATGAAATTGAACGAATTCAGTAGTGAATTAATTCAGTAAGGAATTAATTCACTTTTTTTTCCGTTCGATTTATAAAATTGAACGCGTTCACCGGTGAATTAATTCATTTGATTTAATAAAACGAACTATTGCAATTGAATTAATTCTTTGAATTTGTTGTTTGATGAACGCGTTCATTTGAACGAATTCAGTGAATTACTTAAGAAAAGGAATTCATTCAATTCTAGAGAAAATTGAATTCGATTGGAAGTGAATTCATTCAAAAAGGAATTAATTCTTCAAAGCTCTGTTTCAGCAGATTGATTTTAAATTACAGTTTACAGCAATTTACTGAAATTTAGTAGCTGCAACTAATTATTTATACTAATTTCATTGTACTAAAATTATGATATTTAGTAAGTTTTTTTAACTGATTTTAGTAAATCGATTTTGAATTGCATTTTACATAAATTTTACTAAAATTTAGTAGCGGCTACTAATTTTTTCTACTAATTTTATTGTACTACAGATCAGCAGACATGTGTTGCTAAAATTAGCAAAAAAATACCGCTGGCCTCAAAACAGTTAAATTTCCCGTAATAACAGAAAAATTTTCAGTAGCAATTACAGACTTTTTTGGTTGAGTGTAGTAAATATCTAAAATATTTGTTCTTCTTATTTAAATATTGACAAAAGGTCAATATGTACTAGAATTGGTGAAATCGACCATCATTATCAATCATTATTTTTATTTTTTTTAAATTATTTTTATTCAAACTGAATACACACATAACCATTTATTTATTATACTATTAACCGATTCTATTCAAATCAATTAATACTAATTTTGTCTCTTCACTTCTTTATCTCCTTTCAGATATCGTTTTTTTTTTTTTTTTTTTTTTTTTTTTTTTTTTTGGGAAAAAATCAAAGAAAGTTAAACATACTGCATAAGAATCGTCATAAAATCATATACAATATACAAACTCGGGGCCATTTAGTGGCCAACGAGGTCATTGTATATATTAAAGACGGCGGACTAAGAAGCAGAGTACAAGAAAAATAACAAAATTTATACTACATTAGGAAGTTAAGAAAACAACAAAAGCAGCACCAACAACATTAACCAGAGAATTGCGTATCGGAGAAACAGCAATTTTATTATTGAGAATAACAACATTTGATTCAAAAAATCTGTTGAAACAAACAAAAAAAAAATTAACTGAATAACCAAACAAGGAGACAACGTTATTGAACTGTAGACCAGTTCGGAAAACATTGTGTCCCATAGTATATTTAGGGGGAGGAGGTCGGTCTGTTTTTCTTTTCATTTTGCTTTGTTTAACACTTACACCACCTACGCGGTGTTATTTTGTTTACACAAAAAGCCAACGACGACAAATTGTTATTGTTGAACATTAACAAACTATAACAATATCATTTATTTGAGTGTGTACGAGCACAATTTATCCTACCTTCCCCTTCCTTTTCATCAAAAGTAGAAAAACGAATAATTCAAAATGATTTCCAATAAAAAATCATATGCAATGAAAATGTTGCAATTGGCTTTGGCCTTAAGTCTGCTGCAAGTCGATCCTGATAATTATCTACAACAAAGGCTACGAAATTGGGATTCTCAATTAGAACTTCGTGATGGCGATGGCTGGGAATTGGAAATGTTACGTGCTGTACCAATGGTCGAATATCCATATGCCAACCGGAAGGCAATGATGCCATTAATAGAGGATTTAATACTTTTTGATCGGCAAAATGAAAACTATGGAACGCAATATAATGTCACGGCATATTTACTAAATGTCTCAAATGAAAATTCTAATCAAACGGCAGCAATGCAGGAAATGCAAGCTATTCCAACATCGACATCGAATAACGCCCCAAACAGCGGTTCCTCAATAACGGCAAGTGCTCCATCATCTTTAGACCCGTCTACGGCTACTGTTAGTTCAGTTGTTGTCGCAGCTGGCGCTACTAATTCCTCGCATTTCAACAACTTACCGTCTTCTGAAATTGAACTATTGCTTAATTCTGAAAATTTCCAAGATCAACGCTCGATATGGGAACAAAATTTAGCTGATTTAAGTGATTTTAATGATTTACCCATTATGAATTCCCTTTATGCTAATTTACCTCTAAAAGATGGTCAACAAGATAATAATTTATTTGATATTCAACTTGATGCATTTCTACCAACATTTGGTAGTTCTGCTTCTAATTCGGAATCAGAAGGAGCGATTGCTTTAAACGATACATTTCCCAATCCGGATGAAGGTGCTGGAATTAAACTGGAACAATTAGATGATGAAGACGATAAGGCATTATTAGTGGGCGTTATAAATACAAGAGCTGTTTGTTCTGCTTCAGCTCCAGACGATGCTCCAATTTCAGACGTTTCCATTAAAAAAGAAGAACCTGAAGACACAAATAAAGAAAGCAGTGTTGCCGATAGCACTGAAGTGGATTTAAGTCCTTTTATCAGTTCTGTGGAATTATCTAAAGAGGTAATTAATATATTTATATTTATATATGTCAAAATGGTTAGATGGATAAATAAAAATGATAACTTTTGATTGAATTCTAAAAATTACATGAAAACAAAAATATTTACGAAAAAATAAGGTATATTTTAAAAAAAATAAATTACAAACACACAAAAAATTAATAACCTAAAATATATAATTAAAGATTTGTTTAATTAATTAAAAATTATTTAATTTTTAATTAATAAATTTAATTAAAATTTATTTTTAATAACAAACAAATATTTAATTGAATCAATCAAATATTTGAGTATTTTAATTGTTTCAAATAATCGTATACAATTGTTGGTAACTAATACTACTAAAGTATTAATTGATAGTATCAGTTTCGTAATTGAAAATCGTTTTTAATTTTTTGTGTGAAGTAATTGTTAATTATGTCGAACTTAATGTATGACATTGTATGCACACATGATCAAAATTAAATCTAATAATTGTATATTTATTACTTAATGACACGAACATTTTTTTTCTAAAGGCTATATTGTGGAATGTTATAAATAGTCAAATTTTAAATAGTCAAATCTTTCCGTTTTTTTATCTTCCTAGTTCTATTTGGACTGAAAAGTCCGTGTGCTCACAAGATTTTCCGTTCTTTTATGTAGTACAAAAGTATATCAAGTATACTAGTTTTCAATAACTTTTTTGCTGAAACTGTGATTTCAGCAAAAGTTTTAGCTATATTTATTAAGCACTAAACTAATTTTCAACTAATGTTTTACTAATTTATTTTGCCACCAAACTTGTGCTTATAAACACATTTATAGTGCGGACAACAATCAGACAGACAAGATGTAGATGTCGCAGATTAGACATTAGATGTAGTGCGCACAAAGAAAATTATACTTAAACAACTTTTCTAAGACATATGATAAATACAACCGTGAACGATTTTTGTATCTGTGTTTTATACATAAAACAAAAGGACGCCAAAAGGTTGCATGTACTTAAAAATATAACACAATAAAATAAAATATGATTTAAATTATAGACAAAATAAAATATTTAAATTAAGTGAAGATAAAGATAAAAAGTGAAAATTGATGATGACGTGAAATACAAGGACAGACATTTTTTTCACAAGTTTGGGTAATTTGTTTGTGTTCCCTTTCGTTTTTTTAAGAAAAAGGTGTTTATAATACAAAAGCCATAGCTTATTTCCTTTTTTCTTATTTAGAATTGTCTACTAATGTGGAAGTCTGGACATTTTTATATTTTACGAAGTTTCCTAAATAATGTTCGAAAGAATAACAAAAACACAATTTGTACACTTAAATTTTCATCAAATAAATTAACTAAAGTACAATTTTTTTTTTTCATTTGCATTTTTGCATTTTTTTCATTTGCAATCGACTAAGTGTTAGCAAAACTTTTGCTGCGATTACTATTTTTTGGTAAAACTCAGCTCGCTGATTTTCAGCAAACAGCCTTTGCTGAAATTACCAACTTTTTTACAAGCACGCTTCTGACTAAAAATTAGCTGACACAGCAACATTTTTTTTTGCTGACTTTACCGACTTTTTTGTTTTTTGGTTGAGTACAATTCAGTAAAAATTTCATGAAATTTCGTTAATTAGAAAAAAAGTTAATTTAAAGAAATAATACTACTTTTAAAGTTTAAGAAAAATTTTACTTCAGAGTTCAAAGTTTTGGTTACCCATGTGAAAATCGAAATATATATGAACACACATGATCATACATTGACTTGTATATGATCATGCATGGGCATACATTGTCATATACGTATATGCATAGTTCAATGTATGACCATACATGATCTCATATATTTCCATATATCTTTGGATCCGAAATTTGAGGGTATATGATCGTACATGTTCATATATGACCATAAATGCTCACATATGATTCATGTATGTTCATATATGGCCATATAGCTCGATATATATATATATTAGGCTGGGTCGATTTGTGGGGAGGCAAAAAAATCCCATGGCTCAGGGAAAATCGTATTCTAGGGATCAAAATAAGAAACTTTGCCGAAGGAACCATAATTCTAAAACGAATTCTACTACCCCCAACTGTTGACTTTTGTCCCGTAGGGTCAAGTTTTGAAAAATCACACTTTGACCCATTTAGAGTGCCCCAATCGAGTCCAAATGTATGACCGACCCCCACTAACTTTGGAGGGCCGATCCACCCATGCCAGTGGCACACCCCCTGGAACTCCCCTGGGGGGTTCCCCATACAAACATTTTAAAAAATCACCATTTTTGGCACTTTATTTTATTATTTTTTATTTATTTTTATTATTTTATTTATTTTTTCTCCTTAGAAATTTATTTAGTCAGAACATATGTAAATGAAAAAATTAATTTAACTTAGTAATAGAAAAGAAAAAATAAAAAATTACTGTTTGAAGTCTTTTTTGCTTTCAAGTCTGGGCAATTTCGCACGGCTCTCTAATGTCGTCGCCATAACAGCCTCTACATTTTCCGGTATAACTCGTTTGGAAACGCTAGCTAGCAATTGAACGTGTCGTTCTGTTTCTTGTATGTGTGATGGAATTTTTGGATCATTAAACGGTGGATCATCTTGATTTAAATATTCTTTCAAAGTATCGTATGGAATGCTTCGCGTGAATGGTGATTCAAATACGTCATTTATGTCATTCATATTGATCATTTCCGTGTAACTTGTGAAATAAAAGTTTATATCTGGTTTTTTATAAGCTCTAAGTCCCGTTGGGTCGTCAACATCGGTTCGATAGCGTAGAATTATCTTGATAGCACACTCGCGCTTTTCTTTGCTATCATCAAACAACATTGATAACAAGATATTTTCCGAATGCGCATAATATGAATTATCTGTAATTACTTTATTGACAATTTTGCGTAAACGAGGTTCTAGAAATCTTGACCAACTAATGAATTTGAAAAATAATCTACTACCGTTCACGACAGAGCTGTAATACTTGATATTGAAGTACATTGGCACATAACATGTAATTATAAATTCAACCAGTATTCTTAAATTTGCATCTGGATTTTCCGTTGTCACATATAATCGTAATAGTCTAGCGGCCTTGGTGAGCCACCGAGAATGTACAATTTTCCCTGGTTTGATGTTTGCCAGATCCACTGAAACCACGCCGCTAGAAATTGCATGGGCCATGTCGTATAAGTACTTGGAATCGTTGGAAAATTCAATTTTTTCTGGAGCAGGAGGCATATTTTTCAACTCAATTTTCTGAAAGCCGTCCACCACCTGAAAATATATAAAAATAAAACAATTAAAAACGGTTGACAATTATAATAAATGAGTGATAGCAATAACTTACCGGAAGAGTTTCACAAGTTTCGATTTGACGGCTCAATTTTCCGGTTGCCGATCTTGGTCCAGTGCTTGTTGATTTATCCAAAGCTTCAAACAAATGCCGAAACGGAAGTTCGTTGAAGTGTAGAAGGCAAACGAACCAATGCAATGGTCTTTTTAACAGCAATTCGAATCGTCGTATAATTCCACCGTTTGGGCCAGTGTTTGTTGGCTCACCGTCAGTGCATATGCCAATTAATGCATCCAGTGATATATTTTTATCGTTGAAAAAATCATTTAATTTGGTTGTTTTGTATTCAGCGGTTTCATGTTCCAGTCTTACGTAACCAATCAATTCAGAATTCGGTTCTCTCAAAATAACAAGATGAGGTTCTTTTACCATTCTAGTATGATACTTCTCATCAATTGTATCTCTCGTTAAAGTATCATCTTTTCTGCCATCGAATGAAAATGCTAACAAATTGGTATCATCTAACCGTTTGCGAAGCACTTCTTGTCTGCATTTCTCTTTTTCTCGGCGAACTTTCGATTTATCCATGATGAGAGGTTTGCCATGGATATCTTTCATTTTAAAATCTTGGAAAAGAGCTGTTCCCATTGCTGATGCTACTCTATCAGGCACGCCAAATCTGTCACATACCAAGGCAAAGTTAAAACAATCGTATCTCTGTGTGTATTGTGAACTTGTGCTTATATCCAAATCTTCTTGAACCGGTGGCGGTGCGTATGTTGAATCATCGGGATCTTGGTATGTTGGCATTGATGACATAGACGTTGCTCCTTGCTCTTCAATTTCCATCGCAAATCCATCCATTGTTAGACTTCTCTGATTATGTTGATCGTGCATAAACTCTTTGAGGCGTTCGGGAACCAAACCGCATGCACATGGAGCTGCCTTCAAATCGCATTTACATGTTCCAATGAAAAAAATTGTTTCCAGAGATTTTACATACTCTGTAAATTGTTGGGGTTTGTTTCTTCTCTTGATTTGCTCTTGATATTTGTCAAGCAATCTATTCAATTTATTACATACACTTTTTTTCAGCATTATTTCCATACCAAGTTTTTCCCAAATTCCAATCAACTTATCTTGTACTTGAATAGTGAATGCTTTATAGGACAACTTTTTTTGTTCGCTCAAGTAAAAATAATATCTCAAGATATCCAGATGGGTTGGTAAATTAAGATCAGTCAAATCAGTAGACACACCAAAAACAGTAACATCATGCCTGGGTATATGACTCATTGGGTTTTCGATAGTTGTTGATGTTGTTATTGCTTCATCTTGCGGTGTAGAGGATGGTGGATTCATTGTAAACTTCTTGATTTGGAATGATTTTTTTTTTAATATTTTTTTATCTCAAATTAGCACTTCACACTTCGAGTTCTTCACAACGACTTAATGCATTCACAAAAACTGTTGGTTATATATGGTCTAGGAGACGAGGTAATAAGAATGAAATGGTAATTTCAATTCTACCTGTAACCGATTTTGTTGTCAAAACTGCCCATAAAGTACTTACATGTAAATTAAACGTTAATCTGACTACAAATTCTGTTAAGCAAGTGCGCCTTTTATTACTTCTGGAAAATCCTTTATGATAATTTTATGCTCAATTCTACCTGTAACCGATTTTGTTGTCAAAACTGCCCATAAAGTACTTACATGTAAATTAAACGTTAATCTGACCACAAGTTCTGTTAAGCAAGTGCGCCTTTTATTACTTCTGGAAAATCCTTTATGATAATTTTATGCTCAATTCTACCTGTAACCGATTTAGCTTAAGTAAGTTTACGACACGCAGCTGTGTCTTTTGGTGGCTTAAAAAACCCATACAACCTATTTTACGACCTGCAACAGAACGACACGTTCAATTGCTAGCTAGCGTTTCCAAACGAGTTATACCGGAAAATGTAGAGGCTGTTATGGTGACGACATTAGAGAGCCGTGCGAAATTGCCCAGACTTGAAAGCAAAAAAGACTTCAAACAGTAATTTTTTTTATTTTCTTTTCTATTACTAAGTTAAATTAATTTTTTCATTTACATATGTTCTGACTAAATAAATTTCTAAAGAGAAAAAATAAATAAAATAATAAAAATAAATAAAATAAATAAAAAATAATAAAATAAAGTGCCAAAAATGGTGATTTTTTAAAATGTTTGTATGGGGAACCCCCCAAGGGAGTTCCAGGGGGTGTGCCACTGGCATGGGTGGATCGGCCCTCCAAATAGACAGTTTTTTTATTTTTTAGTACAATTTTTTTTGCTAATTTCAGCAGATTGATTTTAAATTACAGTTTACAGCAATTTACTGAAATTTAGTAGCTGCAACTAATATTTATACTAATTTCATTGTCATAGGAGGGGGAAATTGACCCCTTGTGACATGTCACAAGACAAATCCCAGGACAGGTCCCTGAACTTTGTTTTTTATGAGAGTTCAGTAACCCGTCCTAGGATTTGTCTTGTGACATGTCACAAGGGGTCAATTTCCCCCTCCTATGACAACGCCATGTAAAAGTGACCAGTATATTTCATATAAAGGGGCCAGTTCGGTGACAGTTTGTTAAAATTTCCCGTAGGGCACTTATGTTTGTAAAGCCCAGTATTTTGTTCAAAAGAACAAAAAAATTTCGCTCTATGTTTGGAGATCAAAAAATATAATAAAAACATTAAAATGCACAAATTTTTTATGGTCTATAAAAAGTTTCAATCATAATTAACCCAAATGACATTTTTTGCAATTTCGCAACAATTCCACGCAAGTGAAAAATCATTTTTTTTTTGTATGGAGTTTGACAGCTTTTTTTGCAAAAGTACAAACAAAATACCGGGCTTTAAGGTTAAAATTATTGCAACGACATCTCTTTTTATTATCTCAGATAGTTATGTTACGGTCCACGTACATGAAAACATAACTGTTGAGTTTCTCGATATTTATCTATGAAATTACTATACATAATACATATATAGTTGGCTTAGTCGGCAAACCTGTCAAGTCCGTTTTTTTTTTAATTTTTCAGGAGAGACAAAAAAAAAGTTTGCAGACTTATAGGCTCTTTTTGGACTTAGCATATTTGCTCTTTATAATTTTCTATTTTAAATGTGGACTTACCAGATTTTCTTTCAACTTTGTGGACTTAGCAGATTTTCTTTTTTTTATTTTATTTTATTTTTATTTATGTCAGCAGAATCCATCACAATCGCCTAATAAAATTTATAAATTAACAATATTTTTCTTGAAAAAATTTATAAGTAATAGTTACCCAGCCAACATTTTTCTGAGCGCTCAGAAATTATGACTCATAAAAGACTCTGAAATACGAACATTTTCAGAGTGCTCAAATCGTAGAGTCACAAATGAAACATAATAGACTGTTATTTATGAGTGTATTCAAAATTTTTTCAATGCTCATAAATGTCACAAATGACTCATAAATGGCTCAGAAAATTCAAAATTTTCCAGCAATGCTCATAATTTGGAGTCTTTTATGAGTCATAAAAGTGCGCTCAAAAGAGTCTTCATCGGTGAAGAAAAACACCCTCATATACATATCTATGATTTCAGAAGGTCTAAGGGCTCTTTTATGAGTCTTTTCGAACTCCAATTGTACACTGGGTACCTTAAAAGTTAAAATAAGTAAATAATTATTTATGTTTTGTCTTTTTAAATAAACAAAAGTCGCATTTAATTCTATTGAAGAAATTTGTTGAAACAAAATGTGTGTTGTTTTCAGCTGGGCTTAGCATGTGGTTTTCGATGTTTTGTTTGTTTTTTTGGACTTGAATGATTTGCTTATCACTGCATAAAAACAAGAAAAAACAACATAACGGCATTTTTTTTTTTTGTAAATGATGTGTTTTGAGTTACACTAGCATACTACATCAAAAACTCAATTTGCATAAAAATTGGACTTGACAGGTTTGCCGACTAAGCCAAAGATATACCTTATGTACAAGATGACCTTATATGTTATTTGTGTACTACAAAAAAACATACTTATATAAATACTTTAAAATAACAAGTGCGAATACTTTTAATAGTCTCAATATTTCGTTTTTCCAAGTTGGACTTTACTACCGACATACAAACACAATACGAATACGAGCACAGACAGGTTTTCGTCTTATTATTTTTTCAAACACACAAAACACATAACGTGTTCAACATTTCAAGCCATCATATGAGAAGTATGACAAATTATTTGCAAAAAAAAAAATCGCCATAAAGTTGAAATTATATACAAAAATTATATGATACATTGAACTGTTTTCAGTTTCAGTGTTTCCAAGGCATTTTTTTTACAAATCCCCAAAAATTGTTAAATAAAGAAAAGACTTACTGTGTTATTCAAAAACTTTTAAAATTGCCCAGGTAGAAAATTACAAAGGGGCCAGCACTGGCAAAGCACCGAAATGGGTGGTATGAGTGCTTGTTAACAGCGCTTTCCCAACGCCCAAATGATAACACCGTTCCACGGTGGTGCCAATGCTTTACCAAGCCCTGGGAAATCACCCATAAACATAAAAAGCAAATGCTTTGCCAACGCGCAAATAAAAAAATTAAAGTGCTTTCCTGAAACCCAAATGATAACACCGATCTATTTAATGCTTTGCAAAGTATTGAGATACCAAGAAACATAAAAACCAAATTATGAGCCCTCATCACTGAAGAATTTTAAATTACTCTAAAAATAGACGATTCTTGGAGTTACTGTATTCTGTAGTCAAAAATTATTTAAATATTCACTCTTTTGGAGTTTCTTTTTCAAAAACAAAATAATGTTATAGGAAAACAAGCGCTGGGAATTCACCCTTTTAAAGAGTTGGGAAGGCGTCCAAATTTAATGCTTTGCCAGTACTTTTTTTGTAAGACCGCGGTCTACTTGCGCTTTGCCAGTGCTTCTTTTTTGTTACCACACATAATTTCCACCTGGGTGCCTAATTACAGATTTTTAAGCTAATTTGGAAAAAAGAATATTCACAAATGATTAATAAAGAAAAATTTTTTAAACGCTTAAACCAGGGTGTAGCCTAAAATATCTGTTTTATAAAGTTTGGAAAAAGAAAACCACTGTAAAAAACTAAAAAAAGTGAATTTACAATGATTAAATGAATTGTTTAAGGGTCATCCACCCAAGAATAGATTGAATACAACATTTTGCATTCAACCGAAACAAAAAAACTGCAAAAATTCCAAGACTAAACTCTTTTTTCGAAAATTTTCCCAAATTTGCATGAAAATAAATTAAAAACAAATTCAATAAAATAGTGATGTATTTATAATGAAACCATACCCGATATTCGAATACTTTCAATATTCGTAATATAAAAAATTCTTTAACACAGTTTGTTCCCATTATTACTTCTCAGTAATATTTAAAAATCGTTTTTTAATATGTTTTGATTTGTTATAAAACATTTTAATTTCCATAATTTACAAACCAATATATTTACCTACAATTACACTGTGGAACAAATTCAGGTTAGCAAAAGTTAGGTCGATTCTGAGAGTGAGGGGTGAAAATAGAGGCTAAATTAGAAGACCCGTATCGCGGCGTTTGTTTATGTTAGTTCGAATTTTTTTTTAATCGACCTTCGAACTTTGCAGTCAAATGCCGATTTTCAGCATATTGTTTTTGGCTATAACTCGTCGACTAATTTATATTTTTTAAATCTGTAAAAGCCAAATTATTGCTAGAGACCTGTGCAACAATTAAAATTTTTTAAAATATTGATTTAGAAAATTGTTGTGGTGCTTATGAAGCAAAATGTTGGAAAAATTATTTTTTTTTCATTCTTTTTGAAAATATTTTCCACAAAACTAAGTCTTTTTTGCTTTCTGTTTCAAAAAAATATAATTTTGAAATATTAGTTAGGAAAAGTTTTAAGTAAAAAAATTAAATAAATTAAATTAATGATTTGGCCAGTTGCCGTTTAGCAGGCGGCTGTGGATTAACATCACTGCTCTCTCTAATATCTTGGTCACCGTCATCATCATCAGAAAGGTCGATAATTTCGTCCAACAGATATTCTGGAATTTCATGTTTGTTTGTCTTCCCCTTCTTCCTCTTTTTCCTCGTCTTCCTCTTCTTCAAATGTGTTTTTATACCACCAACAAATTTCAGCGAGTATTGCATGTGGAGATTTCTTTCCTCTGTACCTGAAACGAAAATAGTTTTTAATCGTTAACATGTTTAAATTGTGCACTCTGACAAAGATATTAGAAAAATCTAGGAATTCAAAATATGCACACTCTATAGTTACCTTATTTCAAATGGAAGCGCAGTTTGGTGATAACGTTCGCCTTGCTCATCAGATTCAGTTGGCAACTGTTGAGCAAGTTGATCAAGATGCTGATGCAAGAGATGAATTTTGTACGACATATTAACCCCAATTTCATCGAAAGCTGCCAACATGTTTACAACAGATTGCCTGTAGTTGTCTTTGCGTTCTTTACCCAAAAGTCCTTTAATGACTGCTTTCAATGCCAGCCATGCATTTAATTCTCGGTCTGTCAGAACTTGGTAAAAATCTTGACGACTCATTAGTTTCCGTATGTCGGGACCATTAACAACCCCTTCCTGAATTTTGGCGTTACTTGTCTTTTAAGCGGTTGAATACTACTGGTCTTTTTGCGATACATTTCGAAAAATTTTTAGCAATGCCAAGTTTAATGTGGAGCAACGGCAACAAAATTTTCATTTCAGGAACAAGACTTTCGTATAGCCTATTGTCTTTAGGCCATTTTCGTCCAATGCGACTATTCCAGTTATGCTGTTTGTACTGGTTTCTTCCTTTAATACCTTCTCCGTATCGTGAATCCCAATCGCACAAAAAACACGGATATTTTGGACGCCCAGATGCTGTTAAGCCTGTAATCAATGAAACTATTTTGAGGTCGCAGCAAATGCGCCACTGGTGTTCGTTATATTTGACTACTTCCGAATGTGTTTCCAATTATCGAAATTTTCACTAGTGTCAGTGCTATACGCAATCGAAACAGAAGGCATTCTATTTGTCTTGTGCAAAAGCACAACTTTTAAGCTGATTAGTGAACTATCGATGAATAAACGCCAATCATCTTTTTTATAGGTTAACCCAATCGTCTGCATTAACTTTTCAATATCGTTGCAATAAGCGAAATTTTTTGCATCATTCACATTGAAGAACTTTTCTAACTCTTTTTGGCGTTTTCGATATGCTGTTACTTTGGTACCTTTCGCCAGCAAATTATTTCCTTTCAAAAATGAAGCCAGTAGTTCTGATTTTGGAAGCCAGTAGATTGGTTTTGTGGGACTAGGATTGGGTCCTTTGATGTTTCAGAGGATGTACCTTCACCAGGGTCGTATTCTGAGAAGAAATCCATGGATGTAGCAGCGGCGGTTGTAGTACTGATATCTGTTTGAAGATCAATACTTCGTAATGTTGGTACTGGAACGAATTCTGAGTGCGGTAATGGTAATTGGACACTTGGCACTGTTACATAAGTTTTATTCTTTGCTTTCCTTCTATTCAAAGTTTTATGGTAGTTGATACATCCATAGCAATTTTCTTCTTGATGCGGGCTGTTGTCTA
This sequence comes from Leucophora obtusa, assembly GCA_949987735.1. Lineage (NCBI taxonomy): Eukaryota > Metazoa > Arthropoda > Insecta > Diptera > Anthomyiidae > Leucophora > Leucophora obtusa. The sequence goes on along the minus strand of OX465295.1, from coordinate 116,173,070 downwards.
ACCACATCATTGGTATACCAAAAGGCATAGCCTTCTTATTTCCACTTTTCCATTGCATAAGAGTTGCATAGCAATTAAAGCAAACTTTTTTAGGGGCATAGTTTACGTCAGTGATAAACTCTTGCGAGAAATATTGTTTATAGGCTTCCAAAAAAAAATCACTCGCATTGACACATTTTTCATCGCTTGCTATGAAACGTCCACAAACATTACAAAAATGGTCCATTTTACATTTTGGTTCCGACATTTTTAATACAATATATATTATACAATGTTTTTTTTTTGTTATTTTTATGAAACCGATACACTTAACTCAAATCACTCACAAAATGAAATAAGTTCCAAAAAAATTAATAGCGAATTTTATCACGACCGAGCTAAAATTAAAAGACATCAGCTTCGGCTGAGTTCCGAGTCTTAACTGAATCTTTATTTTTGAAATTAGTTCGCTTGCACGAAATAAAAACAAATCGCTGCCTGTGCGGTGGTTGATAACAAAAAAGTTGTTTTGTTGGTATAAAAACACCTTTGAAGAAGAGGAAGACGAGGAAAAAGAGGAAGAATGGGAAGACAAAGAAGAAACTGAGAAGCATATTATAGATCAAACAGAAAGCAAAAAAGACTTAGTTTTGTGGAAAAGCATGAAAAAAAATAATTTTTCCAACATTTTTCTTCATAAGCACCACAAAAATTTTCTAAATCAATTTTTTAAAAAATTTTAATTGCTGCACAGGTCTCTAGCAATAATTTGGCTTTTACAGATTTAAACAATATCAATTAGTCGACGAGTTATAGCCAAAAAACCATATAAACAATATGCTGAAATTCGGCATTGTACTGCAAACTTCGAAGGTCGATTAAAAAAAAATTCGAACTAACATAAACCAAACGCCGCGATTTTCACCCCTCATTCTCAGAATCGACCTAACTTTTGCTAACCTGAATTTGTTGCACAGTGTTATGAAACACCAGCTATATAACAAAAAAGTCAAAATTTCGTAAACAAATGTTGATCCGATTTTCTTTAATAAAAAAAAATGGTCTCAAAATACAAGTCAGGAAAGTGATTTAATTCAATGCATTCTTTGTACTTTTTAGTTCATTAACACTGTAAATTATTATTCATGCAACAAAAAATTCTAATAAAAAAACAATTCTAACGTTATCAAAGAAAATTGTAAATGCTTAAACAGTCGTAGGCGACTAAAATATCAATATTTTTTTAAAGATTTGCAATGGATAAGCAGCTAATTAATAAATGTCTGCATTTGAAAAAGTAAAAAAATTAAAACAAAAGAATTTTATTTTTATTTCAAATCGAATTATTACAATACAAAAACTGCTTTTGACAAATATGGTCAAATGAACATACAAAAAAAACTATCATTGTATTTTTCTTAAATGATGACAATTGAGGTCATTCGCAATAAATTCTGAAATACATACAAATTTATTGCAACGAAAATATGTGTGTATGTTCTTAACAAATTTGTATTTTCAAAATAAAATGAAAATTTTAATTATATACTCAAGAGCATCCAGTTTTTGTTTAACCATTTAACTATACATATGTATGAATATTTTTTGTTAGTTAATATTCACTTTTGGATACACTGAAATGTTTTAAAAATTTGATGAGTTTATTAATAAAGCAAAATTAAACTCACATAACCGCAATGTTTGTAAATTTTTAAAAATAATTCACAGTGCGTTCTATATATAAAACAATTTGCAGTTAAAATTTTAACTAATGTTGTACATATTTATCACAAGTAAAATTGGTTTTATTATATCCGGTAAAATTTAGATTTGAAAATTTATAGGATGTAGGTTATCTTGTCGTCTTATTTAATTCGCATAATTAGACGTATTTTTCTCAGTTTTGAAGTTTTCACCAAGTTTGAAAATTATTTATAAGAGAATGTTTGTCACATTGAATATCATCCCAGCAAAACTTTCTATTACCTGGTAATAAGGTTTGTAAGAAGAAATTAAGGTATGTAACCTCTTACTTTGCTATTCCAACAGCTATTATTTTAACAAGGGCATGTCATTGGAGGTATGTACTTTCCAAAAGAGGGCTAGGTAACAACATAAGAACATGTTACTTTAATGTTACATGTTAGGAGTTACGTAACCACTTAGATAACCGATACTGAGCACAATACTACTTACATATCAGCTTAAAGTAAGGCCAAAAAAATGTGTTACAAACAGGTCTGAAATAACACATTAAAATTATGCGCTTACTTACTGTATAAAAATATAAAATATGTACTTACTTCTTACAAAAAAAATTAAAATAAGTTGTTATCGTGTTGGTTTTTTATAAATGCTAAAACGAAGCATATTCATATTTAATTAATATTTACTCAGATTAATATAAAGTTAACAAAAAACATAAAAAATATTTCAGTCAATATGTATAAAACATATAAATTATTTGTATCGAATATTTTAAATAGAAAATAACACTCATGTATCGCATTACAAATAACTCCTTATTTTGAGGTATTTGAATACACCATCGGTAATAAGTGGCTATTTCTATTAAGTGATCACGTATCACATTAAAAGTAACTCCTTATTTTACGGTTTTAAAATATCCCATCTGTAATAAGTCGCTGCTATTATTTAGAACTCATGTTGTGTATTACAAGTAACTCTTTTCTTTGAGGTGTTTAAATATATCATTGGTAATAAGTTGCTATTACTACCCAGTAGTTATGCAGCACATTATACGTAAGACATTACATTTTAGTTATGAAATAATGCAATGGTAAGGGGTATGGTATTACCAGGTTCTGTATTACCAGGTTCTGTAATACCAACATATTACCAAGGTTTTGCTGGGATATTTATAAAAACAGTGAGATGTTTATTTTTAAAAAAGAAATTTAAACCAAAAAATGCACGAAAATAAAATAAATCAAAAGCGTTTTTAAAAAGTATGGCTGTCTAATCACAGACATACTGGTATTTGGCCAAAGACCGATGCCTTCAATTAAAAAAAATTTTTCTAAATCAGATTTATTGTTTGGGGAATTAAAAGGGCAGATATTGAAAACAATTATATGCATAGTAGTAAGTACACTGAGAGAATTATCTGCATAATATTTATAAATTTTTACATTAATTCAATTAAAAATAATTGTTAATTCAATTAAGTTTCGCTGGAATTCGTCTATTGAAACTTTTCATTGCATTAATGCAGTTTATCATATAATTTTCGAAAAATTTTCATATTAAAAATTTCATACAGCATATAAAAATATTTAATTAAAAATAATTTCAAAAAAGTAATGAAGGTTTTTCATAAAATTTAAGAAATTTTTCATTCACTTTATGCTTCATTAGTTTAATGAAAAATTAAAACTCGTCCAAGAAAATTATCTCTGTGTATTTATCAATTTATTTTTGAAACTTAAGAGGGGTAAATACTGTGAGAACAGCATTTTAAAGGGCATATTTGAACGGTTGTCAAAAATTAACAATATTTTTAATATTTTATTTTTTTATTTAAAAATAATGTTATTGTAGTATTTTTAAAAAATATCAGTTTTAAATTTCCCCAGCCAAAATCGCCAGAGTTGCCACTTCATTACTAGCCTTTTTTAAAAAGGCAAAATCGGCTGCCACTGTGCAGACTTCATTATCGGAAAATAAATATGTAAAGTGATTCTTAATGCCAGATAAATTCTCTAGTCCTTATCGTGGACCGATTTTTATTTTTTAAATTTTTTTTAACAAAGTTGCCACATAAACTTAAAAAATTAAAAAAGGCAAGAAAAAATAATTTTAAAATTTACTTGACTGAAATTTAAAAATAGGGCCACGATAAGGACTACAGATTTTTGTTGACTACGAAAGAAAAAAACCACATCGGTATCAGTTTACCCGCTTTGGCTGGAATTAAAGTTCAAAAATTAATATGCTACCGGTCCCGAACGGGTTAAGATTTTTTAAAAATTTTAATTTAATATTTTTTTCTATTACTAAACTCTACATAAAATTTTTGATTTTTTGAATTTTATTCATCACACAATTTTTGAGACTAATTTAAACAAAAATTTTATTTTTCCTTAAATTTTGCTGTAAGAAAAAATGTCGGTTGACACTGTTAAAAATAGCTCGCAAAAGAACACTATCAAAGCCTGCTATATGAAATTATACACAGGTATTGTAGAACTGCAACACTACTGATTAAAAAAATTTGTTAGAAAAAAAAAATAAAAAATATAACAGGAGTTATAGGCAAATAACAACAAAGTTGCTTGTAGGCAACTTTGGGGTCGAAAGGGTTAAAGTTTAAAATTAATTTTACCCTAAGAAAACAGCAAAATTTCTAAAAATCGTGTAGGAATAATATTTATATCTCCTAGTTTTCTACATGTGCATCAAATTTGGGACAAATCAGTTAAAGGGTAGTTGATATACTAACCCTAATATTCCTAAAAACGATGACAGATAAAGTATTATACATTTCATTTCGGTCAAAATGCTATAATTTTGTACATTTTTTAATTTGTTTTGTATTTGTTTCTTATTTTTTAAACACACTGATTACTTTTGTAGCTAATATAAAGCCATCAATACCTGCCTCATATGACGTGCCTTCGCCCACAATCGGGAAATCGTCATTGGCTTTTCTTTAAAGAGTGCGTCCAATTCTTGCATCTTTGGATGTAGTTTATTCTTTTTGTTCTGCTGTATTATGGGAAATAAAATTTCTAATAAAGACAATGAAATAAAAACGCTCCCAAAAATTTTTGTTAACAAATTTAATGCATAGAATATTACTTCGTGACTAAAATATATTTTACAAAAAAACATGTGGACATTTTATTTGTCCGAATATTTTATTCATATTTTCTGAGCATACTCTATCCAAAAAAAATATAAAAAATTCGAAAACAAAATTTTTCCTAGAGTCGATACCCCCCTTAACCCTCATCGGTCCCCTGTATGTGCACGCATACAATTTTGATCTTTAACCTTGAATAAAATAAAAACGGTTTAGCGGAATGACCTTGTATTTTGCAAAGTAGAATTATTTTGCCTGAACAACCAAAAAAAGCCGTTTTTTTAATTTGTACCCTTACTGTATTTGCCTGTGCAGTTATAATTACGAATCGGTCCCTGTGTATGTGCGCATAAACAGGTACCTGGAATTGCCGCTTATTTTTGTGTGTGGATTTATAGCACGCTCTTATTTTTTCGTTTTATGAAATTCAGTTTGTTCTGGAACACACATAAGAGAAGTTTGTTTGCGCATTTATTTGAATTTTGGTTGTGTTTCGAAGTATTTGATAAAAAATGGATAGAGTTTTACGTGAAAGAAGGCAGAAATGGATTTTGATTTGGAAAGCGAAGCGGGCGAATCTCCGTGCAATAGTGACGTTGATTTTGCATTATCAGACGAGGAGAATGATGAAAGTGAAGTTAGCGTGCATTCGGATGAAGACGACATTGAGCCACTTGAGCAAAATTTAGCAGAAGAAAATGCAGCAAATCCTGAAAATAAATATTTTTCAAAAAATAAGAAAATTGAATATTCATCGCAACCATTTGAAATAAATCGAAGAAATTCATTTCGACGAGCAGAAAATTTCACTTCAGGTAAAAACCTACCCTCTTATGGGTTATGGGTTCATGTTCATTATATGTTTCATTTTTGTTATAATTCAGGTCCAAAAGCATTAGCAGCTGCTAATATAGTTGATGTTTCGTCTGCATTTCACATGTTATATGGTGTGCGAAAGTACAAAGACGAATGGGAAAACATTGATTTGGACACTCTGCACGCATACTTTGGATTGTTGCTGCTTTCTGGTGTGTATCGGTCATACGGTGAATGTGTCACTAAACTGTGGAATGAAGAAACTGGTCGGCCAGTATTTAGAGCAACAATGTCTTTGAAAATGTTCAAGCGTATCCATGGTTGCATTCGATTTGATGACCGCGAACAATGTATGGCCAACACTGCATCTACAAGTACTTCTGTTCGTGACAAATTGGCACCGATTCGAAATGCATACACCTAAAAAAAAAAGTCAGTAAAGTCAGCAAAAAATGTTGCTGTGTCAGCAAATTTTTAGTCAGGAGCGTGCTTGCAAAAAAGTTGGTAATTTCAGCAAAAGGTTTGCTGAAAATCAGAGAGCTGATTTTTACCAAAAAAATAGTAATCTTCAGCAAAAGTTTTGCTAACACTTAGTCGACTGCAAATGAAAAAAAATCCTTGCTAAAATCACTAAACTTTTTGCTGAATATTAGTAGACTGAAAAAAACTCAAAAAACTTGTAGCGAAATTTTACTTTAGTTAATTTATTTGCTGAAAATTTAAATATAGAATATGTGTAGAGTTGTTTTTCTTTTTTTTGTCATTTCCGTTTCCAGACAAGCTGCGACATCTACATCTTGTCTATCTGGTTGTCGTCCACGCTATGCATGCAGTTCTCAGCACAATTTTTGCAGCAAAATAAATTAGTAAAATATTAGTTCAAAATTAGTTTAGTGCTAAAAAATATAACTAAAATTTTTTCTGAAAACGGAATTTCAGCAAAAAAAATTGCTGAAAACTAGTACACTTGATATACAAGACGTTTTACTAATTTTTCTACTAACTTATTTTTTTGAGTGTACGATAAATGGAACCATAATTTGAAATCTGTATACACACCAGGAAAAAACATTACCGTAGATGAACAGTTAGTTCCGTATCGTGGGCGATGTCCGTTTCGTTAGTATATTCCACCGAAGCCGTCGAAATATGACATCAAAATTTGGGTGCTATGCGACTCAAAAAGCTGGTATGCATACAACACACAAATTTATGTTGGTCGGAATCGTAATGCCACTCCTGAACGCAATCTCTGACGGCGTGTTGTTTTGGATTTGGTGGAAGGACTTTCTGACAGAAATGTAACGTGTGACAACTTTTTCACTTCGTATGAATTGGCAGAAGATTTGCATAAGAATCGCATGACTATTTTGGGAACAATAAGAAAAAATAGGACTGAAATTCCTTCAGTTCTACTCGACATGCGTCAAAAGCCAGTTTATCATACAGAAGTTGTATATGAATATGAATTGCAAGCAGTTATGTTGTCATATGTTCCTCGCCGGTACCGATTTGTGACATTGCTCAGTACATACCACAATGTTGTCAGCATAAATGAGAATAGTGAACAGAAGAAACCTAACATCATTGAAGACTACAACAAAACCAAGAGTGGAGTTGATACTATGGATCAAATGGTGGCTACGTACACATGCAAGCGAAAAGTCAATCGGTGGCCAATGGCAGTATTTTGTGACATGCTTGATGTTATTGCGTTGAATGCATTCGTGACGTTCATTGCATTGTTCCCGAATTGGAAAAATTCTAAAACGAACCATAATATTCGTCGTCGCCTTTTTATCGAGGAGCTTGGATTGAATCTCGTTGAAAAACAGATCACTAAACGTAAAAAACAACCTCAAACTAATGATGCTTCCAGTGTTATTCAAAGAATTCGGGAGATTCGCCATTTACCAAGTATTACATCAAAACGAGGCCGATGCTACATCTGCATATATAAAAATAACAAAAATCTTTTTGCTACACGCTGTGAAAAGTGTAGAAATTTCATTTGTGCTGAACATAATTTCAATTTATGCGAAAAATGTACAAATAATTGACAAAAGTTAAAAATTCAATTTTTTTTCTAATATATGTAATATTCTAATTTTAATTTCATTCCAAATCTACCTTTATGAAGTTCAAATGTATTAATATGATAGTAAACAATATAATAAACATAAAAAATAACAAAACATAAATGGTTGTTAATTTTTTTTAGCTTTTTTACAATTAAAAATATATGGGACCGATTAGATGTATTTCTCGAGGGACCGATGAGGGTTAAGTGTACTATTCACACCACTTATGTAAACTTTTGAAACAATTTTTAAATTTGGATGTTCTTAAAATGAGTACCACCTATCTCAATCCCATATAATGCTCAAAACACTTTAAAATCTTAAAATTTCGTAAAAAAAATCATTTACAAATTAGATTACCACAATAATATACTGGCCCTTAATTTTTTTTATATGTCAGCAATGCTATAACTTCTTTTACACAATGCCTTGTATTCTTCTAACAATAATAATCAGTACGAGTATTGATTTTTAATAGAAATTTATAATAGAAAACCGTCTATTATTACCTAAATAGAAAAGCAATGGTAAAAATGTAAATAAATTGATTTGTAGATGGTATTGTAACATTTACATATTATATTAAACACTGGATAGATACTCGTGTTGTTTTTGATATGTAGATTTATACTACGCTCAAAAAAAATGTTGGTAGAAGTGAACAAAAACAATAATTTGTGCAGCAAAAAACAAAAAGCACAAGTTGCATACATACACCCAGAAAACAGATTCGGTGCTCACAACCTCATTTGTTGCCAATCGAATGGTTCAGTTGCATTAAATGAATTTTTCGGTTGCGGCTACCGAATTATTCTTGATACAACGGAATTTCAGTTGCCACAGTTAAAATAGTCCTGTCCCAATTGGTTTTCTGTTGCCACAACTGAAAAATTCGGCTAACACAACCGAACCATGCGATTGGCTAAAAATGCGGTTATCAGAACTGAATCTGTTTTCTGGGTGCATAAAAACAATTTTTCCAAGCATGTTTTATCATACTCATTCCATGCTACTCTTACGTACTCAACTGGTACTCTTTTTTTTTTTTTGTTCACAAGCTGTCCCCAACTCGATTTAAAACCAAAGAGTAAATATTCCCTTAATAAAGGGAATTTTTGTATGAAATTGCAGAAATTTGGTTTGAATGTACAGAAATTGGTTTAATGTGCAGAAATGTCAGAAACATGTGCTGCCATATAAAGTTTACCCATTTTTTGTGTTAAAAATGCCAGGTTCAGATGGAAATGAAAAAATCTCCAAAAATAAATAAAAAAAAAAAAATTGGTTATATCGGGTCAAAATTTTTACCACAGGTAAAACTTTTAATTGGGCTTGCAAAACAACTTTGTTTTTTTTTCGGTTGGGCCTATCTCTGGAGTTATTTCGGTTCAAAGTTTGAAGTTGGACTGGCTTATAACTGTGCGATTTTTGGTCGGATTTGGACAGTACACATACTATTGGAAAGGTATTTAAAATATCTTTCATGTGACATTAACAATTTTTATGTTAATTAACCCATTACGGCTCAATTTAAAATATAATTTGTAAGTAGGCCCTGTGCGAAATGGTTAAATAAATTCTAAACTAAATAAATTTGACAAATGGGTTTAAAATTTCTTTAAAAAATTTTGTTTTAATTTTTTAAATTTCATAGAAATTTGGAAACCTGAATTAGTTTAGATTTTATTTAGCCAGTTCGCACCCATCCTTATTAATATATTAGCTGTGTTTGCGCGGCAAACTATCAACGTTGGCTTATGTTAAGTGCGTTTTGTCGTGATCGGATAAGTATCTTCAGACTTATCCCAATTTCAATTTTCAACTTTGAAGCCCCGCGCACTCGAAAGTAGGCGTTTCCCACTAAAAATATTTATATTTTTGAACTCACAATAAAAATATCTACCTATGATAAAAATTTTGAACTCATCAGAGAGAGTTATGCCCGTAAACTGCACTTTAGCAAACATTTACTTTTCTTTAACTCTTAACTTATTTTAAAATAAACTAAGTTTAATGCTTACCCATAGTTATCCATGTCAAATTTATATGGAAATATCTGTAGTTAACGTTTTACCTTGATTACAATATGCGACTGTCAAAATCGGGATGGGATGAAACCAACGGGAAATGTTATATCGGTCAAAAACAAGTTATACGTGTCCCGGCGTTTCGCTGGGTCACCCCTAGGAATCGAGATATATCTTTTTTTGACATAACTCGAGAACCACTAGTCCGATTTTGCTCAAACAATTTTAAAAAAATTAAAAATTACAATTCCTTTAATCTGTTCATATAACGTTTTTCTATATACTCAACAGTTTTGCCGGTAAAAATAAATGTTTGTTACCGCTACCATAAAAATCAATAACCTTTTGTTTATTACTTTTTTTTTAATATTTTAGGCAAAAAATATTTTTTTCTTCATACAAAAAAAAGACCACCAAAGGTGACAATTTCCCCTATATGATAGTTACTTACTTCAAATCGTACCGGGACACGTATAACTTCTTTTTTACCGATATAACTTTCCCCGGTAGTTTGAACCCTTCCCGATCACTGACCCCTACCATTTGTCTCACAGTGTTATGTTGGAAATAAAGATATTCATCCTATGCCTTATTGGCCTTATAATAACTCGGCTTAATTAAATCCAAAACAGGCAAATTTTACCAAAAACCGGCAAATTTATACTTTTTTTTTTATAGGATTTCCAAAAATATACAGTTTGTACAGAACCGATCAGTATTGATGTAATCTTTTTTACATGGGCCGTTTCGAAAATTTTTGATAAATGGTTATATAACCCGATTCAAAATAAAATTATATAGTACACTAGAGATTTATCTGCATGTTATTAATGAATTTTTACATTAAATCAATGAAGTATCGGTGGATTTGTTCAGTGAAACTTTTCATTACACTAATTAAGTTTTTCATAAAATTTTAAGATATTTTTATATTATTTACTAAAAATTTCGTACACCTAATGATAAACTTTCGTTAAAAAAAAAGTTTCATAAAAGATATAAAGCTTTTTCATAACTTTTCATTCACCTTGTGAAGAAAACTTCATTAGTTTAATGAAAAATTTAATTAAAACTCGTCCAAGAAAATTCTCTGTATTATTACGTCGACGTGCCTACAAAAAGTGGTATGTGTATTTGAATATTGTTGTGTCTTTTTTACAATTTATTTTATTTTATTGTTTCGCTTCAACAATTTTTGACTAAATTAAAACTGATTACGACAGTAAGGACCATATTCCAACAAATAATACCATACTTGGGAATTTTTCATTACGATTGAAATTTCATTACCATTAGTTGATACTAATGTCAATGAAAAAAATTTCAGTACCATTTAATGGTAATAAAATATTTTTCATTAGAAAAGACATTACTAATGGTAATGAAATTACACTAATGTATAAAAAACCAATTACAATTGATTAAAAAACATTTATTTACAAAAAAATTCGGATAAATGAAAACGAACAACATGGCCAGCATTAACAACAAAAACCGGCATTAAAATAAAATAGATTCTATCTCACAACAGCTACGCCCAGCGATTTTTAAATGTCAAATTGTATGGAAAAAATCGCTGCTCTCTTAGTGTAGGCCCAGAATAAGAACGCAGTGATTTTTTCCATACATTTTGACATTTAAAAATCGCTGGGCGTAGCTGTTGTGAGATAGAATCTATTTTATTTTAATGGCGAATTTTTTTATTCTTCCATTTTTTCTTTCTCATACTCTCACCAATGTTGTCAACTCTATTGTTATTTTTGCTGGTGTTCACTACATTTTGTAATATCAAAGATTACAGCTAACAAAGGCAATCAATGGCTCTTCTGACTCTTTCTACTTTTTTGAAAAAAAAAAAAATAAAATTTTTAAATTATTCAAATTTTGTTTTCTTTGTTCAATTCATAAAAATTGTATCATCTTTCTTAGATTTGAAAATAATTTAAACAGAAAGTGATATTAATTTATGACCTACCCGGGTAAAAAATCTTAATACGGTGTCATATATAATTATATCTTATTTGATAAGTCCCCATATACAACGACATACAACTTGATCCGAAAAGTGGGTCATCTACTTGTGTCTAATTATATCAAATTAGATATTATTTGATATAGTTTGATCCGAGATTTGTCCATATCCAGGACATCAAATTACATCTAATTCGATATAAAAATATCTGATTTTATACAATTTTGTCTAATAGTAGGTACACTTTTTATGCATACCGGCTTTAAATTGATATTGAGATTTCTATAGCTTAAACAATTTCAAAGGCCCAAATTTTATAACATAAAATAAAAATCTAATCTAAATCGTTTGCATCATTTTTAATTTAATTTAATATGCAAAAAAATCACGTGAAAATTATTTGGCTGTGGATAAATTAACTCTTAATTTATATTAATTTGTACGAGATCATATAGAAAGTTATATAAAATTACAAGAAATATCTTTTTAGTATGACGATACATACAGTGTTATATAACTTAGTATCGAACCATATAATTAGGGTTTGCTGTTCGGTTTTAACCGAAACCGAAACCGCGGTTTTTTAAGCATCAAAACCGAAACCGAAAACCGACAAAAATAAGTCGGTTTTTAGCAAATACTTAAAGCAATTAAAATAATTAATTAAATTACATATTATTGAGCCTAGAATTTCGAAAAGGGTTCAGCTCTTATTTTACAAAATTCTGTATTTAATTGTAATGAACAATTTCTTCATTAAATATTACTTTAAAGATTTTTTGTTTTTACTACTATAGATAATATAAGCTGAGGATTATAATTTTATAAAAAAAATTGCACCAAAAGTCATGTAGTTTAAGAGATATTGAAACCGAAACCGCGGTTTTCAAATTTTTCGGTTTTTAGCAAACTCTACATATAATCATATCGGTCACTACATATATTTTGATTAGTTTTATATGGCTTATATCGTTATATATGGAGTCAGATTTGGGGATATGTAATAACATCAATTACCGTACAACAAATTCATTGAAAAAATAATATCAGATGTTTTTGTATATAATGATATGTGTCTTAATGTGAATCCATTCACCGTCAGATATAACCCAATCACATTATATATAACAATATATAACTATTTTTACCCGGGTAGAGTCAAACTAAAGAACATTCAACACTTTTTATTTTTTTACACTAGAACCAAAAAAAAAACGTTGTAGAATTAAAGATATTCTATATTTTCTTCTTTTGTTTAAAACACGACTACCCGGGTAAAAATCTTAATATGGTGTCATACATAAGTATATCTTTTTTGATAAATCCCCATATACAACGACATACAACTTGATCCGAAAAATGGGTCATCTACATGTGTCTAATTATATTAAATTAAATATAATTTGATACAGTTTGATCCGCGATTTGTCCATATCCAGGACATCAAATTATATCTAATTTGATATAAAAATATCTGATTTTATAAAATTTTGTCTGATAGTAGGCATACTTTTTATGCATACCAGCTATTAAATTGACATTGAAATGTCTATGGTTTTAACACCCAAAGAAGAACCAAATTTTAAAACATAAAATAAAAATTTATTTGAATACTTTTGTCTTCTAAATCGTACGCATCATTTTTTAATATGATTTTACATGCATAAACATCACGTGAAAATTATTTGGCTAGGGAGTAATTAACTCTGAATTTGCAGATAACTAATTTTGATGTTATATTAAATTAAATTATATTTTTAGTACGACGACACATACAGTGTTATAAAACTTAGTTTCAAATCATATATAATCATATCGATCACTACATATAATTTGATTAGTTTTATAAGGCTTATGTAGTTATATATGGAGTCAGATTTGGGGATATGTAATAATATCATTTACCATACAAAAAAATCGTTGAAAAAATAATATCAGATGTAGTTGTATATAATGAAATGTGTCTTAATGTGACTCCATTCATTGTCAGCTGTAGCCCAATCACATGATATATGACAATATACAGCTGCGAAAAAAAAATAGCACCAATTAAAGTTTTTTCTAATTTTATCCCCGTTGCTTTTATTTTTAAAGATCAAAATAATGATTAAATTATCCCCGAAGTACTGGAAGATATTCCAGAAAATTGTAGAAAATTTTAGTGTAACGTTTGTTTTTTAACTTTGCTACCCGTTCTAAGTAGGCGTGGCTTTTAATGAAAAATCATCGATATCGAGCTTTCATCAAATTATATAGTAAAATTTAGCGAGTACTGATCGGATCTGCACAAACTAAATATTGTTGAAAATTCTATAAAATTTCCTTAAATCTTGCATTATTTTTATTCACAAATGGCGGCCAGATTTAAAATGACACCGGTTTAAATATGAGTAAATTTTTCTTTGTTTTTAGCGATTTTAAAATAAAGTTAACAACACTGAGATTTTAATATGAAATGCTTTATACTATAATGTAAAAAAAAAGTCTGACTGATCTGTTATATCGTGGTAAGCATATCATAATAACATTCGCTTTAAAATTTCATTGTTGTTAACTTTATCGTGAAAGCCCAAATAAAATCCGAAATAACACGAATATTAAAAAAAGCCGATTAGAGTTTTTCAATAAATTACGTATATTGATATTTTTCACAAAGTGTTTTTTTGGATAGGGTGGATCCAATTTTGCAAACTTAAAAAGTTCAGATATACTGCTAGACATTAATATTCGCATTATTAACTCAGAAGCCTTTTATAATATTTATTTTAAAAAAGAAAACATCGAAATTGAATTTATATGCGTCCCCAAGTGCATAATTAACCCTTTTCAGCACTTGGAGACACATATCTCGATGTTTTCTTCTATAAACCAACAACCAAAATGTTTTTAAGTTTATTATGCAGATATTTTTATCAAACTGCATTTAATATTTTCTTAAAAATCCATAATAAAAAACGTTTTAAAATTTTTTATGCCGATATTTCAATCATACACATAAAAAAATACTATCTTAAATCGTCTAATTAAAGATTTGTTTAAAATATATTTTGTTTAAAATATTTAATTGAATCAGTAAAATATTTGAATTGTTTAATTATTCACTCAGAAAATAGATTCGGTGCTGACAACCGCATTGGTATCCAATCGAATGGTTCGGTTTTGGTAGCCGAGTTTTTCGGTTGTGACAACAGAAAAGCAGTTGAGACAGGACTAATTTGTCTGTCAAATTAGTCCTGTATCGAGAATAATTCGGTACTCGAAACCGAAAAGCTTATTTGATGCAACTGGACCATTCGATTAGCAACATATTGCGTTTTCCCACCCAATCTGTTGTCTGGGTGCTTCAATTAATCGTACATAATTTTTAGTAATTGCTAGTATTATTTGCGTGATAGGTGCAAAATCAATTAATATATAACTGATATTATCTATTTCGTAATTGAAACTCGTTTTTAATTTTTTGTGTGTACAGTGCATTTAAACATTTTTAAAATGTTGGATCATTTTGACATCGAAAGCTTTTTTTTATAAAACTGTCCATTTCAGATTTCGAAGATTAAATAAGACAAGTTTCAGCAAAATCCGTTAAAACTTACAAAATATTTCGATACATTTTTCTAAATAACCCAAGGAAACCATAAATTTTATTTTTGAACTTGAGAGGAAGCGAGGAATATTGTCGGATTTCCGTAAAATTTTCAAAATATAGTAATTATGACTTGGATCAAAATACTCTGATTTTTGTTTAGTCTGACTTAGTAAGCAAGTTTTATCGTATGGACCACATTAGGGCGAAAATCGTATTTCTCAATGAAGTTAAATAGCTGCCATCGCTGAATCAAAAAGGGACTATATAATTAGAGTTTTTCACGGGAATTCGAATGAAACTATAAATGATTTTATTTGAAAAAGCTTTAAAAACTGGTGTTTTTTAAATAAGAAGCAGGTTAAGGAACGTTTTGACAAATATTTATTCAAGAATTCTTCGATTATGCGTTATTTTATAGAACACCCCTATTGTGCATGCCTTGCACACAGTGCTCACTAGTAACTTCTAGAAATTAATCAATTAAAATTATTTTAGTACACTGTTGTTTAACGTTCATATAGACAGTTGCAATTAATATGCATTTTTATCATTTTAATTTAGTAGATATGAGGTTAAGAAGAAGAAGAATAAATATTTTTCTCTAAAAATTATAAGAGAAAAAGATTTATTATTATTAGTTTATGCGTTTTTCTATGGACAGGCTTCATCAGTGGTTTTGTATTAAATTGTATTAATTGCTTATACTTATGTTATTGTCAGATTGTCACTATATGATAATTTTTTTTTAAGAACCCGTAACAAACGTAACTACACTAAGATGCGACTGCTTAACGATCGCACCCAACTAAGGCCTTGAATGCAATGTAACTAATTCGCGAATCAATTTTTGAATTTTTCGACTCGCGCTAATTATATTTAAATTTTTTGATTCGCGAATTAAAATTGTTTGTGATTTGGAAATAGTTTTAGCCTTTAACCCATTTCATACCAAGCATGGATTCCGTGGGAACAAAACAAAACTTGGTAGAAGGATAGGCCGTAGTAAGCATATGCTCCCTCTAGTGGTGGTGTAAGTAATTTAATTTGAAACTTTTACGTTCTATTCACACTTAAATGGTTAATATTTTTTCAAAAATTGAATTTTAATATTTTGATAATACGAATTTCTGTAAAAAAATTGCAAGAAATATAAATTATTTCTAAAGTTGATTTTATATGAAGAAGAAAACATTTTTATTGAAAAATTTAACAGACACAAGAAAATCACCAGACCGCCGCGGTTTCGTCTCACCCAAAGACTCGTCACTGGTTAGTTTATGAGTCAATTGATCAAAGTAATTTTAATTGTCAATTTGTCTATATGAAAAACTTTTTTGTGTATTACCATGACCGGGGATCGAACCGGCAGCCCTCTGATTCTGTTAAATTTTTCAATAAAAATGTTCTCTTCTTCCTATAAAATCAGCAGCTTTAGAAAAATTCTTTAGTAATTAATTCTAATATTAATTACGATTGTCCCATGCGACCGTTACAAACACTTAACTTTAAGTTATTTCTCTGCAATATTTTTAAGAATTAAAAAAAAAAAATTGGTATTTTTAGACGTTTTTAAAAATTATTATTTGGTAGCACTAATTGCTTCTTGTATGCTTCTTTGGCAGTTCAGAGAAAGTAGCGCATTTTTAATATAACAAATAAAAACGGATTAATTTTCTACATACTTACAATTTTAAAAATACAAATTAAGTGCGAACTGAACTCAAATTTTTCTTCCCTTAAATATTTTTTACGTGTCTTTATCGAAATCTATATATCACTTTTATTACGCCACTCTTTCTTATATTTTTAAATATTTTTTTTTGAAAAAAGTGCTTCAAAGCAATCAAAAAAAGTTTTTTTCAAATCATTATATGGCAACCCTGGAAGTAAAATATTTATAATTTTTTAGATATCGTTTATAGTCAAGGCCTTCCTATCAAAAGTTATAGGCTCTTAAAAGTAGATGTGGATTTAAAATCACATTGGTAAAAAATGGGTTAATAGTGGTATTCATCTAACTGTATTTATGCCCTCGTAAACCGTGTATTTTTGTAATCGCGTGTATTTATAACTTTACCTGTTTTTTTGAATGAAATCACCTTTTAAAACTATTCACATCTCAATTTCGCATTTAGCCACTTTTTCGATCTTTTTATAAATTAAACATTTGTATTATTTAAAAACAAATAAAATAGAAAATAAAAAACAACACACAAAAAAATTCAAAATAATTTTATTTTTGACAATATTCAAATATATGAAAAAGTTTACACACAAAAATGTAAGCCTATATTTACCAGGGCTCGTAAACTAGTTTTGACATTAATCGAGTAAACTTACAACATATACACTAGTGTTTACAATTATTCGACATAGGCGGTTAACCGGTTAATGCATTATTCGAAAAATCACTAAAATTAATTAACCGGTTTAACGATTAATCGTCTAATGCAAAATTAATGTATTTTCTTAACTTTTTATCAATAAAAACAAAGAGCTGACTTTTTTTATATTAAAAATAAAAACTATAAGAGCCTTTTACATTGGGCAAGTTTACCAGAGAAACCCGCTACCGCTACAAATGATATGTAGCGCTTTATGATTACCTTAATCTGGTGAACGATGCTACTTTTGTTTTTGTTTTAAAATAAAAATATTTGTAGATGTTTCATTGATTTTTTCGAAATTTTTTATTCCTTTATGATCATATTTGTATATGTTTATTATTCTTTAAAAAAAATGTACAAAAAACAAACGACAACTGATTTATCATTAACTGCTCACAAGTAGCGTAAAATTTTTACGCTACCAATTTTTGCGCTACCACAACATGTTGACTTAGAGGTAGTTAATCAAATCGTTCACCAGATTGTTGAGTAGCGGATTAGCAACAGTTGAGCGTCTGGTAAACGCACTCATTGACTCTTCAGTATAAAAAATATTAAGCTTTATTTGATATTTTCAAATGAGCAAAATATTTTGCTGAATATTATTAATCTGAGAATATCATAAATAATTGTTAAATTCTCAGTCTTTTCGGGTTTTTAAGGGCAATTAACAACAAAAAAATTTTGAACTAATTTACGCAGAGAGAATTTAATTGGACGAGTTTTAATGGAAGTTTTCACTAAACTAATGAAGTTTTTTCACAAAGTTAATGCAAAACGAATTTTACGAAAAAGCTTTTTCATTGTGTGTATGGAATTTTTAATAAATAATACGAAATTTTTCAATTCAATGAAAAGTTTAGTGCAGTCTTGTTTTAACGTCATATACAGCTGAATTAATATTGTAATTAATATGTAATTTTATCAATTTTAGATTAGTAGGTTTGAGGTTGAGAGGAAGAATAAACCTTTTTCTATAAAAATTATAAACACATTATGATTTTTAAATAAGACTAGATCTAGTTTCTGCCTTTTTTTTTAAGACAAATTGTATATAATTATTTATATATATTTATTGTCAGATTGTCTCTATATGATAATTATTTTCGGCTGTAGGAATAGAACACATGCTCCTACACTACAAACGTAACTATACTAAAGTGCGACAGCTTAACTATCTTACCCAAGTAAGGCCTTGAATGCAATTTAACTAATTCGTTGTTTTCTTTCCTATTCAGCTTTCTGTTATTGAGTGCGTTCGGCAGATACAATTTGACAGTCAACAGTTTTGCAACTATCTGCTGAACGACCTGATCACTAACCGCTCAGTCTGAGCGCTGTCATATTTTGGTAGCGTAAAAAATGTTTGCTACTTTTAATCAAATAGTGATACATTTGTTGTTGTTGATAAAAAAATTTTTGTTTTGTATGATTGACAAATAAAAACATACAAATATAATTCAGAAACAAAAAATTTAAAAAATCAAGTAAAATATATAAAAAATGTATTTAAAAACAAAACAAAGAACATCGTTCAGCAGAGTAAGTAATCACAAAGCGCTCCAAGTCACCGGTATCAGTTTAAGGTTTCTCTGCCGAATGCTACCATTGTTTTTACTCAGAAGTGATCAACGCAAATACATACAAACATTTTATTTTTAGATTTTTGTTTATCTTCCAATATCCTCCGTGTTTCCATGGACGAATTCTAGCATAATTTCATTGAATGAATATAAAAATTCATAAATAGTATATAGACAATTCACTCAGTGTGCAGTAACAGATGTCAAATCCCAAAAAAAATTTGTTTGTTCAAACTTTATCACGGATTTTCAAAAGAGAGAGCAGTTTTTCAGCCTTTTTAAAATTTTATGTTTGCAATAATAAAATAATGAAAAAGATGGTCTCACTTCTGAAAATTAATTTTACATTTTAAAAGAATTGAAACAGAAACGAAAAATTGTCTATTGTATTTCCCAAAGCCTGCTCCAGCCAGACACATACACAGAGAGAAAAGATCATAGTTAAATTAAGTATTACATTATATGTAAATATTTGAACTAACATCTTATTTTTTTACTAAAATTTTTTATTTAAGTATGAATCTTTTTAAAGTTAATATGATTCTAACTAAAATAAACATTTTTATATTTAAATTAATGTGGCACATTTTATACTTTGTTTTCGCATTTTAAAAGTAGAAAAACATATTTAAATTAAAAAGAAATCAAACTTAGTTTGATTTCAAAGCTGTTTCTGCATAATTTAATGTTGTTTCTTCTTGATTTGAAAAAAAAAAATTTTTCTGTGTGTAGTGTGTGTTGAATTTGAGTTTAAAAAACATCTTTATTTTTGCATTTCTCTATTTTTGTTAAAGCTTTTTTTTACAAATAGAAACTTTGTTAAAAAAATGGTATTAAAAATTAATTGCGATAATGTAAAACAAATCCGTTTTTAGGAGTCTCTTAAAACCCATGACGTGTCTTGCTGGTTCAATGTCGACTTGCATGGAGTTGCTCAAAAAAGGCTTCTCTTTCAATCGATTTTAAAAGAATTTCATTGTATTTTAGTTAGTTTTGGTTTTTAACAAGCGTTTTTTGCAATTTTTTAGCCAGTTAAGAAAATTATTAAGTTTTGGGGAAAAAACAAAGCAAAAAATTACATATTAAAAATATAACCGGTTAATCGACCTATTTTAACCAATTATTCGGGTCGAATAATTATTTGAGTTTTAAATTATTTGTTTCGACATTAACCGAAATAGAGGCTATTAATCGAGGAATCGGTTAATCGATTAACCGAATTGGAAACACTAATATACACAGTATGCGAGGCATAAATACTTTAAATGAATACCTTTAATATGTGTGTATAAGAATTAAACTCTCATTTAATAAATTGATTTAATAATACAAATTTCAAATACAAAATTATCTCCAAAAATTGTTTTAAATGAATATCGAGTCCTTTCAATGAATTAAAAAATTAAAACTAATTCACGAATCTAAACAAAAACTTTTGATTCGCGTATTAAAAATTAAAAAAAAAAAAATATCGCGAATTTCTTTTTTTTTTTATTTATATATATATAATATTTTTAACTAATTCTTCAAAGCTCTGAACAATGTAATATTAATAAGCAGGGCAGCGACTTTCATGCACTTAAAAATTTAAAATATTCGCTTAAAATATATGCAGTAAAAATGCGAAATATGCACTTAAATAAGCACTTAAATGGAAATATGCACTAAACACAAAAAAATATGCACTAAAGATCCAAAAATAAATGCTTAAAACCAAAAAATTAACTCGAGAGCGTTTGGTTAAAAATTAAATCCAATATGACAACTTGATGTTTTCCTTCTATTTAAGGTTTGCAAATTCTTCTTTTTCTTAATTTTTCATTAAATCTTATTTATTTATTGCAAAAAATATGCAATTTAATGCAAAATATGCAACAACAAATTGATGCCATTTTGTTGCAAATTCTTTGATTCGGAAAAGTATTTGGTCAAAATCAAATTTGGATTAACGACTACAAACATGCATTTGCATGAAAGTTTTAAGGGTACTTTTTAACTACACCGAAAAAATGTCTCAGTTACCAGCAACTAAATTTTTAACTGAGTCTCAGGTGAAATACCCCTTACTGAGTATCAGTTGATAGATTTAGTTGAATGTTACTAATTTTATTTCGAATATGTAATTTAACTGGGTTCATAATTACCAGAAACAGTATGCCAGTTAGAATGAAATTGATTTTGCATTTAGTAGTTAATTACTAATAAAAATCGTGCATGTCATTAATTTTTATTTGGGTGCTAATAAAATGATGCAATGCATTTGCCGCTAAATTCGCAATAATAATTTTTATTAAGAATAAAAAACATTTTAACTATTATTAAAGAACAAAATACTGTTAAGGCAGAATATTACATAAATTTTCATTCTCAATGAAATTTTTGTTCATAGTACAAATTTCATATTTTCCCGCAACCTAATTTGAGGCATGTTTTTCCCAATGAAATTTTACGATTTTCGTTCTAAAAAAGACAATTTATTAATATTTTGCTCTTATTACCAAATGAATTTAATTTAACTTACCAAACTGGACCAAATAATATCAATTAAAAGTGTTGTACCATATTTATGTATTTGTTTTTATTTAGACAATACAAATTTAAATGTACATTTACAGGGTACCAAATAATTTGTTTTATTTTTCTCAAATAATAGTTGATTTCGATTATATCGATTACTTTAAATTTATTTGGTTTCAACTGAGAATTTCTCTAACTGAGCAACTGAGATATTTTTTCGGTGTACTAATAGTGCCACAAAAAGTACTATAGTACCAACTTTATCATCCCTGATTCAATAGCAATGTAAACAATCACCATAGTTTCTTATAACCCAAAATACACCTCAGCGAAAACATATGATTTTACCGGCTTATTTACAAACCTAAACAGCTTTTTTTATATCAACTTCTCTTTTAACAAAGAAAAGATAATAGAAAGGGGCGATAAAAAAGAAGCACAAAAAGTGGAACAAAAATTATCTCGGAAGCTTTGGAACAATGTTGATAGAAAAACTTCAACATGATGCTTTAGATAATAAAAAATGTTGATGGATAAGATTAAACTTGTGGAATGGTGAATTTAAATATGTTGAAAACATTTAATTCTTAGCAAATTCAACAACCATTTGGATCAAATTCTCAAACCTACCAAATTCTGTCTCAAAGATGTCAAATATAAAGATATAACAAAAGTTGCCAATGTTATACACCAGATGGCAGGCATTTCCAAATAACGCTAACGAGTACTATTGAATAAGACATTAATCAGAACTGGGTCGATAACGACAACGACATGTGCTTTTTCATATATTTTGTATGGAAAGCAAAATTCCGCCATGTCGTCCGGCGATTTGTCGTCGTAATAGAATCTATTCTATTTTTGTGACGACACACTAATACACACTCAAAATATTTGTCAAATAGTTGCCATATTTTTAACTAATTAAGGGAACAGAGTTGCAGAAATTCGTATTACCCAGGTAGAATATGCCGACGTTGCAACATAAATTGTACTGGGAGAACACTGTTTTTTACGAAAAGCCGGTACTACTTTAAACGTGCTTTGCCAGTAATGTTTTCTGAAAATTAACGAGATTTTTTTTTAATTTATTAAAATTAACAATTTATAAATTTTATGTATTTTTACATCTATTACACAGTTATTTATGTAAGAGAGACATAGCCATTCTTTTCTTGTGAAGTTTCGAAAGAATACATTAAAAATCTGTGATGTACACTAAAAGGCCAGTGAAGTACTAGCAAACTACTAAATTTGTTATTAATTGTACTAGGATAATACAAAAAAAATAAAATCCCAAGCCAGCGCCAACGTTGGGAAATAACTACGGCCAAGCGTTTATTGGTGTTATCATTTCGACAACATGCGAGTATAGTGAAAGTTGAAAATCCTACGCATTGCCAGTACATGTACTACCGTTTCCAATACCGGGCCGACATTGTGCCGTTTGTATTTTTCTACCTGGGTAGAGTTGCAAAAATTCATACTTTGTTTACAAAAAAATTATTTTTTTGA
The DNA here is from genome assembly GCA_949987735.1 of Leucophora obtusa. Lineage (NCBI taxonomy): Eukaryota > Metazoa > Arthropoda > Insecta > Diptera > Anthomyiidae > Leucophora > Leucophora obtusa. The sequence continues at coordinate 116,149,779 of OX465295.1, read as the reverse complement.
CAGAAGAAATATAATTGAAAATAAAAATGCATAATTTACCGCAAAAAAGCAAAATTAAATAGAAAAAAATGTAAAACAACAAGAATTAATGGAAAACCAATTGAATTGGTGAAGAATTGTGGCGAAAAAAATACAAACATATTCTTGTTTTGCTTTAATTTTTTCTAAACGTCAACAAATGTCGACGGTCGATTGTCGCTGAATTTAAATTATTCGCGACGACTTTTGCTGTCGTCGGTCGACAATCGACACAGTTGTGATTAATCTCTATCGCTTATGCATTAAACACATAGACGACTGCAGCTACATGACTACACGACTACAAATGCTGCTGGCTGCAATTGTAGTCGTGTAGTGAGCTACTTAATTTTTTTGAAAACGACAGCAACATAGTAAACAGATGATGCAAAAAATTTGACGTTTTGATAAATGTTAATCTTTTTTGGTTTGTGCTTCTAAAATAATGGCTGAAGAATATTTTGTTAATTTTGTAAGATCCATTTTTTTTAAAAAAACATCACAATAAAATTAGTTCCAAATATAAATTAATGAAACCTTCAAACAATTGTAAAATATAAACAGCTGTTTCTTTAGTGTTCCCATAACGGTGATTTTTTAGTCAGAACTAGCGATTTTATTTCGCCTCTAGCGGGAAAAATTGTCCTGTTTTACATATTTTGTTATATTGTCAACACTATTTTTGTTTTGTAGCCAACAAAAATAGAAATTATCCTAAGTTGACTACAGCGGCAAAAGTAGTCGTGTAGCCGTGTAGCTGTGTTGGTGTCAAAATAATCGTTTTCATATAAACGTGTGTATTTTATTTTTGACAGGCTGTAGTCGTGTAGCTGCAGTCGTCTATGTGTTTAATACTTTATGAGTACTACCGGAAGTTTATTAAAATAATTTGACAAGAGAAAAATAAACACCCTACACTATAAATTTAGTTAATATAAATTTTATTTCTCGGTTTGCAACATTAAAATTTAAATATGAAAACAAAATAGTCGCGCAAACTAATTAACATTTTGTAACACAAAGTATGTTATTGTAACTGAAAATCAATTTTTTACAAAACGTAGGATTTCCAGTGTTTTGAATTCAATATAGAAAAAATTAATTTGCTTTTGCATTTAATAAAATTCGGCAAAAAAACCCTATATTTGGCAACTTTGCGGAAAAATTGTGGCCAACAAATGCCGAAACATTTAAAATTCTTTTAAATATAATTTAGAGAAATAATAGAGGTAAATCAAAAACTCATCTAAAAAAACTAGATTGTGAATGATTTCTGCTATTTAGAGAAGCTTATATTCCATCCATATCTGTTTTCTTCCCTCGTCTAGAAGTGGCTTAACATAACGTCTTTTGTTAATTTTGTTTTCATAATAAATAGAATTGATCTCATTTAAAATTTAAGAACTTATTTTCAGTTTTTTTTTTCTAATTACGTAATTTTAAAGAAAATGTTAACAAAAACTTTCGGTGTCTTCCGAATAAAACGAATATTCGGTTTTGTTTATTGGTACTGACAAAGCCAGATTCCGGTCGGAATTTAAAAATTACACTGAAATCATAATTAGAATATTATCAGGCATATTATAGGTTTTTTCGGAATAGATTTGATTTCGCAAACTTTTTTCTGAAACAGTCCAAAACAAATTTTTTCTTTCGGAATTTGAAGTTTAAGTTGTTAAGGAAAATTTTGTGTTTGTCATTACCGTTTCTACCCAGTGTAGAAACGGTAATGACATCATTATTTGTAATGACACCCACTTACCTTCTGCATTATTTTAAAACATATAGTAATGAGTTACTGATAATGCCTTATTTTTATCATTATTTCAAATAGAAAATAATTTTCTAGATTTTTTTGAAAATTTTTTTAAATCTATTTTTAGACTCAATATTTTTTAAACACTGTCTTCTTTCTAAAGCGAACATGAAATTCCTTACCCTTAGGGCGTCCAACATTCCGAGCACAGTCGTTTCCAAATATATTAATTTTTGTTTCATCGCTCCACAAAATGTTTTGCCATTTTTTTCACCGTCTTCTCCGGACCAATTGGAATGACTTCTTGCAAACGCCAACCTAGCTTTTAAATTTTTTTGTCTAAGCAAAGGGACTATTCTGGCTATCCGTCCTGGTAAATGATCTTGTAGTCTACGACGAACCGTTCGAGATGAAATTACATTTCCACTATCTGCTGAAATCGCTCTTGAAGACACAAATGGGTCCTTGTTCGCAAGAGTTACAATACGGATATCTATTGTTTTTGAAGTTTTTTTTTTTGGGTTTTCCGCGAGTTTCGACGGGATTTTTAGGCTTTAAAGCATTTTGTACAAAAAATAGCGACCGATTAATAGTTTCTGCTATAGAACGAAGACTTTGGCCACTTTCTCTTAGTCTTAAAACAATTTTTCTCTCTTCCGGAGAACAATGACTTTTTCCATCCATCGCTGATTTTTTACTATACATTTCGTTATGAATAAAGAAAGATAGCCTTTCCAAAAAAACTAGAGCAGACTGCGAAAATATTAAAGAATTCAGCAATGTATTTATTATTTTGACCCAGTACTAAAATCACACCTGTACAAAACTAACACACAATGAAAACAACGGGGAAGCCCCAGTTTTGTTTTTACTTTTAAAGGCATTGCCATATTAGAGTGATTTAAATAAAATAGAATTGCCATGTTTACTTTCCGTTAAAGTAACTAAAATTAAAGATAAAGAAAAAAATAAGCAGGTGTAGGTACTTATTATTTTGACCATATGTGTAAATTAAATTTTTGGAAATGTAATTGCGTTTCTGTGATATTTTCAATTTGCTAATATTCAGCATTTTTTTGCTGATTTCAGCAGTGTAAAATGTCATTTGTAATTAACTAAAATTTGAATTTTCATCTAATTGCATCTGATCACGCTATCTTGAGCGCTTTTGTAACACCCAAAATTCGCATTAATTTCGGTTAGCGCTTTTTCTTAAAAACCATGGGTGACTACCCAGTGTAGAAACGGTAATGACATATCATTATTTTTTGGACTACCGGTAATGACATCCACTTACCTTCTGCATTATTTAAAAAAATATAATAATGAGTTACTGAAAATGACTTATTTTTATCATTATTTCAAATAGAAAATAATTTTCTAGATTTTTTTTTTAAATTTTTTGAAATCTATTTTTAGACTCAATAATTTTTAAACACTGGTAAGGATATATGTAACCACATATTTTTTGATTTTTTGTATGTTGGCGAGAAAGCTTACTTGTGTGCAGCAGGTCAATTATGTTTTTATCTATTAAATATTACATGTCGATATAGCTCAGATGGTAGAGCTATTGACTGGCAATCTGTAGACCCAGGTTCGATTCCCGCACCAGCAAATTTTATTTAAAAAAAATATACAATAAAAAATATTTTTTTTTATATAATTTATTTTTTTGAAAATCTATTTTTAGACTCATTATTTTTGTCAGTACTGGTAAGCACATAGGTAACGATATATTTTTTGATTTTTCGTATGCTGGTGTGTAACGACAACTCATTATTTTTCGCGACATCGCCATATAAAGGTAATAAGAAATGTAATAACAAAAGTAACTAGTTACCATTACCAAGTATGTAGTAACATAACCACATATCTGGTAATGATTTTCTACACTGGGTACTTCTATATTTACTGAATGGTTTCATAAATGCTTTATACCGGATGCTGAAGCCTTCATTTTTATTTTGTGTTATGTACATTTAAAATTTTGTTTTTCAGAATAAAACATAAAAATGAAAGAAAATAAAAATTTGTTTTGAATTTTTTATGCGGTTTTACTGAATTTAAAACCTTTTGTTTTAAATTTATGCGTTTTTTGCGGAACGTAGCTAGTGTTTTTGTGTGGAAGTCTCGTTTTAAGCGATTTCAGTTTATGCGGATTTCTGTCGAAGGCATCTACCGCATAAAACGAGACCTGATTGTATATATAATTGCCTATAAGCATATTCAACAATGGTTCGTACGAATAAAAAATTGATATTACTAATAGGGGGAAATATTGGGGTTTTTAAGCAATTATTTTTTTTTTTTTTTTAATTTTACAATTTCACAATTTAACCCTCTAACCGGCAAGCCCGCCTCCAGGCGGGGTATATTAAATTGACCAGAAATGCGCCAAAGGAGTATTTTATAATAAGAAATTATGCTTTTTCAACAGAAAACTAAATTTATTAAATTTTTTGTGAAGATTTTTTTTTGTATACAATGCACGGTTTGGAAGCGAGAAAGTGTCAAAGATAAAATTCCGTAAAATTTCAAAAATTAAATATTTTAAAACAACCAAGATTTTCAAAAATCTTAAAAACATATTTAAATTGAATAAAACAATTGATAGTGATCATGAAGTAAGATTGGAGCTTAAGCTATTCAAAAAGTTCCTTACTTTGGTCCAAGGACGCACAGGATTCCATAAGGATACCTTTAAAGGACATCGCCTTAACTTCAAAACGAATGGACGGATTTTTCTGAAATTTGGTAAAACGATAATATTTGGTATATGTAGCAAAGTTTATAAGTTTGAATAATATAAATTGAAGTTTTGGTGCATTTTCGCTCAATTTCGCGTTTTTCGAAAAACGAAAATCGCTACATCCTTTTAAGTAACAACACAAAAAATGTAATTTTTTATTGCAATTACATCTTGGTAAGAGAAGTAATTTGTGCCTAAACCTAGTAATTTTTATGCGCTAGTTTTCGAGATTCACCCTTAAACTATCTTGGCCCAAATCGCCTAAAGTAGACAACGAAAAAAAATTTTGTATAAGAACTTATTGTTTATTTTTCGTGAGGAACACATGGTATAAATTTCATTGCAAAAAAGCTTAGGCCGGTTAGAGGGTTAAGTCTACTTACGAGTATATTAAAATTTTATTTTTCGATTTTCGTTTATATTTCATGCCGTTCTACAAGTCTATGGATAAATTTGGTATTAAAAGTCATTCCTAAGCCCAAAGTAATTACTTCGAAGTACATAATTGCTAAGTTTTATTCATATGACCCAATGTCTCTTTTCTGCGTGAATGTTTAAATAATATTTTAAATTGCAGTCGTATTATTTTAAGTGTATAAATGATGCTGTTATCAGTTTTTGTTTTCAGTTTTAAAATTATTCTATTTTTAATTGATAGCACGAAAAAAACACACAATTTTGTTTATTCAAATTTATATGCAATCAGTCTATTTAGCACGTGTAATCAATAACTAACAAAAATTGTGCACACTTTTTGTAAAAATTTTACTTTTTCTTAAAAAAAAAACATAAAATAAATAAATATCAAAAATGTGTATCGGTGAAGATTTTAAACATATGCATAAACATCTTTCGGTAATTTGTATTATGTATATAGAACTTTAACAAAAAAAAATAATTATCTTAATTTTTGCATTAAAAAATACAAAAATTCAACTAAATATATAAAAAAAAAAATAATTTAATTATTTTAAAATTCTTACGAAAAACTAAAAAAAAAAAATATTGAACGCCTCTTTATTAAAATGATGACTTGTAACTACAAACATTGTTGTTGTGTCCCTTTCGTTTTTTTTTTTTAATATTTTAATAAATAATTAATTTCTATAATTTGTGCGCAATTCAGTAGCCGCCGTCATCATCATTTAAGCCATTATTAAAAAAGTTTACAAACATACAATTTGCAAGAAAAAAAGTACCGTTAATTGCCATATTCGAATATTTTATTATAATAGTGCTAAATATGTAGTATCCCAGTGTAGAAAATTATTACCAGATATGTGGTTATGTAACTACATACTTGGTAATGGTAACTAGTTACTTTTGTTATTACATTTCTTATTACACTCAACCAAAAAAGTCTGTAATGGCTACTGAAAATTTTGCTGTTCTTACGGGAAATTTAACTGTTTTGAGGCCAGCGGCATTTTTTGCTAATTTTAGCAACACATGTCTGCTGATCTGTAGTACAATACAATTAGTAGAAAAAATTAGTAGCCGCTTCTAAATTTTAGTAAAATTTATGTAAACTGCAATTCAAAATCGATTTGCTAAAATCAGTTAAAAAACTTACTAAATATCATAATTTTAATACACTGAAATTAGTATAAAAAATTAGTTGCAGCTACTAAATTTCAGTAAATTGTTGTAAAATGTAATTTAAAATCAATATGCTGAAATTAGCAAAATGCTGTAGGTACTAAAAAAAACAAAAACTGTAAAATCTAAAACAATTTTTTTTTTCTTTCGATTGTAACAAGCGTATAATTACTTCATCGTACTTGAAATTTGGGGTCAAAATTGCAACGGTTCTAAAGTTATGACCTTTTTATGCATTGGAGATACAATAAAATTTTCTGAGTGTTATTTCCAAACTAATCAATAGTAACAAATATAAATTAAACAAGAATTGTAAAAAATAAAAAAAAAAAATTTAAATTAGTATATTTTTCTGCTCAATTTAGCACTCGGTTTTGAAAAATTAGTAAAATGTTTTGCTAAAATCAGCTGCGAAAATTAGTAAAAAAAATCCGTAATTTGTAATAAGAGAATAGCAAAAATGATTACAAAAAAAAATTGTACTAAAAATCAGTATAAAAATAGTAAAGTTCGATTGGAAACTGTTTACAAATTTTTTTACTAACTTTTTTATCTGAGTGTACCTTTATATGGCGATGTCGCGATAAATAATGAGTTATGCTTACACACCAGCATACGAAAAATCAAAAAATATATCGTTACCTATGTGCTTACCAGTACTGACAAAAATAATGAGTCTAAAAATAGATTTTCAAAAAAATAAATTATATAAAAAAAAATATTTTTTATTATATTTTTTTTTAAATAAAATTTCCTGGTGCGGGAATTGAACCTGGGTCTACAGATTGCCGGTCAATAGCTCTACCATCTGAGCTATATCGATATGTAATATTTAATAGATAAAAACATAATTGACCTGCTGCACACAAGTAAGCTTACTCGCCAACATACAAAAAATCAAAAAATATGTGGTTAAATATATCCTTACCAGTGTGTAAAAAATATTGAGTCTAAAAATAGATTCAAAAAAATTTTCAAAAAAACCTAGAAAATTATTTTCTATTTGAAATAATGATAAAAATAAGTCATTATCAGTAACTCATTATTATATGTTTTAAAATAATGCAGAAGGTAAGTGGGTGTCATTACTGGTAGTCCAAAAAATAATGATATGTCTTTACCGTTTCTACACTGGGATGTTTATGTAAATTCATATGTGGCCATCTTCTAGACACAGCAGAAGTTAGAAAAATATTTGTAAAGTTTTGCAATGATATTGAAATTGTAAATCCTACGAGTACAAAAAAATTCAACATATGGAGTTTTTTTTACCTTTTATTTATTTATTTTATTTCATTGATTTCATTAATTTTTATGTTTGCAACGTCATTGAATTTATTCGCACGCAACATTGTATTCAAATATTCACTGTATAAAAACCAACAAAGCCAATATTGCCACCTGTTTGTTTTAACCTGATATCTAGATAATACTACATGGCAACGAACGGAAGTTTATAAACGTTTTTTAAATCGATGCGAAATTAAAGTATAATTGACAAGCGATGAGTGAACAAACAGTAATTATTTAAAACATAATTTGTAAAGTACACTCGTACAAATAAATCTATAATAAAAATAGTAGAAAAGTTCCAACGAAAAAAGTTAGTCATACATTTTTGACATAACTTGATATAATGCCAGCAAAAAAATTGGAAGCCATGCTTTACAACCCACATCTTCCATAGCTTCAAAAGTATCCGTCAATGTATTTTTACTGCTTTTTTAAAAGTAATTCCGAACAACTCCATTGCTTCCAAAGTACCCATTAGTATATTTTTACAGGTTTTTAGAAGCAATTGCGAACAACATCCAAAAAATTATTTTAATTATTGCTTCTAAAGCATTATTGCTCTAATACACTCAGATAAAAAAGTTTGTAAAAAAAATTTGTAAACAGTTTCCAATCGCACTATACAATTTTTATACTGATTATTAGTACAATTTTTATTTTTAGTAATCATTTTTGCTATTCTCTTATTACAAATTACGGATTTTTATACTAATTTTTGCTGCTGATTTCAGCAAAACATTTTACTAATTTTTCAAAATCGAGTGCTAAATTTAGCAGAAAAATATACAAATTTAAACATATTTTTTTTTGCTTTTTTACAATTCTTGTTTATTTTATATTTGTTACTATTGATATATTCTTAGTTTATAAATAACACCCAGAAAATTTTATTGCATCTCCAATGCATAAAACGGCAATAACTGGAGAACCGTTTGCAATTTTGACTCCAAATTTCAATTACGATGAAGTAATTATACGCTTGTTACAATCGAAAGAAATTTTTTTTTTAATTTTACAGTTTTTTTATTTTTTAGTACAATTTTTTGCTAATTTCAGCAGATTGATTTTAAATTACAGTTTGCAGCAATTTACTGAAATTTAGTAGCTGCAACTAATTATTTATACTAATTTCATTGTACTAAAATTATGATATTTAGTAAGTTTTTTAACAGATTTTAGCAAATCGATTTTGAATTGCAGTTTACATAAATTTTACTAAAATTTAGTAGCGGCTACTAATTTTTTCTACTAATTTTATTGTACTACAGATCAGCAGACATGTGTTGCTAAAATTAGCAAAAAATACCGCTGGCCTCAAAACAGTTACATTTCCCGTAATAACAGCAAAATTTTCAGTAGCCATTACAGACTTTTTTGGTTGCGTGTAGTGATCATAAAAAGTGAATACAGTTTATTTCCAAGCAGATGATCACGGGTACGATTCCTGGCGGCACCAATATTTTTTTTATTATTTATTTTAATCATCACGGAATTTCACTTACTTCGGCAACGACATCGCTCGACTGGTATTACCTCACACGCCAGTTTCATACACTCATAAGAAAAGTTAGTACAAAAGTCTGTTAAATGCGTTCTGATTTTATTGAACAAAATTTTCTGTTATTTTGTCTTAAAATTTAGGATTGAACTAATATTTTTTGTAAATCTAATTTAGGATTACAATTACTTTCATCCGTATTTGAACTAACTTTGCATGCTAATTTTTAGTAATTTGCATGGATGGTAACCAAAACGAATGCGGTTATCGTTAAGGGTAACGCTATTTTAGATTATTTCGGTAACGGTATTTTAAGGATAACGGTATTTGAGTTATTTCGGTAACTGTATTTTAAAAATAACTATATTTGGGGTATTTCGGTAACGGTATTTTAAGGTTAACGGTATTTCAGTTATATCGGTAACGGTTTTTAAGGGTAACGGTAGTCAGTTATTTCGATGCATCCCGCAATTTTTTTTTTACAAAAAACAAACGAGATTAAAAACATAACCAATTCATCAACTTAATGTTCAAAAAGTACTCAATAACCACGTAAAATTACCAAAAGCAGAAATTTAAAAATAACGGTAACGGTATTTTAGAGATAGCGGTATTTCATTTGTTTCCGTAACGGTATTTTAGGGGTATTGATATTTCACTTATTTCGGTATCGGTATTTTAAGGATGACGGTATTTCAGTTATTTCGGTAACGGTATTTTAAGGATAACGGTATTCCGGGTATTTCGATAACGGTATTTTAGAGGTTACAGTAGTCAGTTGAAAGGGTTTTGAATCGATAACGGTATTTTAGCGGTATTGCCTGCCAAACCTGGTAATTGATGTTTCTTAACTTTACAAATTTAAACCACAATTATTTCCTAATTATTATATTTTTGTGTCTCTGCTATCAAATCACATAGAGATGACGCTATATTTTAATTTGTTTTATTAGCGACTTTTTTTAATCACTGGAATTATTTTTGGATTTATTTTATTTTGTTAAAAAAGCCACATTTAGTTCTTTAATTTTCAAAACTCTATATTTTTTTATCCAAATCTAACACTTATTTAATAATATAATGTGAAAGAAAAAATCAAAATTTTACGTAAATGTAATTTCTGGAATAAAACTAAGCTAAATCCAAAACGGATTTATTGATTTTTTAAATCCATTTTGGATTTAGCTTATTTCAATTCCTGTGTTAACATTTTTCAAAATTTAATGATTTTCTTGCACATTATATTGGCGAATAATTTTTGATAGAAATTATAAATTTTGAAAATGAGATACCGAAATATGGATTTTTTAATAAAATAAATCCAAAAATAAATCCAGTGATTAAAAAAAGGCTTATTATATAATCGTAAATAGCTTGTATCTCGTAAACTAAGCGAGATAGAGCAAAATGGACAAAAATTCGCCACTCTGTACTTATAAGTTAATCCTTATCAAACACATATACTCCCAATAATAAATATGGGCCCGTCTAGGGTCAGATCCCGGAAGCCGAAATTTGAAGCGAAATTTTAACAGAAATTTGTAGCTAAATTCAGCTCAAATTTCCTAGCTAATTTAACTAAAATTGTCCGTACACTCATACTAATACGTCTGTTGGCTGGACAGAAAAATTGTTACTTTAACAAAATTTATTCCTGTTTTTGGGTTAAAATAAAAGTTGTTGATTTTAACACTTTTTTTTGTTAAATTTAACAAATCAATTTAAGTGAAAAAATTTTAAAACTTCAGGTTATCTGTAATTATATTGAGTTGTAGAATTTATTCAAATTTAGAGTCTCGGGGCCCTCCCCGGGCCAAGTCCATATCATGTGAGGGCATATAAGGGCACTCCAATGGAGTAAACATTTTGTCCGCTTTACTCTATCTCGCTTAGTTTTCGAGATATGAGCCATTTTATGAACTTGAAAATTTTTATAAAAAATTTCCGAGGGTCCAAGGCCCCGCCAAGTTCCATTTTTGGGTAGAGATAGCCCCTTTCTCTGGGGTATTATTTTCATCAATTTTGCTCTATCTCTCTTAGTTTTTGAGATATGGGCCATTTTAAAAAATCGGGAGGGAAAGAAATGGCGCAATCTTTAAAACTTCAGATACATTGGTGGCGTCATCTAGCGGGTAATAATAGTAACAAGAAAATATTTAATTTTAGCAATAAATTTTGTAAAATTTAACGAATTAGTTAGTTTTAAATAATTTTGAAAATTAACACTCAAAATTAGTTAAAGTACTGCGGATTTTCAGTATTGTGTTAAATGAAGATAACTAAAATCTTTGCTTAAATCAGTGTTTCAACTAAAAATTTGTTAAAAATTAGTCAAATCGATTTGAAACCGGTTTGACAGATTTTTCTACTGATCTATTATTTTAAGTGTAGTCCTACTGCAATCAGACATGGCAAAGTCTACACGATGTTTCCTACTCAGAAGCGGTCTCTCGCGTGCTGCTCTGCCCAGTTTCTACCAAACGGCATGCCTGACTATGGGTACCCCTTTACCCTTGGTTTTACTTAGAAACCTAAAGTAATACGTTACTAATATTGTGATACATCAATACTTATGTGAGAGATTTGAAATAATGAGTTACCGATATGGAGATATATCACTACTTATTTGGAGCCTTTAAAATAATATATTACCGATATTGTGTTTTATAATAACTTATTAATAAGGGTGAAAATAATAAGTTATTGGTATTGCATAATATAACTTATTTATTATGCGAAAGTACGATTTAATTAAATTTTAGAATCTAATTACATAGCTCGGATCGGTGTACTTTTAAATAAAGTCATTAATGGTTACGTCTTATTTTATTCCCTATATGTAACCAATTAAATATGTATATGTAATGTGTAATAACTTACTTCACTCTTTAAAAGTATGTACTTATTTTAGCCAACTAGTGAATTTAATATTACAAGTAACAACTTATTTCAGTACTTCCTTCGTAATCACTTATTTTAGCCTATACCGGTACGATTTAGGCAACCATTAACCCCCAATGACACCCCCATGTTAAAATAATGTGTTATGCGACCAAAGTGTAAGTACCCTACTGGAAATTTTAACAAACTGTCACCGAACTGGCCCCTTTATATGAAATAGACTGGTCACTTTTACATGGCGTTGTCATAGGAGGTGGAAATTGACCCCTTGTGACATGTCACAAGACAAATCCCAGGACAGGTTCCTGAACTTTGTTTTTTATGAGAGTTCAGTAACCTGTCCTAGGATTTGTCTTGTGACATCTCACAAGGGGTCAATTTCCACCTCCTATGACAACGCCATGTAAAAGTGACCAGTCTATTTCATATAAAGGGGCCAGTTTGGTGACAGTTTGTTAAAATTTCCCGTAGGGTAGTTACAATTTTTGGTTTCTTATTACATTTCCCTTTACCTGGTAATAGAAAGTTTTGCTGGGTGGTTGACATTTTTGGGTCGGCTTTGTAGATTCGCCTTATCATTCGTTCGATGTGCGCTGATGTTTTTCAGTAAAACCCACTTTTTTGGAACACCTGATATTTCTTTATAAGATTTTCCAATTTTACAAAGATTTTCCAATTTTACAAGGCAAAATCTGCACTCCTGCACAATGGGGCTAGTGCGGGAGTGCAGATTTTGCCTTTTCCCATTTTATGTAAATCTTAAACATAATAGTTTTAGATTTTGTGTTATAAATAAAAAAATATTTACCGCAAAACAAAATAATTTTTATTAAAATAACACTTTACAATAAAGATATTAATTAATAACTGGGAGACTTACAAAAATGATGACGGTATTTGAAATGCACAACAACAAAACTGAGAACCCAGGAAAAATGTTTACAATCGGTAGCCAACCACACCAATTCTGCAACTGGTTTCACTGCCACCAATTCCATGGAACTAGTTCCGGAACCAATTCCAGGGATCCTATATGGAAGGTATGACTGACGTAGAATCAGTTCTAGAAATAGTTCCAGAACTGATTCTAGGGCAACCGGTTCCATTATAGAACCGGAGCTATAGAATCGGTTCCTTTTGTGACAATTTAATCAAAATAATCGGTGTTACAATTGACAGTAGAAGGGGTGGTAAAGGAAAAGTAGCTATTCTACAACCGATTCTTTGGAACAGAAAATTGTCCTGGGTCATACGATAAATTTGCATATTTTGGAATAATGCTCATCAAGCACTAATATATTAAGAAGGTTTCCAGTTAATTGTCAACAGTGGGGGAATGTCATGTACCTTGGATCGCGCGTACCTTGGAACTTTGCATTTTTCCACTATTTTTTAATGTTTTATTGTAAAGTCTTATTCTATGAAGTTTTTTAATTTTGCCTAATAATCATTTTAAACTACACAAAGTTTCAGATAAGTCCATTGGAGACCCTAAAATTAGGTGGTGTACCTTGGAACGACAAAAGTAAATTTTTGAAAAAAAAAATTTAAACAAATTTACGAGTTTCGAGCTTAAATCAATTATAAATGAAACCAGTAAATTTTTTAACTATATGTATTATACAAATAAGAAAAAAATTATCTTTTTGCAAACTTTTAGAATTTTTAGAATATTTCCTCTTCTATGCATCCAACAAATTTCAATACATGATTAATTAAAGCTACACAGGCTAATTGTGGTTTTTGAATTTAATTCGCATTCCTTAAATATGGTTTTTTTATATAAATATTAAATTGCATTGTCTCATTTCAAGTAGATATCAACTCCACTGCAAATAATGCAATAAATTTCAGTGTGGGGCAGTATTTTTTTACGAAGTTCCCTTCATTTTTTTACGATTTCCAAGGTGCGCACCAATTTGTAATTTGGAACACTTTCGCTTTTCTAAAAAAATATTATTTCTTAAAATGCATACAAATTATTAAATTTTCTAATATTTCTGCACTTAAAGATTTTCACATCTATCTTAATCTTAGAGACATTTACACCGAATTTTTAAAAGTATCAAGGTACACTGCAAATAAATACGCGTTTGCTTAAATTAAATAGGGGAAAAATATAAGTATTCGCATGACATAATAGTTAATTCTGTATAATTGGCAAACAATCGAAAAAAAGGGCTGACTTTTAAACCCATTTTGACCACTTAAATTCCTGAGATAGCACTAAAGCCTAGATAAGTCGATTTTAAATTTTCTTCCACAGCAAATCAAAGTTTCATCAACGTCGGCGTGTATAACTTCAAATACATTCCATGTTAGTGAGAGCTGAAAAGGGTTTTTAGATCAGAAAATAATTTTGTCAATTTTAGTCTTAAATTCCTGCGCTTTGATGTTTCCACATGATTTCTTCAGCTTATTACAAATTATTGACCTGGTTTTCACTAAGTAAGACGATGGGAAACAAACTAAAAACTGGGGTATTTTTTATGTTTAAAAATATTTTAAAAGATTTTTAAATAGGCAATCACCCTTGTAAGCGTTGCCAACTTATTATTTGCCAGCCAGGAATACATTATTTATCAACAAACTTGTGTTTTTATTTAAAAAAAAGTTAAAATTTGAACCAAGAAACCACCCATTGCCCGCTAATGGATTGAAATTGCCCCCCGTGGAGCGATTAGAATGTCTCTGTTTGAGTTACCCAGTTATCATGTTCCTAATGCACACAACTGAAGAATAGGGTGACTGATGCCTACCGTTGCCAATTATTCGACATAGGCGGTTAACCGGTTAATGCATTATTCGAAAAATCGCTAAAATTGATTAACCGGTTGTTCGGGTCGGTTAATCGAGAAAATTGGCGATTAATCGATTAATCGTATAATGCAAAATTAATATATTTCCTAAATTTTTTATCAATAAAAACCAGGGACGTAACAGTTATAACTTTTATTCAAAAAAGTGATTGTTTTACAATTATTTCTTGTTTCAGTATTTTTAATTTTCTGTTTATTTGCTCTGTTTGATTTATATTTTTAATTCAAACAAAAACAATCCAAACACGATTTTTATTTTTTCAAAAATAATAAAAGTTATTTTGTGATTTTTTTTCTTTATCAAAAAATAACAATTAAGAATATAAATCAAAAGCCATGGAACCAATGACTTCACCAATTATAATATCCTGATGATGTCAACTAGTGTTAATAAAATATTGAACAGTGATTTAAAGTGAGTAAATATGTATATTCCAGCAACTTCCGGCATTCAATTTAGGTCAATTTTTAATTTTTATTTTATTATCAAATAAAAAAGTTAGTGCTTAATTTTTTCAAAAAAATCATTCTGTAACTTTTATAAAAACCCTACGGGAAATTTTAACAAACTGTCACCAAACTGGCTCCTTTATATGAAATAGACTGATCACTTTTACATGGCGTTGTCATAGGAGGTGGAAATTGACCCCTTGTGACATGTCACAAGACAAATCGCAGGACAGGCCCCTGAACTTTGTTTTTTATGAGAGTTCAGTAACCTGTCCTAGGATTTGTCTTGTGACATGTCACAAGGGGTCAATTTCCACCTCCTATGACAACGCCATGTAAAAGTGACCAGTCTATTTCATATAAAGGTGCCAGTTCGGTGGCAGTTTGTTAAAATTTCCCGTAGGGAAGTTTTAAAATAAAAATCAAAAAACAACAGAAATTTATAGAGTAAAATATAAAAATTGAAAAAATTAAAATCTTTGCCAAACTTTGTGATTTTTTTGTGCAATATGATTTATAAAATATAGTGCATTATTGAAATATTATAATTAAATAAATTTGGGTGGTGACTTTTTTAGAAATATAACAGTTATTTTGGGTCTCTGATAAAAACACAAAGAGATGCCTGCTTTTGTTAAATATCAACCTGGCATATAAACTCGATTAATTTAAAAAAGATTTCATATTGGTTGAAAAATTTCGGAATCTGAATTTTTTAACCAATACAAGAATAAACATTTCTTGTACTATTTAATAGAAAAGATCTCTAAAAATTTTGCTAAAGCTACTAAAAATTAAATAAAAATCTACATGTCGATAACTAAATGTAGATTTTTTATTTCTTTAGAATAAAATTTTAAAAATTTTAAAAACTTTAGATACAATTTTTTTAATGCAATTTTTAAACAATACTGCCAACAATAAAATATAAAATAAAGTTAGAATTTTATTAAGATTAGTCAATTGAAAATACCAATTTACTCTGCAAAAATCAGCAAAAATTTTTGCTGAAGAATATCGTAAAGAATTGTTAAATTCTCAGCCTTTTTCGGTTTTTGAAGGGACATTAAAAATAAACAAAATAACTTAAAGTTTGTATTTTATTGGTCGAGGTTTGATGAAAACTGTTACTAAATTAATGAAAAATTTCTTAAATTTTATGAAAAAGCTTTTCAATTTTTACTATGAAGCTCTTTCTAATAATTTTTTTAGGTGTATGAAATTTTTAATAAATAAAATAAAAATTGAATGAGGGGTATGTATGTATGGTTTCATAAAAATGTTCATAAAGTTTTATGTAAAACTGCATTAATATAATGAAAGTTTTCAATGGACGACTTCCAGCGAAACTTCATTGAATCAACGAAAAAAGTCATAAATAGCATGTAGACAATTCTCTCAGAGTACAGCTACAGATGTCAAATTCCATACAAATCTGAATTTTTTAATTTTTATTTTGTGTTAACTTAAGGTTATTTGTTTATTGTTAATGAAACCAATGCGAATAAAAATTTAAATCATGGATGGCAACCAAAACAATTAATGGACGATTTTTCAGTCTACATTAACTTTTTAGTGGCAGAGTTTCTATATATTTAAGAATATACAGCACTTAAATACTCTTCATCCATTCAAATCGGCTTCAATTTTGATAGTATGGCGATAACTGCATTAAACTATGAACTATAAAATCGACACTAATTCGTTTCGGTTGCCAACCCTGATTTAAATTCAGTGAAATGGGTTCGGGCTCCATGGATTGGAACATGTTGTAGAATTTATGTGGTTTTAAACCGACTATACACACTTTCTTGGGAGATGTAAGAAAATTTAGATTTTATGGAAGTAACATGTCATTTGAGAGTTGTTTGACACAAATTTAAAACAAACGAAACTTTGTCTTGAAGGACATTGAAATATAATTTGCATTAGTTTTACTTATTAAAAGAAATGGAAAACTCTCTATTATATTTCCTAAATGCCTATATAGCGCTTTGACACTGCTCTAGCCGGACATGTCGTGTGTTTTGATTTAGCCTTTCGCGATGTTTTTTGAAAAACAAAGCCGTTTTTAAGAGTTTCTTAAAACACATGACGTGTCTCGCTGGTGCAATGTCGACTTGCTTGGAGTTGCTGAAAAAGAGGTATCTAAAGACTTAAGAACCTCTTTCACTCGAGTTGAAAGGAATTTGATGGTGTTTTAGTTAGTATTTATTTTTTTAAGCTTTTCTTGCAATTTTTTAGCCAAAATTAAGAAAATTATGAAGTTTTGGGAAAAAAGAAAGGAAAAATTCTATATTAAAAATTTAACCGGTTAATCGATCTATTTTAACCGATTATTCGGGTCGAATAATTATTTGCGTTTTAAATTATTTGTTTCGACATTAACCGAAAGAGAGGCGATTAATCGAGGAATCGGTTAATCGATTAACCGAATTGGAAACACTACTGATGCCCCAATTTTTATTGTATTCTTGACAATGTCATATTAAATTTTGGATCTGGGGTAGTGCAATATTTAACATACATATTTTACTGAAAAATTTTTTCGATTTACTAATTTGCAACTGAAAAAAAACTTATTAATTTCAACAATCAAATTTAAATCTATAAAAAGTAGAATTACAGACATATTATTTTGAGCGAACATATTTTACCCGTACACACTGGAATGTTGGATATACAAATATCGATAATACAAAACCACATGCGATAAAACAATGTTGGTGGCATAATGATCAAGTCAAACTGTAAAAATTTAACTGTGATGACCACAAGATTAATAGTCTTATAAATGTCCTCTTTTTTCCTTTCTCAGTTCCTTGTTACAAAGTGATGGTCTCTACAAAAAGATAGTTAGAGCAATGATACTTTTTATGCAACTTCAAACAAACAAAAGTTTGTGGTGTCAACAATATTGTTGATGAATTGTTTTGCGCCTACAATTTTATTAATGATCTTAAAACTAAAAAAACGCCATGTAGAGAGTTTATGAAAATTTAAACTCTTACACAAATATACACTTGTATAATCGAGCTCATTATTGTCATGATAAGGCTTTTTTCATCTTCTTGGTTTGTGGTTTTGTTTGACGGTAAACGGAGGCATATAACAAAACCAAGAAGATATCGTACATAAAAAAATAAATTAAAACCGAAAACTATTTGTCAAACAAGAATGGAAATTAAATCCATCATCAATGTCAGTTTAGGAATAGAATCTTTAAGGAAAAAAAGTAAAAAGGATGATCAAAAATTCATTTATCTTAAATAAGCGCTTCTTTTGATATTAATTTCACTTATTTTGTAAGAATTTGGTATGTTGTTTTGATACTATCTCCTATTAAAATGCCATCATCTAAAACATCATTGATCACACCTTATCCTAGATTTTTATATGGTTTTCAATTTGAAATCGTTGCACTTGTTTTTCAAATCGGATTTGTTTGTGGGAGAATGCTGTCTCTCTCTGTGAAATTGTTGTAGTATTATCACCTGAATTAGGGTTGCCTATCAGAGCAGAGTTGCAAAAATTCTTGGATTGTTTACAAAAAAATAAGCAGATGATAAATGCGATTATCGGTAAGGGTAACGCTATTTTAGATTAGATTATCCAGTTTTTAAAACTAACGATATTTCAGTTATTTCGGTAACAATATTTTATGGGTAACGGTAGTCAGTTATTTCGGTGCATACCACAATTTTTTTTTAACAATTAGAATAAATCCAAACCACCCATGAAATATTTTTACAATCGGTTGCCAACCATGCCAATTCTGCAACTGGTTCTACTGCAACCGATTCCATAGAACTGGTTCCGGAACTAGTTCCACGTATCTTATATGGAAGGTATGACTGACGTACAATCAGTTCCAGAACTAGTTCCTGAACTGGAACTAGGGCAACCGGTTCCACTTTGGAGCTATAGAAGTGGTTGCTTTAGGGACATTTTACAACAAAAATCATTGGTGTCAGAATTGACAATAGGAGGGGTTGAAAAGCAAAAGTAGCTATTTTACAAACGCTTCTTTGGAACAGAAAATTTTCCTGGGATGTTACAGGTAAATTTTCAAAAACATTTTTCTGGAACGAGTTCTAGAACAGATTCTCCGTCAGTCATACACTCACAATATTTTATCATTAAAAACAATCTAAAATACATATTAAATTAATTGAAAACACAATTAAAAAAGGACTAGTGATTTTTCATTATATTCAAAATATTTTGCTGTTTATTTTCAAACATTGTTTAAACAATCTATAAAAGAAATAAAAATAATTGAAGAGTCTGTTAAAATAATCATCAATTTTTAACTGACAAAACGTAAAAAAACACTATTTTGTGGTTTGTTTTTTCATAGTTTTTTTTTTTTTTTTTTGTTTGAATTTCAAAACGCTACACACACCTTCATATTTTTATTGGCTATGTTTGTCTGTAAGAGTAAAGTATTTCTTGTAATTTGAATGGAAATAATTTTGTATATCATTTTAACAATAAAGAAAACCAAAAATATTTGAATTTTTTGTTTTAAAACAGAAAACAACAAAATTATTTAAATTATTTTTTCTAAAAATAGAACATTTGACTGAAACAATCAACTCCTACAGACGATACATATCTTTTGTGGTTTGTTTTTTATTGACTGATAAAAAAAGTTAAACAATATGTTTCAATGTATTTTAATTGATTCTTCAATTGAAAACAAACTTTACCTATTACTTTTCAAATAAACCTCAATCGGTTATGGAAAATATATTGTGAGTGTACCTTCCATGTAAGATTCGTGGCACTAGTTCCGAAACCAGATCCATGGAATCGGTTGCAATGGAACCAGTTGCAGAATTGGTATGGTTAGCACCGATTGTGAAAATTTTTCTTGGGATGTTCCCACGTAAAAGAATTAGGAAAAAGAAGTAGTTAAAGCACTGCAACTGTTGAATAGGGAGTTGTTATTTTTCGAGTTTTTCACTTTTTGGCTAGTGATAGGAAGGAAGTTGTTCGTTTTTAAAACAAAGTATGTATACTTGAACCGATGATAAGGAAGTTCTTTTTCACTTCTTTTTATTTTTATTTAATTAAAAAAAAAAATCTTCATGCATCGTGTGGGGTTTGAACCCACACTCGTTGGCATTTCAAGCAGACGCTCTACCCACTATGCTATCGCTTGTTATAACTGATAGCTGACTATTAGCAGTCTTGTTCAGTAAATTGTTTTTATTTTCATTTATTTAATTTTTTATTAACAAAAATATCAAAAAATTTTGTAAACACGAATTGCACGAATGTCAACACGAACATTAACATACACATTAACAACATTCGTAAAAAAATTGCCATTTTTCACTAATGTTCCTAAGTGTATTCCCCGCTTAACATATTGGAAAATATTTAGTTGTTTTTCTTTAGTGTTTTTTTGTTTATAAAAATTCACTCATATTAAGAAATAAAGCTGTAAAAATAGAAAAAGCTACTAAAAATTATGTAATTAAAAATGACCTTGCTGCTGATATTAGCAGATTGTTTTTTGCTAAATACTAGTAAGATAATAAGGAAAAATAAAACTGTTAAATTTACAAAATTTTGGTTACATTTAAGTTAACTTTTAGTTAATTAAAAATAACGAATTACCTTGATAACATCCGGCAAAAATTTTGCAGCATATTAGTAGATAAAAAATAGTTTTTTCTGCAAGGTAATTTTTAACTTATTTTTACTAGTTCTAACTAAAATGTTTACAGGATTTTTTTCATGTTATATTTAATATATTTAGTAAAAATTTTATCAAAATGGATTTTTTAAATACAAACAAAATTGTAATATTTACCTTTTTGTGTATTTTAACAAAAAATATTTGAAGAATTGCATATTTATTTAAAACTATTATATTTCCATAAAATGTCATTAAAAATTAATAGAAAATTAAAAAAAAAAAAAATTATAAATCGTTTCAAAAATTAATTTTTGAGTGTACAAAAATAGAAAAAAATAAAAATTTTACAGTAAAAACTACAAAAAATTATTGTGTAAAAAATGTTACAAAAATTTTTTTTCGATCTGGTGGGTTTGGAACCCGCAACCCTCTGATTTCTGTGCCAGCACGTGCCTATGCAACCCACATACAAAATATTAACTTCTTATCAGCCGTGAAAAAGAACTTCTGACTAGCATATATTTATTGCAGCATTAGATGTCGTTTAAAAGCCATTCCTAAGGGAGTAATTCTTTGTGATGTAATGAAGGAAGTGATTCATTTAGAAGTCATTCCATTTATTTTTGCTGGGTTACTAGGTAAGGAGTTACATCGATGAACATGACTTTTATTTTTATAACTAAAACTTCTAAAAAAAAATTTTTACAAAATTTTTTGTACACACTCTTTTTAACTATACATACTTTTGTTTTTACTAATTTTGCATTATATATATATATGTATAAATATGTCCTTTATTTAAATTACGTAGTAAAAAAAGAGATTACACATAATACTTAAATAAAAAGTTCACGAACAACATAGGGCGTCTAAATTTGTTAATGTTTCTGTAATCATTTTATGTTTATTAAGATTGATTGATTGGGCCAAAGCCTCCGATCCTAGTATTGGGGCTGCCCTCTAGGCCGGCGAGCCGTTAGACGGCATAAATACAGCTAAGCTTCAGCGACTAGTTGTTTTTAGTTGTCACCTATTTCCTGAGACGCATCGGTGTTACCATGCCATTCAGGTTACTCAAAACTGTACGCCTTCTCACATTGGCTATATTCAGGCGGTTGCCTGAAATACATTACCAGGGAACACTTGGTCAGAGACCAGAAGTCGTGAGTTGCTTTAGAATTTCAGACAAAGGAATCGCTTCTTGCTACACCCAAGTGGATAGCAGACAGAGAGCTTTTAACCTCTGTAAAAACCCCGTTCCCCATATTTTGCATTTTCCCAAGAAAAAATTATTTTCATATAATAATTTATGATTTTATACAATTATGTCTGTGAAATATATATTTTTATATGATTATATCAAAAGCTATTTTATTATATAAAATTATATTAAATCGATACACCATTTTCTAGATCAAATCATGTATCGGTTAATGTAATTATATATAAAAATATATTATTGGATCCAAAAAATGGTGGATCCGGTTATTTTATATAACTAAATACATTTTAATATAAACACATAAAAGTATATTTGGTGTTACATATGATATGATAATCTCAACGATATATAATTATATAAAACCATAAATGGTTATATAAAAAAACCTTTTTACTCGGGTGTTTAAACAACATTTAAAAATAAATAACAAAAACCATTTGAATAAATGAAAAGTACTTAGTCGTGGTCTTTATCAAATCCCCACCGGAATTGGATTGGAAACGGATTGGATTCTGTAAACGGAATTATAAAAATTAACGGAATTGGTATTACAAGACGTCATAAAACTTTTAATATATTTATGTTTTAAAAATTTAGATAAAAACATATAACAAATATATATATATTTTTTTTAATTAATTAATTTAGTGAAAATACTTTTAGTCGAATTGGAAATTTCCTTATCAAATTCGTAGAGAGGATTTATAGAATCCAATATCGGAAATTCCCGTTTAAAAATTCCCTTACAAGCAAAGGAATGAGGAAATTTCTACATTTTCTTACGGAAATTTCCGATTGTTGAATTCTATAAATCCACTCTACGGATTTGATGAGGAAATTTCTGAGCAGACTAAAATTGTTTCCTTAAAATAACAAACTTTGACCGCCAATTTTTAGCGTTATTTATTTGTTACACATATTCATTAGATTTTCTGAGACATAAATATTTAAAAAGTTTTATGACATCATTGTAATGCCACATCCGTTCATTTTTATAAGCCTGTTTACATAATACGATCCGTTTCCAATCCAATTCCGGTGGGGATTTCGTAAAGACCACGAGTAAGTAGACCGATTTTAAAATGAAGTTTGTTATAGAGGTAGCGTTGCCACCATTTATATATTTTTTTATGAATACATTATCTTATAAATCAGAGATGATTAAGGAATACCAACTGACTTTTCGAAAAAAAATGGGCAATAGTGTTCTTGTGCTATTAATTTAGTCTTCGATTTCCATTATTTAAATTTAAATATAAAACAATTTATCAGACGCAATCAATTTATCTAAAAAACCTAAAACAAAAGTAACTATGAATATAAATTTAATTTAACTTCCAACTTATTGGTTCACTAAACCAAGACGAAAGATAAATTAATGAAGTTTAAATTAAATTCCCAATTTGGGCCCTGAAAGAAATGATGGTGGTATCACAAAAATACTCAAACGACAGTAACCATATAAAAGTCATAAACAAATCTTGGGTATATAATGGAAAACAACCCCCAACAACCGTCAAATAATTACAATCATGCGCATATAAAAAGAAATGAGTTCATTTCTTCCTCAACAAGAGTTTCATAATAGGGTGCATCATTTCTTTCACAATCAAGCTGCTGTATATGATTTTGTATGCCTCAGTTCCCTTTGTATTCTCATACATGTGTATATTTATTAGTATTTTTAAAATTGGCCTCCTTGTCTAACCTATTGTGGATGTTACAAAAGAGATTTTTATGTGTGTTTATGTGTACGAGAGATGGTATCTCAGATACAATCGCCAGCAGCAGCCACTACAGGCAACAGCAGTGGTGGATAACACCAATGATGCCGCCGCCGCCACTATTTAGCCATATTTTTTATGCTGACTAATCACCGGGTAGCATAGGCGTGGTTCCATTGCAAATGATTGATTACAGTTTTTTTTTTGTATAATTTTTTCTTTCTATTTTACATGGTTTTAACAGCCGCCTGTTTTATATGTACTCCTAACGTATATATTGTACATACATACGTACACGTAACTGCTGCAGGAATTCAGATGGTAGTCGTTTTAAATCAATCTATAAAATTCTTATAGAGGATTATTTTTTGTTAATATTCTAGTAGAGTTTTAAACACAAAGAAGGCCGTCACAATGGATTTAGTTTGTTTTTTCCTTATATGATCTACTCTTCGTTAGAGAGTATTCTTAGTTTGATTATAATATTTGAGACATCTTCCTTCATCTTCATATACCCAGGAAAAACTCCGTAATTGGTGCTCATTACTAATATCTAAATAATAAGCAGTAGAATTAGGGTCTACTGCTTATAATTCGGTGTTAAAACTCATTATTTATGTTCGACAAGGTCGTTTTTGTAAGTAGCTGTCCATATTCGCTGCATGAAAAAACGCACAAAATTTGTGCACCCGCTTACCCGCTGCATCACAAAAGTATATAAAATAAGTAGTTACCAAAATAAGTCGTTATTCGTGTGTTTATACGCAATAACTAGTTACAAGTTGTTAAATAATACGACTTACTTATATACTTACTAGTGGTTTAAAAATAAGTAGTTACCAAATTCACATTATCTTTATAAATAAATAAGTAGTCGCGAGTAAGCTAGACTGCTTATAAAAACGGCTTCCCCTAACAAAAATAACTAGTACTGACGCCGATTATAAGTAGTAAAAAATTTTTAACTCTACTATTTTCTTGAGCTTAAGGTTTGGTTTTTATTTATAAAAAGTTTTTTATTTTCGATATTTCGCTAGAATTGAGAACTAGAATAGCTGGACATAGATCAGATCAGAAATATAGACATATTAATTCACAAAAGACAGCATTATCTTCTCATTGTTCAAGTTTAAATCACTATCCTGACTTTGAAAATGTATCAGTTTTAAATACAGAACACAATTATAAACGTCGTTATATATTAGAAATGTTACAGATAATTAATACACCAACAACAAATAGAATTAACTTTAAGGCAGATATTGAAAATGTAGCTCAGAATTATAGATATTTAATACAAAAGAAATAGCACACATTACATTAATTTATAACACATTATATTATACATTTTTTATTGTTAATTATTGTTATTTTTGTTTGTTATACTTTTATACCAAAAACTTTGTTTGCTGGTATAAATGTATACATACAATTTATATTTGACAAATGCTTTTTAAAAATTTTTTCAAACTTTAAAATTATTTATAATTTGTTCATTTAATTGTTATTTCCTGAAGATGCTACACATTGGAGTAGCGAAATATCGAAAATAAAAAACTTTTTATAAATAAAAACCAAACCTTAAGCTCAAGAAAATAGTAGAGTTAAAAATTTAAAAAAGAAGGTTAAATAAACGAAAAGAAAGTAGTAAAAAATTTTAGGTTCATTATATAACTATTTATTGGGTAATGCATTTATAGTCGTGTACATAAGATATGTATCAAAAGTCGAAAAATATGCATTTGAAACTTAAAAAAAAATATGTATGCTTTTGTTTTTGACTTTTTTTTTTAAAGTTAGCTGTGTTTTTTTACTGAATTCCTATCAATTTTATCTCGAACAATTTTCATTGTAAAAAGCCGGAATATGTTGAAAAACTGTCAAAATCGTACTTCATAACACTGATAGTGCCTGAACACATCAAATGAAGCTGGTGCGAGCAGCAAAATCACTTTTTCCCATATATAGTATTTTATATGAAGAGCAAACTACTGCCAAGCTGCAGGCAGCTTCAATTAGTGCTGCTAGCACTGAAAAATGAAATAGAAATGTTCATATTTCATTTTGCAGGGCTAGCTGCCTGCATCTCGGCAGTAGTTTGCTCTTCATATAAAATATATGGGGCAAAAAGATTTTGCTGCTGGCAGCAGCTTCATTGGATGTGTTAAGGCACATAGACCCAGCAGCAGTTTATAATTTTTTTAGCTAATATTTCTGTTGATTTTAGCATTCAACCAAATTTAGCTTAAAAATAACAAAAATTTTGTAGATATAACAGTTTATTTTTGCTATTTTAGTAAAAATAGTCTGCTTATTTCAGCAGTTTTTTTTTGTAATTTTTAACAAATTTTTAGTAACTTTTTTGTATTAGCTTTGTGTACTTTATCCCGTATCCAAATTTTATTGAAATCGGTGGTTGCTATAATTTTTAATAGTTTAAATTATTACGAATCTGAAAGCTTTACCGAACAATAGTTAAAGTTTGATAAGTTTTCAATGAGAAATATTTCTTGGATTAAACTCTGGCAAAATCAAAAGATTCTATAGGAAAAAGTCTTTATCACCTGATTGTATGTATGGTTTTTTTAAAGACACAAGTTTTCAGCAGAAAAAGAGATGCCGAAACAGTAGAAAAAGCACTACAATTGATGATCTAGTTGTACTTCTTTTTTAACATAACCACTAATGGTTTTAACATTGAGTTGTCATAGGAGAGGAGTACTCCCACTTCAACATTTTTTCAGTAACTTTTGAACCAGTGCAAAGGAAGCTCTTATTCACCAATTAAAAGTTAAAAAAAAATCTTCGCAAAGCAAAATTATATTTTTTATTTTACAAAAGTTTGCTGGTCAAGCGTTCTACCGCTGAATTATTCTTTGATATGAAAGTTGACTGGCATAAAAACACCACCTTGTTACTGCGAGATATTGTTTCTTATTCTCTTCAATAAAAGTACTTATTAAACAAGTGTAAAAGGTGCACTCCAATTCAATATTTTATGCAGGTGCATAAAAAGCAATTTCTCATAATTTTTTTTATTATACATATTTTTAAAAATTAAAAAATATTCACCCTTACTATCTAAATTTTTCAAACGTAAATTTTCGGTAAAGTCGACTTTAGTTAAAATATTGGGTGGCAGTATGCTTTGACATGGTTTATTTTTGGAGCATTCT
The DNA here is from genome assembly GCA_949987735.1 of Leucophora obtusa. Lineage (NCBI taxonomy): Eukaryota > Metazoa > Arthropoda > Insecta > Diptera > Anthomyiidae > Leucophora > Leucophora obtusa. Next base: position 116,122,921 of record OX465295.1, on the reverse strand, counting down.
GATTGGTTAATTTATTTTCAACCAATCAAAATGTTTGCAAATACAAATAATTGTTTTCATACACATAACAAAAAAAAAACCGTATGATTAAAAATACAGTCGACTTTAAATTTCAAATAATCTTTCATAGTAAGGGCTATTGAATTTAAACAAATTAATTATAAATATTAAAAAAATAAAATAAAAAAATATTGGACCCGCCAGGAATCGAACCCGCGACCCTCTGTTTGGAAATGCCAAATGATACCAAAATCACTTTTTAGGATCACTTTTAGAGCAATTACTCTTTAGAAGCAATACTTAAGTGAATTTTTGGATGTTGTTCAGAAGTGATTCTAAAAAAGCTTTAAAAATATACTAACGGATACTTTGGAAGCAATTAAAGAAGTGATTTTTTGAAGTTGTTCAGAAAAACTTCTAAAAAAGCTGTAAAATACACTAACGGATACTTGTGAAGCAGTGAAAGAAGTAGTTTGTAAAGCATTACTTCGATTTTTTTTGCTGGGTTAGAATCAGAAATTAAAAAGTTCGAAATTCGGCTGTACAAAATCGAAAAATCACATTTCTTATCCCTTTGTGGTCTTTTTTCCATCGCATCTAAAAAAAGATTCCTAAATTTAAGACCATACAATGGGCGTGGAAATGCAGCAACTTTCTTTATTATTACGAAACTTATCAAGATTTTATCTATCCAACGAATTTCAAGAATGTTGTCTTCTTTTTTTTTGTTTTTTGTCTGTGTAGAGCATTTAATAGATTCGGCTTTGCTCGTTTATTTCTTATTTTACAATTTCATTAATTTATTTTAACAATTGAAAATATCATTTGACAGTTTACAGTAAGAAAATGGTTGTTATAAGAAATTTAAAAAAATAAAATCGTCGTTATGAAAAAATGAGGGACAAAAGTAAGAGGTCCAATCATCAGTAGCAACATACAAAATATAAATAAAAAGCCTTCTTCAATTGACTTCTTTTCAAATAACCACTCAGCTATGCATCAGTCCAACCAACCAACCAACCAATTCATTCATTTTTTTTTCTACATTTCAGTTATTTTACAGTAGATGATGGCTGGGCTATGAAACATTTTAATTAAGTCATTTGTGTACAGCCAACTACCAACTCTGCCAACTGTCATTGTGACAATATTGTTTTTTGTAATGTCATTCTAAAGCTGTCAGCTATTTAAATGTTGTGTTTTGTTTGTAATTTCTTTTACAGTTTTGTTTTTTACAAATGTTTAATTATTTGTACTACTTGTTTTTTTTCTTTCTTTTTTATATAGAATTTAATCAAACTTCTAATGCTTTTTGAAGGTTCCTAACATTTTTTTTATTATAGTTCCCAAAAGCATACATATTTTAAAACATGTTTTGGAATTTCCTCTTTCAATGTTTTCAAAATCTTTAAAAATATTATCTTAATATTTTTGTGGCTCATCCTACTAATGGCTGTGATTATATTAAGATTATCTATAGTTTATTCTTTTGAACAAAAAAATTTTTAAATTTTACAAAAAATTTAGTTGAATTTAATCTTTTTCGTGTACCTGTTTAATATTTGTATGAATATATTGTTCTCTTTATTTCAATCTGTCCATAATCTGATATTTTGGTTACTCTTCCTCCTTTTTTTTTTTTTTTTTGCTGTTCCTTAACAAACATGATTGTATTGATCTTTTGTTAAGTTGTTGACTTGTCAAAGGATTAAAATGTTATTTTAACCAAAAATCATGCATGAAAATCAAAATGTCCAAAGACAATTGGTTATAAAATTGCACTTTTGTCTTCTTTTTCGGGGATTTGTGTGTAGCAGCGTTAATAATGCATCATTAACGCTATAATTTGACTTTGCATGATTTAGCAAGATTTTTTTCGTTTTGCAAAAAATTGTGGATTATTTAGACTATTGATTTAAAAAAACAAAAAATGGAAGAAACATCTATAAAGCCTCAATATTTTTTTTTAACATAAAGCACCGTAAGTTGTTTTTACGGAAAAAAAGTCGCTCAAACTTTAAAGGCTTTAAATTGTAATTTAAATTCTAAAGCACCGTAAGTCGTTTTTCACGTGAAAAAATTTTACTCGAACTTAAAATGCCCCAAAAATTAATTTGAATTCTAAAAATTTTAAATTTTATTTTTTTATTTTATTAGAAAGACGCAATTACAATAAATACACACTATATTAAATTTTCGTGAAAACAAAGTTTTTACCTGAAACTCATTATCACGTGAAAAAACTGTTATACTCCATATAAAAAAAAATGATTTTTCACGACAATCAGTTTCACGTGAAAATTGTGTAGAGTTTGTTTTCACACAAATTTAATGTACAAGACTATAATTTTTCTTGGGAAAAAGTGACATTTTCTGTTTATTTTGATTGTGTGTTTGTTATAAAATTAAAAAATTGTTCATTTGTTTAAATTAAATTGCAATTTGAGGCATTGAAAGTTCGAGTGAAAATTTTCCACGTGAAAACAAAAACTTACGCTTACGGTGCTTTAAGTATAACAGTTTTTCTCGTGAAATCGATAAAACTTAGGTAACATGCTTAAAAATTAACAAGTTTTTAATCTTATTAGCAAGGTACAAAATCTCGCTTTTCCACAAGAAAAATAATAGTTTTGTATATTAAATTTGGCCGAAAATAGAGCCTACAAACTTCTCAAGTGAAAGTCATTATAGTGAAAAAAAAATTTTATATCGAGTATAACAGTTTTTTTTACGTGAAATCGAAATAACTTACTTAAAAATCAAAAATAAATTTGTTGAATGTTGCATATAAAAAAATAAATTGTTGAAATTTAGTTTCGTCTGGAAAATTGTGTTATAAAATAAAAAAAGTTGGGGATTTTGACTTAAGTGGACAAACAATAGTGTTCTTGCATCTGCATCCAAATTCCAAGATTTCGACTAAAATCGAGATCTCAGTGAGAATCTCTTATAAAATTCTAAGCTTTCCCATATAAATAAAATCCCGTAAATTCACGAGATTTGTTAAAAATTTCATCAAAAGTCTTCATCTATAGACTTTTTGCATGAAAAAGTGGCAACACTGGTCAACAATTGAAATACTACTTATTAAAATAAGTGTTGCGTAGTTCTAATTTTGTCTTCTCTCGTTCTTACAAGAGAAAAAGAAAACTAAATTTTACAACTGTCAAGAAGTGCAAATGTAAACAAAGAACATTTCTGGCGGGATTTTCATTGAAATCTCGAGATTTAAAAGCAAATTTAAGCGAATAATAAGACGAGATTTCACTAGTTGTTGACAATTTGTCGTTGGTATTGTAAAAATGTATATTTAAGTAAATAGTAGTTTGCATATATTGTTTTAAGTCAAAAAAAATTTTTAGTCGTTATTTACAATAACAGATCTTATCTTATCTTTATATTTTGATCTTACTCATTTAAGCACAGTTCAAAAGTTCAGATAATTAGTTTATTAATTTTTGATAACAATTTCCTTTATGGACGATATAGCAATAACTGAAACCAACCGTAACTATTTCCATTGGTGGACGAGTAAAAATTATGAAATTATAATGGAATTCTAAAATAAATCCAGCTAGCGCAATTTTGCCATATCAGCATGTTTTCGTTTAGATTTAGTAGATCAAGGTTGGAAATTGCATATTTTTTTCTAAAGCATATGCTTACCCAGTGTAGTAACGGTAATGACATATCATTATTTTTTGGACTACCAGTAATGACACCCACTTACCTTCTGCATTATTTTAAAACAAATAATAATGACTTATTTTTATCATTATTTCAAATAGAAAATAATTTTCAAAATTTTTTTTTTTTAATTTATTGAAATCTATTTTTAGACTCAATATTTTTTACACACTGGTAAGGATATATGTAACCACATATTTTTTGATTTTTTGTATGTTGGCGAGTAAGCTTACTTGTGTACAGCAGGTCAATTGTGTGTTTATCTATTAAATATTACATATCGATATAGCTCAGATGGTAGAGCTATTGACCGGCAATCTGTAGACCCAGGTTCGATTCCCGCACCAGGAAATTTTATTTACAAAAAAAAATACAATAAAAAATATTTGTTTTTATATAATTTATTTTTTTGAAATCTATTTTTGGACTCATTATTTTTGTCAGTACTGGTAAGCACATAGGTAACGATATATTTTTTGATCTTTCGTATGCTGGTGTGTAACGACAACTCATTATTTTTCGCGACATTGCCATATAAAGGTAATAAGAAATGTAATAACAAAAGTAACTAGTTACCATTACCAGGTATGTAGTTACATAACCACATATCTGGTAATGATTTTCTACACTGGGTAATTACTACCATACTTCGCCCTCTTGAAAATTTCAGAATCTTTTAAGATCAGCTAGAGGTTTTATTAAAAAAAAATTTACAAAAAAATAGGTTCCTTTATGGAAGGTATGACTGACGTAGAGTCAGTTCTAGAACTAGTTACAGAACTCATTCTAGGGCAACCAATTCCACTTTGTAGTTATGGAAGTGTTTGCTTTTGGGACAATTTCAAACAAAAATAATCGGTGTTACAATTGACAGTAGAAGGCGTTGTAAAGGAAAAGTAGCTATTCTATAACCGACTCTTTGGAACAGAAAATTTTCCTGGGTAGGATCAAAAAGATCCTAATTGAAAAATAAATTGCTCATGTAAGGAGTGAGATCATAAAAATGTTAACACACATTTTTGGCTATAACTTTGATTTAAAGCTTTTCATATTTTATTTTTGCGGCAGTTTACATTTTAAAACGAGTAAAAAGGTTAAAGTCGGGCATGCCGACTATACAATATCCTACACTAGTCTGGTGTATTGTTTGGATCCGAAATTCGAATGGGTTAAAATGGGGCTTATGTCAAAATTTTCTATAATGTGAGTCAGCGCACCAAATTTCATTAAAATATCTTAATATTTGCGACCTGCAGTTTGTAACCAAGCCAATTTTGGGGGGACCCTTATATGGGCACTAGTTCTAAACATGGACCGATGTTCACCAAAATCAATAGGCTTCGTCCTTGGGCCATTTAAATTGTAGAGTGCGCACAAGATTGCATGGACAGACAGACAGACAGACGGACGTACGGACGGACAGACGGACATCGTTAAATCGAAATAAAAAAAAATTCTGAACCGATCGGTATACTATAAGGTGGGTCTACCACCAATATTTTTTGGTGTTACAAACATCAGCACAAACTTATAATACCCTGACCACATAGTGGTGTAGGGTATAAATATGTCAGTTAATAAATTAATTTACATCATGAGTTAATTAACATTAATTTACATCATTAATTAGCAATTTTTTAAAGAATGGACAATGAAAGAAAAGTGCGTTCAAAAATAATTAAATATTTTCAACAAAACCAAACATGGACATACAAAAAAAAAATTGCCAAAGAAACTAATGTATTAATGTATACCGCCAAACAGTTTCAAAAGTGGTAAAAATGTATCTGGAACACCTAACAATTGAAAGGAAGGAACAGGAACAAAGACTGGTTATCGTAACATTGGTAAGCCTATAAAGTTAAAAGCATCCTTAAGAGAGCTCCTAACACATCTGGCAGAAAAGCATCTCGGTTAGCCCAATGCTTGGACTTTTTTGTACGTAAAGTGAAACGTAAGGCAGGACTAAAGTCCTACAAAGTTCAAAAAGTTCCCGATAGAAACGCTTTTAAAAATTTGGAGGCCAAAACCCGAGCTCGAAAATTGAAATCAAATTTTATACAATAATACAACTGTTGTGTAATGGACGACGAAACTTATGTCCTAGCTGGTTTTTCGCAGCTCCCTGGTCAAGAATTTTATGTTTCCGATGTTCGAGGAAATGTTGCGGAAAAATTTAGGTTGAAAAAGCAAACGAAACTCCCTAAAAAATTCCTAGTATGTCAAGCCATATGTAGCTGCGGCCAAAGAAACCAGGCTTTTGGAAACATCTGGCTCTTTTATAAACAGCGAAATTTATATCAAGGAGTGTTTGCAGAAGAGACTTCTTCCATTTTTGAGTCAGCACAATGTATCCACTTACTTTTCGCCCGATTTATCATCTTGTCACTACAGCAAGAAAGCGCTGGAGTGGTATAATGATAATAATGTGGTTTTTGTACCAAGAGAGGCAAATCCACCAAACTGCCCGGAGCTCAGGCCAGTGGAGAGATATTGGGCTCTTGTTAAAAGAGAATTAAAGGGCACAAAAAAGGTCTCCCAGTACATGCAAGACCATAAAAGCCTTAATGGGAGGGTTTCCGGAAAAAGTGGATAACTTTGTTCGTAGTGGTTAGAATTCCATGCGGATTTTGATTTTGTATTAAATTTCATTTAATAAAAATTTTTTTTGAAGTCTTAAAATTCAGTGGTTTGTTTTTTATTTAACTTTATGTGTGTTAACATTTTTATGATCTCACTCCTTATTAGTTAATTCTGGCTTTTATGATTACAAAAACATACATTTTTTAGGCTGTGATTGACAAAACTTCAATTAACCACACTGATCGCTGTGCCGACCGTGGTGTATTTCGTTAAGAAGTGATGCTACGAGTCATAGCATGTGTAGAGGGTTACCGAGACAGTTTAACAATTAAAAATACTTTGATCAATTGACACATAAAACAACCAATGACGAGTCTTTTTATGAGACGAAACTGCGGCAATCTGGTGATTCCATTGTGTCCTTTAAATTTTTCAATAAAAATGTTTTCTTTTTCGTGTAAATTAGCTTTAGATAATTAATATTTCTATAAGAAGAAAAATTTTTAAGACGATTAATTCTAAAGTGCCTATGGATAATAATTTGAAAACCTTATCATAACACATTTATAAAATGAATTTTGTATGGAAAATTTGTTTTATAAGTCACTTATAAATTTTAAAAGTGATTATGCATACGACTAGGGTTTGGGGCGGGAATTCCCAGGAAATCCCGGGAAAAGTTTGCCGGGAATTCCCGGGAAAATAATATATTTTTCCCGGGAAGACGGGAAATTTTAAAAATATTAAGTTTTTTAAATTGTTTTTGTTTGGAATAGGATTTTTAAAATTTTTCAAATGTATATTTTAGTTAAAGTCGACTTTAGTTAAAATATTGGGTGGCAGTATACCTTAACTTGGTTTATTTTTGGAGGATTCTGATTGGTTAATTTATTTTTAACCAATCAAAATGTTTGAAAATATAAATATTTTTGTAAGGTTTTCATTCACAAAATGAACAAAATCGTATAATTATAAATAAAGTCGACTTTAAATTTAAAATACTCCTTTATATTAAGGGCCAATAGTTTTATAAGTAACGTTTTCATTAATAAATGTGATATTTTCAAGTAAGTTTACTTTATTTGAATACACCTGCTTTCAAACTAATATATTCTTTTATATTAAATAATAAAATGTCCGGAGTATGGAAATACTTCACAAAAAGGACAATGCAGCGCAGTGCAATATTTGCCCTAAAAGACTAATGGTTAACTGAGGTATCTAAATTTGGTTATCCGACATCTAAATTTGGTTCACAAAAAAAAAAAACTGGTGGTCATGCAACTTTTCTTGAAGAAAACAACAACAAGAATAACGTTCCAGCTAAAATTAGCAAAGTACCCGAAAAAAAATGCAAGCTGAATAGGCATTGAACGTTTTATGGTAGGCCAAACATTTCCTGAAGTGGTATCATGATAAAAGAAATATCGAGCAATACTCTAGCAATAGGAGATTTACTATAATCCTAGATGAATGGACAAGAATATCACAAAAGTGATATTTGAACATATGTATAAACGGAAATAATTCTTTTTATAACCTGGGGTTGGTTTATATATCAGGAAGATGTAATGCTGATGAAATAAGAAGAATTGTAGAAATAAGCCTAGAAGAGTTTATTTGACTTTGGAAAATAACATTGTGGCCACCATATCTAATGGGCCAAATGTGATGAAACAGTTTGTTTCCGACAGTCCAGTGGTGGGTGCTTTCTGCTGGAATCATGCACTTCATTTGGCAGTGCTTAGAGTAATTTATGTGAAATCAAATGTTCAACATTCTGATATTTCTGATATTTTATGAAATAGTGTTTTTTTTAACAAAAATTACTTATATAGATGGTTTTCATTAACAATTTTGTTCAAAAATACTTCCCGGGATTCCCGGGAATCAAATTTTTTTATACCCGTTTCCCGGGAAATAAAAAAGTCCGGGAAATCCCAAACCCTACATACGACCCTAAATATATCTTTTTTGTAGGGAATTTTGTAGGGACTTTTTCCCAAAATTTAGTGTGTAGGAAGAAAAGGACAGATTTTTTATTTTCCGGCAAATTTAGGGAAATTTACACACATGTAAAAAAATACATACTAATTTCACGTTTCTGTAAAAACTTATAATATGAACAAAGAGGAAATTTATTTTATACAATATATTTCTCAACACATTTTTTTATGAAATGTCAATCTTTTTTCAATTTGAGTAACTAGTATTTCGTATGTGGAAAAATTTGTTCGAACCTTATTCGTGACATCTATTCTTTATATATCGCACTTGATCAACAAAAGGGTATTAACTCAAAATTTTAAAATTTTCAGTAGAGGTGAAAAACTGTTTGTGGTTACATTTCAAGAGAATTTGAAAATCCGAATACATCATAGTAAGCAAATTTCATTTGAAAATATATTTACATTGTTTTTCTTTTAAATTTTTCCATTTATTGTAAAAAAAATCTATTTTTTGAGTTAATACCATTTTTCTGATACTTTTTGTTGATATAAAGGTAGCCACTAAACTATCACGAAAATGGTCTCAAATGTGGTTTTCGAGATGAGAGTAATCGGAATACGTTGAAATTTTTACAGTAGATAGATATTGATGTCGTTAGTTGATTTCTTGCAAAAAGTGAAATTTTAAAAAGTTTGAGTTAATACACTGATAGAATTTTGTACATAGTATTAATGAATTTGTTCATTAATACAATGAATTTTTTCATTGAAAAGTCCCCAAAGAACGGTTTCATTGGATTAATGAAACATGTTTCATTAAATCAATTTTAATGAATGGATTCATTGATCTAATGAAAGTTTCATAAAATATATGAATTTTTTTCATTAATTCTAAGATAAACATTATGAAAGTTTCATGTGTTTAATGTATTAAATTCATTACTTTTATGAAATAATTTCATTAATATTTTTCATTTTAGCAGTTATTAGTTATTATTAATATAATGATTTGTTCATATTTTTAATGAAGCGTTTTATAGATTTCGCAACAATTCCACGTAACTGAAAAATAATTTTTTTTATATTGAGTTTGACGGCTTTTTTTTGCAAAAGTATGAACAAAATACCGGGCTTAAAGGTTTAAAAGCAAAAGTTGATATAAGATGCAATTATGTGTAAACAAGTCATACCATTATGTAAGCAATTTTTTGATATTCAAAGGCTTTTCACAAAAAACTCGCTTTAACAAAAAAAAAAAAACTGGAATCGGCTCGTAATGGGTTAGTAAATATGTTATATTAAACCCATTTCAATTACCTTTCCAATGATGCTCATATTGTCATATTGATGCGATAATAAATAGCGGAGATACGGAGAAGTCCATGTTTTAACTTTGACCCGAAATAGGGGTCTCCGACAAAAAAAAATTTTTTTCCTATTCAGCCCAAAAAGTACTATCTGGGGGAAAAATCGTGGCTGTGTCCTTAAAATCAACTTGTTCCCTTAAAGCCGATATAACTCCCGAGATGAGGGTATCTTTGTTTAGCCCAAAAATAACACATATGTACATAGGGAAAACCAAAAAGAGGTAAAATTGTACCTGAAACCATTTTTTTAAGTAAAATTTTTTCTTTATGAAATTTTCATTAATTTAATTAATTTTTTTTTTATGAAATTATGAGAAAATAAAAAAAAATCTAATGAAAAAATTCATAACAACAATGAATTTTCATTCAGTTAATGAATTTTTTCATTAAATCAATGAATCCATTTTAATGAAATCGATTCATTAATGCTATGAACGAAAATTCTATCAGTGTACCTTCTTGTTGATCAAGTGCGATATGTAAATTAGGAGGAAAAGTTATATTTTAAAAAGATTATTTCATAGAAATTTCAGAAAACTACTACGGAAAAACCCGAACCTAGATTGAAACGAATTCTATTGTTTGCCCCTTTTAATACACTCACAATATTTTTTCCTTAAAATCAACCGAATATATACATTAAAACAAAAGAAAATAAGTTAAAAAAAGGACTACCCACTTTTCGTTTAAAACAATTGTATTTTGTCGTTTATTTTTAATTGTTATTTTATTAACTGGCAAAGTCGGTAAAAATAATAGATTTATCGTTTATTTTAAAATTAATTGTATTCTAAAAACTGATTGTTTTTAACAGAAAATTTTGATTGAATATTTTAACTTCTACCGAAAGTCCGTATTTTGTGTATTTTATTTCTTGAATGACTGATAGAAAAAGTTAAAAAATATATTTCTTTGCAATTTAACTACTTATTCAATTAAAACAACTTTACTGTTTTACTTTTTAAACAACTGTTGAACTTTTACGGTAAAGTTATTGTGAGTGTATACTTATTAAATGTTATTCGATAAATGATTTTTATTTCCCTCAAATCTGATTCAAAAACTAGAAATTGATTTAAAACTTGTTCAAAACAACTACTGACTTTGTAGTGTTTTGTTAAATTTAATACATTTGTGGCGTAGGGAAAATGTATGGAATACCTTTCTGGGTCTAGGGGAAAAAAGGGAATTTGTATACCATACGTGGGGAATTTTAAAAATAGCTTCTCGCAACATTGCTCATAGTAAATGACTGTTGCCAGTGAAATGCTCTGGGGTAGTAATGGGGTACCAAATACAAGTAGAGTATCTATTATCTGAAATTGAATAAAAAATATGATTCTTATCTGCGTTTTGGCACTTGTGTCTTATCACGGCATAAGAAATGAAAACTGAAAAATAAAGAATAATAATTAAATATTAAAGCCTAAAACAAATGAAAAAATCCAACTAGTAAACATTTGCAAAACTTGTATAATTAAAAAAATTCTCTTAACTTTTTCCATATTTTAAAACAATACTCTTGGAAAAAGGTCTACACTTAAATAAGTTTGTCCGTAGAATCTACTGAAAATAACAGTTGAAACACAGTATATGCACACTTAAACTAATACATAAGTAAACAAAATCTGACAAACAGGTTTCACATTGATTTGACTAATTTTTAATAAATTTTTAGTTGAAACGTTGATTTAAAGAAAGATTTTAATTATTTTCATTTAACGCGATACTAAAAATTCTCAGTACTTTAATTAATTTTGAGGGTTAATTTTCAAATTTATTCACAAACCAAATAAATTTTAATTTTTTTAATAAGTAACTAAGATAACTATTTACTGCAAAAATACTGTTTTGATAGTTATTATATTAAAAATTACTGCGCTAAGCAGCTGTTATGAAGCACAATACTTTTCTTGTTTTTGTTTTTTTGTAAATAACCATGATAATAGTTGTTTTGTATTCTTTAGGCAAACAACGGTAATAACAGTTAAATTTTTGTTTTTTTGCTGATTGCTACATAAATAAAGTTGTAGTAACTGTTTAACTTTTTTGAGTGTAAAAATGTCAAAAACTGGAAAATAAAGAGCGAAATGATTACGAAGAAAGTAGTCTCTTTAGAACAATTAACCAATATAGACGTTAACAGTATTAAATTGACATAAAAAAAAATACGAAAATATTTTATAAAAATATATTTAACAAAAAAATACACAAACAACATAAAAATTATCTAAACATTGTGAAAAGGGTTAATCTCTTAAAAACATAAAATCAATTAGTTAATATTAATTTTTAATAATATATTACAATGAAGCATTATATTCACAAAGTATGTGTTCTGGATATTACAGATAAAATACAGTGAAAATGGATAAACAAATTACTATTCTCTTTTAAATAAAAATAATCACAATTTATTAAAGATATTTTTAATTTAATGCGCAATTTTTCTTCTATTTCTTTTTTATTTCTTTATTTTAATTTGGTCTCATTATGGTGTTTGATTTACTATTACAATATTATTATAGGAAAGCGAAATTGTAGAAGTTTTGTGGAAACAAGATGTCGATTTGGGCTATAGTCTTACTCCCGCCCAATTGGCTGATGCTGGTACTTCTGCTAAAGCTTTACAATCATCTTCCGTTAATGAGGACGATATTGAAAAGTTGAAAGCTTTAGAAGCTCTTAAACTAGATAATGTAAGTTTTAATATTAATAATTTCATACAAATTATTGTCTGGCTCATTGTATGCAACAAAATATAATTTCACAATCATACATACTGCACGGAGAGAATTTTATTGGACGAATTTTAATGAAATTTCAATAAACTAATGAAGTTGTTTTTACAGAGTGAGTGCAAAATTTTTAAAATTTCATAAAAAGCTTCATTATTTATTAATTTAAAATTTGTGTCCAATTAAATTTTTTTCATTTCATACATTTCAAATTCATACATTTTCCAAGAGATAAAATTTAATTTTTCGTAAAATTGTATGAAAATCTGCAATAATTTATTAAAAAATTTCAGCGGACAAGTTCGTTTTGTGCAATTTTTTTTTAATATAACGCAGATTATACTCTCAGTGTACTTATCATTTAGTTCATAAAATTAACATTTTTCATTTGTTGTTACACTATGACACAAATTTGACGTCATGGTCTTCTGGATGGTGAATAATTCCAACGCTAAACGAAAGTACTCGGTTAGTCTGGTAAAACACCCAAAGCATTTGGCGATGGTAAGTAAAACTTTTATGTTATCGCTAAATGGAACTTGGAAATTTTGTTATAAAGTGTATGAAATAGATCAGAAAACGGCATAAATATACTTTTATGAGAAAGGTTTTGTGTTTATGGGAATGTCGTGTACCTTGGAACGTGTACCTTGCATTTGTTTCTATTTGTTGATGTCTTTTTGTAAGGTCTTCTTCTATGAAGTATTTTTTATTTTGCCTAATGTTCATTCTAAGATACACAAGGTTTCAGATAATTATAAAGAAGGCCCTAAAATTGGAAAAGATATTTCACGTTTTGGGTTTAGTCCTATTTAAAGTTTGTCATTTACTAATTGCATTAACCAGTTAATTTTTTAACTAATTCGTACAAATATGGTAAAAATAGTGTTTTTTTTTCTTCAAAAATGAAAATGCATGTACCTTGAAACTTTTACATTATTTTCTCTTCTCTATATCCAACCAATTTCAGTACATGATTAGTTGAAGCTCCACAAGCTTATTGTCCTTTTATAATTTGATCGTCTACGGAATAATCATTGAGTTAGAATTTCTGCCATTTTTTAAAAATGATTTTTTATGCAAATCTTAAATTGCATTTTCCCATTTAAAGTAGATATTAGGGTAATCGATTATGTTTTTAAAAACAGGTTGAACCCGGTTTTTTTTATTGTTGATTTTTCGAATACCGAATAACCCATTTTGTTTTTTTTTCGAATACCCCGTTTTTTAACTACGTATGTATTTTTCAGCTTTAATTTATTAATAACTGAAAATATATGAAGTTATGTATAGTTGATCCTTTAATTGGTAAATGACTACTTTTGTTACATTTGAGATAATACAAGTAAATTACAGAGAATAAAAATTTAAAAAATTTCGATTACGCCAGCAGGATAAAATACGTATTTTCGGGTCCCGCTACAGACGCATCTTCAGTATCCATGCCTTTATGGGTTAATAATTGATAATAATCTATTTATATTGACTGTGAAACAAATAAACAAATGTAAACACAACTCAATTAGATTAACATTAACGAAATTCTAACAATGCTATTTTTATCCTCCGTTATTATTGTTTTTTTTTAATAGCAAAATCAGAATTTTGTAAATTTTGTCTGTGTCCAGAAGTGCTGGGATTGCTTAAAAATTAAAATTTTTATATGAAAGTGGCCTTGTAAAGTGGTTTCTTTTTCGACTTAAAAGTAACTCAGAAAGAAGTCTTATATTGAATCCGCCATTTAAAAATTTTCCAGTCTGACTTACATTCGTAATCAGGACCCTCCAAAGCCTATAATTAATAATTTTATAGTCTCATATTCCTCTTTTTTTCAAAATAATTACTCACAACACCCAGGAAAATGTAACAGTAAGAATTAAAAATTATTTTTGGTATATATTCGATATCAGCAATTCCAAATCTACCTGCTTACATAACAAATTTAGTCAAAATATTATACCCGCTATATTCGATTTGCCATTTAAAATAAATGACTCAAATGGCCAATGGTAGGGTTTATAAAGACTTATTTTATTCACTTTTTGACCAAAAACTGCAAGTTTCATTCAGCGATAACATGCAAGTTTAACATGCAAGCGATAAACAATTAGAAGGTTTTACTATAGTAAACAAGGACTTGCATTTGGCGTTGGAATTATCCACCCTCCAAAATAGTGTTGCACAGTGTTATATTTATGTATTACACTTGTATTTATATAAACATTTACGGTGGATCTCATACTTCTGTTTTAAACTTTCGTTAATAGTTAACCCAAAAATTTGTTATTGTTTTGTGTACATTTTTTTTTACATTTTCTTTTGTTTTTATTTAAGTTAAAGTTAAAGCTACAGTATGAGACCCACCGTTACAATTTAATTATAAATATTACCACCTTAATAAATTCATTTTATACAACTCTAAATTCAGTTGAAGCCTATTTTTGTTGTTATATACGAAACTATTTGGCTAAATACCACTGTATTTACAAAGGAAGCGTAATATGGTACAGGGGTAGAGTGCATCCATAAACAAATCGGTATATTCTATTTTAGTTCTTGGTATACTTAACAAAACAAAATATTTACAATAATTATATCGCACTTGATCAACAAGAGCGTATTAACTCAAAATTTTAAAATTTTCAGTAGAGGTGAAAAACTGTTTGTGGTTACATTTCAAGAGAATTTGAAAATCCGACTACATCATAGTAAGCAAATTTCATTTGAAAATATATTTACATTGAGTACGTTTACCAGACGCTCAACTGTTGCTAAACCGCTACTCAACAATTTGGTGAACGATTTGATTAGCTACCGCTTACTCAACATATTGTGGTAGCGATACCTTGTTTTGATAGCGTAAAATTTTTAAAACAAGGCTTACTTTACCCATGGCCATGGGTAAAGTAAGCCAGCTTGTGTGTAGGGTTTGAAAGTACTCGGAGATACTTGTGTGTACTTACAAGCCAATATACTTCGTAAGTACACACAAATATAGTGGCATGTAAGTTAGACACAATTTTTTAAAAATTTTAAATATCTTCAGATTCATATACAATTGTTATACACAAGTATTCCATATCGTAAGTACACACAATGTGAAGTACACGAAATCGATTACATTGTGTAGAATTTTACTCGTTTTTCTAAAGGGAAAGGAATAAAAAATTTCGAAAAAATCAATGAAATATCTACAAATATATTTATTTTACATATCAATTGTAGCGGTAGTGGGTTTCTCTGGTAAATTTTTGCAATTATTGCAAAAAAAATCTATTTTTTGAGTTAATACCATTTTTCTGAAACTTTTTGTTGATATAAAGGTAGCCACTACACTATCACGAAAATGGTCTCAAATGTGGTTTTCGAGATTAGAGTAAGCGGAATACGTTGAAAATTTTACAGTAGATAGATATTGATGTCGTTAGTTTATTTCTTGCAAAAAGTGAAATTTTAAAAATTTTGAGTTAATACCCTCTTGTTGATCAAGTGCGATATGTGAACTTAGTTAACAACATTTTACGCTAATTTCATTCAAATGCCATAAGATTTGCATTGTTTACCTAAGTATTTATTTGCACAATAATTGCAAATATTGTGATTGGTTTTACGCAAGTCTTGATTAAATTACGATTTATTAAACAAAAATTTGGGTCAAATTATGGTTTCCACTACCATTTGGTATATCGATCGACTCAGATAACTTTTTAAGTCGATTTAGCGATGCCCGTCCGTCCGCTTATCCATGTATCCTTGTAATGAAACTACATACAGATCGTATTTAAGAAGATAATTGGATGAATTTTAAAACATAACTTTGTATTGACCCAAGGATGAACCTGGTTAAAATTGGTTAAAATCGGACAGTTTTTGACCTACTCGCCATAGAGAGGGCCTATCGGAATTGAGCTTAAATGCACTAAGCCTAAATGGTATTACCAAACTGAAGTAATTTTATTCATTAGTCAGATAGTAATTATTCCTTGTAAAAAAGGGCGGGCCCAACTTTATGGTTCTTTCGTTGCTTTCTCTTTGTTGTTGGGGTTTTTTTTATTTTTATTAACCAAGTTATGGATGTCTGACGTGCAAATTATCATGAACTCCAAAAAAGAGAAGGAATCCAAAAATTCACTATTGCCATTTTGGATTTATTTCTGAAGTTGTCCAGCCGGGCACTAGAATATCTGATATAATTTAGTACATAGTCCGTAATCCCGATCCATTCCCATATTGAACAAATTGGTATTTGAAGTTTTTAATCAAATATTTAATTCAGTCAGGTAATATTTTAATTCCCGAGTAAAAAAAATAATATGATGTCATATGTAATGATATCTTATTTAATATAATTGCAGATATATTATGATCCGAAAAATGGTGGATAAAATTATATCGGGTAAGATCTAAATATATTTAATCATATAGGATCTTATCCGGATTTTGACCCGATATATTTATATCTAATTTGATGTAGAAAGACATTATTATATAACGCTTCATATTTCAGGATCAAAACAAAAATTTAAGTACCCGAGTAAAAAAGTTTTGATATAATCATATATTATTTTATGTAATTAAATATAGTAACTTATAGTTAGATATGGCCACATATGCTTTTAAATTGAAGCATGTAGACTTTTATATAGTCATATATTAAATATTTTTTCCTCAAAGGTTTTAATATTGAGACATATGTGATTTTATATTATTACATACTGGCCTACATATAAGTGTATGTGCTATATATAAGTACACAAAGTAATATATAAAAGATATAATTACATATACGTTTATATATAATTTAGTATGACACTATACACAATAATATAAAACTATATATGGAGCCATTTAAGAAATATTATATAATAGGTGTTATATGTTATTATATATTGACGCATACGAACCCATATATAACTTAGTATGGTTTCATATCTACAATATTTCATGATTTCTTTTATATATAACGATATAACGTTCTTTATAAAATCATCTATAATTATATATCATCCCACATTAGCAATTTTTTCAAAGTGATTTTATATAAAAATATATGTATAAGGTCATTTTAAAACCGTATTGTATTAAATGTGGTTCCATATTAAAAATGATTTTGAACTAGTTTTAGATTTTGTAATTACTAGGGATTGGCGCATGACACGATCGTGAGTGAAGTTATTCACAAGTGATCGTGAGTAATAATTACTATACCACAGTAATTCGCCCGTGAGCGTGAGAATATATAATTCGTACATGAGCGTGAGTAAGAATATATAACCCGTGCATGATTCGTGTGTGAGTTTATTTTTTGCATCATATGTTTTTAGTAATTTTTACTGTTTTGCGTGAGAATTTTCTGATTGTGAGTAAGTTTTTAATATACTCATGTCTGCGTGAGTAAGACACGAAATGCTCGTGCGTGAGTAATTTGTTTTTGTTTAGGAGCGTGAGTCAAAATGGCTAACGCGCCCATAAAATTAACAATACTGAAGCTTTAATATGGAATTCTCTATACTATAACGCACACTTGACTGATCTCGTTATATCTTGGTTGTATATCACAATCCTATTAAGTTAAAAATTTCAGTGTTGTTAATCTTATTTTAAAATAACTAAAAACAAAGAAAAATTTGTTCATGTTTAATGCACTGTCATGGTAAATCTGGATAAAAGTAATGGAAGATTTATCGAAATTATAGGATATCCAGTAGACCTGGGGGTTAATCATTACATTTTGTAATTAATTACACATTCATTTACACAATTACATGTAATTGTAATTGAAAAAAACTCAATTACAATTACAAATTATTTGTAATTGTAATTCAAAAAAGAACAATTACAAGTAATTTGTAATTTGAAAAATGTCAATTACATTTTTTGGGAAAATAAATAATGACAAAAAGCACAAGTTAGGGGTAATCCCAACATGACGTATTCTTTTTATACGCATCCATGCCTATGCAACCTATCCCAGTCAGATTTTTTTACAAAATTTTAACAAAAAACACTTTTTAATTCTAAATGTAATTGAAATTTGTAATTGAAATCACTTTCAATTACAAATTACAAGTAATTGTAATTGAAATGCCTCAGGTCTAGGGTTTTTCTTTTCCCGGACTTTTTCATTTCCCGGGACTGCGGGATTTTTTCCAGAATTTCCCGGGATCCCGGGAATTCCCGCTCGTTAGGAAATAAATAAATCCGACATATGTTCTACTTGAAAAACTCGATTTCTATTAAAACACCGTCCGACAAAATTCATTTTTTGGTTGTACCAATGAAAAAATCTACTTAATATATTCTGATAGGAATTCTAACATGATATTGTCATATTAGATTTTATTTGTTGTTTCAAAAATGTTGATGATTTTCATGATAGATAATACAATTGTTTCGTGGGAATCACCCCAACTCATCAGTTGTCCGCAATAAGAAAACTATGACTGGAACATACAAACCGAGACATTACATAAGGTACAAAAATTCATCGTGACGAGAAACAACAAATAAAACCTAAATGACAACATCATATTCAAATTTGGACTTGAGGTAGAAGAATATTCTACCTAAATATATAAAAATATAGAAAGTCCGGAAAAACATTTTTTGTATTTTTTAATGCAAAAATTAAAATAATTGTATTCTTAGAAATATATTAACTAAATATTAATTTTCGGTTTAAACGGTTAAACGAATTGATATAGATATATTGGAATTGTTAAGTGGTACAAACTGGTGTCGGACCAGTTTTATAGTCAGAACTAATATCGATTTTATTGATTAAATATTTCTTAAATATGGAATTTAAAAATTTCTATTTCTAGATATTTTGTTTCTATGCAGATTTTCAGAAGTATTCGTCTAGAATTATTTTCATTAAAAAGTGTAAAAGTGAGTATTTTTCACACCAATATTTAGGTAAATTCGCCTAAATACTTTTATAAAAATATTCACCAAATTAATATTAGATAGTTTTTTAACTTAAATTGGTATTTTTTGAATAGAAATTTTTTATGCCACAACTACTTAAAAAGAAATTATTTAATTTTCATAGTTGCATTTTAAATTAACATAAAAAATCAAAAATAATTTCAAAAAGCATCTGAATTGAAATAAAGCAAAAGCAATTGAAATTTAAATGAAATTATTTGAAGTAAAAAACTAAAAATCAGTTGAAAATACGAAAATTTTACTAATTTTTTTAGTTTTAATGCACAGGTATTTGTAGGTATTTGGAACTGAAATACTGATGTTGATATGTTGTATATATTGCTTTATTTGAACAAATATCATAATTTTAAAGAAAAAAAATTTTCGAAGCACGAGTAGGTACTTTTGTTGGTAAATAAAATTTGTATTGGGTTTAACTGATAAAATTTGTATTCGGTTTAACTAAACAAAATCAACTGACATCCAAAAACAATTTGGCCAAAATAATATTTTTTATACTAATTCAGTTTCTTAAATTTTAAATCCTATCTTTATTATAAATATTTTTTATTTAAATTAATTTCAAAAAAATCAATGCTTTAAATTTAAATAAAGCTTCAAAAATTGCATTATATTCTAGCTAAATCTTCTATAAAAGAATAAAAAAATCCCGGGAAATCCCGCACAAAATTCCCGGGATTACGGGATCGAAAAAAGGGCGGTATTCCTACCGGTAACCCTATTCAGGTCTGATCTCCAGATATTGTATATCTTTTTTTATTTAAAAATATAATTTTGTATATTGTCATATATATTATGGTAAAACGAGTAAAAAGGTTAAAGTCGGGCATGCCGACTATACAATACCCTACACCACTCTGGTGTATTGTTTGGATCCGAAATTCGAATGGGTTAAAATGGGGCTTGTGTCAAAATTTTCTATAATGTGGGTCAGCGCACCAAATTTCATTAAAATATCTTAATATTTGCGACCTGCAGTTTGTAACCAAGCCAATTTTGGGGGGACCCTTATATGGGTACTAGTTCTAAACATGGACCGATGTTCACCAAAATCAATAGGCTTCGTCCTTGGGCCAACATAGGTCTATGTACCAAATTTCATCAAAATATCTTAATATTTGCGACCTGCAGCGTATAAACAATATAATTTTGGTGGGACCCTTATATGGGCACTAGTTCTAAACATGGACCGATGTTCACCAAAATCAATAGGCTTCGTCCTGGGGCCAACATAGGTCTATGTACCAAATTTCATCAAAATATCTTAATATTTGCGACCTGCAGCGTATAAACAATATAATTTTGGTGGGACCCTTATATGGGCACTAGGTCTAAACATGGACCGATGTTCACCAAAATCAATAGGCTGCGTTATAGGGCCAACATAGGTCTATGTACCAAATTTCATCAAAATATCTTAATATTTGCGACCTGCAGCGTATAAACAGTATAATTTTGGTAGGACCCTTATATGGGCACTAGGTCTAAACATTGACCGATATTCACCAAAATTAATAGGCTACGTTATTGGGCTAACATAGGTCTGTGTACCAAATTTCGTCAAAATATCTTAATATTTACGACCTGCAGCGTATAAACAGTATAATTTTGATAGGACCCTTATATGGGCACTAGGTCTAAACATGGACCGATGTTCACCAAAATCAAAAGGCTGCATTATTGGGCCAATATAGGTCTGTGTACCAAATTTCATCAAAATATCTTAATATTTACGACCTGCAGCATATAAACAGTATAATTTTGGTAGGACCCTTATATGGGCACTAGGTCTAAACATGGACCGATGGTCACCAAAATCAATAGGCTGCGTTATTGGGCCAATATAGGTCTGTGTACCAAATTTCGTCAAAATATCTTAATATTTACGACCTGCAGCGTATAAACAGTATAATTTTGGTAGGACCCTTATATGGGCACTAGGTCTAAACATGGACCGATGTTCACCAAAATCAATAGGCTGTATTATTGGGCCAATATAGGTCTGTGTACCAAAATTCATCAAAATATCTTAATATTTACGACCTGCAGCATATAAACAGTATAATTTTGGTAGGACCCTTATATGGGCACTAGGTCTAAACATGGACCGATGTTCAAAAAAATCAAACTTGTTCGTCCTTGGGCCAACATAGGTCTGCGTACCAAATTTCATCAAAATATCTTAATAGTTGCGACCTGTAGAGTGCGCACAAGATTGCATGGACAGACAGACAGACAGACGGACGGACGGACGGATAGACGGACATCGTTAAATCGAAATAAAAAAAAATTCTGAACCGATCGGTATACTATAAGGTGGGTCTACGACCAATATTTTTTGGTGTTACAAACATCAGCACAAACTTATAATACCCTGACCACATAGTGGTGTAGGGTATAAATATAGGGTTAATATTTAGGTATAATTGTATCAAACTATGTCCACTTTTATAACATTTTATATAATTTTATACAAAAAGATATAATTTTATGTAATTGGATGAGGACAAAATTCGGATACAATTGTATCATATTGTATCGAATTGTATCAAATTGTACCAAATTGTATACAATTGTATACAATTCGATACAATATGATACAATAAGACGTTCTCATTTTTCGGATATAAATATCTCTAATTACATAGAGGATTATATATAATTAAATATAACTTTATATGGCTCCATATAATTTTTTTTTACTTGGGTATTTAGAAGAAGTTGTACATAATTGTAACCAAGCATTTAAGCCTTCTCATATAAACTTGTATTCTACCCGTAAATTGTGTAAACATGAGTTTAATGTCAAATTCCATACATAAAAATATGGCTTGTATTTATACAAGGTTTACAAGGAATTTAGGAGTTATAATGAGTACGCGTTTTATATTTTGAAATCATACATGAATATATGTAAAAAAAACATAAGATTTTTTTACATTGCGCTATACTTAAACATATATAAAACAACTTAGAAAAAAATTTAACATTGAGCTATATAAAACTTTATATGTTTTCCGATAAAACCATTTTTAATTATATATGACGCTGTATTAAAATTGCCATAGCATATGTAACTAGATGTGGTACATATTAATATATATGCGGACATATATATTTATACTGATCTATATATGGCATCATATAAGAAATTTTTGAAAAACTCAAAGCTATACATACACTCATACAAATAAGTCCGTAAAAATAGCAGAAAAAGTTACTAAAAATTAGTTAAAAATGATGCTGCAGAAAAAACTGCTAATATTAGCAGATTCAGTTTGCTAAATATCAATAAAATGAAAACAGCAAAAAAACTGTTAAATTAACAGAATTTTAGTAATATTTGAGCTAAATTGTTGTTAATTGCAAATAACAATTTAACCTGCTAAAATTAGCAAAAAAATTTGCTGAATAGTAGTTTAATAAAAATAGCAAAAAAAAAACTGTTAAATTTACAGAATTTTAGTTATATTTGAGCTAAATTTTTGTTAAATGCAAATAACAATTTAACTAGAATGAAAATAGCAAAAAAAAACTGTTAAATCTACAAAATTTTTGGTAAAATATTCTGAAAACAACAAAACTTTTGCAGATTACTAGTGGACTGGAAAAAGGTAAAAAGGAGCAAATGAAATTAAAATTAAGAAATAAAAAATAAATGTGTGTTTAAAAACATACTTGGGACCAGTTTATTGAATGTGTCAATTAATTGAAATTTTAATTGGCATTGTTTAATGCCTAAATGCCCATTTATAATTGATGAAAAAAGTATTTGTTTTCATGTTTTAATAAAAGAATAAATTAAGAAAAAAAAATAAAAATTCGCGTATTTCTTATATTTTTTTTATATTACAGTTCTTTTTCTTCAATTATGTGTACATTTCATTACCATTGTTTTCATCAATGCAAATTGAAAAAATTTCATTGGCATTGAATGGTGATGAAATTTGTTGGCATTGACATTGAGATAAAGTAATGCCAATTATATTTTAATGCCAATGAAAATTTCCCAAGAATGATTTTTTGTAAAAGTGGTATTATTTATAGACAATAATATGTTAACCATAACAACCCAGTCAGAAATCGCCAGTGGTACAAAAAATCAAGCACTGGCATACCACTGGGTAACCACGGTGTTAAAAATAAATGACTGGCAGAACACTCATTTGGGACGCTTTGCCAGCGTTTGCAAAAAGCGTTTTTCCAGTATTTGTTTTACAAAAATTTCGGGGGTTTATAAAAAAAAATCACTGGCATAGAATTGGCTTAGAGTGATATGCCAGGGTTTGCAACCAGTGGTTATCCAGTGCTACCTAGCCAATGCTACCAGTGATATAAAAATCAATTCACTGGTAGACCAATTATTTTATACAAATGCTTTGTTAAAAAAGGTTTGTAGTCAGAAGGTTCCGAGTTCAAATCCGGTTGCAAGGAAAAAAATTTTTTTTTTTGATTTTTTTTAATTTAAATTTTTTTTTGTTTTATAAAATCAATTTTTTGTTTGTGGGAAAGCTCGTTCAAGACCAACTTTTCTTTTGCCCCCCCCCCCCCCCCCCCCCCAACGCAGGCATATTAGTTACAAAAAATTGTTTGCCAGTACTAGCCTTTTGGCACATCCAGTAGTTGTCCAGCTATTATCACTCATTTATGTGTTTAGCCATCAAATATCGTATGTATGTCTCGTTAGCTCAGTGGGTAGAGCAATAGTCTGCCAATCTGACGCCCTGGGTTCAAATCACGCCAGACCAAAAAATACATATGAACTTATTTGAAATTTTATTTTGAAACATATATTTCCAAACCACCTGTTTATTAGTTTTGCCAGTGTTTTGCCACCGTTCAAAAATTTTGTTGCTCCAGTGCTTTTCCGTCGCTTTTTGAACAGCCGGTCCTTTTGTCTAATGATGTTATCATTTTGGGAAGGGGAAAGGACTTTTTGCCAGTACTTGTACCTGTTAAACTGCTTTACCACCACTTTCCCGTTAGTATTTTTCTGATTGGTAAAATGTATTTCAGAGACCCTTCTTTTGATTTTCATTGTTTACTGATCGGATATGTACTTCCAAATTTATTTGAGTTTCCATTTTCACCTTTAAGCTCCACCCACAGGAAAGAAGGTGTGCCCGATTAAAAATATCGTATTCTTTAAATAAGCTTAAAAAGTACAATATTGGGGGAAAAAATTAGGGTCATCCCCGTAAACTCCACTTGCTCCCCAGAGATACTTTTAATCACAATTTTCATATTAAAATGGTTCGTCCAAAATAAACCTTGATCTTTGAAAATTAATGTATTACGATAAATAGAAACTTTTCTTATAAATTTTAATAATTTAGATATTTTGTGAGTAGGACAAATTTTCAACCATTTCAATTTAGCTTTATTTAAAAACTTTTTGCATTATATTTGGCGAGTTAAAAATATGCAGTAATTTTTATGAGTCATTTAACATTTTGTTTATAAGCGCTCCAAAATTGGTGGTTTAGTTTACAAAAAATTTGTAAAATTAGCAAATCTTCTGTTAAAAATTAGTAACTAAAATTCAACAAAATACTATAAAGTTAGCAAATTTATTGTTAAAAATTAGTATCTAAATTCAGCAAAACAAAAATAGCAAAAAAATTTGTAAGTTAGTAATGTGGAGGTAGCAAAAAAATTAACTAAAATTTAAATTTTAACTAAAAATTAGTTAAAAGTTTGTTAAGTTGAAGTACTAACAGTTTTACTAAATTTTCTACAAACTTTTTTCTATGAGTGTAATTATATCCGCAAAGATATAGTGTCACACTGGACTATATATAAACATATTAATCCATATTAAGTTATATAATATCCTATATAACTATTTTTACTCGGGTTGTTTCAATTAATCGTCAACAATTTTTAGTAATTAATAGTATTATTTAAGTGATTAAAATTTTAATTAATAATATAATGAATTTCGTAATTAAAACTGGTTTTTAGTTTTTTCTACACTAATAGAAAAAAGTCCGTAAAAAATTTAGTTAAAACTACTAAAAATTAGTTAAAAATGAAGCTGCAGAAAAAAATTGCTAAATTTGCAGTATATTTTTGCTATTAATGAGTAATATAGGAACAGCAAAAATAAAACTGTTAAATCTACAGAATATTAGGAATACTTGAACTAAATTTTTGTAAATGGAGAATAGCAAATTAACCTGCTAAAATTTTGCTAAATAACACTGTGAGACAAATGGTAGGGGTCAGTGATCGGGAAGGGTTCAAACTACCGGGGAAAGTTATATCGGTAAAAAAGAAGTTATACGTGTCCCGGCGTTTCGCTGGGTCACCCCTAGGAATCGAGATATATCGATTTGACCTTTGGTGGTCTTTTTTTGACATAACTCGAGAACCACTAGTCCGATTTTGCTCAAAAAATTACAATTCCTTTAATCTGTTCATATAACGTTTTTCTATATACTCAACAGTTTTGCCGGTAAAAATAAATGTATGAAGAAAAAAATATTTTTTGCCTAAAATATTAGAAAAAAGTAATAAACAAAAGGTTATTGATTTTTATGGTAGCGGTAACAAACATTTATCTTTACCGGCAAAACTGTTGAGTATATAGAAAAACGTTATATGAACAGATTAAAGGAATTGTAATTTTTAATTTTTTTAAAATTGTTTGAGCAAAATCGGACTAGTGGTTCTCGAGTTATGTCAAAAAAAAGATATATCTCGATTCCTAGGGGTGACCCAGCGAATCGCCGGGACACGTATAACTTGTTTTTGACCGATATAACATTTCCCGTTGGTTTCATCCCATCCCGATTTTGACTGTCGCATAGTGTAATTAGTCGCCAAAAAAATCACCAAAAAATTTAAAATTTTCGAAGTTTGTTTTCGATTTTTTTTTTAAATGCAAATAAAAATCGAGCCTTTTAAAATCACCAGTTTACAATTTTTTAGCAAATATTTCTGCTGATTTTAGCAGAATAAATTGCTATTTGCATTCAACTAAATTTATCTTAAAAATAGCAAAAACTTTGTATATTTAACAGTTTATTTTTGCTACTTTTAGTCTACAAATATTTAGCAAAATTTTCTGCAGATTTTACAGTACAATTTGCTATTTTCAATTAACTAAAAGTTAGCCTAAATATAACTAAAATTCTCTAAAGTTAACAGTTTTAATTTTGCTATTCTCATTTTACTAGTATTCAGTAAAAAAAATCTGCTAATTTTAGCAGTTTTTTCTGCAGCATCATTTCGAACTAATTTTTAGTAACTTTTTCTGCTGTTTTTACAGATTTATTTCTATGAGTGTATGTATGTGGTATAGGGTTACTATTAAAAATATTTGACCAAGACCCACATTTATTATAACTACATTTATATTTTACTGTAAGATGCAATAACCTTCCCAGCCAGCAATTTCGGAGCGCTCATAAATAAGATTCTTAAATGGCTCACAGAAATGATTGTTTTTTTTTTTTGAAAACACTCTTTTTTTGGTAAAAAATATGAACCCTCAGAAAACAATCCAAAAAGTTGTCTCTACAATCTAAAAAGCTGTCTCAAAATGAGGGTTCATTTTTCGGACTCAAAAAAGATTACAAAATTATTTAAATTTATGAGGAAATTTTCGATTTTATACGTTCTTTTTTCTGAGTCATTTCTGAGTACACAGGGGGCTCTTTTGGACGGACCACTTTCATAGGAAAAAGTGGAAAAATGTTTGTTTTTGGAGCTCATTTGTGAGTCATTAATGATCATCTTTGTTTGCTGGGTTTCTTTAAAATTCCCTTCCCGGAGTTGGATCCGCTTCCCAGAATATGAACCACCAAATCGTATTAAGTTGTAGGGTTTCCTATGGTCGACATATCCGACATAATTGTTTACCGTGCATCACTACGTGGACAGGATAAATTTACTATACCGATTGACTGAGGGTCACTTTTTGATTCGATTTAGTGATATCCGTCCGTCTGTCGTAAATATTAAAATATTTTAATGAAATTTGGTTACTGATTCTTATGGATCCAAGGACGAACCCTATTGAATCAAAGTTTCTTAATATTTTTTTCATTTCTTGTAATATTTTATAGACAAATTTTAATACAAATTTCGGATTAAACCATTAATTGGATTTTCAAATAGGACGGGTGTAGGATATAATTTAGTCGGCATGCCCGATTTAACTATTTTATTTGTTTTTACTTGTATTTATTTTATTATATTTTGTTTATGCAATCATTAAAGTTATTATCTTCAAAACATCATTATTAATCATTTTGAGTTGCATTTATTTTCTAATATCGAAACTTGATTTTTAGTAACTTATTATTCCATTCTATATTTAGTCAAAATTCGATCCAAAAGATAATGAAAATGATGATGACGATCAGTTGGGAGATGAATGGGCTGGCATACCCTTTACTATTGATCATGAAACTGGTGAGTAGAAAATCAAAATTTTTATATAGAAACTATTTTTAATTCAAGAAATCATAAAACCTTGAGGTGCAAAGAAAAGTAATATTTGGTTGAATTTGTTATTGAAAAATTCACTCAAAAAATTAAAATAAAACAAACTTATTTTTCTAATAGTGAATCCAACTTATTTGTGATTTAACGCTAAAATTATAATTTCTCAACATTTTTATTTTAATTACCTAAATATCAAACTGATTGCAGTCCTTAGAAATTTAAAACAAAAATTTCATAATATAAATACGAGTAATATAATGTACCTACTACTTAACAATATACATACTCTCGTTTTGAAATAAACTACACAGAAAAAAATATTCCGTAGAATTTTTAAATTAACTATTAAGAAAATAAGCAATTAACTTTTTAATTAATGCAATAAAAATTTTTGTTGATCATTTAGACATTATTCAATTAAATTAAATGTTGAAGTAGTATTCGAACTTTGAAATTGCATACACTGAAAATATTATTACAGTAACTGACTAGTTTATTTAAAAATTTATCCGTACATTTGTTTTTAAATGATGATTTAGTTAAAATACAAATAAATATATTTTTTAACGGTTTTTGTCGTTTATTTAAAAAATAAATTACATATAAATACGGATTTTCTGCACTGAGAGAATTATCTGCATGATATCAATGAATTTTTGCATTAGATCTATGAATTGTCACTGGAATTCGTCCATTGAAACTTTTCATTAAATTAATGCAATTTTTCATAAAAGTTAATGAAAAATTTCATATTATTTATTAAAAATTTAATACGACTAATGGAAAAGTTTCATTAAAAATATTTTCATTAAAACTATGAAGCTTTTTCATAGAGTTTAAGAAATTTTTCATTCCTAATGTGAAGAACACTTCATTAGTTTAGTGAAAAAATTTCATTAAAACTCGTCCAAGGAATTCTCTATGTGTGTTACAGTTAATATTTTCATTTAAAATGTTTTGTTAAAAAAAGATTTCTTTTTCGATTTCTAGGTCAGTTAAAAAAATGAAATAAACTAAATATCGTTTATACTTACGGATTTTGTAGTTAATTTTTTGAAATTTAAAAAAACGAAATAACCCGTGTAAAAAAGATCAGATCTTTCCAGATCTCAATAGATCTGATTGCACCAGATCTAATTAGATCTCAAAATTGGGGACAAATTTGAGATCTAATTAGATCTGATCCGATCTGGGCAGATCTTGTGCATTATATCCAATCAGATCCAATTTGATTTTGACGTCCCGTTTAAAAAAATTTATATGGAGCCAGATATATATCCTATATGGCAAGTGGATCTAATTTTGTAATATCTGTTCAAAAATTCTAATTTTTTTAATAAAATAAATACATTAGTTTTATATTTTTAAATAAGAAAATATATTTAGAAAACAAGAAAAACACATTAAAATATAAAGATATTATAAAATGCAGACATCAAAATGTGTTTAAACATAAACCCTTAACATAAAACCTCATATTTTTAGAAAGGAATAATTGCTCCATGCAAATTATGGGTATTTTATTACTGAACACACAAATCACACACAATTCCTCTGGTGGAACTATTTTGTTCGGTTTCTTAAAACAGGGGGTAAAGTAAATGACATTAAGTCTATCACGAATACTTTTTGTCTGTTCACCTAATTTTTGATACATACCCATTTTATCACGTTTGTTAAACACTTTTAATATATTTTCATGTATTTTAGCAAAAAATAAAGATAAGAAATACAGAAACGAGCGGGCAAACAAAATAAGGTGAATTGCAAAGAAGTTTTCTCGATTAGCTACCAAAAATTTTATGTAGATTAACTATAATTATTATACCCTGAATAAACTTCGTGGACCTTAACTATTTTCCAAATTTTGTTAACAATTTGTTGCACAAAAGGCTCCATAATTACCGGCTTCAGTTCTAATCCATAGAATTCGTTAATTTTTAGAAAACAAAACATGCATCATTCCTTGATGCAGAACTGTATGACAGTTTCAAACATAAACATGTCCGAGAACGTAATTACTAGAATTTGGCAAACACTTCTTTACACCTCAACGACTGTTTGGTGTTTTCAAAATGTTTTTTTAAGAGTGTAACACTATCAATGTTCTTTTACTCCGCTACTAGTAAAGATTTGAATTTTTGAGAATAAGTTGTATGAAACTTATTGTTCAATCACGCCCCAGAAAAGCATTCGGTGGAAAATCGTTGGATAAAGCTTATTTTTAAGTTGCCATTTTTGGCTCATTCAATTGAACGCGACTTTTATTTTAATACTTCCTCTGATCTCTGGGACTTATTCTAGGTTAGTTCGATCATTGGCCACATAAAATCATTTTTGTGAAGGCATTTTCTTAATGATAAAACCTGTAAGGATTTGTAAAAACGGTTAATTTAAAACAAAATCACTGTATTAATTAAATATACCGAATATTCTGCTTAGAACTTCTTCGCGAAGAATTCTTAATATGATTCGCTACGTATTAAACCACAAATTACATATTAAACATATTTTTTCCAAAATATAAACAAATATGAGAAAACTATTTTCCATTTTTTAACAAATTATTTTCTTTTGAAGTTTTAATTTGAGCACTTTTTCAAAAAGAATGTATGTATGTATTTACATAAATAAAAATAAATGGAAATAATGCATAC
The DNA here is from genome assembly GCA_949987735.1 of Leucophora obtusa. NCBI lineage: Eukaryota > Metazoa > Arthropoda > Insecta > Diptera > Anthomyiidae > Leucophora > Leucophora obtusa. Next base: position 116,092,535 of record OX465295.1, on the reverse strand, counting down.
GCAAACTAAAATCGGATTTGTGTGATCTAAAATCTACCAATATTTTTTTGAATTTAACGATATCATTTCAATGAAAGAGAATTACATATATCATAATTATATCATGCCATCTTTATTTTAGTGCACTCCACTCTGCAGAGTGTAGTACTCCAGCATTTTGAATCCGGCTTTATACCTACAAACTGATTTCCCTATTGAGTAATTCTTTGAACGAAGTTTGTTTGTACATTTTAATTTTGATGTATGCTCTAATGGATAAGTTCTGGTGCCACTTTTTGTCCCAAATGTGGCCAGATCTGCTCATATCTGTCTATGAGAATCAATAAATCTTAAAGATCACTTTAGATATGAACAGATCTGGCTCTAGATCTGATCAAATCTTACCATAAAGTGTATCGCATATGCCATATCTGATCATATATGATCAGATCTGGTACCAGATCTAATTAAATTCAATCATATCTGCTTAGATTTAAACAGATCTGTTCAGATCTAATCTTTTTTACACGGGAAATGAAAAATCATTATTTTTTAAGGATTTTGTAATTTAAACATTTAAAAATAAATGAAAAGTTCTTTTGATTTAAATGAAAAGTCAGTAGACCAGTTTTCAAGTGATTTTTCATTTATTTTAAATTTCATTTTCAGTTAATTTAAACTACAAACTATTTTGAGTGTATAATTATTAAATAATTGAGCTTTTGATCTTTATAGGTTTTTATAAAATATCATTGTTTATTTAATAATTCCAATATTTCGTCAGTTTTTTAATTACATCGTCAAGGTTTTGTGTAAACAACAACAAGTAGGAACATTTGTGAGATATGTGCAGAATCGAGGAAATTTCGTACTTTTTAAAGTATTTTTTTATGTATTTATAAACACTCGTTTACTAGTCACGGACTATCTAATCTTTAGTGCTTTCCCAAGTTAAACAAAATAAATCATATAATTTCACCATATAAATGCTAATTACTTGACAAAAGATTGTGTGGAAAAAGGCGCTTTTAAAAATTATATTCACACTACAGCGATTTGTTTGAAATCATATTCAACTAGAGTGATCGAGACGGTTTTTTAACCAGTGAAACCAAACAAAAAAAATTATAAATGTTATAATTAAAAAAAGAACATTCAAAAAACTTTTTGGTTTTCCCTCAAATGTTTGTGATATTTGTGATTAATTTTAGAAGGCCCTTATTTTTTCCAAACAAAAAAAAATGAGAAAAAAAATTAAAAGTTTCAAAAATACACTCACAATATATTTTCCATAACCGATTGAGGTTTATTTAGGTTAAGTTTGTTTTCAATTGAAAAATCAACTAAAATACATGGAAACATATTGTTTAACTTCTTGTATAAGACAATAAAACACAAACTACAAAAAAAATACGTATCGTCTGTAGGAGTTGATATTTTCAGTCAAATGTTCTATTTTTAGTTTTCTATTTTTAGAACAAATAATTTAAACAATTTCGTTGTTTTCTGTTTTAAAACAAAAACTTCAAATATTTTCGATTTTATTTTTTGTTAAAATAGTTTGTTTATATACAAAATTATTTTAATTCAAATTACAAGAAATTCTTTACTCATGCACACAAACATAGTCAATAAAAATATGAACGTGTGTGTAGTGTTTTGAAAATTCAAAAAAAAAAAATACTTTCAAATATGAAAAACAAAATACATAATCGTTTTTTCTAACGTTTTGTCAGTTAAAAATTGAAGATTATTTTAACAGAATTTTCAATTATTTTTATTTCTTTTATGGACTGTTTAAACAATGTTTGAAAATAATGAAAAAATGCTTTGAATATAATGAAAAATCAGTAGTCCTTTTTTTAATTGTGTTTTCAATTAATTTAATATGTATTTTAGGTTGTTTTTAAGGATAAAATATTATGAGTGTATGTTTTTGAACGCTTTTTCTTTCTAAAAAGAGCGTCTATGCTTGCTGGGTTGGTAAATTTTTTTTTAATGTTCCAATATTATTTTAAAATTTTCAACCGGTTTAATGGTTTTTTTCAAATCCGCAAAACCGAAACCGTTTATTTTTTTATAACCGAAAACCGATTTTCCAAAAATGTCGAATAATTGATCACCCTATTTTCAACCGCATATTCTTATACCTGTAAGAAAAATACTGTTTTTTGATAAGAATTTTTTCATACCCAGCCAGCAAAATGTGGATACTTTTTTGAGGGTTCTTATTCTATGAGTCAAAACTTACTCAAATAAAACACATTTGTAAACAAATTTGAATATTTTGTGAACAATTCAAAAAAGGCTCCAAAAAGAAATTAATTTTTGCGCCTTTTGAATTTTTTAAATCTTCAGTTCAGTTTTAAATCAAAAAAGAAACTCTTGTATGAACCACTTTCGTACAAAAATTTTAATTTTGAATAATATTTTTTGAGCTTTTTTTTCTTTTTTTTTATTAATTTTTGGGCTTGTTTGCTGGCTGGGCAATTATTTTTATAAAATGTAAGGGTCCTATGCATAATTGCTTTTTAAATTTATAAGTGACATATAAGAGAAATTTTTATACAAAATTTATTTTATAAATGTGTTGTAAGGTTTTCGAATTATTATACATAATCACTTAAATATATATTTTTGTGATAAAATTTAATGAAATACTTTAAACAAAAAAAAAAAATAAAAAAATAAATGATAATGTAAACAACATAATTTTTGTTTTTATGTTAAACCAAAAAATGCATTCAATTAATCGGCTTTTTATTTAATCGATTAATCGTGCAAATAATTATTCGGGTTTTTTTCTTAACCGGTTAATCGAACAAAATTTTAAAATTAATCGATTAATCGAAAAAATTTATGTAAAATAATATGCATACATTTGGTGGGTTTTTAATAATCTTATTTAAAACAAGCGGGCTAAAGCCCGCTCGATGGTTTGTATAAGTCCCCAGGTGACTGGGAACTTATACAAACCAAAGATTAAATTCGGCTGTGCCGAGTCTTTAGATACCCTCCATCCTGGTGTTTTTAATCGGGGATTCTACTAAGTACAAACAAGTATGAATTATTACCCATTTTGTATTCGGTCAATCCACTGTGCAACAAATGTGTATGATTTTTTCCACCACTACAAGTAAATATTTCAGTTTAATCTTGTTAAATCTCAGTGCTGCCACAAGCAAGATTCAAAATTCCCAAAAGTGTAGACAAAATTCCCCAAAAATAATAAGATTATAATAAATTCAATTAATATATTATGTATTACAATTTGAACTCCGAAAAAAGGTAATAACCTCATCAGTAAACTTAAAAAAAAAGTGATTTGGCCATTTCAATTGTCCCATCGTTCTGGGCGTTATATTATTACAAAGAAAAGTTCCTTAAATATGCAGCATTTATGATGAACTTTTGAGTCTTATATGAATCTTCATAAAATTTAGAGAAAAAATTAACTTTAGCACAAAACACTTAAAAAGCTTGTAAATAAGAGTCAGTTATGATCACATGTGAACGATTTAAAAATAATCTTATTTTAGTCTTTCAAAAATCAAGTTTTATTTGCGTTTTTAAATACACACAAAAAAATCTTTGGCAAGCAATTGGGAGCACTTCAACTAAAATAATGTTTTTGTGGCATACACAATATAATAAATTATTCGATAAAACTTTATTAGTTGAAATTTGCTTAATTACTTGGTAACGATTTTTTTGTGTACGTTAATAGCTTATTTGTATAACGAAAGAATTTCAAAGCATGTATAGATTAATACACTTTCCTGATGTATCGCTTTAATTCGTGGATGATCAGTCGCTGTGAATCAATTCATTAACTCGTATGAATAAAAAATAGATATTGGAATTTTTATGCAAACTTCACAATTAGATGTTAAGTCATTCATAAGCCAAAAGTAATTAGATACATTGAGGCAGGGTTGGTAGGCTCTATCGCTAAAATACTGTGATAGATTCAAATATCGATACATTTAAAATACCAGTACCGAAATTAATGAAATACCATTATCCCATTATCCTTACAACACCATTATTTTTTAGTCTAAACTTTTTGTAATTCCACGTCGTAATTGTGAATTTTATATACACTTAGTTAATAAATTTATTTTACTTTACTTTGTTTTTTCATAAAAAAAAATTTGCGGAATGCACCGAAATAACTAATACCGCTTATCTTAAAATACCATTATCGAAATAATTGCAATAGAGTTAACCTTAAAATACCGTTATCGAAATACAATTATCCTTAAAATACTGTAACCGAAATATTCTATGATAGCGTTACTTACCCTCACCGATAATCGTACCGTTTCTGCTACCAACAATGATTTGAAGTAATTGCTCAGTTGTATTCATAGACCCACTATCTATTGGCTAGTTTATGAATTAAATTCTTTTTTTATGTATAATATATATTTTTTATTTACAAATTTGATAACTTTCTCAATTCATTCATTTGAATTGAAATTTAAGTGAAAAACTAAACAATTTAATAATTGTTTAGTTTTTGCCCTACCCAAAAGTGGCAACACTGCTTATGGTATTCATATAGATGTGTGCAGACCTTTAAAAATATAATTCCTTAATTCGTATTTTAAATCTCAATTTTGCAATAAGTTGATCTCAGTGAATTTTTTTTTACCCCGATGTACTTTTCAAGCTTTAAAAAAAAAAAAATCCGCGGAAAGACCTCTGTAGGGAATTTATTTCTGTGAAAAGTTTGGAAATGGACTTAGCTACATATATCTAAGTCATTTATAGTCAGATTGGAACAATATATATATATATATCATTGAAAGATAGTAAAAATATCTTATGGACGACATTTTTTTTTTGTTTGTTTACCATTACCGACGAATGAGATTTATTTTTAAGATTTTTTAAAATAAACCGTTTTTATAAAAACCACCGTATACTACCACATAATTTTTTACTTATTAATATATTCTCAAGATTAAAAACTTAAGATGTAGTTCAAATGTTATCACTTCAAACACCGAAGATATTAGAAGTCAAGCCTAATTTTTTTGCAGATGGTACAAAAGATACAATTTTGACTCTAACCAACAATTATACTGAATTAACTCATCGGGAATCGAACATATTTTGGGATAGGGTTGCCAGATATGAAATCGACGAAAAAAGTACATCGAGGAAAAAAAGGCAGTACAATTACTGAAAAAGAAGTACACTTTTTTCTTTAAAAATATCATAAAATTCAGTACACAAAAAAGTAACAATTTATGTATTTAGAATTCATAACAAAATATGTCAATCACGTTTTATTAGAGATGTATTTCTATTTTATTAATATTTATTTAATATTTCGTTTAAAGTAAATGGATTTCGTTGTTCTAGGATAACACGTAAACTAGAAATATTCGTGATCAATATTTTGTATCACAGTTGCAAATTAGTTGTATATGTCAAAAAATATTTCAAAAACAATTCGGAATTTCAACCAAAATTTAAATTTTTTATATCAAAAAATGGAGTTTATGATAATGTTGGTAAGTTAATTTTTTAACAATTAAAATCGATTTTTATATAAATAAAATCAAAAAACAATAATAAAATTAAAGTTGATATTTTGATTTGCTTTTAAAATATTTTAGGGCATATCTAATATTTTGCAACTTTGATACAAAATAAACATAGTACATTAAAGTGTGTAGCTTTATATTAATACAAAACAACGAAATCAATTAACTGTTGTAGTATAAAGCGAAGTATACACGAAGGAACATTGAGTTTGGAAACAAAAAAGAATCGAAAAATTTTGATAACACGAATTGCACGAATGTCAAAACGACACACTAACATGCACAAATGAACATTCGTAAAAAATGGGAATTTTTTCACGAATGTTCCTTCGTGTATACTCCACTTAAGGATTAAACCAAAAAATAGAATTTTCTCAATTCTTACAAAATTCAGGAAACATCTTTATTCAAGCATAACTTCTGTTGATTTCAAAAACGTAAAAAAATTGAACCAAAACTGCCGAAAACAAGGGTTTAAATGAAATGTAAATTCGAAAAAATCTGGAAAACTGCTCGCCCCATTCAAATTTTTTTGACAATTTGTGTTTGACGCGTTAATATTATAAACATAAGATGTATTGCAAGTGCAGGAAATCCAAAAAAATAAATTTTCTTAATAGTGTTATCAAATAACGAACATTTTAGTATTATTTATTGTTTTTAACAAAAAAAAGTACAAAAAGAAGTACACAGGTTAAAAAAAAGTACATTTGCGTACTTCTTTGGGAGTTATGCAGAAAGCAGTACAATCAGTAAAAAAAGTACGCGTACTGCTGAAAACAGTACGTCTGGCAAGCCTATTTTGGGAGTAAACACATTTTAAACCTATTGTCGGTATTGAGATTTTTCATTTGTCAAAAGTTAGCCATACAGTAGACGCTCGCAAATTAGAGCTTTCAGTAATTCGAACGTCCAGAAATTAGAATCAATGTTTGCAATATATTAAACGCTCTGAAATTCGAATTTAAAATTCTAATTTCTGAGCGTTTTTTTTTTTGTTATTTGAATACACAGGAAATCCCCAATTTAGTTTTATTCTGTTTGAATAAAGTAAAACTAAAAAGGGGAATCACCAAATTATATATGTTTTTCCCTATTTGTTTTTGTCGCATTTATGTACATTTTTGGCTAGTTTATTTGTGAAATTTGATACGCGTGTACATATTATTTGGCAGTCTCTATTAAATAGTGAAAGTGTATCATTTAAAATGTTAAATAAACGTAAAAAAAACACTTTATCATTGGAAACGAAACGAAAAAAACGTCCAGAAGTTAGAATAATTCAGAAATTAGAATTGCCTCAAAAACAAAGCGGTTCTAATTTGCGAGCGTCTACTGTACTTTGAAAGAAAAAAAATCTTACGATTTTGACCTCTAATATCTTCGGTGTTTGAAGTGATCAAAACTTGATCTATATATCAAATAAAAGCTTTTCGTCTTGATAAAATTCTAATAAGCACAATTTTTGTTCTTATATAGGTTTTTTATGGAATAAAAACATTAAAAAAACAAAAAAATTAAAATTCCTACGCCGAATCATAATGGGTCAACAAAAAAATGCTATCCTAAAGATATTTTTATTACCTTTCCAATGGTGTACATATTGTTCCAACCCTATCATAAATGAAAAAAATATAGTTAAGTTCATTTTTAAACTTTAAACCGAAGTAACTCCCCATACAGGCTTTTCGGTGAAAAAAAAATTTCTTCGGGCCCCCAAAAGAGAGTTATATCAGTAGTAAAAATTTAGAATCAATCGGTGAGGTGCCTCTAAAGCCAACATACGTCCAAATTATTCAATAGAATCGAAATTGAATCAACACAAATAGGATCAAATTTTATCTCACTTTATTCAATGTCCAATCATTGATTTAAAGGCATTATGAATTATTCAGTAATTTATAAAATGAATCCAAATTTATGTATATAAATTCAAAAAAAGAATTATCTCTTTCAAGGTCTGGGTGTGTATGTATGTATTTTTTTCTTATTCAGTAAAACCAACAACACACAGTTAATATATTTTTTCATGTTAATATGGAAAATTCTAGAGGTGCTTTTACATTTTCATTCATAACTTTTAAACGTCTGGACCAAATATGCCCATTTCCAATAGCAAACAGTAATTTATAAAATGAATCCAATGTTATGCATATAAATTCAAAAAAAGAATTAACTCTTTCAAGGTCTGGGTATGTATGTTTGTATTTTTTTCTTATTCAGTAACAACAACAACACACAGTTAATATATTTTTCATGTTAATATGGAAAAATCTAGAGGTGCTTCTACATTTTCTTTCATAACTTTTAAACGTCTGGACCAAATATGCCCATTTCCAATAGCAAACTGCTTAAGAAATTGGACCAAAATTTTGACTAAAAATTAACATCCTAGCACAACTATTTTGAGCGTGATCGTGATTTCAACAGACAGACAGACAGACAGACAGACGGACACGGCTATATCGGTTTCGCTATTGATAACGATCAGGAATATATATTTTTTTTATGTCCCAGATTTTTTTTTCGATGAGTTACAAACGGAATGACAAAATGATATATACCCTCCTGCACAGTGGGATGGAGGGTATAAAAAGGAACAAAAGTAAATTCAGTAACTCTTCTGAAATTCATAAAAATAAAATAATTTAATAATTGAGATCAGATTTTGTCATTATTTGTATTTTTTCTGTCCCCTCTTTCACATATTAAAATTTTATCCAAATCGGGGAGAACCACACCGCAATGAGTTTAAGAGTTAAAGAAGCATATAAGACCCCTTACATTAATTTGTATCTCTTTCGTATGCATTGAATACATAAAAAACGTAAATGTAGAGAGGAATTCTTTTGAGAATTGATTTTCTCTTTACGTTTCCGTACAACCATCCCTTTATTTTATTAATTCAGAGTGCTCACTAAACAAGCTTTATTACATTGAGCATTAATTATAATTAATAATTCTAATAATTATTAATTACAATAATTATTAATGCTTTCGTTTAATAGCAACGTTTAAAAAGTCGTAAAAAATAATTAAAAATTTATTATACGTAAATAGATACCACTACTTTACTAGATAAGTCACAACAACAGAGTAGTAATTTGGAAGGTGACAAAGCAAACTGTGATAATATTATGTTGTTTTTGTTTTTTCTTTGGGATTTAAGATGATTATAAATGCTCCCACTTGAAAACATGAAATTCTTATTGAGTTGAAGCTAACAAATATTTCCAGAAATTCTAAAAGGTAGTCCCTTAATTATTTTTTTAGGCCAGAATGAAATCCGGATAGGTACAAGCCTACAGCAAATTATTTATTACAATTTTTTAAATTTTATAGGATTTCCAAAAATATAGTTTGTAGAGAACCGATCAGTACTCTCTAAATTTTACTATGTAATTTGATAAAAGGTCGATATCGCTAATTTTTCGTTAAAAGCCACGCCTACTTAAAACAAGTGACAAAATAAAATAAAAACAAACCTAACGTTAAAATTCTGTACAATTTTCTGAACCATTTCCTCGCCTTTCCGGGCGAATTTAACCACTATTTTGATCTTTAAAAATAAAAGCAACGAGAATAAAATTAGAAAAATTTGAATCGTTTCTATTATATTACCCTCTCTTAAGGCACATCTACACGGGATAGAAAACTTGCGATACTTTACGAAAATGCAGCCCTGTATAAGTCTACGAAATGTAATCTCTAGGCCATTGACAATTGCTGTCATACACAATTTTCCTAATTATTTAGTAACAATTTTTTAAATGTCTCGTAACATTACTGAACATTCCAGTTTATTAAATGCACCTTTTGGTATTTGAAGAAAAAATTATTCTTTGAAGTACAACAATTTTAATAAAAACAAAAACCTTACAGGTAGAGATGGTACTTTTACGATAAAAATTAGTGCCAACAATATTAGAGATGACAAATTTAACGCAAACTCTACGAGATTTATATCCCGTGTAGATGTGCCTTTATAGAAAAAATAAATGATTTAAAAAAATAAACAATATCCAGAACATTACTTTATATTTAAAATACTGATCAAATTGAGCTATTGCCGGTAACCCATTATATTTTGTTTTGAAATAATGGAAAAAGTAACTAGTTAATAGTAACTCATTATTATATCATTGTATTATAATTTTAAAGTAATGCAGAAAGTAAGTTGGTATCATTACTGCACCCAGCAAAAAATTTGTTGTCCCAACCGAATTGGCGAGGTTGCAGCAACCCCATAAGTAGGGTTGTCACAACCGAATTCGAATGGTACTTCTTGCAGCACTCAATTGAATAAAAGATTCTCCCTCTTCAAAAGGCGACTAAAACTTCGTATTTTAAAAACAAAAACCCTTTCTTTGAATTACAAAACACATTTTTTTAAATATCCTTTGAAAGAGAAATAAAATGTTATTCTATTCATACATTTTTTTTATTTTTGAACTTTTATTGATTTTGATAAGTAAAGGGTTTTTCAACAGGGTCGCTACAAAAGTAGAAAGACAGGGACAGCAAACGACGCCATATTTCTTGCCGCTCTTTTGACATTTCTCTTCAGTAAGGTTTACCATTTCATGGTGGAAAGATATAGGAACCAACAACGAGTCGAAATTATTAAAATTTACTACCGAAATTCGGAGTCAGTGGCCTCAAACGTTAAGAGCGCTACGTCCAATTTATGGTCGTCATAATCGTCCTAGCAGATCAACAATTGAGTGTCTAGTGGAAAAATTTGAATCCACAGGCACAGTACAAAATGTTCCCGTGCCAGTGAGACAAAGAAGTGCCCGTAGTGTCGAGAATATTGCTGCCGCTGAGGCTTGAGTTGAAGAAAGCCCAAATGTGTCTCTCAGACGTCGTTCTCAAGCGTTGGGCATCTTTGTGACGTCGTTGTGGCGAATTTTGCGAAAAAATCTTGGCCTACATCCTTACAAGATCAAATTGACGCAAGAACTGAAGCCGCTTGACCACCAGAAGCGTCGTATGTTCGTGAATTGGGCTGAGCAACAACTTGAAAATGATTCGGATTTTCATCGAAAAATCATCTTCAGCGATGAGGCTCATTTCTGGCTGAATGGCTTCGTCAATAAACAAAATATGCGTTATTGGTCAGACAGCAATCCACACGTACTCCATGAGTCATCATTGCATTTCGAAAAAATTACGGTTTGGTGCGGTTTATGGGCCGGCGGCGTCATTGGGCCGTACTTCTTCCGTGATGATCAAGACCGGCTCGTTACTGTGAATGGGAATCGCTACCGTTCAATGATAACCGAATATTTTTGGCCCCAATTGGATGATATGGACATGGAGGACATGTGGTTCCAACGAATGTCACAATCAATTTATTGCAAACCACCCAGCAAAACCTTCTATTACCAGGTAAAGGGAAATGTAATAAGAAAACAAAAATTGTAACTACTTACACTTCGGTCGCATAACACATTATTTTAACATGGGGGTGTCATTGGGGGTAAATGGTTGCCTAAGTCGTACCGGTATAGGATCAAATAAGTGATTACGAAGGAAGTACTGAAATAAGTTGTTACTTGTAATATTAAATTCACTAGTTAGCTAAAATAAGTACATACTTTTATAGAGTTAAGTAAGTCATTACACATTAGTACATATTTCATTGGTTACATATGTATAAGGAATAAAATAAGACGTTACCAGTAATGGCTTTGTTTAAAAATACACCGATCCGAGCAATGTAATTAGATTCTAAATTTTTATTAAATCGTACTTTCGCATAATAAGTAGTTATATTATGCAATACCAATAACTTATTATTTTTACACTTATTAATAAGTTATTATAAAACACAATATCGGTAATATATTATTTTAAAGGCTCCAAATAAGTAGTTATATATCTCCATATCGGTAACTCATTATTTCATACCTGCCACATAAGTATTGATGTATCACAATATTAGTAACGAATTACTTTAAGTTTCTAAGTAAAACCAAGGGTAAAGGGGTACCCATTGCCAGGCAATGTGTGAAAAAGGTCAAACCCATTACCAAGGTTTTGCTGGGCAAGTTTGGAGAACGTGTTATCTCACGAAATGGTCCAGTCGATGGGCCGCCTCGGTCGTGCGATTTGACGCCTTTGGACTATTTCCTGTGGGGCTACGTCAAATCTATGGTCTATGCCAACAAGCCAGCGACGATTGATGAACTTCGTACGAATATCGAACGTGAAATTGCAGCAGTATCGGCCGATTTATTCTTGAAAACCGTCGAAAATTGGCGTCTGGACTTCTGCAAGCGTGCCCGTAGTGGCCATGCAATAGAGATCGATTTCCATACATAATGGCATCGAACGTACTTTCACTTATTGAAAAACCCTTTATTACTCAAATTAAATTTGAAATAGGGCCCTGTGCGAGGTGGCTAAATAAATTCTAAACTAAATACAAATTGACATAAGAGTTTAAAATTTCTTTGAAATCTTTTTGAAAACTTTTTGAAATTTCATAGAAATTTGGAAACCTGAATTTAGTTTAGGTTTTATTTAGCCAGTTCGCCAGTTCGTTATTACAACACTATTATGAAAAATTCAGTTGTAGCCACCCTATTGACAAAAAATTCGGTTGTGGCAACCGAATTAAGTTGTCATAACCGAAGTTTGTTTCATTCGGTTGGTACAACTCCATTAGAGCGGTTGTTGTAACGAAATTGAAGTTGTGGAAACCGACATCGGATGTGTCAACCCTACTGAAGTGGAGACAACCGAATTGAAGTTGCAGCAACCGAATTCCAACCGATTTTTTGGGTGGGTGTGGTAGACCGTTACCATTTCTACACTGGGTTAACACTTAAAAGCTAAAAAAGTTACGTAATGGTTACCATGGGGTGGTTTGCTACCCCAGTATATATGTATTTGTAGATCAAAAATATATATAAATTCGGACGAAATCATTTTTATAATTTTATACTTAAAGACGATATTACCAACATTGATTTTGTAACTGGGATTCCATTTATGATTGCAATTTATTCTTCCAAACTGACCATGAATCTTCATCTACATTGAAATTTAAATACTAATTAGCTCTACTAAATGCACTAGATACTTCAGAAAGTTCCTAGAATAAAGCTTGATACCTAAAATTTAACTTCAGTCAAAGTCAGTAAAGTCAGCAATAAATTTTGCTGGGTCAGCAAATTTTTAGTCAGGAGCGTGAAGTTTGTAACTTCAGCAAATGGTGTTTTCTGAAAATCAGCGAGCTGATTTTTACCAAAAAAATATTAATCTCAGCAAAAGTTTTGCTAACACTTAGTCGATGGCAAATGAAAAAAAAAATCTTTGCTAAAATCACTAAAATTTTTGCTTAATATTAGTAGACTGAAAAAAACTCTAAAAATTTGTAGAGAAATTTTACTTTAGTTAATTTACTTGCTGAAAATTTAAATATAGAAATTGTGTAGAGTTGTTTTATTTTTTTAATTATCATTTCCGTTGTCTGTACTACATCCAGACAAGCTGCGACATCTACATCTTATCTATCTGGTTGTCGTCCTCGCTATAAACCCGGTTATCAGCACAATTTTTGTAGCAAAATAAATTAGTAAAACATTAGTTCAAAATTAGTTTAGTGCTAAAAAATATAACTAAAACATTAGCTGAAAACGGAATTTCAGCAAAAAAAAATACTGAAAACTAGTACACTTGACATACAAGACGTTTTACTAATTTTTCTACAAAATTATTTTTATGAGTGTAGTCTTTGGAGTTTGTTTAAAAAACAACGGTCAAGAACATTGGGATTTGTTTTCCGAATTAAAACAATCATGAAAAGCTATTTTTTTATGTTATTTTGTAGAGTTGAAAATTTTGAAAAATGTTTTAAGATTTTACCTCTCATAAATTAGATTAATAAAGTATACAACCTATTACTAAATAGCTTTTTTATTTTATGTTTGCTAGTGTAAGTAATCTATGGTAATATTGAATACACATTTCATTAAACATACATAAATTCAATACAAACATATTTATATATATTAGGGCTATAACTTTTTACATTTTTTGCGGATATATAAAAAACGGCGTAGTCGATTAGGCCTTTAAAAATTATTAAGAAAAATTATATTACTTTTTCGACATCGTTAAAAAGTTGAGGAAGAGAACGCGTCGATTTTCGGAATATGGAATATGGCTATTTTCTCAATAATACTGATTAACTCGAATAAGGATTAAAAATTTTAGATGGTGGGGAAGGTACCCGTCATTGAAGTGTAAAAAAAGCTTAAAAATATATACATAAATATATATACAATTTTAATAACCATGCCATAAAGTTGGGATCTGAACAGATCTGTTTAGATCTAAATAGATATATATTATGTCCTATGGTTCCATTACGAACAAAGGGCCACTCCAAAAAGATATGATTGAATTCAATTAGATTCGGTGCCAGATCTGACGATATATGATCAGATATGTCATATGTGATACACTTTATGGCCAAAAATTGGGTGATTTTCATGGCCAGATATGAGCAGATCTGGCCAGATTTTGTACCAGATCTTACCAATTCGAGCTGGCCCCAAAATGAAAATCTACAAACAAACGAGTATAAGTTCTTTAATTTTTGTTTAAACCCGAGTAAAAAAGTGTATATAAAATTATATGTGAATGGATATATTTGCAATATGTAACTGGATATAATTTTATCCGAAAAATGGTTATATTAAATTGTATCATATTGGATATAATTGTATTTACAAGGATACAAAGTTATATCAAATGATAAACTTATATCCGAATTTTGTCCCGATCAAATTGGATATAAGTTAATACAATACGATATGATTAAATTTAAATGATAAAAAAAACTTTGAATTGGAGGGCAGCAGGATTTCGGGTCCTACACACTCAGGATTGTGATGAAAATCGAAAACGAACAGTTTTTCAATCTAGAATAATTTGTTTCGCGAAAATCAAATTGGCTTCAAATTATTATTTATCGTTTTATTTGACGCCGGACATTTAAATTAGGAAATAAAAAATAATTGGTATTGAAAAGATCCTAAAATATTTACCATTGAAAATCAGATCGCTTTCATTTTCGATATTCATCACATGCCTGACTGTCAGCCGAGGGCTACTGTTGATAATGAGTAACTATTAAAGACGTTAATGTATAAATCTGTTATTCTTTAAAGACTAGATAATTTTTTTTATCAAATATGGGAATTTTCTTTGGACTTAGATATTTTTTTTAAATATGTTAAGCTTTTTTTTATTTTAAATAAAATTTTAATGGTTAGCCCGGCAATGCACTTCTTTTTTGTTAGAGGCTCATAGTTCCCGATTTATGTAGATGAAGATGATCTACAATAATATTCAGTGGCTTATTTCTCCACTCAAAACTTATCGTAACAGAACAAAATATATATATCGTTGGAAAGGCACTTGAAATACTTTTCCAATGATATGCAACATGCCAAGACTTATTAACCCATTACGAGCCGGGCAATGGTTTTAAATGTTAGTTTTTTTAAATTAGATTTTTTAAATTAAAAAAAACTTTTAGAAGTAAAAAAAAGCTTAGAAAATATTAACTTAATGAAAAAATTGAGTAAAACATATAAAAAAATTGTTTTTGATCAAATAATATATTAATCTCGAATATATTAGTTAATCTCGAACTTGGGTCTGATATTAACTAGTATATCGTCGGTTTGCCTGCAAGTAGTGCTATGTTTTTGGTTTTAACAGGTTTTCAGGAGAGCTAAGAAACTGATTTATATTATCCTTTTAAGATATTTTATTGACATCATATGCCCTAATGATTCACGACCTTATTTACATATATAGACATATGATGTCAATCAAATATATTAAAAGTATAATATAAATCAGTTTTTTCGCCCTATTTGATAAACCTGTTAAAGAACATGCATGCAAGCCGATGATATTGTTATAAAAAAAATAAAATTAAAAATATTTTTCGTATCTATTTATATATAAAATTTTAAATGGTTTTATCAATAATATATTCCTACATATACAATTTGCAATAAAGCAAATACTGATATATGATTTAATATGATTACATATGAGAAAATTTCTTAACAATTTTCTAATATATCATCATATAAAAACATATAAGATCGCATACAATATTTTATATTATCATATATTTTAATATTAAAAAATATATTTTATATATACTCTTTTTTACTCGGGAAGTCAAAATCAATATGGCTCTGATTATATATGGTACGCCAGATCTGCCTAGATCTGAATAAATCTAATTAGATCTCAAAATTGGGAATAAATTATAGTACAATCAGATCTACTGAGATCTCGCCATATCTGATCTTTTTACACGGGTAGATAATGTTTCTCTTGGAGGTCTATAGAAAATCGTTTCCCGCGAGAGGTTTTTTTTTCAAAATGACTCAAAAACCTATTATCATTAATAAAACACTCTTAGCCCGGTGCTATTCAGTAAATTTGGTTATAGCCCTAATATACATACATATAAGAAAATGCTTAAATATATAATTTATATTTTGTTTGTACATCGAAAAACGAAACAATATGTAATGGATATGGCTAACGATAAATCTATAAGATAAATATTAACACGCGCGGGGCATTTCATTTATCCAACATAAAACATGCGATAACTATAGAATAGGGTTTATTGGATTTTTGGTATTATCAAAATTATAAGCAAAAAAAAAAAAGAAAGTAAACTTTACTATCCAATGTTCTACAAATACCAAGAACAGAAACTAATCAAAGCAGAAATGGCCACCAACCAAACAACCACCACCATTCCCACCACGACCACGGAAAAAATAATATGTAGAAGAAATAAGCCCTGTATATAGAATTTTTTTACGCCTATAGGCAATAAGTTGACTACTTTGCTACAATAAACACCACCGTATGTATGTTTAGGGATATCATACTCGTACATGCAATATGATTTAAATTTTTTTCTATACATTTAGCAAATCATGCTCTGATCATTTCTCAAAAAATAAAAATGCTAAGAAAAATACTTCTTCTTTCACTACTACAAATGTATTTATGGTGTTATATGATACTGAGTTCGCCGCTCATATCGAAATAAAGAATATACAATTCGCAATAACTGAATAAGGTAATAGGTCTGTACACACACAAAATTATTAGCCTAGATACTTTAATTACACATTTTAAAATAAAATTGTTTTTAAACAAGTATTTAATTTAATTGCTGCAATGAATCGTATCGAAAGGACACCCAGCCAGCAATTTCGGAGCGCTCATAAATAAGATTTTTAAATGGCTCATAGAAATGATTAGGTTTTTTGAAAACACTCTTTTTTTTGGTAGAAAATATGAATCCTCGAAAACAATCCAAAAAGTTGTCTCTACAATCTAAAAAGCTGTCTCAAAACGAGGGTTAATTTTTCAGTCTCAAAGAAAATTCCAAAATTATTTAAATTTATGAAGAAAATTTCGATTTTATACGTTCTTTTTTCTGAGTCATTTCTTAGTACACAGAGGGCTCTTTTGGATGGACCACTTTCATAGGAAAAAGTGGAAAATTTTTGGAGCTCATTTCTGAGTCATTAATGATCATCTTTGTTTGCTGGGTATCAATAAAGGAACGATGCCAGTCCAAAGGATAATAATATGGTAAAAGGCATACAAAATACATATTAAACTTAGATATAGATCGGTATATATATATATTCGTTCCTTTTACTCCTGTAAGGAGCATAGGGTATATTTAGCGAAAATGCTATCTAAAAACATTTGTTCTGAGAAATTTCATAAAAATCCGTCCAATTGATTTAAAGTTCAGACAATGTCTGTTTTAGATGTCTTATTGAAAAAATCGCCCAAAAACACAACCAATGAATAAGTCAAGCGTGTTTGGATAATGGGTCGATTATCGAAAGCAACCAAACTTTAGATAAAAATTGGTATTAGGTACGGCAAACTTTTGCCAGTTGCCAAAAAGTTGTCGATAATATTATGGCTAAAGTGCAGTGTACGGGCATAACTCCGATGACTTTTTTTTTACCATAGGTAGACATTTTTTATTACCATAGGTATAAATATTTTTTGTCGGACATGCCTACTTTCGAGGGGGCGGGGCTTTAAAGTTGAAAATTGAAATTGTAATAAATCCGGAGATACTTATCGGATCAGGACAAAATGCACACCAACTGAAAGGTCTGTAAAGTTCCTTTTTGATGGGGTCCAATATGACGCCAAATATTAACCCATTGTAGACTAAATGAACATGTTTGATTTTTTTCATTAAATTTTTGCATAAAAAGTCAATTTATTCAAAATATTAGCCATGTATCGATAAGTATACTTTATGTTAGCTAAAACTGAAGACTTTAAGCTTTCATTAGAGATATGATATGATTCATTATCTTTTTAAATGAGGAAGTTATTTAGAGTTAAAGTTGGTCATTTCCCTTTCTTTTAGTTTTTTTGTTACACCGAGTCTGTTGTTTATATTTTCTCACAAAGGATAAAACCCCTAAGACCGGTCGAAGGCCGGCAACACAGAAAAACGTTACTCAGCGAAGCCACTAAATTGCCCATCACATACACTCAAAATAGTTTGTAGTTTAAAATAACTGAAAATGTAATTTAAAATAAATGAAAAATCACTTGAAAACCGGTCTACTGACTTTTCATTTAAATCAAAAGAACTTTTCATTTATTTTTAAATGTTAATAAATAAACCACAAAATCCTTAAAAACTAATGATTTTTCATTTATTTCGTTTTTTTAAATTTCAAAAAATTAACTACAAAATCCGTAAGAATAAATGATATTTAGTTTATTTAATTTTTTTAACTGACCTAGAAATCGAAAAGGAATTCTCTTTTTTAACAAAACATTTTAAATGAAAATATTAACTGTAACAGAAAATCCGTATTTATATGTAATTTATTTTTTAAGTAAACGACAAAAACAGTTAAAAAATATATTTCTTTGTATTTCAACTGAATAATCATTTAAAAATAAATGTACGGATAAATTTTTAAATAAACTACAGTCAGTTACTGTAATAATATTTTCAGTGTAGGAAAAAACCCCTAAGAAAAAGTCATGCAAAAAGTCAACGAAAAAAATCAAAAATGTTTAATCAACAATGGAGTAATAATATTTGGGGTCATATTGGACCTTATTAAAAAGGCATTTTACATACCTTGCAATTGTTGTGCATTTTGTCCTGATCGAATAAGTATCTCCGGACTTATTTCAATTTTCAACTTTAAAGCCCCCCCCCCCCCCCCGGGTCAGTTGCCAGTTTCCATACGTAATATCTTTTTGGCAACTGGCAACGCCACTGAGGTTCGGTTGCTATCGGTAATCGACCCATAAGAAACTTTGGAATGAAAAAAGGAAAAAGTGTTACCTAGTAACGCTACTCCTCCCCCCCCCCCCCCCCCCAAGTAACAAAGGTTTTCGGTTGGGCGTCATTTATAACTTTTCTTAGTAATGCTGTTTCCTTATTGAAACATTTTGTAGTATAGTCTTACAAATATTGAACACACAGTTGGCCTGCTGGGGTGTAACATTTAACAGCAAACTGCTGCTGTTGCTGTAGCTTCTGATAGAAATGGAAAACTTTCATGGCAGCACGAACCAAAATAAGAAAAATGAAGTTTTTATAATGCCATTAAGTAAAGCTCACATGAAGAGAAAGAACAAATTCAGAAAAAAATTAAATTAAACTTTTTTTCGTGCTTCTAGCTGTTTAATATTTATATAAATTATATTGATCCAGGGTATTAAGCACGTTCATATATAAAAAAGGCAACAAAAAGGAATATAATAAAAAAATGTAGAGATTACCATGTGTAGGAGTTATAAATGTATTAAAAATGGTTTCTTGTATATAGCAATACAATTCCCTTCCATGTTACATATATTTTCTACATGCAACATCCTTCATTTTATTTTTTATATATATTTTTTTTTATTTGTATAAAAAGCCTGTCAACTCAAAATGTCATATATCTTAAAAACTTGAGAAATAATCTTAACGCACAAAAAAATATTAATCATGTCATAGGAACACAGAACATGAATGTTAAATTAAACTTTATGGAACATGTATCCATTATAATTTGCTAAACTTTTTATGAGCTAATAACTTATCTCAAAGTAACCAAAGTTTACTGCTTAAGTATTTTTTTTAGAAATATGTATGGTAAGCGTTTTAGTTTGGTTAATTTTATGATAACTTACCGGCCCTAAGGAAGATTTAGAAAGAATTTAAGGTAGTCAAAATTTAGTTCAAAATGGCCCATTTTGAGAGAAGTGTTAAAATAATACAATAATTACACTAGTGTAAAATTTGACTCGAATGTTTTCAGCTGAATTGTTCGTCATATCAGTTTTTTTTTCAATAGAAAGCGACTACTCGCTTCCGACTAATGTTTTTATGCTAAATAAATACAAATATGTGCTCCGAAATCACTTCACGATCAAAGTTAGTAAAGTTTATAGTAATTAAATGAATGTTTTTTAGTTTGACTATAGATCACATAGATTACATAGATATCTCACTCTTCTTCTTCTTCTTTTGTCAACAAACAAATTTTTACACATACATTGAAATTTTTTTTGTATAGGTATACCACGTATGTCTAACACATTCTCATGACATGCGTGCACTGACAGCGAATGTCAAATGGTAAGAGATCTATGTAATCTATGATAGCTTGTAACATACATTAATATCACTTTCTGTTTAAATTATTATAATATTAATTTATGTTATGATCTACAGCAGGGATCGGCAAATATATAGAACCTTATTTTGTGCTTGTATGAGTGAGTTGCAGCCTCTCGCTCTCAATGCACTGACAAGGAACGTTTGTATAATAATTCGAAAATTTTAAATGTTTATAATGGGAATATAAAAAAAGCAAACAACAACTACGAAAACAACAATCAAAAAACAACAACACAAAAAAAAATAAAAAAACTTAAAAATAAATTACCAAAAAAATGTATCAATAAGCATTATGCAGAGTGTAAAAAATCTGGCAAACAATCGATGTGACAACCTACTTCATTG
This sequence comes from Leucophora obtusa, assembly GCA_949987735.1. Lineage (NCBI taxonomy): Eukaryota > Metazoa > Arthropoda > Insecta > Diptera > Anthomyiidae > Leucophora > Leucophora obtusa. The sequence continues at coordinate 116,071,916 of OX465295.1, read as the reverse complement.
AAATCTTGTATGCGACTGATTACACTATGCGACAGTCAAAATCAGGATGGGATGAAACCAACGGGAAATGTTATATCGGTCAAAAACAAGTTATACGTGTCCCGGCGTTTCGCTGGGTCACCCCTAGGAATCGAGATATATCTTTTTTTTGACATAACTCGAGAACCACTAGTTCGATTTTGCTCAAACAATTTTAAAAAAAATTAAAAATTACAATTCCTTTAATCTGTTCATATAACGTTTTTCTATATACTCAACAGTTTTGCCGGTAAAAATAAATGTTTGTTACCGCTACCATAAAAATCAATAACCTTTTGTTTATTACTTTTTTTTAATATTTTAGGCAAAAAATATTTTTTTCTTCATACATTTATTTTTAACGGCAAAACTGTTGAGTATATAGAAAAACGTTATATGAACAGATTAAAGGAATTGTAATTTTTAATTTTTTTAAAATTGTTTGAGCAAAATCGGACTAGTGGTTCTCGAGTTATGTCAAAAAAAAAGACCACCAAAGGTCAAATCGATATATCTCGATTCCTAGGGGTGACCCAGCGAAACGCCGGGACACGTATAACTTCTTTTTTACCGATATAACTTTCCCCGGTAGTTTGAACCCTTCCCGATCACTGACCCCTACCATTTGTCTCACAGTGTTATTTTTTTGTTCTATGTGTGAGCTTATGTAGGTGTGAGAGAGCGCCCATGGGCATAGGTGATGCCGACCTCTGATCTATAGTCAAACTAAAAAAACATTCATTTACCAAAATAAGAGATCAACTAAACATTTCCCTCGTTTACTGTAATTTTTAAAACATTTTAAAATGCTTAAAATTATAGCTTTTGAACCTTTTCTAACAAGCTATGTGTATTAGTTCAGTCGAATTTACCGTGAAAGCAAAATTAAGCTTTCGTGTAAAACCTTTTTGCTTTTCTTTACGAAGAAAACAATAGATATTTCAAGAAAATCCACGATACAATCCAGTTGTGAAGCCAATAGTAATTATGTGGTAAAAATATACTTACTAAAAAGTTGTCAATTACCCAAAAATGAAAATGTAAAGGTAAATCAACATTTTTCATATAAACTGGTGTATTTTAGTACAATTTCATATGAGTGTCTGCTGAATAAAATGTTCCCAGCAAAGTCTTTCATTACCAAATAAGTGGTTATATAATAGAAATTCATAGCTCCGCACAACTTATTTTTTGGCGTCTAAACTCATTATTTTTGTTTGGCATGGTCGTTTTTATAAGTAGTCACGCTTACCCGCTCGCTTACGAAAAAATGAGAAGTAAGTAGTTATGAGATTCTGGATAATAACTGGTTACAAACATGCTTACAAAAAGTTGAATTATAAGTGGTTATCCGACTGCTTACTTGATTCTTAAAAATAAGGAGTTCCACAAATACTATTAGCTTCAGGAAATACATTCAGAGAAATTATAGTTTTTGCTAGAGTGTAATTTTAGAACTCGTCATAAAAATTTTAACACAAAACATATTTACATGTAATAAATAAAAATGTATAAAATTTAACTTTGTAAAAAGTACTTATTTAAACTATTGCGAGTAAGCCATTATTTTATATTTAAAAGCAATGACTACAATAGGCCGTTATTAGGAAGTCATTATTTTATATAACAAAATAATGAAAAAGGTAATGATATATCATTATTGGTAATGCAGACAGCAATGAGGTGTCATTACCAATATTTTGCTGGGTTTTCTTATCTTTTATCACCAGAAGCATAGAGGTGAATAATAATTTATGTTCACCTCCTTTTTTTTGCACTTGAAAGTTTTTCACCTTAATTTTTTTTCACCACAAATTTTTTTTGTTATTTATTTAAAAAATTTTGTTTTACCACAAAAATTCTTTTCACATCCAAGAAATTTTTTTCAACTCTGTTCTTTTATATTATTTATAGCAGAAACGCTGGGCCAAAATTCGGTAAAAATAAATTTAATGCTTTTACTTGTTTCACGAAATGGCCCAAAAGACGACATATAATTGAGCTTTTTTGTGGTTTATTGAAAGAATACTACCAAAACTACATATTTGCTCCTAGAAAACCTCTTAGATTTCGTTAATTGAAATATTGAAAACAAAAAAGTAAAACAAGACAACAACTTTATTGTGAATTACGGAAATGAATAGTAAAAATTTGACTTGAATCGTGTCCTTGTCCTTAAATGACTTGTATTTCGATTATATTGTATTACAAATTCAATAACTAAAAAACTGAAATATCATTTAGTATCAATTACAATTTTCTCTTAGTAAAGAAATTTTCTAGTTTTTCTAAACATCTTTATTTTGTAATTCAAAAAAAAAAAAAAATTAATCGTTTTCGTTAAAAATTTCAATAATTGTCCTTTTAGTAACAGATATACGAAAAAAGGTGTGAAGTTTGAAATAAAAAATGCAGATGCATGTTTCATTTATTAAAACTAAAAATCAATAGAAATATTGAATTTTAAACGTGTAACCTATCTGTAGAAATGAATGTACTTCTACTACCATTATTTCGTTTGTAGGGTATGAGAAAAACAGAGGAATATTAACGATACAAACAAAACATAAAACAAAATAATGACTTTCATATTTATTTCAAAACTGCATATTGTATAAAAATTTATAAAAATCCATCGGCTGTTTGGTGGGTACTCTTTGGGGAATTGACAACGCATTGAACGAAGGAAGAGTGTGTTTTGTAACAAAAGCTGGAATTTATTTAGGGCTTATGCAGGTTTAAATAATAAATTTACTATAGAATTTTTGGGATATTCAGGGAAAACATACCCAGCCAGCAATTTCGGAGCGCTCATAAATAAGATTCTTAAATGGCTCACAGAAATGATTATTGTTTTTTTGAAAACACTCTTTTTTTTGGTAAAAAATATGAACCCTCAGAAAACAACCCAAAAAGTTGTCTCTACAATCAAAAAAGCTGTCTCAAAATGAGGGTTCATTTTTCGGACTCAAAAAAAGATTACAAAATTATTTAAATTTATGAGGAAAATTTCGATTTTATACGTTCTTTTTTCTGAGTCATTTCTGAGTACACACGGGGCTCTTTTGGACGGACCACTTTCATAGGAAAAAGTGGAAAAATGTTTATGTTTGTGGAGCTCATTTGTGAGTCATTAATGATCATCTTTGTTTGCTGGGTAGTTTATAATAAATTTTTGATTATAAAGCATTTGTTGATTAAACTCATATTATTTTCTTTAGAAATTTGAAAAAAATTTTATACAATGCAAAATGAGTGTTTTAATATCACTATTTAGGAGATTAATCGTTTTTGTCAGACCTCTTGCAGTACAGCTTTTCTAATGAACTTTGATACATAGTATAATATAGTAGCTTTACTCATTTTCTGTCATTTGAAAAAATGGAGTAGTGATTGTAATTTTACTTGAACATACGGTTCTTAATACCACTACAACTACATGAGATAGGGACAAGCTCTCAATTTTTTAATGAGTGGGTCTTCTATAATATACTTTTGATATGCTAGTTTCTAATCTGAGAAATCGTTGTTAGAATATTTGTGGTGGATACGTAATTTTTTGGAATTCTGTAACATTTTTTCAAAACTGGAAAATAAAATTTTGGATTATAACACAAACTTTGTGTAGTAACCAAAGTTTGTGGTCTTCAAATGTAATTACAGTTTTTTTTTCTATGAACAAATACAGAACAATTATTACAACACGCAGAAAAGTTTGTCGGTTGAATCTACTGAAAACAACAGTTAAAAGAAAGGTAACTGCATATAAAACGACAAAGGTAATTAAAAATGTAGTTATTTTTAATTTTTGAAAAATTACTAGCAAATGCATTTAAAATTACTAACAATGTCGTAAAATTGATTTTACAAATTTTTACTACAAAATGTTAAAACAACTGACAAAATTCGTAAAAACTACTGCTTTTTACAATTAGTTTTTTGATAGTATAATAATATATTTTAATACAAAAAACTATTATTGTCTTTCGATTACATTAAAATTTTTAATTGCTGCGAGTACTTAAAATATGAAGTAAAAATTCCAAACAGTTCTCCATTTTTATTTTCAAACTAGGAATATATCAATATCCAGCAAACAAAGATGATCATTAATGACTCAGAAATGAGCTCCAAAAACATAAACATTTTTACACTTTTTCCTATGAAAGTGGTCCGTCCAAAAGAGCCCCCTGTGTACTCAGAAATGACTCAGAAAAAAGAACGTATAAAATCGAAATTTTCTTCATACATTTAAATAATTTTGGAGACAACTTTTTGGATTGTTTTTTGTGGGTTCATATTTTCTACCAAAAAAAGAGTGTGTTCAAAAAAACAATCATTTCTATGAGCCATTTAAAAATCTTATTTATGAGCGCTCCAAAATTGCTGGCTGGGTAATAACAAATCTAAAATAAAGAAGAAGTTTCAAGAACATTTTTTTTTTAATAACTAACAAAAATAACTGTTTACTGCAAAAATGTTGTTTGGGTAGTTGTTTATTATCCGAGTAATATTAAAAATAACTGTTATGAAATACTGTTATGAAATACAATACTTTTCATTAAAGGAATTAAATATGCTAAAATCCCAAACGTATTTTACAAATTGTGAAAAATAATCTGTTGGAGGCATGTCCCTATCCGGATTTCATTCTTGCCTAAGGAACTCTTCAGGGGACGATATTTTCGTTAGTTGTTTGTTTAAATAACTGTGATTATAGTTGTGCGAGAGTGGTTAATCACAAATATAGAATAAACAGTCACCTGTGAAATAATAGGTTGCCTATATACAAAAATAGTTTTCCACTGGGATGTAGAAAATCATTACCAGATATGTGGTTATGTAACTACATACTTGGGAATGGTAACTAGTTATTACGTTTCTTATTGCTTTTGTATGTTATACGAAAAATCAAAAAATATATCGTTACCAATGCCTATCAGCATTCACAAAAATAATAAATTTAAAAATAGAGTTTCAAAAAAATAATAATAATAAGTTTTATAAAAAAATACTTTTTAATTGTAAAACTTTTTTTAATAAAATTTGATAGTGCGGGAATCGACTTACTCACCAACATACAAAAAATCAAAAAATATGTTGTTACATAAATCCTTAAGAGTGTTGAGAAAATATTCAGCCTTACTATCAATATTTTTCAGACGTATATTTTTGTTAAAGTCGACTATATTTTAAAGCAAAGGTTTTGTTTTAACCGTACTATACAAAATATTTTAAATGAACCTTTTAAAATAATGCCAATTGAAAACCAAAACAAAATATTCAAAAATAAAAAGGAAATTTGTAAATAAATGTCAACAAAATTTGAAAACAATAAAAACAAAATACATAAATATAAAATAAAAACAAATGAAAACTTCAAATTTAAAACAGAATTTTAAGGTATATTTTAAATATTTTGTATGGTACGAAAATTAAAATAATAGTCGACTTTTGTGATTTAAAATCGACTTTTTCTTTTTTATAGTAAAGGTGATTGAGTCTAAAAATAGATTTCCAAATAATGTAGAAAAATACTTAATGTAATGATAAAAATAAGTCGTTATTGGTAACGCATTATTTTTTATTTTGAAATAAAGGAACAAGTAACTAGTAACACATTATTATATGCTTTAAAATAATGCAGACAATAAATCGGTGTCAATACTTTTAGTCCAAACAATAATGATATGCCATTACCGTTTCTGCACTGGGATGTTATTCTGAGATTTTCCAATAACATGGTGGGAAGTAAACCCGCGACCCTAACGATTAAAAGGTATCTTACTACTAATTTGGTTGTCAGTAAATTAAACGTACAACAATTTGTTGATACATTAGGACGCCGCCGCCATTTTTGTTTGTTGTATGTATTAATTACATCAATCTTAATAAGCAACACTTGCTTTGTTGCTGCTGTCGTAATAGTAGTTGTTGTTGATTCTGCTAATGTATTGATCAATAATATTGAGTAATAAAACAAAATCCTACATAGACTCCAAATATTTATTACCAACTATACATATTTATTGTGTTCTATCCGCTCAACGGGGTTTAATTCGATTACAAAATAAAATTATTTCAAAGTAATACTCGTATTCATTTGTTTTTTAACGAAAATCTTTTCAATGACAAGCATAATTTATATTTGTGTTTCTTGTTTATTACAAAATTTCAAATAAGAAAATCTTTTGATCGATATATTTTTATTTTTTTTACATAATTCTCACACATATGTAAGTTTTCAAAGAATAAAGATAATTAAAGCCTAAAGCTGAGAAATATTGTACAAAGAGAAAAAAACTCTAAAATTCAACTGAAATAATGCCGAATGTATAGTACCTACATGTGTTTAAAAATACATACAACTTCTGTATGTAATCAATACGTGAAGTTGTTTTTTTTTTTTTGGACCATGGGTGATTATTAAATTTTTTGTTGGATATCTTCAAAATTTTCAATTGTAATTTTATGTTTTAGTTGTCAAACAAGTATTTGTTAAATATGTCAATATTTTTCAACCATTTTATTCATCTAAAATACGTAGATGGAGTTAAAAAGTTTTAGGCAAAAAAAAGCACATTTTAAAACAAAAAAAAGTACTTTTTTATCGATTTCGTGCATACGTTTAATTACCCAGAAAAAACAATGTAACGAGATTTCATTACCATATAGATTACCATGTAATCACAGGTCGTTACCACTTTGCATTACATTAAAACACAAAATAATGCCTTAATTAATAAAATAAGTTATAGAAGTACTTATATATTCTATGAACATAATTACTTACTGGTAATTGATTAAATAACACCGACTTAATATTTTTTCTATTTTAATACATTTATTAATTGGTTTTATAATTTTTTACAACTAAATAGAAAATTTTTCAAGCCAAAAATTGTTTTGCAAAACTCTAAAGATTTTAAAGGGTACGCTCTAATTAAATTGTGTTGAAAGTTACCCATTTTATAGTGGGAAACTGTACTCCTACTATAAATTGGGTAAATTTACTCTATGTGTGTAATTGACTAAAAAAATACGCACATTGTGTTTAAGTTGGTGCACAAAAATTTTTAAATTAATGTCTTAATTTACTAAATTTGTGCGTAAACAACTATGATTCACGTGTAAGCGTACGCATAAAATGCGTAAAAATCCACAGAAAGTGCGTAAAAATCCTCCAAAAATGCGGATATTTACCACAGCTGTGCTTAAAGTTAAACCACCCAAAAACATTTTGTTTTAATAAAACAACAAATTAATTTTTAGTACGTATTTTATGAATGATAATATCCGTATCGTTCTTGAATAATCGTTTATGTCAAAATTAGTCGTTTTGAGACCTCGATCTCGAAACGACTATTTGTATAAAATTGATATAGTATATGTTATTAAAAATTTGCTATTACTATTGAACTGAAATGAATTTTGAAAAGAGGTTTGGACCACCACATGCGTCAACAATAATTACCAAAAACGAGTAAAAAGGTTAAAGTCGGGCATGCCGACTATACAATACCCTACACCAGTCTGGGTAAAAGCCAACTAATGTTTGCATCCGAAATTCGAATGGTTTAAAATGGGGCTTGTGTCAAAATTTTCTATAATGTGAGTCAGCGCACCAAATTTCTTAAAAATATTTTAATATTTGCGATCTGCAGTTTGTAACCAAGCCAATTTTGGGGGGACCCTTATATGGGCACTAGGTCTAAACATGGACCGATGTTCACCAAAATCAATAGGCTGCGTTATTGGGCCAATATAGGTCTGTGTACCAAATTTCATCAAAATATCTTAATATTTGCGACCTGCAGCGTATAAATAATATAATTTTGGGAGGACCCTTATATGGGCACTAGGTCGAAACATGGACCGATTTTAACCAAAATCAATAGGCGTCGTCCTTGGGCCGACATAAGTCTGTGTATCAAGTTTCATCAAAATATCTTAATATTTGCGACTTGTAGAGTGCGCACAAGAATGCATGGACAGACAGACGGACGGACGGACAGACGGACATCGTTAAATCGAAATAAAAAAAAATTCTGAGCCGATCGGTATACTATAAGGTGGGTCTGGGACCAATATTTTTTGGTGTTACAAACATCAGCACAAACTTATAATACCCTGACCACATAGTAGTGTAGGGTATAACAATTACTTTCTTATGTGGCTATTTGCAGATAAAAATGTGTTTGTAGAAATGTAGTAATTCACAAAAAATAATACGTTTTAGATTTTTTTTTATTATTAAAAATATTTTTAAATTTTTTCTAATTTAAAATGTCAGAATATTTACTACTATTATAAGTTAGTATATTTACCAACTTTGTGCGTAAAAATTTGATTTCACAAAAGAGTAGCAATTTTAGGCATAATGTGTTTATTTGTAAACACTTAATGTTTAAAAATACTTTGTGTGCGTATATATGTATGTGGTGCGCATAGTTCGGAGACATAGCCAAAAATGTGCACAAACTATCCTGTATATGAGTCAGGAAGAGTTTGAGGACAGTCCCCAAACTAACCAAATGTCTTCATACTAAACTATGGATCGAAAAAATGTCCCCGTAGCATGCGCTATACATACATATTATTTTATATGGAAGTGTGTACAAAAAAAAGTTTACGCATTTTTAGTTTATATTTACCGAATTTTCCTAAAATTAAACAAAACTCTACCCATTTTATAGTAGTAAATTAACAAACATTTTTTAGAGTGTAAATCTACATCGGATAAGAAATGTACGTACTTACCAAATTTCAACTTCCAAGCTCAAGCGGTTTTGACAGGCTTTTAAACTTAAACTTTCCATCCAACCTACGTATAATTTGACAAGCTTTGTTTATTTTTTTTTTCATACAAAAATATTTTTCTGTGTATTGTTTATCTTTCTTACAAATAATAAATCTGATTACAGTGATACTTTTAATTTTCATCGTCATTTTTATGTTTTTGGTATTTGTACAAGAAAATTGTTTATTTTTCTTTCACTTGTCCACTGATTACTCTAGTTTATTAAGAAAAAAAATCTAACCGGTTTTTTGTTTGGTAAAGTTTTGAAACAGAAAATGACTTGATAATTTTCGATTTTTAATGATTATTAAAAAGATGAAATAAAACGACTTATTGCCAATTATATTTTATAAATAAGTAAAGAACTTAAGAATATTAAAAATCTTTAAATACATTTAATTCTGTAAATAGTTTATTGACTTTTTAAGAAATTCTAACGTATTTAATACCCAATTTATGCTACAACCAAAGAGCATTGGTTGTCGAAAACTTCTTGCATTTGTATCAAATTCTATACAAATTTTGAATCATAAACTAGAAGTTTTAAAAACAAAAATTGTTAATTCTTAATACATGCCCCTAGTCAGACATGGGTCAAAATCATTACCAGCAGTATTTTGTCTTATGCCTATCAACGTTAAGTATTTAAAGGAAATCTACGTTAAACCGATTGTAGTATAAAAAATTTTTAACAGGTTATTTTTATAATTTTTCCGTTATAATCGAACGTACGTCAGCAAAAGTTTTTAAGAAGTAACGGGAATAACGGGGAGTTTCTATAAGACGTGCGTCGTTCGTCGAATGAGTGACTACATGTATTTTGTTTTTCCATTGCATATATTTTGTTATTGTATTTTCGTTCGTGTGACGAAAAACGTCATCTAGAAACACCACTTAAGTTACCTTAGATGTGATAATTATAAACGTTGAAAACTCAACGTTTATAATTATCCGTGTTGAAAGTTAACGTGCATACGAAAAGTAATGTGTTAGTTTTCGTCTTAAACGCGTTTGTATGCACTTTAAGTTTTATTATGAGTTAACGGATATAGTTAAGTCGAAAGCACAGTTACCATTACTTTTTCATATCCTTTTCATAAAGAAATATTAATGAACACAATTTCTTAATTTTCATTATGTAGGGAAATGGTAATGAAAATAATAATTTTTATTACAAAGTTTTTATTTGCTTGTTTGTTTTTTTATTTTATTTTTTTTTTAATAGTAATGAAATCATTATAAAGTAATTAGTTACCCCCAACTCTGCTTCTAATTACAATAATTAATTTTAAATAAACCAAAACTCTTCAATATGCATTGAAAATTTTAGAAAAATTATTTTTAATATGCTATTAAAATTAACTGTTCCAACTTCTTTTGATTTAGAATCTGTTCTACTATAGATTTTACCACCCATGGTGTTTGTTTGAAATTGTCCCAAATGTATACGGTTGTTTTGGTTCAAACAACGAGCATAGAATCTCAAGAGTATGAATGCCCTACGGGGAAAGGGACCGGTCCAAAGTGATACCCAGGATAGGTCCCAAGGAGGCAGGGACCGGTCCTTGATCGGCCTTTTTGTTTGAAAGAGTCACGTCACTTTAACATGGCGTTGTCATTGGAAATGACCAATTGCCACAGTTTAGACACCTTGTGATAGTAATAAAATAATAAAAAATTAAGAATTAAAAATAATCTACTTGACGTCGAAGTAGGGCTCGATAACACAACCTTCTGCTTGTAAGCCAAACGCTCTACCGGCTGAGCTAATGTTGCTTATGCGTGATGGCTGGCTGATGGTAAAGTTATATATTTTTCGTTTCTGTTCAAGTAAAAAAGAAAAAGAAAAAACAAACACTACAAGCAAATAAAAAAATGGAAAAGAAAAAAAATAGAAAAGAAAACAACATTAACACACACACAAATATAGTGGATGTGCCTTGAATATGCCCCCGATTGACCGGTCATGGGATAGGTCCTTTAACCCTCTAATGCTCTTTCTTCTGATTACAATAATATTTAAAATATATATTGGGCGTTGAAAACCTACTATGGAGCAAATATTAAAATTTTAATTTATCGCTTTATTAAGGCGATATAGCACAACAAAGGTTGAAGACGTATCTTGAAGCCCAGTGGTCAAATAATTTCGATTTTTGCTGTAAATAACACTATCAATATTGTTGATCAATTGTTGTTATTTCAAAAGTTATGGCGATTTTCGCTTTTTGAAAATTACGAAATTTAGCAAATTTGGCACTAAACATCAATAAATTTTGACGAAAAGAAAATTTCAAGAAAATCTGTTGGCTAGTTTTTGAGTTAGAGAGATATTTGTAAAGCGTATCCTGGCATTATCCTGTGAGTCCTGGAGAAAATTTTTTAACTGATTTTACAATTAGAGACTCTAAACTCGCTTTGTTATTGTCGATAATGTACGCCAGATCGTAAATGTATTTTTGGCAATTTTTCAAATATTTTTTTCTGTTTTAAAAAGTTAATTTTTTCAAATTTTCTAAATTTTCACTTTACATACTTCTCGCTTGAAAACCGTTCGTTATACAAAAAAAAGTTTGAAGGCAAAAAAGTAGATACTTAAGTTTTCTATGGATATAATACAACTTGTTTAATAAAATATTGTTATTTAGCCAAAAATTATTTGAAATCTGAAGACCGCCAAAAGGCGGCCTTGGGCATTAGAGGGTTAATTATAATTCACTGATATTAAAATAGAACAAGTTTGAAGCCTCTTTCCATAATCAGCTTTTGTGGAATCAATTATAAAAAATATGAGCTTAAGAAGTGATTCTAAAAAAAATTCTTAGGTTCCAACTAATTCTTCCACAACATGTGTTTTTTCTCCAGAATTTTATTTGTACAAAATTATACATCCTGCTGTAATAATTTTGTTTTTTTGTTTTCATATACACCTTCTTTTTTCTTTTAATGCTTCATTAAGTTTTTTTTTTATATTAAATTTTGTTTAAAGTTAGGTCAGTCTGTCTGCAGGTAAATTGTCTAGAAAAAACACGATTTTTTATTTGGTCATCATTACATTTCAAAATTAATTTCAATAATTCATAAATTTCCTTTTTTCAATCATCATAACTAAAAAAAATATATAGTATTCTCGTATTGAAAAATGTTGCAACATAATGGTATCATTTACAATAGTTTGCCGGCATGGAAAACTACCGAATGAATTCTTATGTTGTGCTCTTCAATTTATACGTACTTAGACATGTGGTCGGAATAATTGGGTGGAGTTTTATTTAAAGATAAACAAAATTCTTATTTTCCATAAGCAAAATATAAACATATTTAGGACAAGATATAAAATAATCCGATTTTCACCCCTTTTTCGGACGATAAATGTCAAACTTTTACAAATTAAAAAAAAAATATATTTTAATTCGAAAACATCCTTTAAAAGTTATTGCCCCGAATTTGCAATTGGTTATTTTTCCAATTGCAATTCAAAATTTTACATTCCCTGTTTATATATTTTTTATTTATAACAATGATGGCAACTGAAAAATAGCGGTTACTGCATTTTTAAATCGGAATCCCGGGATTTCCCGTCCCGAGATTCCCCATAAATCAAGCATTTTTATATTCCCGCATTCGCTGGAATCTGGCCGGCAATCCCAACATTACGAAAACTACATACAACTTAAAATAAGAATTTTTACTATTTTAAGTTTTCATATGCAAAAAGTTTTCCGAAATTTTGAAAATTATATATTATTTCCAGTAATTGAGCGAACTTTTTTAATTTCTTTACATGCCTGTTTTGAGCAAAAGAATGCGAGTAGTTGGTCTAAAAATCTCAATTAAATAGTTTTTGTATAAACGTTTTTTATTCACATTTTACAGTTGTTCAGAAAAATTCGTCCATTTGTATTTAAAATCTTTCAAGATTTTTAAAATTTGTTTCCAAATTTTTTAAAAAAAATTTATAGTTTGTTAAAATTCTTTCTTTAACTTTTTTATATTCTTTTTTTCGAACAACTAATTTTTTTTTAAATATGTAATTTTATTTCTAGGAATTCTTAAATAAAATTAATTATTTAACAATATATCGAAACACCTTGAAATTATGAGCAAAAACATTTCCGACCTGAGCTTTTTCCTGACCTGGAAAATTTAAAGTCTTATGACGTTTCTTGATGAAAACTTAAAAATTAATATGAAAAATTTTAACTTAAGCTTTCCTGCACCCTTAAAAATACGTAGTTACTGATCACTATATTTTCAACTATTTCATAGGTGAAATAACCCCCACTATGCCATAGTTGATATGAAGTAGTGGAAGGCAACTATGTTTAATTAAATTCTAGAAATTGACTATGGAAAAGTTAATGCCAATGATTTCCTAGTGGAAATTAAATTAAATCTAAACGTGGTAGCCAACGACTACTTTTAATTTAAAAATGTTTCTATTGACCATTTTTAAATTAAACAGATCTTTATATTTTAACTTATTTTTTGCAATAAATAAAATATTAATCAAATCAATTATTCGCAATATTTTTATTTAAATTAAAACTTGATATTTTAAATTATTTCCATATACCATTATATAAGATAATGTTTAGTATTCTGCAGATAGGATTTTCCTTTTGGACCTTATTTGTAAATTCTGAAAACAAATAGAATAAATTATTTTAAATTGAATTCATATATTTTGCAATTATTTACCTTAAGTTCTGGACTTGATTTCAAATTTTATCTCCAATAAAAAATAAATGCATTAATTACAATTCGAGCAAAATAAGTGGGAAATGGTATCGGAACATCTCTTATTTGAAATTTATGTATTTGTTAAAAAATTTTTTTTTGTAATTTTGGCTGTTTTATTTATTTTTATGTTTGACAATTTGTATTTCACAATTATGTAGTAATTACAAAATCGACTATGTGTAACGGGGTTGCTAATGTCTACACCAATAGTTGTTATTAATTATTATAGTTGATTTATAAAAAATCTAAATTGACTATGGATTTTGTTGATTCTGTTTGGGTGCAGGAAATCAAAAAGTGCGCGATTTTGAATTCGCTAGTTACGATACACATCTTTGGTTAAGCCCATTTAAGTATAACTGGTACGGTTACAGGTTTTGATTTTCAATTCGAAACGATAGCTAATCGGTTACGCTATTTTAGCGGTTACGATATTCATCCTTGTTAAAACCCAATTTTCAATAAATGTTTCTTGTCCAGTGAAGTATCCCGTTAAGGTCCTCAAGTTTCCCCTATCGAGGGGTACAAATCGGCTCGAATCCCCACCGGACAGAGAAATAAATCTATTGGCCTGTCTCTGGCCAGGAATAGTTTCCCAATGCCTAGAAAGCTCCGTCTTTAATTCTTTAAAGACGGAGTTAATTCTAATTCGTAAAGCATCGCAGTTGGTTCCATTCAACTCTGATCATCAGCTTATAAACCAAAGATTTATTGAACGTCAACGAACCGTTAATTTTAAATGCATATTCTAATTTTAAAATAATAAAACTAACGGTGATTCATAAGCTGATGATCAGAGTTGAATAGAACCAGCTGTGATGCTTTAAGAATTAAAGTCCAAAGCAAAAACAGTAATAACAGAGAAAAACGAGTAAAGAGGTTAAAGTCGGGCATGCCGACTATACAATACTCTACACCAGTCTGGTTAAAAGCCAACTAATGTTTGGATCCGAAATTCGAAAGGGTTAAAATGGGACTTGTGTCAAAATTTTCTATAATGTGAGTCAGCGAACCAAATTTCATTAAAATATCTTAATATTTGCGACCTGCAGTTTGTAACCAAGCCAATTTTGGGGGGACCCTTATATGGGCACTAGGTCTAAACATGGACCGATGTTCACCTTGGCATAACATAAGTCGGTGTGCCAAGTTTCATCAAAATATCTTAATATTTGCGACCTGTAGAGTGCGCACAAGAATGCATGGACAGACGGACGGACGGACGGAGGGACGGACGGACGGACAGACGGACATCGTTAAATCGAAATAAAAAAAAATTCTAAGCCGATCGGTATACTATAAGGTGGGTCTAGGACCAATATTTTTTGGTGTTACAAACATCAGCACAAACTTATAATACCCTGACCACATAGTGGTGTAGGGTATAAAAATAGCATTGTTAAGTTTTCGTTGATGTTAGTCTAATTGAGTTATGTTTACATTTGTTTTTTTGTTTCGTAGTCAATATAAAAGTAGTTCTTTATCAATTTTTAACCCATAAAGGCAGAAAATACGCCCAGCAAAATATTGGTAATGACACCTCATTACTATCTGCATTACCAAAAATGATATATCATTACCTTTTGCATTATTTTATAATATAAAATAATGACTTCCTAATAACGGCCTATTGTATTCATTGTTTCTAAATATAAAATAATGACTTACTCGTATTAGTTTAAATAAGTACTTTTTACACAGTTAAATTTTTTTATTATATGTAAATATGTTTTATGTTTAAATTTTTATGGCGAGTCCTAAAATTACACACTAGAGAAAACTTAAATTTTTCTGAATGTATTTCCTTATGCTAATAGTATTTGCCTAACTCCTTATATTTAAGAATCAAGTAAGCAATCGGATAACCACTTATAATTAAACTTTTTGTAAGCATGTGTGTAACCACTTATTATTCAAAATCTTATAACTACTTATTTCTCATTTTTTCGTAAGCGAGCGGGTAAGCGTGACTACTTATAAAAACGACCACGCCAAACAAAAATAATGAGTTTAGACGCCAAAAAATAAGTTGTGCGGAGCTATGAATTTCTATTATATAACCACTTATTTGGTAATGAAAGATTTTGCTGGGCGTATTCTATCATGGTGGGCTTACCGAAATTTTTAAAATTTTTATTCTCTGTAATTTACTTGTATGATCTCAAATGTAACAAAAAATATTTATTAGCCAATTAAAAGATCAATTATACAAACCTTCATACATTATAAATAATTTTAAAAAATTTAAGCCTAACACTTTATAAAAATTGTTGTTATATCAAACTACAACCTTTCTACCTCTGCCGCAGTCGAAATTCCCTATTATATGTATTATTAAAACACTTTTCTCTGCTCCTTCTCTTTCTTATTTAAATTTATTTTATTTCCGTTTATTTACAAATATTGATTTCATTTTAAAATTTTTAAATAATTTTACTATAAATCATCACAAATTTTAGTTTAGTTTTGTATTTTTGTGAATGAAGTTAATAAAGTTCTTGACCTAAAGAGTTTGCCACATTTTTTTTTTTTTTATTTATGGGGTCATTTTGTAAAACGAAACTATGCTTTCGTTTGAACGTTTTT
This sequence comes from Leucophora obtusa, assembly GCA_949987735.1. Lineage (NCBI taxonomy): Eukaryota > Metazoa > Arthropoda > Insecta > Diptera > Anthomyiidae > Leucophora > Leucophora obtusa. The sequence continues at coordinate 116,055,769 of OX465295.1, read as the reverse complement.
TTATTTTTAATTTTTTTAAATTTTGTAAAACTCAAAAAAAATATGTATATAATCTTTTTTTTCAATCTGGCAATATTATAATCGAAGACAAACTCCATAATAAAACGGTATTTTATAAGACGTAAGTAAACGTTTGCAAACGAATATTATGCCATATTCAAACGAACAGAAATCGTTGTCGTTTCCTATTAAAAAGTTAAAGTTTTTGCATAAAAAGTTAGGTAATTGCAATTTTTGGAATAAAAATTGTATAAATATGGGTTTAAAAATATGATGTAGTTAAATGTGATACTCCTATATTTTTTATTCTCAATAAAAAATAATTCTTTTAGGGTCATATGCATAATCACTTTTTAAATTTATAAACGGCTTATAAAACAAATTTTTCACACCAAAATCGTTATAAAAAATCAAATTATTATGCATAAGCACTTAAATTTATATGCAAATTAGTGAAAATTTGGGCAATTTTAAAAATATCTGATTTTAGGTGCGCTAAGACACGATTTACGTTTTAAAACTAAAAACTGACAATTCGAAACTTAAGGGCCATCTTAACAAACCACACTTTGTACTCCTTCGCTATCCGCTAATGTAAGGTTCTTCTTATTTAGGTTGATTTTCTGCACAATTTAAAATTTTTCTTAAATATATTTGTTTCATATTATTAGGAAAAAATGTCTAAAAATATTTCATAAAAAAAAAACTACTAATAGAAAAAAATTTCCCCACACAGGATTCGATACCTGGACTCTAAAAATATTAGAACTAAAAACAACAACTCATTTACCAATCAGGCTAAACAGACTTGGAAAAATATATGAACAAATTTTTATTTAAATAATTTGTAATTCCATGTCACAAATATTATTATTTTTGTCTGGCAATAATAACTCGCAAATGGCAACAAACGCAAACTACTACCCGTTTTATAAAATACCAAATATTTTCGTTTACGTTTCAAACGAAAACGAAAAAACGTTTTTCATTCGAGTTACAAAATGACCCCATTAATTTCTACCAATTCACTACTATTATGATGACGATGATGAAATGAGATGCGACGGACAGACAACAACACACTAAGTATCGAATTGAGTTTATAATGACTACTATGAATCTAGTTTAAATGAATAGCAAAATTGTAGTAAAGAAGATGAGGTTTGCGCTTTTTGACCAAAATATAAATATTAAATAATTCAAAAATACCGGTGAATGAACGGACAAAATTTGTTATTTATACTCTTAAACACATGTTAATTTTATAAAAAAAAATATATATATGGGTCATTCCATCTCAAATCGACCAATGGTTGGAATCGACCCCTTTCGATTTGGATAAATTTTGGTCAGAACTTTTCTTTCATCATATAACAAAGTTATGCCAAAGGAAAAAAATTACATTTAAAATTTCAAAAAATCTTTGTGTTGTTACGAGGGCTAAAATCCTCTTTAAAACGAGCTAAGAGCCATTTTTATAGCTATTGTAGTTTTGGAGATATTCAAAAAATAACCTCGTAACAACACAAAAAATTAGAAAAATTATGACATTTTTTGAAATTTTAAATGTTGCATAACTATGGGAAAAAAAAAATTAATTTTTTTCCTTTGCACAGCATCATCGAATTGTGGCCAAAACTAGAATATTGAGTATATGACACTAAAAGATATCACAAAGGGGGGTTTGGTTGTTGCTGATCTCGATTCTGAAATAAAAAAAAAAAAAATTCAAAATGGCGGATCCAAGATGGTGACAAACAATTTTTTCATTAAATTTCTTATGTCGCCTGATTTACTTCAAATTTCCACCAGGGGAAGTTTTTGGGTAGCAGATTACGAATCTGAAATCAAATTTTAAAAACTCAACATGGCAGATCCAATATGGCGGCCATACATTTAAAATTGTTATGTGTTGGAAAATAAATTACACTGTACAAAAAAAAAAGTTTCTGATGACAACTAATTCTGGCAAAGGGACCAAAGAAAAATATAAGTGTATCGGCGTTTTAAAAGTTTTCGTCTGACCCTGTGTTTTTGGGGGGTTAAAATTTCCCCTCTTTTGAAAATGTTTATTGTGAATCGGCATAGGAAACCATGTGAATCTTCCATTTAAGGTACAGGATATGTTCAGCGAATTTATGTAAAACACTACGACGGACATTTTTGTGGAACATTTTAACCCTCTAACTCTGCAATTAAAGGGTTAAAGGCCTTTTTCAAAAAGTTCCAAAAAAGACCCATAAGTTGCAGAACTAGAGGGTTAAAATGTTCCCCAAAAATATTTGTCATGAAATTCTACTATAAGTTTCTGAATACATCAAAGTTGAAAATTTAACTTCAACGACAGAAATAAGTCAAAACTTAAAATGTGTTTAAGGGTTAATTTCGTACTTATTCAGAATTGGCACTCAAATGTCCCACAAACCTGGACTTTAGGGGGCTAGTCTGTGTGAGAAAACCAGAACCTTCATTTAAGGTAATTCTTAGTGCTATTTTTTAGTTTTTACTAAAACTCTGGGATGCTGGAAATCAGCGAAATCTGAAGGTACTTTTTCAGTTAAAGGGCAAAATCTCGAAAGTGTATGAACAGTCGCAAACGGTCGCAAAACCCTAGGTAGAAGACATCTTATGGAACACATTGGCATTCAAGATTTTCAGATATCTGTTGGAACATTTTTGAGGTAAAATTAATAATTTCGTTACTTTTTTCGTAAATACTTACAGGTTTCTATTTTATTTTTGAGAATTAGTTTCAGTTTTATAATTTGAGATTATTTTTGGAACAAATTATTGTTTATTTATGATTTTTTTATTGTATCATTATAAAATAAAAAATGTCACAAAATTAAAAAACTTTGATTTTGAACTCTCGCCAACTAACAACGAGTAACCACAATGTTACAATATTTCACTCACAAAATATATAACAATCCTAGATTTTGAATATATAAATGTATTTTCCCTTTACCTGAATCGTACTTTTGGCCAAAAAAGGGGTATCCTGGACCACAGGGTTTTGGCATAACTTCGTTATATGATGAAGGAAAAGTTCTGACCAAAATTCATCCAAATCGAAAGGGGTCGATTCCAACCATTGGTCGATTTGAGATGCAATGACCCATATATATATAAAATTTATTAAAAGACAGTTGTAGATTATAGTAGACATATCATCATATTTATATGAACTCTGACAAGTAATTTTACTGTACAACAAACATTATTATGAATAATAAATTGATAAACAATAGACTGACAGTAAATGTCTGTCATCTTGTAAATAAATTTTTGAAATTTCATTCAGTTTTAAGTTGTTTAATTTTTAAATTTTGTCTATATTTCATTCAGTCTAATGATGGTCAACCGGCTAACCAACACTTTCTGAAAGGTCAAAACATTTTAACACCTTTTGACGTTATTTTTTTAAACAGAACTTTAGCGATGTTTTCCATTTGTAAACCTTTTTAATTATTTCAATTGTTAAAACATTTTTGGTCTTTAGAAAAATTTCACAGCATGCCATATGCTGCAAAAATCGTCGCTGGACGACATGTTAATATTTTGCTTCCCATACAAAATGTATGAAACAGCAATTGTCGCTATCGATGCAGTGTGATATATGAAACATTAGGGTGGCCCAATCTTGTATGAAAAATGAAAAGTACACTCACAATATTATTTCGTTAAAATGAACCTAAAATACACATTGAAAACACAATTAAAAAGAAGACTACTGATGATTTTTCATTATATTTAAACTACTGTGATATTTATTTTCAAACATTGTTTAAATAATCTATAAAAGAAATTAAAACAATAGAAAGTTTGTTAAAACAATCTTCAATATTTAACTGACAAAACATTAGAAAAAATTGATTTTATAGTTTGATTTTTCACATTTGAAAGTTTTTTGTTTGAATTTTCAAAACATGAGTGAAGACTTTCTTGTAATTTGAATTGATATAATTTTGTATATATACAAACTAACAAATCGAATTATTTTTGTTTTAAAACAGAACACAGCGAAATTATATCAATTTTTTGTCTTAAAATAGAAAACAAAAAATTAAATATTTAACTGAAAATATCAACCCCTACGGAAAGTGCGAATTTTTTATAGTTTGTTTTTTAATGACTGATACAAAAAGTTAAACTATAGGGGTTTTCATATAAACTCGTATTCTACTCTTAAACGGTGTAAGCCTGGTACGTTTATGAATTTAATGTCATACTCCATACATAAAAAATATTGTTTGTATTTATTCAAGGTTTACAAGGAATTTACGAGTTAATATGAAAACCCCTAATATGTTTTCATGTATTTTAATTGATTCTTCAATTGAAAACAAACTTTATCTATTACTTTTTAAATAATATATTTTGTATATTCCGATTTTTCTCCACAAGTTTGTTTTTGTTCCTTTTATCAAAATATAATTGTATACAAAAAAGCATGCTCAATTTGACAATATTTAACGGTCGCGATGATTTCTTATCTTCATTTAACACACACGCAAAGAAAAAACATGGTTGGCATGACCATATTCGAAGAGCAGCATATATTTTTGGGGTTTATGATTGCGACAATCATATTATCAAACATTTTTCTATTATAATATGATTCCAAAAAGATCCCAATATTATCATATTATAGTCCTGCATTTCATAATATGATCCCCATGGTATTTTCCCAGTATTCCCTTGAAGGTGAGTTACAAAGCTATGCGCGTTTTGTTTTATTCAAAATAGTTCGTTTATTTATTCAATGACTATTTTACAAACTTAGATAATTTAAATTAATTTTAGTTATCACTGCAGCTTTGTTAATTGTTTCGATTTCACGTGAATAAACTGTTATACTCCATATAAAAACAAATTATTTTTCACGACAATGAGTTTTACTTGAAAACTGTGTGAACTTTGTTTTCACGCAAATTTAATATACAAGACTATTATTTTTCTCTTGAAAAAGGTAACATTTTGTGTATATTGTAATTGTGTCTTTGTTAAAAAATTAAAAAACTGTTCATTTTTATAATTTAAATTGCAATTTGAGGCCTCTATAGTTCTAGTGAAAATTTGCCACGTGAAAAATAACTTACTGTGTTTTATACGTATCTGTATGTATAAACAGAAATAAATTATGGAAACACGTGGTAGCAGCGCGTAGAATATTGTTAAAAATACAATGCATTCGAGATGATCATATTATATTCCTAATGATCATGAAATTTCCTCAATTTCATATTATGTTAATGTAGAAATTTTTGTCATCATTTAGGATCATATTATAATCATTAGAAATATAATATAATCATTAGGATATATTATGATCATTTCGTGCACTTCTTACTTTTTTCAGTTTTGCACTTTTTTTAAATTTTGCTTTCTTAGAAAACTCTTCTTATTATAGACGCTCTTAAACAATGGCCGTTTTTTTTTATGACTGGATTTATTTTCGGATTTATTTTATTTTGTTAAAAAATCCAAATTTTGTTTTTTAATTTCCAAAATTTATAATTTTTATCAAAATCTAATACTTATTCGACAATATAATGTGCAAGAAAATCATTAAATTTTTTAAAAATGTGAACACAGGAATTGAAATAAGCTAAATCAAAAATGGATTTAAAAAATAAATAAATCCGTTTTGGATTTAGCTTAATTTCATTTTAGAAATTGCATTTTCACAAAATTTAAATTTTTTCTTTCACATTATATTAGGGAATAAGTGTTAGATTTGGACAAAAATATAGAATTTTGAAAATTAAAAAACAAAATGTGGATTTTTTAACAAAATAAAATAAATCCAAAAATAAATCCAGTGATTAAAAAAACACCAAATATTTTTTCTTCGTGAGTACAAAAAATTAAAAAAAAATAATTACTTTTTACTTAATTTATGCACCCATAAAACTGATTCGTGCTTACCGCCGAATTTATTGCCAATTGACTGCTCCGGTTGTGACAATAGAAATTTTCAGCCCCGTGAAAAGGTTATCCCTATCCAAAAATCGACCTTGGTGGGTCCTTATGACCTCATAAATTTTTAATAAAAAAATTTCATTTCATAAAATGACCCATATCTCGAAAACTAAGCTAGGTAGAGCAAATCAGACAAAACGTTTGCTACAAATAGAACCATAATTTACTTAATTTTGTTTTTAAATTTAGATTTGGTAAATTTGAAAAAATATTGTTAAAATTAACAAATCGGTTCTAACCTAAAGACATTTTACAAAGTCAAAGATACATTTTATTAAATTAAAAATTTTTTTTTGTTGAGCCAACAGACAATATTCCGCCTGATTATATAAGGCGTAGGCGTAGAAGTTTTTAGGCGTTTTGCAGTAAATTCTTTTAAACGACTATTTTTGCAATATTTAACAGTCAAGTAAGACATATTTTATTAAACTTTAATTAGTTTCGCCAAGAAAGTTTTAGTTTTTGTTAAGTTTGAAGAGCTACATATATTTCTATGGGAGTGTTTTTACTAAAGGCCCTACACACAGGAAAAAAATTCCTAACCGAATTGCTAAGCCTATTTTGGTTGCTACAATTAACAAATTCGGTTGATGAAACCATATGTGATTCCTAAATATTTTGGGTATTGCAACTAAAATTCAGTTGTATAAACCGAATTTTGTTGTTATAACCAATATTCAGTTGTACCAACCTATTTTAGTAGATGTAACCGAATTTCAGTTGGAAAATGGCATATTTTTTCTCTGTGTGTACATAATCACTATTCGAATAGAGGAGCCTTATAAAACGCGAAAATTCGACACTTCTGTATTTTGGGCCACTCTAATGAAATATGCTTCTAATTACGTTTATATTATGAGTACTTTATTGCCTTTTTTTGTGAAATAGTTATAAACATTTCTCATTGACTGCGATTTATTTTAATGATTTTAAGCGCCAAGTTGTTTAACTATTTTTTTTATTACATTTTTATACGCGCAAAAAGGCATAATGATGACGGGTCATCTTCTATCTACTCTATTTTATGTTAAAAAAATGCTTTTTTGAATAGTCATTCAAAATTAAATTCAGTTAGTGCAGACAAAACTCTTTCCATGACGTAGTGAACCATATTTTGATAGAAAAAACTGAATTAGTTTATTTAAGTAGAAACCAAAATATATTTTATCATTAAATCTTTTGCAAAACAGAATTATGCATTTACTTTAAAACTGTATTAAATTAAGTCATTTTGGTGTTGAAGCGCCATTTTCCTTTATTATTTCCATCGACTTTTTAAGTTTCTTTAGTTAATTCCTTTTCATCATATAATTTTAACATTTCATTATGGTATATTATTATTATTATAAAATCAAGTTACCGGAAATTATAACGTAACATTATCATCATCACTACCTCAACTACAACCTCCATCACTATTGTCCCACACATACACAGACCCTGTTAATAATGGCCACAATGTAATTGAGTTGTTATTGTATATTTTTTTTTACATTAAAATTAAGTTCGAAAACTATTTTTTGTAACTTTATAAAATTACTTTTTAATAGTGGCCAGTTGATGCCAATTTCGGTATTTTTTGAAAGTGTTTTTTAGGTTTTCAATTTTCTGTGGTTCAAAATTTAATTTAAACTAATTTATTTAATTTCCACTAATTAAAAAAAATGTTTTTATTTTATTGCAATGATTCAACAAAAATATTTTAGTTTTTTTTTAATATTAAGTAGGTTAATTGTACAGTTAAAGAGTTCATTGAAATCGAAATGTTGTGTTTTTTTTTTTTATTGATTAAAACAAAATTTTAGTGAATATTTTGACTTAACTCATATTCGACACATTGTTCCATTTTGTACCCAATACTTTTAAATGGCAATATATATTTAAGTAATATGTCTGTTTTCTCAACAGAAAAATTTGTTAAGGCTTAAAATAAAACTTGTTGATTTGAACACACTTTTTGTTAAAATTAGCAAATTTCTTTTTCTTTCTAAAGCTGATTTACAAGAAGAAGAAAACATTTTTATTGAAAAATGTGACAGACCCAAAGGCTCGTCAGTGGTTAGTTTATGTGTCAATTGATTAAATAAATTATACCCTACACCACTACGTGGAGAGGGTATTATAAGTTTGTGCTGATGTTTGTAACACCAAAAAATATTGATATTGGTTACACGATGCAGATCGCAAATACGAAGATATTTCAATGAAATTTGGTTCGTTGACTTACATGGTCCCAAGGAAAAAGCCTATTGATTCTAGATGGGATCGGTCCATATTTGGACCTATCGCCCATATGGGCTATATTTTCGATTTTCTCTTTTATTATTTTATAGAAAATTTTGACACAAGTTTTAACCCATTCAAATTTCGGATCCAAACATTAGTTGGCTTTAAGTCAGACTGGTGTAGGATATTATATAGTCGGCATGCCCGACTTTAACCTTTTTACTCGTTTTAATTTGAAAAACTTTTTTGGTGTAGGCCATGACCGGAAATCGAACTGGCAGCCCTCTTATAGGCTATGACTCGTATGACAAGGTATATTTGTAATCATGTTTTAAATTTAAGTAAAAAGTTAGTAAAACTACAGTTTTATTTGATATTATACTGAGTCGTAAAATATGTTTAAATTATAGGGTCTCGTGACCCTCGCCGAACCTGTTCCATTTCATGTAAGGGGTAGTGCAATTTTCATCCATTTTGCTTTGTCTCTCTCTTAGTTTTCGAGATATGGCCCATTTTAGGGGATGAAATAGTGCAATCCTTAAAATTTCGGATCCACAGGTGGAACCATCTGCCGCGTAATAGCGGAAACATGATAAATATTATATTTTAACAAAAATTTGTTTAAAAATACAAAATGACATTCGACCAAAAAAGTCAGTTATGGCTACTGAAAATTTTGCTGTTATTACGGAAAAATTTACTATTTTGAGCCCAGCGGTATTTTTTGCTAATTTTAGCAACACATGTCTACTGATCTGTAGTACAATAAAATTAGAAGAAAAAATTAGTAGCCGCTACTAAATTTTAGCGGAATTTTTGTAAACTACACTTCAAAATCGATTTGCTAAAATTAGTTACAAAATTTACTAAATATTAATAATTTTAGTACAGTAAATTAGTATAAATGATTAGTAGACGCTACTAAATTTCAATAAATTTTTGTAAACTGCAATCGAAAATCAATCCGCTGAATTTAGCAGCAAAGAGTGCTAAAAATAAAAAAAACTGTAAAATCTAAAAAAAAAAGAAATTTAAAATAAAATAAAATTTTTCGACTTTAGAAAAGGTATTATTACTTCATCGTACTTAAAATTTGAAGTAAACATTGCAAACGGTTCTTTATTTATTACCTTTTTATCCAGATGGAAATATTTGTTAAGTTAAATTACAAATGTTTTGCTGAAATCACCTACGAAAATATGTAAAAAAAAATCCGTTATTTGTAATAAGAGAATAACAAAAATTATTAGAAGAATAATCTAACTAAATATATAAAAATTATTCTCTTAAAAAAATTTTACTAAAAATCAGTACAAAAATAGTAAAGTGCGATCGAAAACAGTTTACAAATTTTTTTACTAACTTTTTTATCTAAATGCAAGTCATAACATGGGTCGATTTCAACCATTTCAAATATAGTTCTTCCTTGAGGCAATACAAACTTATGTATTAGTTTGGTTACTAGGCAGGCTTGCCAGATGCTTTTTTCGTTATCCCCAAACAAATTTTAAAATATCCCCAAAAAATCCCCAACTAGAAAAAATATTGAAAAGGTACACGAGTTTAATTAATTTGCTCAAATTTGCAAGACTTTGAACTATTTCTTTTAAAGAATTCGTAAATTCGAATTTTTCAAGTTTGTCTCAACAACCTAAAATACATATTAAATTAATTGAAAACACAATTGAAAAAAGGACTACTGATTTTTCATTATATTCAAACCATTTTGCTATCTATTTTCAAACATTGTTTAAACAATCCATAAAAGGAATAAAATAATTGAAAAGTCTGTTAAAACAATCTTCAATTTTTAACTGACAAAACGGTAGAAAAAAATGATTTTGTGGTTTGTTTTTCATATTTAAAAGTTTTTTTTTTTTTGCTTGATTTTTCAAAACACTACACACACAACACACACGTTCATATTTTTATTGACTATGATTGTGTGTACACTCAAAAAAAGAAGTTAGTAGAAAAATTAGTAAAACGTCTTGTATATCAAGTTTACTAGTTTTCAGCAATTTTTTTGCTGAAATTCCGTTTTCATCAAAAGTTTTAGTTATATTTTTTTAGCACTAAACTAATTTTGAACTAATGTTTTTCTAATTTATTTTGCTAAGAAAATTATTTGAATTTTTTGTTTTAAAACAGAAAACAACAAAATTATTTAAATTATTTTTTCTAGAAATAGAATATTTGACTGAAAATATCGACTCCTACAGACGATATGTATTTTTTTGTGGTTTGTTTTTTATTGACTTATACAAAAAGTTAAACAATATGTTTCCATGTATTTTAATTGATTCTTCAATTGAAAACAAACTTTACCTATTACTTTTCAAATAAACATCAATCGGTTACGGAAAATATATTGTTAGTGATCTTTAATTTGACTTTTAAACCTGAATAAGTTTTTAACAAATCATTCGAACTTGATTGATTGAATTTTTCCTACTTCAATTAGTCAATATCTTATTCAAAGAACCAGTTTGATTTTTGTTAATTCTTTTCAAATCAATTTAACCAAAAATATTTGCCTTGATTTATAGTTCATATCATATAAAACGAAAACTTTAATCGAATCAAAATTTATTCAATTTATATTTGAATAAATCTCATCCTAACTTTATTCAATTTAAATCATTGATTTAAAGTAATAATCAATTATTAACTAATTCATAAAGCGAATAAGTTTTAATGCCAGCTTATTCAAAAAAAATTATCTTTTAAAAGGGTAAATTTGTACTTTTCGTTGAAATTAGGTGAAAAAACTTGACTAAAGTTTTCCCTAAAATTATTCAGAATTAATATAATCTCCAAAATTTACGAAAGGTTGTAAATATCCCCAAAATAATCCTTAAAACATTCTTTCAATCCCCAAAAAAATCCCCTGTCCCCAAATGAACATTTTTGTCCCCAAGACCAGCAAAATATCCCCAAAGTTGGGGATAAAACCCCAAGTCTGGCCAGCCTGTTGCTAGGGTCATTATTTTTACATGGACAGACGGACGGGCGGATATTGCTAGTCGACTAAGCAAATGATTTTCAGCTAGCAAATGATACCACAGAGTGGTGTAGGGTATAAAAATTTAAAATACTGTGGAAAAAATTTTGATTATTGATTTGCATTAAATAAACATTTTGATACCAAACACATGATATAAACAAGTGAATGTGCGCTCAAGAGAGCATACTATTAATATAAGCGTGAAAACAAGCATTAAGCGTGTAAACATTTGAGAATTAATAGAAAAAAGGTGGAATTATAAATTTTGAAACTCTTAAAAATTTATTTTTCCCAATTCATACGTCTTTTGAAAATTGTTAAATGCTCGAGCCAGGAATCAAACCCAGAACCTTCTAGTTGCAGTGTCCATACATATATTAGATACAAATACACCAACAAGATTTTAAATTCAAATCGCATATCAATAATTGGAGGTCTTTCATAATAATTATGTAGAAATAATAAATTCAAATTTTAAACTAAAATTTTCTGAAAAACTATAACTTTGATCTCCTTTTCAAATTGAATTAGTTCAGGTTGAATACTTTAAGTTTCAAGAAAATTCGATTAAAATGAACAATAAGAAAATGAAAAAAACCTGTTCCTACCAAGAAAACACCATAAACCATGCCATACAACCATATTGAAAAAAAAATATATGTAAGAAAAAAACTGAAAACCTGGTTAAAACACAACAACAAAAATATTGAAACAATACACACACACCACCTTTAGAGAGTATAAAACCAGAAATCCTAAAGTAAATGGTGCGAATGAACCCAAATTTCAAGTCAAACAGCAACAAAACTACAGACAAGTCAGTCAAGTTAACAGCAGTGAATTTAAAGGCACAAAATGTTGGCTCCGCCTTTATTTCATACCCTGTTTAACACACACATGCACACGTGAAATGAACCAAACTCAGTGTGAACACTGAGCGCGGAGCACATCACAGAAAAACGTGTACTGTGCGCTTGAGCATATACTCTATGGGCCATTTACATTGCATATACACACACACACAAGCTCCCACAGATACTTTTATATACCAAAATTTAATTGTGGTTGGATTTACAGTTTATTGGGATGATGGCTGGATACCAAAACTAATCTCTTTAGTGTGTGTGATAAAGAGAGATGGAAATTGTTTGTTGGCATCTTGGTCTTACTAATTATATTTTATATTGATTTCAATACGGCGGCCATTTGTTTTATATGGCCCAATAATTTAGAATCGAATTTGAATTTTTATACTTAAACATACGTTGAACGATTGTAGACGCGTTTTTTTCCAAAAACCTAATGACGTCGGATTTATTTATCTTACGATTTATCAGAAATATTTTTTCAAAAAATCTGTGCAATAGTTTCTTTCAAATTAACTAATTAAAAATTTGGATTAAAACAAAAAAATACATTGTCATCAATGAATAAAAAAAGAATTAAAATACACCTGCTAGATTAAAAGATTTGAAATAAAATTAGAATAACGATCTCCCACACCAAATTAAAAAAAAAAAAAAAAAAATTCGTGGCTAAATTTGTACGAAAAAAAAATAACTAAACTTAAAAATAAATAATAATAATAAAATATTTAATAAAATTATTTTGAAATCATAACATAACACTAATTTAGTTTAATACTATTACAAAATATTATTGTAAAATATTATCACACAATACAAAATTGGTGAAAGTGCAAAAAAATTTAATTCATGGTGCCCCCTATCATATAAAGATATTAACAAATAATAATAACAAATTTATAAAATTTTAACAATAAAATTTAAGTGTTACAATTACGAGTATTAAAAATATTTAAGTGTGACAACTTTTTGTCAAAATATTTTACGTGAAATTATTATTTCATCGTAATAAATTAAATAACTGACATTTTTATATTGTCATCAACAATTTAACTGCAATTGGATTAATTTCGTTATTAAGGTTTGTAATAATTGTAAATGTGCTTAAATTTATTTTTTTTATAATTTGAACCTAAAACTTTGAGGATTTGACACAAATAGGGCAATTTAGGAATTTAATACAATTAGAATAAATTAGTATTGTAAAAATTAAAAGCCATTCCAAAAAGCATCGTAAGTTATATGTTGATTGGTCTAATATGTCTTTGATATGTATTAATATTTCCAATTTGGTTAATCGATTCCTCGATTAATCGCCGCTATTTCGGTTATGTCTGTTCCCGTACTTTACCGCGGTATCCCAAACTAGCCCAAAAGCATTTCCTACTTAAAATTATTTGTAAATTGTTGTTGTTTGGGCTGTTTTGGGTTCCCGCAGGTACCCGCGATAACGTGCGGGAACACACATAATATCGGTCAAATTAACTGGGGGATAACCGCGTAACTCGATTGGAAAAAAAATTTTCGAATTCTTAAATCTTCAAATATTGTTAAAAATATAATTCTGTATAAAAATTATACTTTTTAATTCATTTTTATCCAAAACCCTCCACACTACACATAAAAATTCAAAAGTAAAATTTTTGCTAAAACTTTTCTTTTTACGAAAGGTACAAAATTTACGAATTCGAAAATTTTTTTTCGAATCGAGTTACGCGGTAAACCCGCTGCAATTGCAGTTCAAGAAGTGTACATTTCAATTGCATTTACATTAATTACAATTGCAGTTGTTTCTAACTGCAATTTGAGTTAAAATAACTGCAATAACAGTTAGTTTAAAATTCAATATCAGAAAACTTTAACTTCAAACTAAAATTGCAGTTAATTTTTCTGACATAATTCTCTTAGGGTATAACTTAAAACTTAAATAATTATTTTAGGCGAATAATCGGTTAACCCTCTAATGCTCAAGGCCGCCAAAAGGCGGTCTTCAGATTTTAAATAGTTTTTGGCTAAATAACAATATTTTATAACTATACTATTTTCTTTAGCTTAAGGTTTGGTTTCCTGAAGATGCTACACATTGGAGTAGCGAAATATCGAAAATAAAAAACTTCTTATAAATAAAAACCAAACCTTAAGCTCAAGAAAATAGTAGAGTTAAAAAATTGAAAAAGAAGGTTAAATAAACGAAAAGAATTTAACAATATTTTATTAAACAAGTTGTGTTATGTCCATAGAAAACTTAATTGCCTACTTTTTGCCTTCAATCTTTTTTTGTAAAAGGAACGGTTTTCAAGCGAGTAATATGTAAATTCAAAATTTATAAAAATTTTAAAAAGTATCTTTTTAAAACAGAAAAATATATTTGAAAAATTGCCAAAAATACATTTACGATCTGGCGTACATTACCGATAATAACAAAGCTAGTTTAGAGTCTCTAATTGTAAAATTTTTCTCCAGGACTCACAGGATAATGCCAGAATACGTTTTACAAATATCTCTCTAACTCAAAAACTAGCCAACAGATTTTGTTTAAATTAAACACAGATTAGAGGTAGTAGCAAGCAGAACTAATTTCGTCAAAATTTATAGATGTTTATTGCCAAATTCGCTAAATTTCGTAATTTTCAAAAAGCAAAAATCGCTATAACAACAATTGATCAACAATTTTCGGTACGTAAGTTTGTTTTACTGATAGTATTATTTATAGCAAAAACCGAAATTATTTGACTACTGGGTTTCTAGCTACGTCTTCAAACTTTGTTGTGCTATATCGCCTAAATAAAGCGATAAATTAAAATTTTAATATTTGTTCCATAGTAGATTTTCAAAGCTAAATATATAGTGTAAATATTATCGTAAGAGAAGAGGGTTAAAACAAGATTTTTATTCAGTAATTTTCTTTTGTTTAGTATGTCAAAACAAGTTTTAAATAAATTTGTCGCTCATAACTGAAAAATAATTGCAAACACTTTTAGTTTTAAATTTAACAACTATCAGTTTATTGTAATAACTGGAAAATAATTCTTGGTTTGAAATGTCCCGCTTTAATAAATTTTCTTGCTATAATAACTAATATTATATTATAATTATAATTATAGTGTATTAAATTTAGTTGTATCAATTAAATTTGTTTATTAATTTTAATGAAAACTATGATTGGTAAAAGGAACTAATTTTGCTGTTCCAATTTACTTTTATTTCATTATAATTATGTTATCAGAGAAATTTCTATGGAAAATGTTTTGCCGTTTCAAATAATTAAGAGTTGTAAACAAATTTCTTATTACTGCATTAATTTTTCTTAACTATAACCGATTGCCAACCAATCTTTTTTCTGTGTGTATAAATATTTTCGATGTGCATTTCCCCACTTTACCAAATCTTTCAAAAATTGCATCAGTACTTAAAATCGTGCACAAATTTTTGCTATTTAGGATTTAGGTTCCTGCGATAGCTTACGGAAATTGGCCTCATGTAAGAAAATAGGAAAAAGTTTATCTTTTTATGGGTTCAGGGAGCCAAAATCTGCCTTGAGTAATTAAAACCAAAAATGGTGACCAATATAACAACAATTTGAAACGAATTGCACACCTCTACAAAAGTCTTAGTCTTTTACTTGCTGATTCCAAATCTCTATTCTGAATTCGTCTCTCACCTCTTATATTTGAAAAAATCGTGATTAAAAATGCATAAAATAGCTTTTTTACCTATTTTTAGTAAAGAATGAACTTTGTTCTCTAAAATACATAGGACAACAGTTTTTTAATCTGTGTACCATTATAGGAAAAAATTCTTTCGAAAACCACTCTCAGAAAAACAATTATTTCATAAATTTTGGGTAACTTACATTTAAGGGTTTAGAATCAGCGTATCAAATTCAAAATAAATCATGTATCAAAACTCAAACCGCTGAAAGATTGTTGAGGTGTGTTATCAAGGATCTGTAGAATTTTTAAATATAAAAAAGCGCATAGAAATCAATCGCGAATTAACGAAATGTGAACAAATCATGTTTTAAATATTTTAAAAGTATGTGAGGAACCTCTGGACAACCCACAGTTTTGACTCGCAATTACAAAAAGATACAAAATCATGCACAGCGATTATTTTTCTACTCAGTTTGATGTGCTGATCACATAAATTGTCTTAATTTAATAATCTTATCACAAAATTTCCACTGTTTTTTTTTGTAATTTTATGCGCGAATCTTTTCGCGGTTGTATCGATCAACACGAAATACTTATTAATAGTTCAAATAATCCAATTTTATTTTATAGACTTACCAAATGGATTTAATAAAAACACCTCGCGTAGTATGCAACAAGACACAATAATTTTATAGTATTTAGCGACCGCGAATCTTAAAAAAAACTACGTGGTCAAGTGTATTATTTTTTGACCAGAACAGAAACACACAAAAAACTTTTAATTTTCCCGTATTGCAAAAAACAATTTTTGTTATTAATTTTTGTTTTTCCTTTTGTTTTTATTCTGACATTCGATACTAAGGTTAACTACCCAGAGTTAAAATATTGATAAGTTATTATGGTTAAATTTTCCTAGGGATAAATATTTAGTATTTGTTAGTTACCCATGGTTAAGTTAAAGTTAACTGCTCGAGATAAGTTAATGGGCCTTAGTGGTTAAAAAAATAAGTAGTTACCAATAACGCATTATTTTCGTAATTAAATAAGTAGTCGCGCTTAGGCTTGACTGCTTATAAAAACGACTTCATCTAACAAAAGTAACTACTACACTCATAGAAATAAACCTGTAAAAATAAATTTGAAATTGGCATGCAAAAAACAACTGAAGTTAGCAGATGTTTTTGCTAAATACTAGTATAGAATATCAAAAATAAAACAGTTCAATTTACAGAATTTTAGTTATATGAGTTAAATTTTAGTTAACTGAAAATGACAAATAATATTTTGAAATCTGCAGAAAATTTTACTAAATATTATTAGACTAAAAATGCTAAAAACTAACTGTTATATCAACAATTTTTTCGTTATATTTTAAGTCAAATTTAGTTGAATGCAAATAGCAGTCTATCCTGCTGAAATCAACAGAAAGTTGCCAGAAAAAAATAGTAAACTGCCGATTTTAGATGGCTAGATTTATATTCGCATTAAAAAAATGGAAAAATAAAACTTTGGAAATTTTTTTTTTTTTTTTGTTATTTTTTAGTCGACTAATTATTTAGCAAAATTTATTTGCTGATTTTTTTTTATTTTAAAATTTAACTCTAATTTAATTTATTTCACGGTTTTAATATTGCTACTTCTATCTAAAATTTAGCAAAAATAGCCTGCTAATTTTAATAGTTTTTTCTGCCAGGTAGTTTTTAACTAATTTTTAGTAGTTTTAACTAAAATTTTTACAGATTTTATCTATTATTGCGGATAGACAACCGAATTTGTAGCCTTTTTTTGTTGTGACAACAGGTAATCAATTGAGACAAGAATTATTTGACTGTTATAAATAACAATTCGATAATCACAGTCTAAAAATTCGGTTGATGCAACTGTACCACTCGATTGGCAATAAATACGGTTGCCAGCACGAGCATGTTTTCTGGGTGTACCTCTAAAATGTCAATAAAGACCCAACTGTTAAGTTCGAAAGTTATTATTGATGTACGTAATAAATTTCAATGCGTTTTTTTTTTTACTTTCAAATTCAAGAAAAACCCCAAGTTTTGGCTGTTAAGTTAACTTTTTTACGATTTCACCGAATATTCGGCTGCCAAACAATAGACACATTGCTTAACTTCGGATTTTTACCAAAAATTTACACTTAAAATCGCATCAATCGTATGTATAAAATTGTTTCTTCTGATTTTATTTTAACAGAGAGGATTTTGATAAAAAACATTTTTTGAAAAAGAAAAAATTAGGCAAAACTTTTATTTTTCAGAAATAATTCGTTTTCCAGAACACCACCCATAAATTGGGATCCAGTTTTATGGCCAAAACTAAGAACATTTTTTGTTTTAAATATGTCTTAACCCGGTGAAAATTGCTCATATACGCTCAAATATGGTTTATGTATGGACACATCTGAACAAATATGGATTTTATATCAACATATATGGAAGTATACACTCGCTCTGTAGAACCAATAAATATAGATAATCAAGCAATAGGGTAGTCCAAAAATTCCAATATTTAGGTAGTATGATTGATACAAGTAGTGGTGCCCTTTTAGATGTCGAAACAAAAATTAGAAATGCTCGTGGTGCATTTGCACAATTATCCAAAACGTGGAAATCAAACGAATTCAGCATAAAAACAAAATTAAATATATTCTCTTCCTGCGTGGAAACATGGAACTAAAATTCTGTATATTTAACAGTTTTATTTTTGCTGTTCCTATATTACTAATATATAGCAAAAATAATCTGCTAATTTAGCAGTTTTTTTCTGAAGCATCATTTTTAACTAATTTTAACTAATTTTTTTACGGACTTTTTTCTATTAGTGTATGTGTAAGAGGAACATATATTTAATGCCATGAATAAAAAAAGGAACATATGTAGCAAAGGTTTAAAAGGCTTAATTCTTTCATTCACTTTTTAAAAATTAATGAAATTTGGGTTAAATTTCATTCCCTAATATCATTCTTATGGAATTAATTCGATAGCTTAATTCCCTATAGCTTAAAATTATATGAATTCATTCTATTTTGATTGAATTCTAACTGAATGAAACCCAATTTATCTGAATTCATTTAATAAAAAAGTGAATGAAAAATTATTTGTTTTCATTCACTTAATCAAATGAAAAATTTTAATTTGTATTTAATTGCTGAAATATTAGCATAATACAATGAAAATCGTTTAAAATTCATCTAACAGAAATAAATAGTATCGTATGCTTTGTTACAGCTTGTATGCTTTGGTTTTGATTATATGTTAGTTTCAAACTACACTGCACTAAGTGAATGGTAATAAAATTTCTTCATTCAATTAGTAAAATGGTGAATGAACATGCGATTTGAATGATTCAAGTTAGGAATTCATTCAATTCATATTAAAGCTTTGGGAATGAAGCTTATGAATGAATTCTTTACGAATGGTTTAAGGGAATGGTACATGAATCTTTTTAAAATCTGAATTTAATTTTTAGTGAATTAAGCTTAAATTGAATTAAGTTTTTCGAAGCTCTGATATGTAGCGCCTAATTTGAATTTATACATAAATTTATATCTATAGTACAACCTTATAACAAAGTACAGCAACGGTCGTATGAAATTTGACAGAGTTATAATAGGAAGATGTCCGATATTTAGTGGGAACATAGCATTAACAAGATTTTTTTAATATGGAAAAAATTTTATTTAAATGTAGTGCCTGCGTTCATTAAAAAGGAGTTTTATATTATTTTATTTGCGTCATTCTCGCATAATCGCTTATGTTGAAATTCGTAGTTTTGAGATTTTAAGATATTTGTATAAAATTGTTATAATGAAAATTTGTTATAACTTCTGAGCTAAAGGAAATTTAGAAACGATCCACAATAATCCATAAAAATAATTCCATTATTTTACTTTCATTCATAAAAAAAAAAACTCCAAGTGAATAAAAACATGTTCAAGATGACTTTTCGTAAGCACGTTGACTTTCAACGTGGATAATTGTTAACCTTGAAAACTTAACGTTTACTCGACGAAAATGAGACAGATACTAAGGTATACATATTTTTTCACTTTTGGAGGTTCAATTTTAGTGGCATTCATAATCTGGCTGATAGAAAAGTAATTAACTGGCTTAGTATTGTCTGTGGTATTGTAGTATAAAAGTACTTTTTAGAAAACTATTTCAAAATACTTGTATTTTGCGTTTGTTCTGAATAAAAAATACTTTTATACTAAAATATCGGGCCAATTACTTTTCCATTATGTAGTTTGTGAATACCGCTAATGTTTTTTTGATCAGAAAAGTATTTCAGCGAAATATGCAAATATATGAATATAAATGACCATATATTTAATAACATAACATATACTTTGGTGTTACCTCATTTTTCGGATCCATACATATATGGTAGAAACATAAATGTTCATAAATGGACATTTTTCACCGGGAAGTTATAAATTTAGTTGGAAAAATTCTGACCTAAGTAAAATTTAAGAAGAAATTTTATCTAAAACTACTAAAAATTATTTAGAAATGACCTTGCAGAAAAAACTACTAATATTAGCAGATTATTTTTGCTAAATTTTAGTAAGATATGCCCAGCAAAAATACAACAGTTAAATATACAGAATTTTAGTTGTACTTGAGTTAAATTTTACATAATAGAAATTAACAACTTAACCTGCTTAAATCAGCAAAAATGTTTGATAAATAGGTAGAATAAAAAAACAAAAAAAAAAATGTTTTCAAAGATTTTTTAGATTTTTTTTAATGCAAATAAAAATCTAGCCTTCTGAAATTAGCAGTTTACTATTTTTTATCAAAAATTTCTGTTGATTTAAAACAAAAAAAAAACTAAAACTAATTCTCGTACCGTTGAATTTTTGTACGTTATGTAATGTCTCGGTTTGTGTGTTCCAATCATAATTTTCTTATTGCAGACAACTGAAGATGGGGTGATGCCCACGAAACAATTGTATTGTCTATCATGAAAATGATTAACCTTTTTGAAACAACAAATAAAATCTAATATGGCAATATCATATTAGAATTTGAACTTGAGGTAGAACAACATTCTAACTAAAGATATGAAAATATAGAAAGTCCGAAAAAACAATTTTTGTATTTTTTTATGCAAAAATTAAAATAATTGTTATATATAAATAATATCTTTAATATTACGCATTTTAATAAAAGCGTCATAACTTAATTTGTATCAATTAAAGGTTTAATTGATATAATTAAAACTTTTATTGGAAATTTTGATGATTTTTGATTACATTTTTAGTTGATTTGTTTACAAAAAAAAATTTTGAATTGATATAACAATTTTCTTAACTGGTCAGATATCAATTAACATTTTAATTCTAATTACAAATACTTTAATTGAAACTCGCTTTCAGTTTTTTCTGTGCACTAGAACCACTTCTGTATGCAAAAACAGATTTTGGAACTGTATGGTTTAGCTGTACCAGAACTTGTTCTAAAATGTCACTTCTAACTATTGGGGTTACTGGGGTTACTTCTAATTTTTCCATAATATCCTGAAATTCAATAAATACATTATTCAAGAACCTATCCATTGAAATAAAAACCAACTTATAATGTATCCTAACGAGTTATTTCTTTGATATTTATTATTTTTTTAATCAATATTCCCCCCTAAACAATTTAACCCCATCTTTTCCAAAAGCATATAATCAATTGACCCTAAACATGCTAAAAATATAAAAAAGAAACTTGTCAACAACCCTAAATGATGTCTTTACATAGCAATTGAAATGTAAATCAATGGGTTTATATTTTTATATTTATATACCAAATGTAAGTAATACAACAATACTTAATAAATATTGAAAAAAAAAAGAAACATGTAACTGGCAATCAACGTTAGACATTCGGAAAAAAACGCCCTTAATTGTACAAAGTGACAAATGTTCAATGGACAATAGACAAACTAAACTCAACCAACAACAGAAACCCACTTAAATAAACAACAAGGTGAACAAAATTCTTTTAAAGAAAAATTATTTGAAAATACAATAGTAAACGAAAATGTTGGAACTGAATTCATGTGCTGTGAACTGTTACCAAAAATTAGAACCCATAAACAAACAAAAAATACTGGAAAAAATTGTATTTAAATATGAAAAAATAACAGTTAGTTTAAATCTAAAATAACACATGAATTTAATTTAGAACCACCAACACCACAAATAAAATAAACACATTGGTTTTTGTAAAACAGTTGCTTGAACAAATTTTTCTTTCGATTTCTATCTTTTAAAATAAAAATAACAAAAAAAAAAAAAAAATGAAAAATTCCTTTAAAATGTGTAAACATGGCCAAGAAGGCGAAGATGAAGAAGGCCTACATATATTTATGCCTACTACTTCTCTTGAGTTTACCCTTACTCTTCTGTCTGACTGTCTGCCTGCTGGTTTTTTTTTTTAACTATTTAGCTGTCTTTTATGTTACCCATAGTTAGATAAACATTCAAGTACTATAGTTTTTTTTTCATAATTTTATGTTTATTCTAATTTTCTTTTCATTTTCAGGTTTAGACCCATTTCAAGTGGTGTTGTTCTAGAGCAGTTTTTCTTTATACACCCAAAATACTCCAAAAAAAAGGTTATTAAACTTGCTAGACTTTTGGTTATAATTACTATAGTGCTTGTTTTTTCTACAGCTCATAAATCCAAAACCTTAAAATAGCGCCTACAATTTCAACAAACAAAAATAATAAAAAAAAATTTCATAGGAAATTTTAAAGTACATCAAATGTTTATTTCAATATAATAAGTAGTGTCCGGCCAAGTATTCGGCACTGGAGTTCGGCAAAAAGTTTGTGTTAGGCCCAAACATGCTAATCGGGATCTAAATTTTGATAAATGTTTTTAAATATTTTCGAATCTACTCCGTAGAATTACGAGTTTGAAGCCAATTTCTGTTCATTAGGGTTGCTAGTTAATGTAAATTTAGAGAGTAACAAAATTGAACAACAGTTGTTACATTTCTAAGGACAGACTTAAAAAAAAATAAAATTTCAACATCTTGCCGTTTCAGTCAAATTGAATTGAACACCTACCGACATGATTATACTCAAATGAAAGATAAAAATTTATGTACATTTTCATAATCGTCCTTAATCTGATAGGCTTAATTTGGCTGTCCACAATATTTAGAAAAATTCAACTGGAAATGTCTTTAAAATATCTGCGCTCCGTACTTTATGCTCTAAGTTAAGTCAGAGATTCTAGTTAGGTCATATATTGGTACGTTGCATTAATATCGGTTCGTCAGTTGTCGACATATATACAAAATGGCTATCGTGAACTTTTGGAATTTTTGTTTGTTTTTCTTTTTAGGTTCTTGAAACGTTACACGTCACTCAGTGTTTCCAAAAGCACTTTTTTTGAGCAAATAAAATTTCAGGCCACAATTCTTAACTGATATCAAATTTTTTTTGTACTCTTGCGTACAAAATTGCACTCAAAATTTATTTTGAGCGAGCTGACTTTTGAAAAAAACAATTAGTAAATTCAGCAAACGCTTAGTCGATTGCAGATGAAAAAAATCCTTGCTATTGTAAAATAATACTGTTTGATTATTTGTAGATAATTAAATACTTTAGTTAATTTATTTGCTGAAAATTTAAATCTAGATATTGTGTTTTTAGTGATTTTTTTAAAATTATTTAGAAAGCTTTGTAAAATATATAAATTTCCAAAAGTCCACATTTTCGACATCCAAAAATAGACTCTTGTTGTTTCAAAAAGGTTGACCATTTTCATGATAGACAATATAATTATTTCATGGGCATCATCCTAACTCAGCAGTTGTCCGCAATAAGTAAATAATGATTGGAATATACAAACCGAGATAGTACATAAGGTATAAAAATTAAACGGGACGAGAATTTTGTAGTTTTTATATGAACTATCTGATTTGGTAAAACCAGTCATAAGTCAACACTTTTGGAAAAGCAACATTTTACATAAAAGTACCCTATGGGTACTATTGAGTGTTGCTTCTCTTTAAAAAAATAACTTATAACTTACTTGTGTATTTTTTATAACACACTTATCCAGTTAAGTGGTATGTCCTCTTTGCACCAGTCTTGGGGCCAGTCCTTTAAGTGTAATTGACAGAGCTTAACCCCTATGGGTTAAATTAATAAATTATAATAATAAATTATACCAGTCCTGCGACAAGACCATCTTTAACCACTCACGGGATAGGTACTTTGAGGATAATTCAGTGGTATGTCATCATTTCACAATTCACGAGACCAGTCCTTTAAGTATAATTGACACTGCTTAACCCACAGCAATAGTAAATTATATCAGTCCTGCTGCAAGTCCTTCTTTAACCAGTTACGGGATACGTACTTTGAGGGCAATTTAGTGGTATGTCCTCTTTTCACCAGTCACGGGATAGGTACTTTGAGGACGATTAAATTGTATGCCACCGTTTCACCAGTCATGGGACTAGTCCTTTAAGTATAATTGTCACTGCTTAACCCACAGCAATGGTAAATTATACCAATCCTGTGACAAGTCTTGATTTAACCACTCACAGGATAGGTACTTTCAAGGCAATTGACCCCTCATTCCCCGTAGGGCACTAACACACACGCACACAAATATAGTGGAAGTGCCTTCAGTATGCCCCCGATTGACCGGTCACGGGATAGGTCTTTTAATGGCAGTTAACTTGTTTTTTGCGTTGGCCATAATTAAATTAAAAAATCAATTAAAAACGAGTAAAAAGGTTAAAGTCGGGCATGCCGACTATACAATACCCTACACCAGTCTGGGTAAAAGCCAACTAATGTTTGGATCCGAAATTCGAATGGGTTAAAATGGGGCTTGTGTCAAAATTTTCTATAATGTGAGTCAGCGCACCAAATTTCATTAAAATATCTTAATATTTGCGATCTGCAGTTTGTAACCAAGCCAATTTTGGGGGACCCTTATATGGGTACTAGGTCTAAACATGGACCGATGTTCACCAAAGTCAATAGGATTCGTCCTTGGGACAAAATAGGTCTGTGTACCAAATTTCATCAAAATATCTTAATATTTGCGACCTGCAGCATATAAACAATATAATTTTGGTAGGACCTTATATTGCCACTAGGTCTAAACATGGACCGATGTTCACCAAAATCAATAGGCGTCGTCATTGGGCCGACATAAGTCGGTGTACCCAGTTTCATCAAAATATCTTAATATTTGCGACCTGTAGAGTGCGCACAAGAATGCATGGACAGACAGACGGACGGACAGACGGACATCGTTAATTCGAAATAAAAAAAAATTCTAAGCCGATCGGTATACTATAAGGTTGGTCTAGGACCAATATTTTTTGGTGTTACAAACATCAGCACAAACTTATAATACCCTGATCACATAGTGGTGTAGGGTATAATTAGAAAATTACCTCAAAAACTCTGATAATATAAATACAAATTTAAAAAATTCCCCTTAAGATAAAAAGAAAAGTTAAATGAAATACCAATTGTTAAAACTAAAACATTAAAAAACGTTGAAAATACAAAACTTAAAATTTTTTAGCAAAAAATTATAAAAATTTGAAATAAGCAAATCGTAAAAAAATAAAGTTCAAAATAAAAAAAAGAGTAAAATAAATAAAAAAATATTTTAAAAAATATGCCGCGAATTTTGTTTTTTATTTCGGTATCGGTCAAGTTTTTTAAAAGCAACAGTGAAAGTAGCGGATCAGAAAATACTTAGAAAATTAATTCATTCTCTTTGGTTCATATTTGTTCTAATTTAGTAATATGCCTTTGGTTGACCGGTCACGGGATAGGCATTGGAGGGCAATTGACTCCTCATTCCCCGTAGGGAACCCAGCAAAATCTTTAATTACCAAATAAGTGGTTATATAATAGAAATTCATAGCTCCGCACAACTTATTTTTTGGTGTCTAAACTCATTATTTTTGTTTGGCGTGGTCGTTTTTATAAGTAGTCACGCTTACCCGCTCGCTTACGAAAAAATGAGAAATAAGTAGTTATGAGATTTGGAATAATAAGTGGTTACACATATGATTACAAAAAGTTGAATTATAAGTGGTTATCCGATTGCTTGATTCTTAAAAATAAGGAGTTAAGCAAATACTATTAGCTTAAAGAAATACATTCAGAAAAATTTAAGTTTTCTCTAGTGTTTAATTTTAGGACTCGTCATAAAAATTTAAACAAAACATATTTACATATAATAAATAAAAATGTATAAAATTTAACTGTGTAAAAAGTACTTATTTAAACTATTACGAGTAAGTCATTATTTTATATTTAGAAACAATGAATACAATAGGCCGTTATTAGGAAGTCATTATTTTATATTATAAAATAATGCAAAAGGTAATGATATATCATTTTTGGTAATGCAGATAGTAATGAGGTGTCATTACCAATATTTTGCTGGGAATATATGAAAATATAGAAAGTCTGAAAAAAACTATTTTTGTATTTTTTAATGCAAAAATTTAAATAATTGTTAAAAAAGTTGGTTTTTAAATTTTATTTTAAAAATAAAAATTGTTATATCGACCTTTTTAATTGATGAATTAGAAATTTGTTAATTCTAGTTCGAGGCCAAAACTGTTATTTTTCTTCATCAGGACAAATACGTGTTTTTGATTTCAAAAACCTCTACACCGAAACGATCGTCTTTTCATTTCTGAAAGTGTAGAGGTTTTTGAAAGTAAAAACAAGTATTTGTCAGGAGAATATCCTGATGAAGAAAAATAGCAGTTTCGGGAAAAAAGTATTTATTATGTTAATTCATAATAAGGAAATTAGCCTCGAATTAGAATTAATAAATTTCTAATTTTATAATTGTTAAATTTTATTTTATTTATTAAAAGTGAGAATATCTCAATAAAAAAGTTTCATTAAAATTGGATTCATAAAATATATGAAGCTTTTTATCAAATTTTAGAAATTTTGTATTTACTTCGTGAAGAAAACTTCATTAGTTTACTGAAAAATTTCATTAAAACTCGTCCAGCAAAATTCTCTCTGTGTAGTCAACAGACTTTTCGTAGGAATAGAAACGAATATCTAAGAATCTGATTCTTAACCACAAATCTTAAATTCATCTAAACTGACCGATAAAATAAATTGCTGTTTAAATTAAATAAATTGCTATTTTCAGAAATTGAGAGATTTTTTTAATATTTTTATCAGTAGAAAATAGAGTCCAATATTTACACTGCAATTTTTCTCAATTTACAACTTTTTCGGTCAATTTATTAACTTCATCTAAAGTACCTTTAATATTTCATAATTTTACAGCTGCTTCCTGTACTGTAGTCTGTAATGTTACTTCGTCTTTTATGATTAATGATTAATTTTTTCATATTTGTTTTAATTTTTATAATAAATGATGTTTAACTATTCATAAACAATATAAAAATTGCATTTTTTTGTTCTTTTTTTTTGTTATTTCAAATAAATATTAAATTATCAAGAGATTTGCTTAGGTGTTTTCAAAAAAGAATTATTACAAATAATTGTTCATAACATTATAAATGACTACTGTTTAGAGTTTTGAAATACCTTAGGGGGTATTAATTTAAAGGCATTCTTAAAATTTTATTTCATTTCCAATTTTACTATGCTTTAATTTATAATATTAAAACAATATAAAAATCTATAAATATTTTGAAAATATTTTTAAAATCAATAATAAGGTTGTTCATAAGGGGTGTGCTATCTGTTGTATCGTTGTATCGTCCTAACAAAAAACAGATCACTCTCATGGGTATATAACCAGAATTTATTTTTTTTTATAAAAATTCAACATTTTTATATTTATGCTGTCAATCAAAATATTAATGCAGTTTTTTGCTTTGCATTACAAAGGATTTGTTTCTTTTTAAAGTGTAGAGTTTACAGTTTTTTATTTTTTGGGTTTTCTTAACTCTTTCCGTCAATCTTTTTGTAACAAAAGTCAAGACATGTATTTTTTTCTTTATTGGTATTTTTCAAGGAATTTTGCCGGTTTTATTTCAAAGGATCTTTCTTATACAAATTTGTATTTTGAAAATTTTGATTTTTATCTAAAATTGTTTTCTCATTTGTTTTGTTTTGTTTTCATTCTAGGTGAATATATTCGTTTACCTTTGGACGAAATTCTTAACGACGTTATACAATTTGCTGAATTGGCTGGCTGTAGCGAAGAGGTGAGTTTAAAAGTACATAGTAGAAGAAATTGTTAAATAAACCTAAGGTTTCACTAAAAAAAGTTATTAAATATTAACCATTTAACCGGCAAGACGGCCACAAAATGGAATTCATAAAAAGGACCACAAATGTCAACACTCATAGAAATAAATCGGTAAAAATAGTAGAAAAAGCAACTAAAAACTAGTGAAAATGATGCTGCAGAAAAAACTGTTAAATTAGCAAATTTGTCTGCTAAATATTAGTAAAATAAGAACAGCAAAAATAAAACTGTTAAATTTACAGAATTTTAGTTATATTTAAGTTAACTTTTAGTTAATTGAAAATGACAAATTGTACTGTAAAATCTGCAGAAAATTTTGCTAAATATTATTATTGTATTAGAATAAAAATAGCAAAAATAAACTGTTATGTCTTATTTTGAAGCTAAATTTAGTCCAATGCAAATAGCATTCTATCCTGCTGAAATTAGCAGAAATGTTTGCTAAAAAAAATTGTAAACTGTTGTTTTCAAAGGGCTCGATTTTTATTTGCATTAAAAAAAAATCGAAAAAAAAACTTATAAAATTTTTAATTTTTTTGTGATTGTTTAGGCTACTAATTATTTAGCAATTTTTTTGCTGATTTTAGCAGGTTAATTTGTTATTTTCTATTAACAAAAATTTAACTCAAATATAACTAAATTTCTGTATATTTAACATTTTTATTTTTACTGTTCCTATCTCACTAATATATAGCAAAAAAAATCTGCTAATTAAGCAGTTCGCACGAAACCGAAGCCAAATAAAATTTTATAAAGGCATCTTCTTTATACCTACACTCATAGAAGCAATGCTATAAAAAGAGCATAAAAAGCTACTAAAAATTAGTTAAAAATTACCTTGCAGAAAAAACTGCTAAATATTAGCAAGATAAATAAACACAGCAAATATAAAACTGTTAAATTTACAAAATGTTAGTTATATTTAAGTTTACTTTTACTTATTGAAATTAACAAATTATTTTGTTAAAATTTGCAAAAACTTTTGCGGACAAAATAGCAAACAAAAACCGTTACATCTATAAAATTTTAGTTATATTTAAGTTAAATTTAGTTTAATACGAATAACACTCTATCCTGCTAAAATCAACAAAGATATTTGCTAGAAAATAATATGCTGCTAATTTCAAGAGGCTAGAGTTTTATTCACATTAAAAAAAATCGACACAGAAACTTTGCAAATTTTACATTTTTGCATCATTTTTAAGTCTACTAATTACTAGAAAATTTTTTGCTGATTTATTAACAAAAATGTAACTAACATAGTACAGAATTGTATATATTTAACATTTTCATTTTTGCTGTTCCTTTGTAATGTTTAGCAAATATAATTTGCTAACTTCAGCAGCTTCTTCCGCAACGTAATTTTAACTTATTTTTAGTAGTCTTTTTATTTTTATAGACTTTTTTTTTATTAGTGTTGAGCTTCAGTGAATAAAATTTATAGTATTTTGACCCATATTATAAGGACAATATTCAGAAAATTTTACTAAAATCATCACCTAGGTTAGATATTTTATGTTTTTCAGGAGTGTTAAAATGTTCCACAAAAATGTTCCTCGTAGTGTTTTACATAAGTCGACTGAACACATCCTATACGCACAGAGAAAAAATATGCCTTTTTCCAACTGAAATTCGGTTACATCTACTAAAACAGGTTGGGGCAACTAAATATTGGTTATCACAACAAAATTCGGTTTATACAACTGAATTTTAGTTGCAATACGCAAAATATTTAAGAATCACATTCCAATATGGTTTCACCAACCGAATTTATTGGTTGTAGCAACCAAAATAGGCTTAGCAATTCGGTTGGCAATTTTTTTTCCTAAAATGGAAGATTCACATGGTTTTTTATGCCGATTCACAATAAACATTTGCAAAAAGGGGAAAACTTTAAACCCCCAAAAAACATAAGGCTAGACGTAAACTTTTAAAACGCCGATACACGTATATACACACACAGAGAACAGATTCGTCGTGGCAACCGAATTTGTTGCCAACCGAATTTTGGCAGTTACGTGTACTATCACATAATTCGATTGAAGCTGCAGATATTTTCGGTTGTACCTACTATATTTTCGAATATGAAAATGTTGGCACAACCGAATTTATTTGGTGTTCAGTAGATCCGACCGAATTTATTTACCAAATATTTTGAAATTAAATAAAACACTGTTTCCAATTATTATTGGAAAATTGTAAAAAGTTTTATTTGAAAATTAAAAATATTTATCAAGTGAATGAATAGGAACTAAAAAGAGGCTCAGATTCTGGGACATTGTTCCCATAAAATAATCCTAAAGGTTGGAATTATTGTCCTGTTGAAAAATTAACCGATTCTAAAGAACCTGTCCAATAAAATGTCCCAGATTCTGAAGATTTTCTTACCGAAGAAATCGCACAGATTCTGAAAAGTATTTCGTAAATAAAATCTCCCGTGGTCTAATAACTTTTTTCTAAATAAAATCTATTAGATTCATGTTCTATTAAAAGTCCTCAGAATGCTCAGGTTAAGGATACTTTTTTCTGTAGAAAAGCCCTAGGATTCCAAAAATTTGTTCTTAAGAAAAATCTTCTGATTCCTAAGATGTTGTGTTTTAGACATTTTTATATAAAAACTTCGCGAAATAAGAGGAACATTTAGTTTAGTTTAGTGAAACCGTAAGATTTTTGAGGTCTATTTGAACTGAAAATTTCCTTAAGCAAAATTTCGTTAGAATCTGAGAGAATTATTTAAGGAAAAAATTGCCAGAATGTAAGCGTTGTCTATCCCCAAATCTGAGGATAGAAAATAAGTTCTTTTCACAAGATAAAGAAAATCTAGATGATTTTTGAAATTAAAATTATAGCAAAATCTCAGCATTGTCTTTATAAAAATAGCATCAAAAACTTACTTTTTACCTAAGAAAGTTAAATTTTTATATGCACATAAGGTTCTTTTCACTTTAATACACTCATAAAAGAAAGTCCATACAAATAGGTCAAAATTGTGCTGGCGCAAATACATATAATATTTCCTGTTATTTTGGCAGAATTTTGACCTAGATATGTGTACGGGCTTTTTAAGAGAAAATAACAGAAAAATTAGTTCAATTTAATCAGAACGTGTTTTTATAATTTATATTTTATTTTTTGATTTGGTTTTGTTTTTTTGGTAATTTTTTGGCAGTTATTTTATTTTTTGTTAATTACACTATGCGACCGTCAAAATCGGGATGGGATGAAACCAACGGGAAATGTTATATCGGTCAAAAACAAGTTATACGTGTCTCGGCGTTTCGCTGGGTCACCCCTAGGAATCGAGATATATCTTTTTTTGACATAACTCGAGAACAACTAGTCCAATTTTGCTCAAACAATTTTTAAAAAATTAAAAATTACAATTCCTTTAATCTGTTCATATAACGTTTTTCTATATACTCAACAGTTTTGCCGGTAAAAATAATTTGAAATAATCCCAGGTGAAAATGTTCATATATGTTCATATATTGTCATATATGGTTTCATGTATGAACATATATGGTTTAATGTATGATCATATATGAACATATATGTTATGTATGAAAGCATATATGGGTAAATACATTCAAATGTATGAATCCATATATGATAATATACTGAATTTATTGGTCCATATATTGGTTCATATATTCCATATATGAATTCATATATTATTCCATATATGGGTAATGTTTTAAGTTTTATTTTACCATGGGGTAAATTTGATAATTTCTTAAATACAATTGGCAATTTCTAAAATACAGTTACCAGTTTCAGAAATACAATTGATTGTTTGTAAAACATATTTGATAATTTCTGAAATGCAATTGCGAATTTCTGAAATACAATTAATAAATTTCTGAAATACAATTTTCAGTTTCTGAAATACAATTTTCAGTTTCTGAAATACAATTTATAATTTCTGAAATACAATTGGTAGTTTCTGAAATACAATTGATAAATATGAAAATCAATTGATAATTTCTGAAAAGCAATTATAAAACTCGAAATAAATTGATTATTTCTGAAATACAATTGGTAAATCTGAAAAACAATTCATAACTTCTACAATACAATTGAGTAAACTGAAATTCAATTGATTATTTCTGAAATACAATTGATAAATCAGAAAAATAATTGATAACTTCTGAAATAAAATGATAAATTTTGAAATACAATTGAAAATGTTGCAGTAAGGTAAAAACAGCAAAAATAAAACTTCTAAATTTAGAAAATCTGCAGAAAATTTTGCCAAATATTAGTAAACTAAAAATGGCTAAAACAAACTGTTGTATCTTTTTGTTAAATTTTGTTTAATGCAAGTAGCAGTTTATAAAATCAACAGAAATATTTGCTAAAAATATTAAACTGTGGATTTCAGAAGGCTAGATTTGATTTCCATTAAAAACGAAAAGGGAACTTTGAAAATTTTAAATTTTATGTGATATTTTTTTGTCTACTACTACAATTTAATTTTATTTTCTAAATTATAAAATTTCATAATTTCTCAATTTCATTCAAATGTACAAATTCATCAGTAACGTATGAATAGAATTATAATATTTACATTTAATTTGAATAAAAAAAGCAATATTTTTATTAAAAAATAAAAAAAAAAATTATATGAACATTCATATATCTCCATATATGGCCATATACCCTCAAATTTCTGATCCCGAGTAAAAAAAATTATATATAATCATATATGGCATATATTACAATATATAATTATACATGTCGTTATGTATATCCATATATAATTATACATGACGTTTTTTCACAAAATTTTTCCTTATATTATGCCATATATAATTTCATCTAATTAGACATCGGCCTTCATAATATTAGATATGGCATATATAATTATATATTACATGACATGGTTGATCTTATTGCATATATAGTTATATATAGAACTATATCTTAATATATATGGTGGCATTTTAGCAATATATAATTATACATGGTATCATTTAAAAAATATATAATTATATATGGTGACAGTTAAACTAGATATTATCATATATGGTGCCATTTAAACAATATATGGTCATATATGGTACCTCATTAACAAAATCTTTAATTCAGTTCCAGATATGATAATATATGGTACTATATATAGTGCGATATATATTTATATGTGGTGCTATTTAAGCAATATATTATCATATACGGTGACATTAAAACCATATATTATCATATATGGTGCCACTCAAACCATATATTATCATATATGGTACCATTTAAACCATATATTATTATATATGGTGCCATTTATACAATATATGGCCATATATGGTACCTCATGATCAAAATTTTTAATACAGTTCCAGATATGATAATATATGATACTATATATAGTGCCATATATATTTATACATGGTGTTATTTAAGTAATATATTACTATATATGGTGCCATTTAAACCATATATTATCATATATGGTGCCATTTCAATAATATATGCTCATATATGGGACCTCATGAACAACATTTTTAATACAGTTTCAGATATAATAATATATGCTACTATATATGGTGCAATATATATTGATATATGGTATCATTTAAACAATATATTACCATATGTGGTGACATTTAAACCATACATTATGATATATGGTGCCATTTCAACAACACCCTATTAAAAAAAACTAATATGGAGCTTTATATGGTAATATATAACTTAATGTGATCCATATACCATTTCATCCAAAAAATGGCCCGATATAATTGTGTCAGTTGGTTATCACTTTCTATCTAATTGTATCAGTTTAGATCTTAACTGATTAGATTATATAGTAATCAGATGAAATTTTATCTGATTTTTGACCTGATACAATTTTATCGGTTTATGTCGCATGGTATTATTTTAGATCCAAATAGATACATTTTTATACAAAGTTATATAGTTATATCTGCATTTTGACCTGATGCAATTATATCTGCTTTAAAACTTTGATACAATTATATGAGGCAAATGTCGGATACAAATATATTTTATTTATATAAAATTGTACCAACTACGATCTAAACAGATACCATTAGATATAAACCGGTAAAATGGTATCAGGTCAAAAATTGGATATACTTTCATCTGATTAATGTATAATTTTATTAGTTGAGATCCTAACTGATACAATTAGATGAAAACTGATACACAACTGATACAATAACATCGGGCCATTTTTCGGATGAAACTGTATATTTATACAGATATAAGTTAATCACATTTTATACGACTATATGTAACTGTTTTTATTCGGGCATTTTTAATACAGTTCCAGATATGATAATATATGATAATATATGCTACCATATATAGTACCATATACTTTGATATATCGTATCATTTAAAAAACCCGAGTAAAAATAGTTACATATAGTCATATATTTGATTAAGTTATATCTGTATAAATATACAGTTTCATCCGAAGAATGGCCGGATATATTTTTATCAATTGTTTATCAATTTTTATCTAATTGTATCAGTTTAGATCTGACCTGATTAAATTATGTGTTAATCAGATGAAATTGTATCCGATTTTTGACTTGATACAATTTTATCGGTTTATATGTAATGGTTTCAGGTTTGATCGTAATTGGTTCAATTTTATATAAATAAAATATAATTGTATCCGACATTTACCTTATACAATTGTATTAAAGTTTTAAACTGATATCAGGTCAAAATTGGGATATAACTATATAATTTTGTATACAAATATATCTATTTGGACCTAAACTGATACCATGTGATATAAACCAATAAAATTGTATCAGGTCAAAAATCAGATACAATTTCATCTGATTAACACATAATTTAATCAGGTCAGATCTAATCTGATACAATAAGCTAAAAACTGATAAACAACTTATACAATTTTATCGGGCAATTTTTCGGATCAAATGGTACATGGATGACTCTAAGTTATATATTACCATATAAAGCTCCATCCCGGTGAAAAATGTCCATATATGAACATTTATGGTTCAACCATATATGTATGGATCCGAAAAATGAGGTAACACCTAAGTATATGTTCATATATGGACATATATGAACATATACATTTATTAAATATATGCGAATACATGCGAACGTTGCTGTCCTTTATTATAAGGTTGTACGATAGATATAAATTTATGTATGACATTCAAATTAGAAGCTACATATGTTCCTTTTTTTATTCATGGCATTAAATATAATTCCATATTTATCCAAATATGAGTTCCTTTTACATATATGGAAAAATGTATTCTTCGAAATATGTTCATATACAAGTCCCTTTTGCATAAATTGAATAACATATACTTTCATATTTGTCCATATATGAGTGCCATTTCCATATATGAAATAACAGATGCTTCCATATATATCTGTATATGAAATTTTTTCCATATATGGAATCACATATACTTCCATATATGTTCATATAAAATCCATATATGCTCATAAAAACTCCATATTTGTTCATATGTGTCCATACATAAACCATATATGAACATGTTTGAGAGTATATGAACATTTTTCACCGGGATATTATTTTTTTTAATAGGGAACATACCATATATGGTGCCATTTAAACAGTATATTGTCATATATGGTGCCATTTAAACAATATATGGTCATAAATGGTAACTCAACTACAATATTAACTGTATTTCAGAAGCTATTAATTGCATTTCACAAATTTTAAATGTATTTCAGAAATTATGGAATGTATTTCAGAAATTATTAATTGTATTTCAGAAATAATCAAATCTATTTCAAAACTTGTTGATTGTTTATCATAGTTAATAGAGAAAAATTTCTAAATTACATTTCACAATTTCTGAAATACAATTGATAATTTCTGAAATACAGTTTGATAATTTCGGAAATACAATTAATAATTTCTGAAACAGAATTGATAAAACTGAACTTCAATTGACTAGTTCTGAAATACAATTCATAAATCTGAAAAATAATTGATAAGTTCTGAAATACAATTGATAAAACTGAAATTCAATTGATTATTTCTGAAATAAAATTAATAAATCTTAAAAACAATTAATACAATTGAAATGGTGTAGAGCGTTAAAAAAATGTAAATAATAAATGTAATAATAAAAAAATAAATATATAATTTTATAAAAAAAATTATAGAAAAAAAAATTTTAATTTTATAAAAAGAAATTCATTTTGTAAAAAAAATGCATATCGAACTCGAGACCTTTTGAGTTTAAACCTTATTTTAACAAAATATTGTAATTTTTATAAAATCAGTGCTCTGCCAGTGTATTATTTTTTGAACTGTTGTCAATATCTGTCTGGGATTTTATTTAATCCCAAATAAATGGAGATCTTACGTAGTACCCAAATATAATGCGGGATCTAATTTTATCTGTCATTTTTCTGGATAGTTTTAGATTTCAATCCCCAAATATATTGCTGTTTCTAATTCGATCTGCCATTTTAATACTGAAATAAATTGCTGGATCTAATTTGAGCTGCCAATGTTCGGATCAATTTATATCCAAGTTTATCCCCAAATATATTGCTGGATCTAATTCGATCAGGCATTTTTCTGATAAAGTTAGATCCAAGTTTATCCCTAAATATATTACTGGATCTAATTCGATCTGTCATTTTTCGTATCAAATTAGATCTAAGTTCATCCACAAATATATAGCTGGATCTAATTCGATCTGCCATTTTTCGGATCAAATTAGGTCTTACTAAATCCCAAAATATATTGCTGGATCTAATTTGATCTGCCAATTTTCTATTCAATTTATATCCAGGTTTATCGACAAATATATTGCTGGATCTAACTGGATCTGCCATTTTTCGGATAAATTTAGATCTAAGTTAATCCACAAATATATTGCTGGATCTAATTTGATCTGCCATTTTTCAGATCAATTTATATCTAAGTTTATCCACAAATATATTGCTGGATCTAATTCGATGTGCCATTTTTCGGATCAAATTAGATCTAAGTTTATCGCCAAATATATTGCTAGATCTAATTCGATCTGCCACTTTTTCGGATCAAATTAGATCTAAGTTTATCCACAACTATATTGATGGATCTAATTCGATCTGCCAAAATTGAGATCAAATAATATATAAGTTTATCCACAAATATATAGCTGGATCTAATTGGATCCGCCATTTTTCGGATCAAATTAGATCTAAAAATATCCCCAAATATATAGCTGGATCCGCCAATTTTCGGATCAAAATAGATCTAGGTTTATCCCCAAAGATATCATTGGACCTCCCAATTTTGAGATATAACTTGATCTTAGTTTATCCCCATATATACAATGGGATCTAATACGATATGATTGGATACACCCAATTTTGAGATCTAATTGGATCAGCTAGATATTACAGCAGATCTTAAACAATATCAAATTGGATATGATTAGATATTGCGCGAGATAAATTTTTTTTACTCGGGATCCGAACCCATATATGTTGCCATATATGGCCATATATGAACATTTTCACCTGGGATGTATATTTTATTACTTTTAATATGGTTGTGATTATGGAATTATTTAAAAAATATATATATTTTCTTTCAATTGATTGAGAAGACCGATGAAAATTCAGTAGAGCAATTCAATCAGTTGCGAATGTAGAAAACTGTTTTTCAAAACAAAATATTTATTATATCAATAAAATTGAAATAGTCTGAAATAATATAAGGCGCTATTAACAGAATCTTGGTGGTTTTGATGGATATCTAACTGAATCGTTTTCTGTGTGTATGTATATAAATTTTTTCCCCTCTACCGGAATCAGTTGTCATCAGAACCTTGTTTTTAGAATATTACAAAATATTGATTTATATAAATGTTCGATGTTGGTCCAAAATTTTGCTGAACTCAGAACTAAGCCAAACTCCGAAGTCGAATACTCGGTCGGGCACACTCTCAAAACAATTCCGTTGTGACAACCGAATTTTTTCCAACCGAATTGGCTCGGTTGCTGCAACCTCGTAGTTAGGTTGCCCCAACCGAATTCAGTTGTGGCAACCGATAATTCGGTTGGCAAAAAATTCCGTTGCCACAACGGAATTGTTCTGCACTATTGATTTATAAGACTGTTTTAAAAACTAAGAAAATAATGCATTCAGGTATAAATCTATAAAGCCGATTACTGAATGTCCAGTTAAAATTTACTAAATTGTTAAAATCAAAATTTTTTATGGAAAACAGCAAATGTTGGGAAACAACAACTTAAATAGAAAGAAAAAAAATCCATATTTTTTCGTTTCAATAACAATTAGACTTATTTTTTATTCAATAATTCTGTTGTGTTTTAAGGACGAAGACGCTGGTGCTAGCACTTCAAAAGCAGCTGCTGCAAACAACAAACATTCAAACCCTGAAAAAGAAGATCAAAACGACGACCAATACTCCACTTCATCAACAACTGAAACTGACTTTACAAACGATTTAAAAAGTGAAGGTGATTTGAAAAACGCTTTAAATAGTGACGATAATAAGAATAGCAGCGACAACAAAAACGACGGCAACAATACTGAGGACGACGACGACGATCTACCACAATCTGAGATCGAAGTTAGTTCTTTACCATCACCATTGTTTGATTTAGATGACGAAGCAAAAGAAGAACTAGCTGACTTAAGTATGATGTTACATTCCTCAGCCCCGTTTGCTCCGCATCATCATCCACATGCACATCATCCACATCATGCACGTGGTGCTGGTGTTGGTGCTGGCCAAAACTATGGTGGGGTAAATAGTGCTTTTCATCGTCAACCAAGTTCTGGTGGTTTTCATCATGGTCATCATCAGGTAAGGAAGATTTGGTATATTAACCGATTTTATTTTTTAAATATAAATATGATGCTTTCCAAGCCAACTGTCCCGCTACAGGAAAAAGTATGTCGTATCATTGTCAAATTGACAGCATTTGTTTTTCTTTATGATACCAATAAAAATTGGAGTAACTTTATCAATTTTTCCAAAAAGTGGGCGGAGTAGGTGTGGTTAAGTATTGACAAATTTAGAGTTTATTTTTAATTTATTATGAGCGAGTAACTTATTTCTAACATAACCATGGTTAAACGTTAACCACAGATATTTCCATATAAATTTGACATTCATAACTATGGTTAAGCACTAAAATCAGTTTGTGTTGAGATAAGTTAACAGGTCTATGTATTATAATTTAATGTCCAATGACTATTTCTGTCAACATACACTGAAAGAATTATCCTTCATGATATTAATGATATAATTTCATAGAATTTGTTTCGTAGAATCAATGAAGAATTTCGTTATATATATAATATTTAATTAATATTATGAAATTTTTCATAACTTTTCCTTCATAAAATTTCATAATTTCGTTAAAAAAAAATCATTGAAATTCATAAATTAGATCTTCATAAGTTTAATGAAAATGTGTATGAAATTGTTCAATAGTATTTACTTTTTCTTATTTTTTTTTTATTAAATATCGTCATTTCATTAATTTTTAAAGATTTTCATACAATAAGAATTTTATATTAAACATTTAATTCTCAAATACGATAGTTTTATGTAATCACAATGCCGAGTTTTAGTGATATGCATTAATTTCCATACTGAGAGAATTATTTTTAAAATTTTTATTTTTTTGTTTATTATTATTTCTGGACTATGAAATTTTTAATAAATCATTTTTTTTCGAAACATTAATAAGGAATTTCATTAACTGAATTAAGCTTATTATAAAATTTTATGAAACTTTTTAATTTAATGAATTCTTTCATTAGATATATTTTATACATCCGTAAAATATGTTACAATTTTATTGCGCTTTTTGCATTTGCTAAATACTTTTTATTTATCCACTCCAGCTTAGCAACGACAACAACCAACTATAATAAATAATAGTAAATGAAATAGCTTCATAGATTTTATGAAGCTCTTCATTGACCGAATGATTTATTCATTGGAGGAGTGGCCTATTAATTTTATGAAGATTTTCATTAATTTTACGAAGAGGTTCATTAATTTTATGAACTTTTCATAAACAATGACTTTAATGAATCCTGTTTCATAGATTCTATGAAAAGTTTCAGAAATTGATTACTGAAGTGAAGACAATTCTCTCAGTGTAGTTTTTAATGGGCGATTTAAAAAAATTTTTTTTTTATTATTCAGAAATATTGTTGTTCTGAATTTTTAGTGTAATAGAAACTTAATTTATCTAAAAATCGGCCAAAATTTTTTTATTATTTTAGAAAAAAAAAGCTCAGATGTTTCTCTTTCCACTCAGAAAGTTTCATAGTGTTACTCGACTTGGTTTTGGAGAACATATTCCTCATTCATTGAATATCGGAAATATTCTGTGTTAAATGGAAATGTTTCTTAAAAAAGCCTGTACGTATGAGCGATATAGTAAAATGTATATCACTCATGCGTGTAGGTGTCCTAATATATTTTATAAAAAAAAAAAACATTCACTCAGAATATTTGCAATATAGAATATTCAAGGAATATTTTCTCCAAACTCAAGCCGAGTAACACAATGAAACTTCCGAGATTTTGTGAAAAGAAAAACATACCAGCTTTTTTCTAAATATAAAAAAAAATCAAAAACATATTTGGCCGATTTTTACACTAAAAATTCCGAACTAGTTCTGAATTTAAAAAAAGATTTATTTTTAAATTTCCCATAAAAATTTTATTGGCATAGTCAAATTTGTACCATTTTCCATTACCATTACTGCGATTTTTATTTGTATCATATAGAGCAACAAATACTGTAAATTTGACATTGAGAAGGCATACCTTTTTTAGCTAGATAGTTGACTTGGAAAGCCTCATATTGTTTTTTTTTAAATTATTTTTGTTACTGTTGTCAAATTTTCGCATTTATTGTTGTTGTTGGTATATTTGACAGATTGAATATATTTGCAATTCATATTGTCAAGTGTCCTTAGGTTTACATGGCTCAAGTATTTATTTTATGGCTTAAATATATATATATTTTTTTATAACATACTTGAAATTTTTATATTTTTTTTTTTTATAAATTATTTTGGATTGAATTATACTTTTTTGTAATTGTTCTATCACCGGCATTCCACATTCTAAAATGCAACGCTACCATATCTATGACATGATGAGTCACATGATGCCAAATTTATTAAGAGTTATATAAAACAAATAACAAAATAAAGTCGATCCAGATCGCCTATATGTATATACCCTACGGAATTTCAATGGGTCAGAATCCCAGTTGGCAGTAATTAATTGTTTTTTTGTAATGATCACTACTCATTTTCTTTTCCATTACATGGTATGTAATTGCAATGAAAAAAAGTTATTACATTTGTTTTCATTATTTGTAATGAATTATTTTTTTCATTTCCATTACATTCAAGTAATTCTAATGAAATTAATTTCAATTTCCATTTACAAAATTAGAGATAGATTTTCATTACTGTTACTTTTATACAAATGTAAATATTTTTCTTTTTTCGTATCCTTTAATTTGAATTCATAATAGGCCGATTCCTCGCTTTAAGCAACAAATAGCAAATAGGCTTCAATTTTGAGGTCTGTAGCTATAAAATGCCCCATAAAGCGGTGTTTACCTTATACCATAAATCATAGCATCTTTTAAAAAAAGTGAGTCAGATAGGCAGAGAGCCAGAGTGTAAACACATTATGTCGCATTCGTACAGAAAATCCGATTGAAATTTTGACAGTCAGAATACTTTTGAAATATTTCATAAAATTATGAGAATCCAATGGTAACACCTGTTTTCATCTGATTGCATTTGATGGTGTAAACACATATACAGCACGATTTTTTGACAACCACGATATTTCATAGGATTTTTAATTTGATTTGTCGGACATAAAATCAGATAATGTAAACACCGTTTAGGTGCGCGACTGTAGAAAAAATCAACGCATTTCACTTTTAGTAATGGTTTTTTTCATTTCATTGCATTTAAAAAATGCAATGAAGTTATTTTTCATTACATTAAAAAAACTAATGGAAATGAAAATTAAATTTGGTTACCATTTCGAGGGGTACTATTTACATATATTTCGGAAACAGCAAATAATAAATGGAAATGGCTTTATTGTTTTTCAAAATATTTCCCTTGATGATCAATACACTTTTGCATTCGTTCAAACCATTTGTCATAGCAGTTTTTCCATTCCTCTTGAGACACCTCCAAAACATGGTTTTTGAACGCTTCAACTGCTTCTTCGGTGCTCGTAAATCGTGGGCCACGCAGTTTACCTTTGATATTCGGGAACAAGAAGAAGTCATTGGGTGCCAAATCAGGACTGTACGGAGGATGAGTCATAAATTTGATGTTTTGACTACTCAAAAATTCACCTGTTTGACGAGATGTGTGAGAGCTCGCATTGTCATGATGGAAAATGATTCGTCTTTGGCGGTTTGTTTTACGAATTTCTCCGAAGACTTCC
Source organism: Leucophora obtusa (assembly GCA_949987735.1). Classification (NCBI taxonomy): domain Eukaryota; kingdom Metazoa; phylum Arthropoda; class Insecta; order Diptera; family Anthomyiidae; genus Leucophora; species Leucophora obtusa. The sequence continues at coordinate 116,013,313 of OX465295.1, read as the reverse complement.
GTCAAACCAATGGTCGTGTACCACTCAGAATTCACCGTCATATTCATGACATGCCACGAACAAATTTTGTTGGATTTCTCTCGTCTTGGAATACCCACACGGTCGATTGCTGTTTTGTTTCCGGCTCAAACGTTTATCCATGATTCGGTGGAACTTTTTAATCATTCCATTACACCAACGACGCGAGCCTTTTTTTGAGCGATTGATAAATTATGGGGTATCCAACGAGAGATTTTTACAACTAAGTGTTCATGTAAAATCGAATGTACAAGGATGCCTCTATCTCACGATATGTCACATGACGATCTTGCATTATCAGTTCACGCACTGCATCGATGTTTTGTGGCACAACAACCGATTTTGGACGACCTTCACGGAATTCGTCGTCGACCGAACTACGACCACGATTGAATTCACTATACCAGCGATATATTGTGGTTTTTGATGGTGATTTATCGCCATACAAAGAACTCAGTTCATCTACACATTCTTGTTGAGATAATCCACTTCGAAAGTTGTGAAAAATAATCCAACGAAAACCTTCTCTTGAAATTTACATTTTTTGGCCAAATTGATTTTCTTAACTCACTGTAAACAAAACAAATATCACTTGTACATCAAAACCTCGTGAGTACGTTTAGGCTAAAAAGTATCAAATTTTATTATGGTGTTGCCAGATTTTAGCTATTGACATCAGTGTTGCCAGTTCCCGAAATATAAATAGTACCCTTCGTACATAGTTTTTACTTAATCAGATGTTTTCTGATACAACACCTTATTGTAAAAATCAATTGTTTTTGACCAAGGTTGGCAACCGATACCGTTATAATACCGTTATCCGTTTCAAAACCCTTTCAAATTGACAACCGATACCGATACCAATACCGAAATTCTTGATTTCAAAAAATACCGGTATTCAAAAACCTTTTCCCTTAATACCGGTATCGTACCGGTATGGAATCGGTTTTAAAAAATTGTTTTTTTTCACGTTTTTAGCAAAAATACAAATTTTTTTAATACAAAATTGTTAAACAATTAAACTTTATTATCCATTGTTAATAGAAAATCGTGTTATAAATTCAAAGTGCGGTTATCAGCCTTTAGTTTGCATTGGCAACATTGTTTTTAATTTATTTAACTTCATAAATATTCTCTAACTTGTGACAAATTTAGTAAATATAATTTAATATATAAACTGGTTTCTTAAACCTTTAATTGAATTTACAGTTTCTTTTAGAGAATCCTTTTATTAATTTTATAAACTTTTTTTTTTATTTTATTATATGATCTCAATACAAATACAAAATATTTGTAGTGAATCAACTTGTGTTCCGAAAATCAAAAACAAAAAAAAACACTCTAATATAGGGCCTATATTCTGCAAAATAACCATTGGTACTTTTTTGTAAGAGAGCATAACTTAAATGCCTTTATTCCCCTATTTTATTTAACGACGGTTATATATATATATATCATGTTATACATCACTGGAAAGCTTATAAAAAAATAAATGATCTAATGTGGAAATAAGTATAACATTTTATATAAAAAAGACGGAGTATGTAAAAAACGCATGTTTTTTAAACTTTTTGTATGGGAGCACATTTCAAATTTACGAAATTAAAAAAGAGTATATCACAGGATTAATATATCCATCAAAATATGAAGTTTGATGTACATATTTCCTATGTTTAGCACAGAAAGAGGCCTAAAATTTTTTAAAAATGTACCAAAAAAAGTGTTTCGGGGAAAATTTTGGCAAACCTGATGTAGTGCGAATATCGAAAAATTCAAAAACACGTGTCCGCTTAAATTTAATAAGGAATAATATATATGAATTCAGCAGCCATAGCAATATAGTTCTCCATATAAAGTACCCAAAATTTTTGAAAATTTTAAAACAGCAAATTCGAAAGAGCAAAAAAGTACCAAAAAAGCTACCAGTGAAATGCCCTCAAAAATTGCTTTCCAACAATACCACACTTGCACATGGTTCCTTTGGTCGAAATATCTTAAAAAGCAAAAAAACATAAAAAGGACCCATTTTTGAACCCCTTTTTGGACCCTTAAAATTCCGAGGTGGCCGATAAGCTGAGACAGGTCGATCTTAGATTTTTTTCTCAATCACATATCCAAATTTCATCAAAATCGGAGTGTTTAGGCTGAAGTACTTCCGTTGTTAGAAATTTTTAATAACTTAAATACTTATCCTTTATAAAAATTTAATAAAATTGAGTTTTTTATAATTAAGAACGTTTTTTTTATATTTTTGTAAATTTTTTCAATAATACCGGTATATACCGCTATTAATGTTTCGGTGTCGGTTATACCGATACCGAAATGATTAAAATACCGTTACCGATACCGATACCGAAACAAATAAAAAATCGATACCAATACCGATACCTATACCGTTATTCGTTTCGGTTGCCAACCTTGTTTTTGACCGATTAAACAAAATGATGAGATAAAACAAAGAATCATATACTTTTTTAATGTTGCCCAAAATAAAATTTGATCCGAAAAATGGTGGCCCTCACTGTATTAATTTACATCCACCGTGGATATACTATAATGAAATACGATTAAAAAAATGGGTGTTTATCTAATCATATGAAATTAGATTTGACATAATGATAATGTAATGCAATTTGAACGATCGTTGAATGATTTTTTTTGGTCTAGGCCAACGGTGGGCAAATGCACCGTGTTTGAAATTTAAATTTAAATTTTTTTTTATTTCAAAAATTTGTTTAATATCTTATTTCGCAATGTTTTAAAATATTTTATTTCGAAATTTTTTCGATAAAAAATTAGGGCCAGTTTTATTGTCAGGGCTATGATCGATTTGAAAATTTCTTACTTAAAAGATATTTAAAGGAACAATTGATATTACTCTTAGGGCCAGTTTAGTTAGAAATTTCTTACTTAAAAAGTATTTAAGACAAAAATCGATCTTAGTTCTGACTATGAAACTGGCAATTAGTTCTTTACAAAATAAATTCAACATCTTTTACGCTACTGTCGACATTGACAACTACTTTGTCACAAATTTAAAAAACATGTAATTTTGTATTTAAAAAAAACTTTGTCACATTTTTCAAGTTTAATTTTTGTTTTTCATCACATTTTTTCTTCGAATGATACTAATATTCAGCAAAATTGTTTTGTAATTTCAGCAATAATTTCTAGATTACAGTTGAGAACAATTTTACTAAAATTTACTAATTGTTTCTAGTAATTTCTTTATACTACAAATCAGTAAAATGCGTTGCTAAAATTGTGCTGATAACCGCATTTATACACAGAGAATTCTTTGGGCGAGTTTTAAAGAAATTTTTTCACTAAACTAATGAAGTGTTCTTCACAATAGGAATGAAAAATTTCTTAAACTCTATGAAAAAGCTTCATAGTTTTAATGAAAATATTTTTAATGAAACTTTTTCATTAGTCGTATTAAATTTCTAAACTAAACTAATGAAGTGTTCTTCACAATAGGAATGAAAAATTTCTTAAACTCTATGAAAAAGCTTCATAGTTTTAATGAAAATATTTTTAATGAAACTTTTTCATTAGTCGTATTAAATTTCTAATAAATAATATGAAATTTTTCATTAACTTTTATGAAAAATTGTATTAATTTAATGAAAAGTTTCAATGGGCGAATTCCAGTGACAATTCATAGATCTAATGGAAAAATTCATTGATATCATGCAGATAATTCTCTCAGTGTAGCGTATACGACAACCAGATAGATAAGATGTAGATGTCGCAGCTTGTCTGGATGTAGTCATTTTAGATATAATTTAATATAAACCTTTATCAAAAAAAATTCTAAGTTGTTTTACATATATGTAACTTTATATGATAAATTATCAAAAATATTTTCTAAGTCATTTTAAGGAGTGAGATCATAAAAATGTTAACACACATAAAGTGAAATAAAAAACAAAGCACTAAATTTTAAGACTTCAGACCAAATTTTTATTAAATGAAATTTAATACAAAATCAAACAAAAAAAAACCGCATGGAATTCTAACCACTACGAACAAAGTTATCCACTTTTTCCGGAAACCCTCCCATTAAGGCTTTTATGGTAGTTTCTGTCACCTTTTCAGAGCAGGTGGTCCATATACGTTTGAAATCTTGCATGTCCTGGGAGACCTTTTTTGTGCCCTTTAATTCTCTTTTAACAAGAGCCCAATATCTCTCCACCGGCCTGAGCTCCGGGCAGTTTGGTGGATTTGCCTCTCTTGGTACAAAAACCACATTATTATCATTATACCACTCCAGCGCTTTCTTGCTGTAGTGACAAGATGCTAAATCGGGCCAAAAGTAAGTGGATACATTGTGCTGACTCAAAAATGGAAGAAGTCTCTTCTTCAAACACTCCTTGATATAAATTTCGCTGTTTATAGAGCCAGATGTCACAAATGACTGGCTTCCTTGGCCGCAGCTTCATATGGCTTGCCATACTAGGATTTTTTTAGGGAATGTCGTTTGCTTTTTCGACCTAAATTTTTCCGCAACATTTCCTCGAACATCGGAAACATAAAATTCTTGACCAGGGAGCTGCGAAAAATCAGTTAGGACATAAGTTTCGTCGTCCATTACACAACTGTTGTATTTTTGTATAAAATTTGATTTCATTTTTCGAGCTCCGGTTTTGGCCTCCAAATTTTCAGAAGCGTTTCTATCGGGAACTTTTTGAACTTTGTAGGACTTTAGTCCTGCCTTACGTTTCATTTACGTACAAAAAAGTCCAAGCATTGGGCTAACCGAGCTGTTTTTCTGCCAGATGTGTTAGGAGCTCTCTTAAGGATGCTTTTAACTTTATATGCCTTACCAATGTTACGATAACCTGTAAATCTTCCTGTTCCCGGCTTCCTTTCAATTGTTAGGTGTTCCAGATACCTCTTTGCCACTTTTGAAACTGTTTGGCGGCATACATAAGTCTCTTTTGCAATTTTTTTGTATGTCCATGTTTGGTTTTATTGAAAATTTTTAATTATTTTTGAACGCACTTTTCTTTCATCGTCCATTCTGTAAAAAATTGCTAATTAAAACTCATGATGTAAACTAATTTATTAACTGACATATTTTTAAAATGTAAACCAAAGTTATAGGCAAAAATGTGTGTTAACATTTTTATGATCTCAGTCCTTAATTTCTAAAATCTTAATTTAAAATATTTACTGAGTCAATTTTTGATAAAAATTTATATTATTTAAAATCAGAAAAAATTATTAAGGAAAATATTTTTTATGTCAGTTTTACAATTCAAACATATTTCAAAACCCAACATATTTTGGGTATAAATCTTGAAATCCAATTGTATTAAATAGTATATAACTATATCAGAGTATATGCAATTGTATAATATAAGATTGAATTGTATCTAAAATAATACAATCTGATATAATTTTTAGTGTCCGACCGAGTATTCGGCTTCGGAGTTCGGCCAAAATACCGAACTTTTCTATACATCAATATTTTGCAACATTTAGCTCTTTAATTTTGTATATTAACTTATAAATATGCACATATTTAACTTAATTTTTACTTAAAGAGCGAAAAATACAACTTTTTTATGTTTTTACAATTTAGAAATATTTAGAAATTGGTTTCCGCATTTTTGAATTTGAAAGAGTTGCATGAAATTGTATTTTTATTCAAACACAAAAGTATTCAGCTTCGGCCGAACTTAGTAATTTTGGCCGAAGTTCGGCTTCGGTTCGGCCTTAAAAAAGTGAGTTAAAAGAAATAACTTATATATAAATGCATAAAAAATATCAATAAGATAAGACCAAAATTCCGATACAATTGTATCAAATTATACTCAAAAATATATTAATTGATATATTTAGACTCTGTTTTATCAAATTAAATTAATCCATTTTACGAATTAAATTGAATAAACATTTTTTCATGGGGATCCATTTTGCGGATCAGATTATATAAACACTTATATGATTATTTTATATTCTTATATATAAGATATATAAACTTTTTTACTCGGGAAGCGTATAATTACTTCATCGTACTTGAAATTTGGAGTCAAAATTGCAAACGGTTCTCTAGTTATGACCTTTTTATGCATTGGAGATACAATAAAATTTTCTGAGTGTTATTTCCAAACTAAGAATATATCAATAATAACAAATATAAACTAAACAAGAATTGTAAGAAATAAAATTTTAAATTAGTATATTTTTCTGCTAAATTTAGCACTCGGTTTTGAAAAATTAGTAAAATATTTTGCTGAAATCAGCAGCGTGAATTAGTAAAAAATCCGTAATTTGTAATAAGAGAATAGCAAAAATGATTACTAAAAAAACTTGTACTAAAAATCAGTATAAAAATAGTAAAGTGCGATTGGAAACTGTTTACAAATTTTTTACTAACTTTTTTATCTGAGTGCATACTTATATCAAATTATACAATATTTTATTAAAACATTTTTTAATAGGGAAATAAAATCAAATTTTTCATATAATTTTATGAAAAAATGCATTCATTTAATGAAATGCTTCAATGAACGAGTTCTAGTGAAGCTTCATAATGAAAACAAAAGAGTTTTTTCTGAAAATGCATTTTTTCCCCTAAAATTTCGAAAGTAGATTTATAAAAAAGCTGGGAAGTTCACTTCATTTTATATGTTTAGCAAAGTTAATTTATAATTACTTCTGGATTGTTTTTGTAAATTGTTAATTTTAATTTTCTTAAATTTTTTTTTAATTACTTATTTTTGAAAGGCTGCTAAGTCTGTCTCTTAACTATTATAATACATAGTACAGTGCAGACACATAAAAATACATTTGCAGTGGCATTTTACATTAATTGCATTTAACTGCCTTTTTCATTACAGCAACTTTGTTTAATGAAGTTAAAAAAAGTATAAAAAACAATATACACTAATCCCTAGGTGTCGGCCGATCTTTTAACCGCTTCTCACTTTTAAATTATAAAACAAAAATATAAATTATATTTATAAAGTGATATTAATTTAATGCTCCTTAAAAGCCGGTTCATCGAGGGTTCGGTGCACTTACATTACTAATATGACAACAACAGTAATACGAGTATGTCTCTTGATTGTCTGTCCTTCTGTCCAGTTCGCCAGACTGTGTCCCTCTAAATATCTAGCTGCTGTGAAATGTTTATTTACTTATGGACGATTGTAATTAAATCTCAATTTAGGTGTTTTTCTGTTGTGATTGTCGTCGTCGTTGTTGCCAGTAGTTTACTCCGTTAAACCTTTAATTCGAAGTTTATCTTTTAAGCCAAGTTTGCTGTATTTCATTCAATTTAACGCTTTTTATTCCATTTTTTTCATAGATGTTGTTTTGTTGAAAGGGGGATTTTTTTCTGTCCATATGAGGCATTCGAATATAAAGTCGTGAATGAAAGAAACTTAAATAATTAATATTTTTTCTGTCTGTCTGTCTTTGTTTTTTTTTTTTTTTTTTTTTTTTTTGCAAACACTTAATGAAAGTAATTCAATTAATGTGTATATTAACACTAATGATTTTTATTTTATTCACAAGTTAATAGTTTATATAACAAAACAAACAAAAAAATTCTGTGACGAAAACAATTTATGAGAATTTACAGAAACCGATTTTTCTAGATTTCTTATGAAACCTTAAATTAATAGATGCTGTTATTTATAGAATAATGTTTGATTATAAAACTAATACATATTGTGACAAGTAATTAAAATTTAGCGGGGCTACAAGACGTTCGTCGAATGAATGACTACATGTATTTTGTTTTTGCATTGCATGTATTTTCGTGCGTGTGACGAAAAAAGTCATCTAGAAACACCAACTACGATAATTCTGATGACGTTAACCTGTGACGCTTAAGAGTCACAGATCAAATTTTCAAAAAATATCAATTTGAACTTCATGTGCAGAAAAATTATATATTCCAAAGAACCCACTCCCAGTGAATTGTTTTGTTGACAAAAACTTAGGTCGTGTTTCTAGATGGCGTTTTTCGACACACGAACGAAAATACAGTAACAAAATACATGTAATGCATGTAGTCACTCATTCGTCTCCCGATGAAAGTCTTATAGAAAGTCCTCGTTAGATAGGACCGTCATATATTTTTGGGCTTTTGATTGCGACAATCAATTATGAAATACTTATAAATTAAATTTATATAAAAATAAATTATGGAAACATTTGATATATTATGTTATCATAAATTAGGAACATATTATGATCATTTAGTGCACTTTTTAATTTTTTTTTTTTTTTTTTTAATTTTGTACTAACAACAAACACAATGAAAAATAATTTTATTTGAAGGTTGCTTGGCAATCTACTTTTTTTTTTTTGCTAAATAATACTTAGGCCCATTAACTTATCTCGAGCAGTTAACTTTAACTTAACCATGCGTAACTAACCAATACTAAATATCCCAAATATCCATAGGAAAATTTAACCATAATAACATCAATATATTTACTCTAGGTAGTTAACCTCAGTATGAAATTTGAGAATAAAAACGAAAGAAAAAAGAACACAAATTAATAACAAAAATTTTTTTAAACGGAAAATTAAAGATTTTTTGTCTATGATGAGCTATTTCTTGAAAAACACCAGTTTGCTATTGCGAATTATTGTGCTTTTTTGTCTTCAATAAAAGTACTTAACAAGTGCAAAAGGTGCACCCCAATTCAGTGATGTTTTCAGTACTATTTTCACAGGTGCAGAAAAAACGATTTTTCAAAAATTTTTTATAATATACATATATTTTTAAAAGTGGAAAAATTAAAAAATATTGTATTTAAACAAATTAATTATAAATATTACAAAAAAATAATAAAATATTGGTCCAGCCGGGAAGCGAACCCGCGATCATCTGTTTGGAAATAAACTGTACCAAGATCATTTTTTAGGATCAGTTTTAGCTACATATTTGAAATATTTTAAATTTTTTAAATATTTGACCCTTGTTAAGAGGTGATACTACGAGTCATAGCCTGTGCAGAGGGCTGCCGGGTCGATCCCCGGTCATGGCAATACACAAAAAGTTTTTCATATAGAGACAAATTAATATTTAAAAATTACTTTGATCAGTTGACACATAAACTAACCACTGCTGAGTCTTTTGGTGAAACGAAACTGCGGCAGTCTGGTGATTCCCTTGTGTCTGTTAAATTTTTCAATAAAAATGTTTTCTTCTTCTTCCTATAAATCAGCTCTTGTAATATTTTTTTTTTACTCTTATACTGAATTTAGACTGAGCAAAAACTACCTAGTTTTTGTACAAAACTAGTTTTTGTTTATTTTTTATATATGCGTTTTGACAAGTAAAAACTAGCAACGGCCAAAAACTAGGTAGATTTTGCTTAGTCTAAATGCAATAAAATATTTCAAAAATATCAAATATTTAAAAAATGTTCAATATTTCAAAAATTTCAACTTTTAAAAATTTCAAATATGTAGCTAAAAATTTTAATTAGCTGCATACTAAAGGCCTGCATAAATGCATTTAAAACATTCTGTAAAACATTCACTACACTTTTTGCAATTCAGAAATATTTAATTGAAATTCGGAGAATATCAATTTGAAATATAGAAATCATGAATTAAGATAGATATTATTATGTTTTCTGAATTTTAGTTTTAAAATGTTATTTTCGATTTGAAATATTAATATTTGTTTACTTACTTCAAATTATTTGAACTTTGTTTACTTACTTAAAAACCTATGTAAGTAATTAATAAAATAATTATACTTGAACTTTCAAGTATAAATACGAAAAATATTTCAAAAGTTAATTTAAGTAAATATTTTTAAGTAACTATAGAGCTCTGATTAGAAGCCATACTTAAGTGATTTTTTGGATGTTTTTAGAATTACTTTTAAAAAAGCTGTAAACATATACTAAGGAATACTTTGGAAGCAATGAAATAAGTTATTTTTTTAAGTTGTTCAGAAATACTTCTAAAAAATCAGTAAAATCCACTAACGGATACTTTTGAAGTAGTGAAAGAAGTTCTTTATTTAGCATGAACTCCAGTTTTTTTTTTGCTGTTAAATTATGCTGCACGCAGAGAAAAGATATGGTTGCAATATGATCACGGCTATAAAACTATGATCCCTACTGCCATACATGGTTGTTGCAATCATACTATTAATATATTAATCATACTTTACAAGTTATATGGTCGTCTGTAATCATTTTATAGTTAAAATCTCTCCTTTTTTCGCTTATCATATTTTTCTTTCGGCTACAATCATATATTATCCGGACAACCATATTCCTCTCTTCGAATTACAATCATATTATTATTTGTACTGAAAGATATCATGTTCACAATCATTGGTATGGTTTCGACAACTATAAGATGGTCAGTATATCTTTTTATGAGCGTCATTGACCAGTTAGCGTCATTCTTGTTTCAGATTTTGTGAAAAGAAGTTATAAGACGCAATCAAAAAAAATAATACATAATAAAAAAATAAAAAAACAAAAAATAGCAAACAACTTACTGATATTCATTTTAATAGTGACATTGTCTGTATAAGAAAGAATTCGGTCTAACCAGGAACCTTCAAATTAGATTTTACTTTGAAGTGCTCAGTGTTATAAAATAAGTAAAAAGTGATAAAAAAAAAGTGTTTTTTTTTTGTACTCACGTAGAAAACTTTTGTACGAAAATCAAATTGAAGAAATGTACAAAATTGAAGAAAATGTAAAGAGTGCACAAAATAATCATAATATGTTCCTAGTGAGCATAATATGATTCTAAGTGATCACAAAATTTTCGACAGGACAATAATAGGATCACTGGGAAAATATTATGATCATCAAGAAAAGATTATGATCATAAGGAAAATATTATGATGATTTTTGGATGTATCGTGAAATTTTAATCCAGCTTCAGCAAAATACTGGGAGAATACTATAGGGATTATAGGACAATAATATGATAATATGCAGGATTATAATATAAGAATATTGGGATAATTTTACAATCATAGTGTGATAATTTATTGACCATATTATGATAAAAATGAGGTAAGAGTATGATTGGGCCAACTATGTAATAACATGATTGTCGCAATCATAAACCCAAAAATGTATGATGCTCTTAGAATATTATCATCCCAACCATGTTTTTTCTTTGCGTGTGGTAACTCAAAACAGCTTAAAAGCGTTTCCGTACTGAAAATTGTGTGAAAATTATTGTTGTTTCGGACTGTTTTGGGTAATAATCGGAAATCGGCCAAATTTAGCCCATTACGAATTATTGGCCGATTGTGAATTTTTTAATACTTTAAATATGAACAAATTTTAAAAATAAATTTTAAAAAAGTTTTTCTTTGTTTTTAGTGATTTTAAAATAAAATTAACAAAACTGAAATATTAGTCCGAAATGCTTCATACAATAAGTTAAAAAAAAGTTTGACTGTTTTCTTATATCGTGATCAATATAGCATAATCATATTCAGTTTAAAATTTCAGTGTTGTTAACTTTATTTTAAAATCGCTAAGAACAAAGTAAAATTTGTTCATGTTTAAGGCACTGTCGTGGTAAATGTGGTGACCATTTTTAGACTCAAAGACTGTAAGATTTAAGAAAATTTTATAGGATCTCCAGTAATATACAGTTTGTATAGACCCGCTCAGTACTCGCTAAATTTTATTATGTAATTTAATAAAATGTCGATTTCGCTAAGTTTTCATTAAAAGCCACGCCTACTTAAAACTGTTAGCAAAATTGTAAAACAAACATTAAAAATTCCAAAAAATTTTTATACGATTTTTCAGTTTATGGGGAACAATTTAACCATTACTTTTATCTTTAAAAATAAATTCAACGAGAATAAAATATTAAAAAAAACTTTGTATTGTTCAACACGGACATATAAAATTTGGTTTTCTGTTTTCAATTCCGTAATTATGGCTGGATTTCGAAACAATATTTTATTCTTATTCCGCAGAGATCACTATACTTCAAAAATTACGAACATAGCGGACCCATCCCTTCCGCTATTCTTGGAATTTGAATTTTTCAATCTTAAAGTCGGCGCCTTTTATGAACTCTTGCTTTTGTAGAAATTAAAAAAAATCTTTGAAATTTGCCGCCATCTGTGTAGAAAATTAACCGTAAATAAAATTTCAAAAGGAGCATTGAAAAATTTCAGGATAAAAAATCAGTAAAAATGTTTTTTGCACATAAGCATACATTAATCACCACTAATCTCGGTTTGTGTCTTATCTCTTTTTCCTAATTCAATACATTCAAATTCAAATGAAGTTCCGCTTTGATCTTTGACGAAAAACTAAAACAAAAACATGAATAAGTTTAACCATAGCACAAATTATGCATTCATAGGTACACTGAGAGAAATATGTATCTGCATGCTATCAAAGAATTTCTACATTAATTCAATGCAGTTTCGTTGGAATTCGTCAATTGAAACTTTTCAGCGTTTCATAAAATGTTATGAAAAATGAAAGAGTAACATTAAAAATAGTTTCATAAAAATAATGAAGCTTTTTCACAAAATTTACGAAATGTTTCATACACTCTGTGAAGAGAACTTTATTACTTTAAAGAAAAATTTAATTAAAAATCCAATAAAATTCTCTCTGTGTATCCTTTTCGCACAGCAAGTGAATTTTCATTTGATACTAATCCTTTTTCCTTACCTTTCACACTGTTTAAACGGTCTATATCGTCTGTATGCAAAAAGATTTAATGCGACACTCACATTTCTTTCTTTCCCTGCTTCCTTTGTGCGGTAATTACTTTGCTACTGACTTTATGACTATGTGGTTTTTCACATTTTTTTTTTATTCTGTAAATACCAAATACATGCAGTGTCAGTGCCGTTGCACTATGCAATGCGTTTTTCGGGACATACCGCAACAAATCATTATGCGGCTTCATGACTTTGACAGGTACTTAATGACACCCATTTACATGATATTTGTTAGTTAGAGTTGCAAGATACATGGATGGACAGACGGATTGATGGTAAACAATAAGTGCAGCAGCAGCAGTAGCGTTTAGTAACAATTAAACGTGAGATTTACTTATATTGCATTCTTCTTTGATGACATTGTGGTTGACAATATGTTTGTTAATCCGTCTGTGTGATGTGTATTTACAGGATATTGCGATTAACGAATGTTTCGAGAAAAGTCAAAAAAATATTTGTAAATATTGTTAATAGTTCTAAAACAAGAAAACATTTTAGAAACCGTTTTAGCCACCACCCCGTAGACGTTTGTGCTTAGTTACATTCATTTTTCTTTTAAAGTCCAAATAAGTTTGGAAGTATCGTAAAAATTAACGTACTCATAAAAAAGCCCGTACAAATAATTCGAAATTCTGCTAAGAGAACAGGAAACCTATATTTGCGCCTGCAGAATTTTCAATGTTGAGAATCATGATCTGCTGAATTTAGGCAAGCTAAATTTTACACACTGATAAATACGCAGACAAATTTAGTAAAATTAGCTAAGAAATTTGAGCTAAATTCAAATGAAACTTTACATAATTTAACTGAAAATTTCTGCTAAAATGTCGCTCACAATCTTGAGTTTTTGGACTCTCCCGATCTGTCCCAAATTAGTTCAATTGAATCAGAATACGTTTAACATACTTTTGTACTAACTTTTTTTACGAGTGTTTCGATCTTGAATACTCACTCAAAAAAGTCTGACAGCTACTACATGACAGTTGTTTGTATAGTAGTCAGTAGTTGTTTTTAACTGTAATTACAGTTGTTTTTTGTGGGAAAAATTAATGCTTCACTTGCCAACTCTGTTAACTCCACTTTCCGAATTATATAAAATTTTAATTTCAAAACATTTTATTGACTTCTAACTGTGTAATATTAAAAAAATATTAACACTGCCAAGGCCGGAGTACTGAATGTTCAGTTAGCTACTAAGTGTGACTTTAACTGACTCATTTGTTATTGTTTTTCTTATAAAATTTAAATTTAACTATCGGTTAAATTATAACTGGACATTCAGGCATCGGGCCTAAATGACAAAATTTATAATTTAACAGGAATTTTAAAAACCAATATATGCTATTTCCTCATTTTTCTCAACTTTTTGTTTTATGGACTTGATCGATTTAGCAAGTAACTATGTATAAGTACTGTAATTTTGTAACAGTTGTTTAAATCATTTCTTTTTTATTCTTTCATATCATAATAAACAACTATCAAAGTTAGTTATTTAAAAAAATTTCGTTGATTTTTTATAATTCTTGTTTAGTTTATACTTGTTATTATTGATATATTCTAAATGTGCAAATAAAAATCAGAAAATTGTATTGTATCTCCAATGCATAAAAACGGGAAAATCGTTTGGAATTTTTACTTCAAATTACAAGTACGATGAAGTAACTACATATTTTTTTATAATCAAAAGAAAAAAATTGTTTTTCTTTTTATTATTAAAATATACTTTTATAATATGAAAAAATTAACTGTAAAAAATTGATTTTTACCTATTTTGTCAGTTGTTTTAAAATTGTTTTAGTAAAAATATGTTAGTTAATTTTACGACATTGTTAGGTATTTTTAATGCATTTGTTAGTTATTTTTCATCTTTATCGCGTTTTTAACTGCATAACCATAGCTGTTAAATTTCGATTACGATTATTAATCAATTAGATTACATTTTGAAAAGAATTGTATTGATTATATAATTCTCTATTAAACAATTTCTGATTACTAATTGATTACGATTACAAATAATCTAAAAGTAATCAAGTGTCTACTATTTCCCAGTACACACAGAGAAAAATTTGCCATTTTCCAACTGAAATTCGGTTACGTCTACTAAAATAGGTTGGTACAACTGAATAATGGTTATCACAACAAAATTCGGTTTATACAACTAAATTTTAGTTGCAATGCCCAAAATATTTGGGAATCACATTCCAATATGTTTTCACCAACCGAATTTATTGGTTGTAGCAACCAAAATAGGCTTAGCAATTCGGTTGGCAACTTTTTTTCTGTGTGTATTGGTGATTGGCGATAGTTTTCTTTTTAGAATTGCATTTTATACATATGGGTGGATAGGGACAGTAAGCTTGTGAAGCAGGTTTAAGTATACTTTAATTGTAATCAACAGGGCAAGTTTTTTTTTGCCATTTTTCACTTTTTTTGTGAAAATGCCATTTTTACAAATTCTTGCCAAAAAAAAAGCCATTTTGTCTATTTTTTTTAGACTTTTCATTATAAAAATGCTATAAAATTCAGTAAAAACTGAATCTTTGTAAATAATTTTCGGAAAAAATAAAAAACGTTATTTTTTTTAGAGTTGATTTATAGGAAGAAGAAGAAGAAAACATTTTTATTGAAAAATTTAACAGACACAAGGGAATCATATTTAATATTTAATAAAATTCTAGATTTTTTTTTAAATCATACTAATATACGGCGAATACACTTTAGCAGTTTCTGGCTTTTTCTATGGACAGTAGACCATACCACCTTACAGGCAAAAAAAAGTACGCAAGGCAATTCCAAAAAAAAAAAATTGTTTTTGCTGAACGTAGGGGTCGCCTTTTTTAATTTTTCGTTATAGCTTCGACATTTAAAGTCGGATTTTAAGGTGTGATATATCGAATTTTTTGCCTCGAGGAGACCAGTGTTTTGCTATAAAGGAAAAATCCAATGAAAAAAATTTAAAAAGGCGACCCCTACGTTCGGCAAACAAAAAAATAAAAAAAAATTCTGCTGGGTTTATCGAAAAACTTCGTTAGCAAAAGTTTAATGATTTTTTGCGAGCTTTAATTTTCTGACATTAGGGTGGTACATTAGGGTCATAGATGAGATATAGTGGGTAACTACTAGAACCGGATACTTGAGGTCAATTGCCCTTAGAGCAAAACATTGGTGCCCTCGAGAGAAAAACATCGATGTACTTCAAGATTCGACTGTAAATGCCAAAGATATGTCGAAAAATGTAAAATAGCAACCCCTACGTTCGGGAAAAAAACATTTTTAAACTTCTTGCAAAAATAATTTAGGTGTATGGCGAACTTTTTTTTTGAGGTACGGTCTAATGGACAGGCTTCATCAGTGATTTTCCATTAAATCGTATTATTGTGTATATTTTATTGTCAGATTGTTTCTATATGGTAATTTTTCAACAACCCATCTGTTGCAATCGAACCTACGCCTATTCCTACATTACAAACGTAACTATACAAAGGTGCGACAGCTTAGCCATCTCACCCAAGGTTAAGCCTAGTTGGAGTGAATAATTTTCGTAATAAATTTTGCAATTTTAAGATGTGTTTTACGTAAGTTTTCTCGCTCGATAAAAATATTCTTATGAACACCAAAAATTCCGAAAATTCGGTATTGAAAATTTTTCAGTACCGAAATACCGATTTCTCAAAACCGATTCGATATTGGAAACCCTAATATGTGCTTAAACAACACTAAGATGTCCAATAAGAGTCAATGTTTTATATAGAGTGTTTTTCTTAAGTCCAATAGAACTTTAAATTGTCAAAAATAACACGAAAAATATAAACAAAATATCAAACCTTTGAAATGGGTGAAAAAAATGCAAAATAAATAAAAAATCTATTAAAGAGTTTTTCGCTTTTGATTAAGGTTTTTTAAATCGTGTATTTAAACATTTTGTAATTAATAAATAAACATTCTGTACGAAAATTAAATAATATTTCTATTCTTAGCAAGTATTTTTTTAAAATGCATATTCTTTTTTTTTCATAAATACTACGAGTATGTACTTTAAATGTTAGTGCAATTCAAGATCAAGATTTCTACAACCCTCTCATTAAGTCTGTAAGAACTCTATAATTTTATATTACATGTTGTTCAGAAAACATGCAAAACATTAAAACATTTGAGGGTTCTATCTAATAAATAGTACAATGAAAGAAAACTACGTAATTTTTGTTGATGAATTTAAAATACAGTAATTAAAACAATAGCATTTTATTTTTTGTAGGAGGAGTTTAAAAAAACAAAGTGACTGAAATTTATAATAGAAAAAAATGTTTTCTATTAGAAATGACATTAAAGGATGGTAATTATTATAGGATTTCTAAGGACATACACTCATAGAAATAAACCTGAAATAATAGCAGAAGAAGCTACTACAACTTAGTTAAAAACTACCTTGCAGAAGAAACTGGTGAAATTAGCAGATTTTTTTTTTTTTTTTTGCTAAGTAGATAAGAAAATAAGAGATAAGATAAGGACAGAAAAATAAAACTTAAAATTATATAAATTTATTTAAATTAACATTAATAAATATTCACTTAGAAATTCACTACAAGTCACTGAATTTGTTAACAATCAATTAGAGTGGTGCAAAAAAACCATGAAAGTTGGAATTTGAGGCTCCACAATGTTGCCCATTTTCCTTAGTGTCTAAAACCTGCCTATGCCATGTTTCAGCAAAATTCGCTTTTATTTAGAGGTAACAGAAAAAGCTATCTTTCAATAATTAGTAATAGTAAAAGTTTTTATATAATAATATATGATTTTGTATACACAGATAGGTTTTTGAACGCCAGTGTATATAACTGGACATAATAATATGTATCCATATATAATTTTTTCTTTCTCAAAAAATTTTAATGTCATATTTAGTTAGATCTTATTACATATCGATCAATATGTAATTGTATGTGTAATTAGATACTGTTAATCAAATTACATATGACGTTGTATATACTTATTTAGTACATAATCCATAATAACAAATATTTTTATATGATGTCATATTTAAAAAAAACACAATTTCATTTTGGATAAAATTATCTATTACCCCATTCAGAGCCTCGCTAGAAAATTAGTCAATCGTATTTTGGCAAACATTTTTGCATAGCGGCCTTCGGCTGGAAAATGGGGATAGTGACTAAATATGTTTGGTCATAATTCCCACAGCAAATCGTTTACAACATCAGTGAGGATGTTATGACCCTCATCCATGAGGATTTTGTAACCGCCATATGACACACTTATTTTGGGGATTATGTCCAAAGAAAATTCGCTGATATACCCCCAACTGGAAATGGGGTTCATGTACGTGGTGGTCTATTTATTTTTGAAATCATTTCGGATACTCTACCTGCACCAAATAAATGGTAATTCAAAGACATATCTTATGGTGTGCGTGGTAGGAGGTACACTCATAGAAATAAAGCTGTAAAAATAGAAAAAGCTACTAAAAATTAGAACAAAAAAATAAAGAACAAAAAATAAAACAGTTAAATTTCCAGAATTTTAGTTATATCTGAGTTAACTTTTTTTTTTTATTTTTTAAGTTAAAAGTTGAATGCAAATAGAGTATACTCTGCTGAAAACAGAAATGTTTGCTTAAAAAAAAGTAAACTACTGATTTCAGAAGGCTCAATTTGTATTTGCATGAACGAACTAGTTCAATTGAACTATTCACTCAATTGATCGAGAGATCTAGTTCACTTTCTAGTTCAATCACTCATTGTACTACCTTCTGCCGGGGATAATTTTATTTCTTTTTATTAATTAAAAATATTTTCTACACTAACCATTTTTCTTTTTTTCTTAAAATTCTTAATTTGTCTGATATTTTATATCCTTGTTACTAAAAGACGAGCTATGTGAATTAGCTACCTATTCAAAATTGCCAAACGAACGACCGATTTTTTTTCTGAACGATTGAACGAAATTGTCAAAGAGCTATTGAACTAGAAGAGCTAACTAGTTCTTTACAACAAATTGAACTAGAAAGAGCGGTCACCAAAAAGAACTAGAATGCCCAAGTCTACTACTTAAGGAAATTTTGCGATTTTCAGTTTTCGGAAAAAGCGAAATTGAGCGGAAACGTATCTTAACTTTTATATACAGTAGTGGACTAAAGTGTATACATTAATTTAACATTTTTCGAAATTTGTTATAATTTTCATTTTATTATAGAAACTTAAATGATTTTTTTTAAAGCATAAAATTAAAACATTCTTCTTCAATAAAAACCTAAATACAGTAGACAATATCACTAAGAAGTTAATAAAAAAATAATTGCAAATTGTGACCGCTTTTATCCAGTATTGTTCATATTTGAAATTTTCGGCAAGTTCTTTCTTTAATATTTTGTCCAAAGTCCTTTGTGCTTTAAAAAAGAATTTTATGCGAGAAGGCATGCTTTCCGCGAGATTTTTAATAGTTTGAGGTGGAATATTAGTCCATTCCGCTGAAACTCTTGACCAAAGATCATCTAAGTTGGTCGGTGCTCGTTCGCATTGGGAGAGTCTTCTTTTGACAATTGCCCACCAATTCTCGATGGGATTCAAATCGGGGCTCTGACCTGGCCACTTCAAACACTGGAAAAACTACACTTGGATATCACAAATTGAACAAAAGTTATTAATACAGATTTAAAAATATTCAAATATGTATCCACTTTAGTCCACTAGTGTATATTGTTCAAACTAAAACGATATTCTATCAATACTAAGTATATTCTGTCTGCCAAATTTCATAAAAATCCGCCATTCGTTTTCATACGTAGACGATGTTCTTTAAAAAGGTTTTTTTTTCTTTTTTTTTCTTTTCTTTTATTAAGAGAAGCAACAGTCAGCAAATTCTTCCTATTAATTAACGTGTTGCTTTCTTTGGAAAGGGGATAGAAAAGAAGTGAAAAATGTAATTGCACGAGATGTTGAATCTTATATTAGTCTGCAATATTAGAGATGACAGGATTATCTCTCATCTCTACGTAATTTATATCGTGTCTAGATGTACCTTTTGAATTTAACATAGTAAAATAATTTTAATTACAGTTGAAAATAACTACTTCAGTTTACTATACGAATAAATCATTTGCAAATGGTAACTGTAAAACTATTCTGAGTGTAACAGTGGAATATAAATTGTGAAACATATAACACACTATGAGTAATAAATGGATCATAAGATGACGCAGTCGTCTGGTATTTAGTTAACACATAATTTGTTTATTGGTGACAATATTGTGCCTAAATGATATTTGTCAATCCTAATGCCAGTAGCTGAAATTGTTCATAGATGAACAAATACCAACAGTATCAAAAAAAAAAAAAAAAAAAAGAAATAGAAATTATACATTCATAAAAACACACACACCATTGCATACCTTAATCGTCTATAAAGAAAATATTTGTTTATTTACTTTTATTGATTTAAAAAAATATATGTATCTTACCTGTAGTAAAGGGACAGATAGTTTTAACCATAAAACAAAAAGAAAAACAGAATTCTTTCTTACCTGTCGTCTTACGTTTATTTACTTAACTTTACCAATACTAGTACAGAATATAGAATAACAACACGAATAATATCAATCATACAAGAACAACCTTGTATGAACAGGCAAACAGCATCCCAATCAGAGCTTTAATATAATTAATTCTATAATTCTTTTTTTAGCTAAATTTATATTTTGGACATTAATTCCTTGGCCCAGTCTCAGGAATATAATGAATTACATTTTTATTCGATTTATATAGAAGGAATTCATTACTTTTTTCTGATTCCTTCATAAAAGTAAATTTATTTATTTAACCGTTAATCGAGCTTTAAAAAAACTTCATAATTCTAGCAATGTATCATTTTTGATACACTCTATAGTACGTGTAAATAACTGATTTATTAATACGTTTTGTTCAGAAGTTTGAATATATTTAATTATATGTATTATTAGTATTATTTCTATTTCAAAAACATTTTTAATCGAATCAATTAAATATTTTGTTGATATGACAAAATTCTCAGTTTTTTAATTAAATTTGTTTGTTGAAACTAAACTAAACACAACAAATTCATTATCGTCAATTCGAGTCAGTGAACTAGTTCATTAAAAACGTTTTTTGTCTTCATGACTGCACCGCATGTCTTGAAAGATTTTGTACGAGCTAAAAACAGCCGAAAATGTAAAACTTTATTAAAAATAAATAAATTGCTTTTGGTGAAATTTTTTTTAATGAAGTTTGACTGATTTTCGTATTGCTACCATTTCCTAAAAAACATTTCAGTTTCAAACAATTTAATTGAAAAGAGACACAAGCAATTATTCCAAGATCGAGATATGATGATCCAGTTCTTATACAAAAGAGTGAATCGTTCAATTGAACTAGTTCGTTCATGAACAACACAACTCCATTATACACTCAGAAAAAATATGGGCAACTTAACTAAGTTCTATGTAATTATACAACTACATAATTTCCAAGTTAGTTTTACAATTTTCTAGTAAAATATATTTATTTTAATTTTTGCATTAAAAATACAAAAATTGTTTTTTCGGACTTTCTATATTTTCATATATTTAGTTAGAATATTCTTCTACCTCAAGTCCAAATTCTAATATGATATTGTCATATTAGATTTTATTTGTTGTTTCAAAAAAGGTTGATCATTTTCCTGATAGACAATACAATTGTTTTAGATATTTTTTACTAGACATGTATATATTTTACAAGGCTTGTATATATTGTAAAAATAAATACTAGAAAATTGTAAAAAATTCCTGAAAGTGTAGAGGTTTTTCAAAGCAAAAACTCTGTGAAGTATTTGTCAGGAGAATATCCTGATGAAGAAAAATAGCAGTTTTTTGAAAAAAGTAGATACTTATTATGTTAATTCATAATAAGGAAATTGGCCTCTAACTAGAATTAATAAATTTCTAATTTATCAATTAAAAAGGTGGAAAAAAAATTTTTATTTTTACATAAAAATTAAAGACCAACCCAGCAAAAAAATTGGCATTAATGCTATACAAACTACTTCTTTCACTGCTTCACAAGTATCCGTTAGTGTATTTTTACTGCTTTTTTAGAAGTTATTCTCAACAACTTCAAAAAATCACTTGTTTCACTGTTTCCAAAGTATCCGTTAGTATATTTTTACAGCTCTTTTAGAATTGATTCTGAACAACATTTAAAAAATCACTTAAGTATTGCTTCTAAAAAGTAATTACTCTAAAAGTAATCCTAAATAGTGATTTTGGTATCAATTGGCATTTCCAAACAGAGGGTCACGGGTTCGATTGCCGGCGGGACCCATATTTTTTTTAATTTTTTTTTATTTTATTAATTTTTATTTAATATTTGTAATTAATTTGTTTAAATTCAAAATTTTTTTTAATTTGTAAATTTTTAAAAATATATATACATATATAATGAAACGCGTAAAAAAGTTAAACTCGGGCATGCCGAATATATAATAGCCTACACCACTCTGGTTAAAAGCCAAGTAATGTTTGGATCCGAAATTCGAATGGGTTAAAACGGACTTGTGCCAAAATTTTACATAAAATGATAAAAGAAGAGAAAATCGAAAATATAGCCTATATGCATGCGCGCCTTCAGCAATTAATATAAGAGGAAAAATTATACGCCGCCGTAGCCAAAAAACAACAAACACATTTACTTGCGCACGGCGTATGAAATTTCCCCTTATATTAATTGCTGAAACCGCACATGCCATATGGGCGATGGGTCCAAATATGGACCGATCCTATCTGGAATTAACAGGCTTTGTCCTTGGGACCATGTGAGTCAGTCAACCAAATTTCATTGAAATATCTTCGTATTTGCGATCTGCTCCTTATATGGGCACTATGTCTATGGACCGATTTTAACCAAAATCAATAGGCTTCGTCATTCGTAAGTCTGTGTACCAAATTTTATCAAAATATTTGCGATCTGTAGAGTGCGTACAAGAATGCATGGACAGTAGACTGTCCCTTAAAATAGCGATTTGTCGATTTTCGTTCATTACACCCCCAGTTTTATTGGAAATGGTCCCAAATGGAAGAAATCGATTTTTTTTTTGGAAAACGTTAATCCCTGCCGAAGGTTGGACGAAAATTACCCATTTTAGAAAAAAAGTGTATTACTATTAAAAATTCCCAAAATTCGAAATTTCGAAAAAAAAATATTTTTTATTCCATTTATTCATTTAATATAGTCAAAATGATTCAGACATGGAATTTTGACTTCATCGGATATCATTAACCCACTTTAGCCTGGAATCCAAAATGACTCACGAATTTGATAAAATGCAATAACATGTTTTTTTTTTTTTAATTATAAAGATTTTTTGAAATGCCTAATTTGGAGATGTCGATTGCTATTTGTACCACATAATAGTTGATATTAAAGGAAAAATATAAATTGGAAAAATGATAATTCGAGTTTGTGTTTGGAGCGACTGCTTTCCAGGATATTTTACAAAAATTGCTCATTTTGTCAAAAATTAAACAAAATTTGAATGTTTTCATCAAATTTTTCACAGTTTTCGGAAAAACAACACTTAAATTTGGTTAGATTATAATTATCTTTACATTTGTTTAAAAAATAATTAACCCTTAAATTGATAAAAAAAAGATATCAACTGGATAAAAATAATTATTTTATGTAACGCGATCCAGATGGGGTTAATTTTTATACTTTTGGCCAAAAACGCCCCACTAAGAAATTTACAGAATAACATCTTTCATAATTTTCGGAAAAATATCACTTCAAATGGATTAAAAAAATCTTTTTTCCATTTCACTCGGCAAAAAAAATCCCACTTGGAAATTTTCAGAAATCTCAGGTGCTCATTACTAATATCTAAATAATAAACAGTAAAATTAGGGTCTACTGCTTATAATTCGGTGTCAAAACTCATTATTTTTGTTCGACAAGGTCGTTTTTGTAAGTAGCTGTCCATATTAGCTGCATGAAAAAACGCACAAAATTTGTGCACCCGCTTACTCGCTGCATTACAAAAGTATATAAAATAAGTAGTTACCAAAATAAGTAGTTATTCGTGTGCATATACGCAGTTAAAAAATAAGTGGTTACAAGTTGTTAAATAATTTTAACTTTAACTTTAGTTACCAAATTCACATTATCTTTATAAATAAATAAGTAGTCGCGCATAAGCTAGACTGCTTATAAAAACGGCTTCGCCTAACAAAAATAACTAGTACTGACGCCGAATGATAAGTAGTAAAAAATTTTAGTTTCATTATATAACTACTTATTTGGTAAGGAAAGATTTTGTTGGGCACGTTTGAAAATTGTCAAATATGAAATTTATTTGATTTTCTTTTATTTGTTTTTATAAATTTTATTTTAGAATCAATAGGAAAACATCAATATAAATAAATCCGTGTGTTATATTTAGAAATTTCCAAAATAAAATTAAATTTTATTAATTAGAAATTTATTAATTCAGTTCGAGGCCAATTTCCTTATTATGAATTAACATAATAAGTACTTTTTTCAAAAACTGCTATTTTTCTTCATCAGGATATTCTCCTAAAAAAAAAAACCCAACATTAAATTTTATTGTAAAAAAACAATTTAGTACAATGTTGCACGTTGGGATGAGCTCAACGATTTTTTTCGGCATTTTAATTGGAAACTCTGTTTCCTTGACGACAACGTAGATGCCGCGGCGTAAATGGTTGAACAGGTTATATTGCTTGGAATGAAATCTTTCATTCCTTCGAAGCAAATTTCGGTTAAACCAAAAGATAAATGTTGGTTTAATCAGACTTGCAGGAACGCAGTCAGATCCAGAGAGTTGCGTTCAATAATTGGCGGGATAATAAGGACGCCAATACTGATCTGCTTCGCAAACGGGCGAGATATGAGTGTTCCAAAGTACTTAGTCGTGAAAAGTTTCTTTACGAGCAACGTCTTCGTACTAAAGTTCTTTCTGATCCACGGGGTAGTAAGAGCTTTTGGTCATTCGTTAAAAGAGTAAAGGATAATGCTAGTTCAACTATCCCAACTCTTATAAAGGATGACCAAATATTCACTGAACCGATTGATAAAGCTAACCTTTTAGCTGAGATGTTTGCAGGTAATTCATTCCTGCCGGAAAGCGATCAACCACTACCCGAGCTTGAAAGAGTGTCGAGTACTATGCCTAAGATATTCTTTCGAGCTCGAGCAGTTAAAAGGGTTCTTGCTGACCTCAACGTAAATAAGTCATCGGGGCCAGATGGTATACCAGCACTGGTGCTGAAACAGTGTTCTTCGACGCTAGCTCGTCCATTGGCAAGCCTTTTTAGTGCTTCGTATTATGCGGGAGTTTTCCGCTCGTGCTGGAAGGTTGCCAATGTCCAGCCAATCCCTAAAAATGGTGCGGCTAACAACCCTGAAAATTACCGCCCGATCGCAATATGCTCTGCGCTCTCAAAGGCGATGGAGAGTATGGTTAATTACCATCTTGTGAATTATTTAGAGTCCAACTCACTTCTTAATGACCGACAGTATGGCTTCCGCAGACGTCTTTATACGGGAGACCTGTTAGCGTTCCTCTCGGAGCGTTGGAGTCGGTCCATCCACCCTTTTGGTGAGAGCAAAGTGGTTGCTCTGGATATTTCAAAGGCCTTTGATCGTGTATGGCACGGGGCGCTTATTTTGAAGCTTATTGCGTTTGGTGTAGGTAATGACTTCGCTCGTTTTATTTCGAGCTTTCTCAGAGATCGCACTATTCGTGTTGTTATAGATGGGGTCTCATCCGACGAGTTTCAGCTGAATTCAGGCGTACCGCAGGGTTCTGTTCTTTCTCCTTCCCTATTTCTTATCTTTCTCAATGATCTTCTTGGTCGAACTTTCAACCCTATCTACTCTTTCGCAGATGACAGCAACATTTGTCATTCATTTTCCTTCGATCGTAGGCCAAGCCCTGGGGAGATTGGGGGCAAAAGGCAGATTATGAATGACACACTGAATCGTGACCTTTCTACAATCTCTGAGTGGGGTCGTGCGAATAAGGTCGACTTTAATGCACGCAAGACCCAATGTTGTATGTTGACCCATAGGGCTGTGAGGTCAACACTGTCATCTGTACATATGGGTGATATTGTTATTGAGGAATCGGATACTCTTGATGTTCTGGGCATGAAAATTCAGTGTGATGTCCGTTGGAATAAACATGTTTTTCAAGTGTCGAAGGAAGCATTCAAGTGTCTAGGTTTTTTACGTCGGTGCAAGAAGTACTTCACTCCATCCGATTTACTCACTATTTATACCACCTATATCCGACCGAAGATGGAATACAACTCCCATATATGGGCAGGAGCTTCGAAGTCTATTTTGGAGCTTCTGGACCGTGTGCAAAGGAGGGCGTCGGCGCTTATCAATGACAATAGGGTATCCAGCTCTATTGACTCATTGGAGCATCGTCGGAATGTGGGTTGTGTGACCCTGTTCTATCGATATTATCATGGGAGGTGCTCAGCTGAGATAAGTGAACTTGTCCCCAAAGCCCAAGTTTTTATTCGTAATACTCGCTTATCAGGTAGAGCGCATCCGTTTGTGGTCGATTGTCCAGTGGATCGCACGATGCATTATAGAGAGAATTCGTTTATCAGTCGCACTAGCCGTATGTGGAATAAACTCCCCGCAGAGGTCTTCCCTGTTACTTACAATGTTGAGAAATTTAAATCAAATATTCACAAACACTACTCCCTCTTTCCTCCTCCTCATAACCTATTTTCCTAATACCAACACAATGCACTGCGTTAATAGGGGGACATGCCCTGAGTGTTGGTCCATCAAAAAAAAAAAAAATGTGCGTTCATCTAAATATTCGCGTAAACTCATAAAATTACCACTTGTGTAAAAAAGTGCGGTTTATTGAATACTACTAATATCTCGCAGTAACAAAGTGGTGTTTTTATGCCAGTCAACTTTCATATCACAGAATAGCTCAGCGATAGAACGCTAGAATAGCAATCGTGAGGTCGCAAGTTCGATACCCGGTGGCGGCAATAAAGAAACTTTTTTAAAATAAAAAAATTAATTTTTTTTTGCGAAGAATTTTTTTAAACTTTTAATTGGTGAAAAAGAGCTTCTTTTGCACTCGTTTAAAAAGTACTTAAAAAATGTTGAAGTGGGAGTACTCCTCTCCTATGACAACTACATAAATGTTAAAATCATACGTGTTTATGTTAAAAAAGAAGTACATCTATATCATCAATTGTAGTGCTTTTTCTACTGCTTCGGCATTTCTTTTTTGCTGGGAGCATGTTAAAAAATTATAAAAATATTGAATTTAAACAAATTAATTATAAACATTAAAAAAATAAAAAAAAGATTTAAAAAAGAAAATATTGATCCCGCCGGGAATCGAACCCGCTATCATTTGTTTGGAAATAAACTGTGTCGAAATCACTTTTTAGGATCACTTTTAGAGCAATTATGCTTTAAAAGCCAACTTCGTCCTTAAGTGATTTTTTTTTTTTGATGTTGTTCAGAATAACTTCTAAAAAGCCTGCAAAAGTATACTAAGGGAAGCTTTGTAAGCAATGGAAGAAGTGATTTTTTTAAGCTGTTCAGAATTACTTCTAAAAAAGCAGGTAAAAATACAGCAACGGATACTTTTAAAGTAGTAAAAGTAGTTGTTTGTTAAGCATTTCTTCCAGTTTTTTTTTTTTTTTTTTTGCTGGGATGTTTAGATAAAAATATAACTGAAATTCATATGATTCTATTTAAAAATTCGATTCTCTTGATTTAAATTTAAAAAAAATTATTTTTTATTCAAGTGGTTGTTGTCGATTGTTAAATTTGGCTTTCAATTTTCAAATGTGTTGGCATTTTAATTGAAATAAATTCAACAATCAAGTAGTTGTGTTTACAAAATCAATTTTAGGCTCAATTTTAATGAAAATTTAAATTCTTTTTACAAAAAGTTTAATTGTATTTACAAACTATTTTTATCTATGTAGGATGTCCCGATAAAAAAAACTTAAATAATACCAGGAAGTACTAACTTAATAGAGAGAGACTATGAATCCTATTCCTCTCACGACGAATTATCAAACTCGGGAAAGCAAATGAAAACATTTTTTACATAGAAAAAATTCATTGCAACATCCCAGTGTGGAAAATCATTACCAGATATATGGTTATGTAACTATATACCCGGTAATGGTAACTAGTTACTTTTCTTATTACCTTTGTATGGCGATATAACGAAAAATAATGAGTTATGCTTACACACCAGCATACGAAAATTCTAAAAATATGTCATTACCTTTATGCTTACAAGTACTGAGAAAAAGAATGAGTCTAAAAATAGATTTTCAAAAAAATAAGTTTTATAAAAAAAATATTTTTTTTATATAAAATTTTCTAGTGCGGGAATCGAACCTGGTAATCCAGGTTGCCAGTAAATAGCTCTACCATCTGAGCTATATCGACTGCTGTAACAAGTCAGCTTACTCGCTAACATACAAAAAATCAAAAAATATGTGGTTACATATATCCTTACCAGTGTTGAAAAAATATTGAGTCTAAAAATAGATGTCAAAAAAATTTAAAAAAAATCTAGAAAATTACTTTCTTTTTGAAATAATGATAAAAATAAGTAATTATCAGTAACTCATTCTTTCATGTTTTAAAATAATGCAGAAGGTAAGTGGGTGTCATTACTGGTAGTCCAAAAAATAATGATATGTCATTACCGTTTCTAAACTGGGATGTTATGAATTGTTGCTATCAAAACGAACTTTTATTTTACCTTTATTGTGTTATTTCTATTAATTTTATTATTTTTTTTTTTTTAGTTTAATGATTTCATTGTTAAAATGCTTAGGGTCATATGCATAATCACTTTTTAACGTTATAAATAGCTTATAAAAAAAAATGTTCCTACAAAACTCATTTTATAAACATGTTATAAAGTTTTCAAATTATTATGCATAATCTCTTTAATATTTAAGACAAATTAATTAAAAGTTTTAAAATTTAACAACATGCTACCATTTGCTTTGTCCGAGTTCACGAACAAATAAAAAGAGGTAAAGTTGAAAGAGGCGTAGAGGTATAAAGCTCAAAAAAATTTTGTGTTCCAAAGAAGCGGTTGTAGAATATCTACTTTTCCTTCGTAGCCCCTTGTATTGTCATTTCTAATACATGTGATTTTTGTTTATAATTGTCCCTAGAGCAATCGCTTCTATAGCTTCAAAGTGAACTTGGTTGCCCGAGAATCAGTAATGGAACTGGTATTAGAACTAATTCTCCGTGTGATAAACCTTACATATAAGAAGCTAAATATGGGAATGAAATATAACTCAAATATAAAAAATTCATATTTTACGGTTTCATTTTTGCTGTTTTTATCTTACTAATATTTAGCAAAAAAAACTGCTATTTTCAGCAGTTTTTTCTCAAAGGGAATTTTTAACCAAGTTTTATTAGTTTAATTAAAATGTTTACTGACTTTTTTCTATTAGTTTAGGTAAAAAGTAAAGTTGTGCTGGATATTATTTATCGTATTAAAAAACTGAATTAAATTTGTAAGGAATTCATTCCAAAAATGATTAATTCTTTCAAGCTCTGATCTCAGTTCGGCCAAAACATCTTGACCAGATCTTAAAAAAAAAAAAAAAAAAAAATCACTTAACAAATACATAAACAGTTGCATGTATGTTTGTTTTGTATACCTTTGCGTGTTTTAATCTTTTCATAAGCACTAAAACATCCCATCCAACCATGTCGTTGTCGTCATCGTCTTCTACTCACCAAATCAAACTCATCACACAATTCATAAACGCAGTGTTTAACAATTTGTCAGTCGTCTCGTTCACGTGTATATATGTTGATCGAGGTGATGTTTTCCAACATTTTATTTTAATTTTGTTCTAAGTTGATCTTGGAAGAGTGACATTTGAAATATTTAACGTTTTTTTTTTTAATAAGAATTTTTGAAAGCCGTCGGGTTTTATCGGTCAAACGTTCAATTATCAAAACGCGATAATTATTTCTAATGACAAAGTTATAATTTGTGCATAACAACACATATTAAAAGTGAATTAATAAAATTGTGAACAAATTCTTTTATTCGCTACTGAGTGTTTGTAGTTAAGAAGAAAAAAAATTTATAATACATTAAAAGTTATTAAAAGAAAAATAATTTCTATGAAATATTCAAAGAATTTGAATAATGAATAATAATTTATATTAATCTGTGATAAAACTTTGGCATCACAGATTATCACAGATTAATATAATGATTTATATTAATCTGTGATAACACTTTGGCATAGTTTGGCGACTTAGTTAAGGATTTAATTACAACAACGGTAATTCATTTTTGATATTTATAAATAGTAAATGTATTTGCCGTCGCTTTAACACATTTATGGACTGATAATTTAAGGAAAATTAACAAAATGAATTTAAATTTATTAATGACATTTTCAAGTGTTACTAAATGGTATTTTGAAATAAAAAAGTGCTAATAATGTTATTTCTATACTAAATACTGATGCGATCGGTTTT
This sequence comes from Leucophora obtusa, assembly GCA_949987735.1. NCBI lineage: Eukaryota > Metazoa > Arthropoda > Insecta > Diptera > Anthomyiidae > Leucophora > Leucophora obtusa. Next base: position 115,983,019 of record OX465295.1, on the reverse strand, counting down.
TCGGTTTTCGGACTTTAAGAATACCCCGTCAGAAGTTGTCAGTGGTGCAAAAAGTCCAGCACTAGGATACCACTGGGTAACCATAGTGTTAAAAATAAATGACTAGCAGAACACTCATTTGTGACGCTTGCCCAGCATTTGCAAAAAGCGTTTTGCCATTATTAGTTTTCAGTGGTTTATAAAAAAACCTTGTTGAAAGAGGTTTGTAGTCAGAAGATTCCAACTTGAAATCCGTATGTCTTTTTATAAAATGCTGTGTTTTTTTAAAATTGATTTTTTTAAATGAATGTTATTTTAGTTTGACTCAAGATCATAAATTAATATCACTTTCTGTTTAAATTATTTTCAAATCAAAGAAAGATGATACAATTTTTACAAGTAAATTACAAAGAATAAAAATTATTGAAAAAATTCGATAAGACCAGCAGTAATTTACTTGTAAAAATTGTATCATCTTTCTTTGATTTGAAAATAATTTAAACAGAAAGTGATATTAATTTATGATCCTGAGTCAAACTCAAATAACATTCATTTACTTAAATAACAGATCAACTAAAAACATTTCCCCCATTCATTGATTTTTTTTCGGAAAAGCCCCTTTAAAACCAACTTATCTGACGGCTGGTTTCAAATCACGGCAGGACCAGAAAAAAATAGATATGAACTTTTTTTAAGTTTTATTTTGGAAAATCTATTTCCAGACCACATATTTATTGGTTTTGCCAGCGTTGAACATTTTGTTTTCCCAGTGCTTTTCCGGCGCTTTTTGAACAGACGTGCCTGTTTTCTAATGACGTTATCATTTTAGGAGTGATTGCCAGTTCTTGTACCACCTAATAAAGTACCTTGCCATCGCCTTCCCGTTTGTATTTTTCTCACTGGTTACATTCTGTGAAGAGATTCGCTTTCACCATAAAGTAAGCCACATAAATTCGCCAACAAAGGGACTGGCTGTCATATTATATTGATAAAAAAATTATAAATTTATAAGGCACACACTCACAATATTTTATCGTTAAAAACAACCTGAATTACATATTAAATTAATTGAAAACACAATTAAAAAAGGACTACTACTGATTTTTCGTTATATTCAAACCATTTTGCTATTTATTTTCAAACATTGTTTAAAGAATCCATAATGGAAATAGAAATAATTGAAAAGTCTGTTAAAACAATCATCAATAATGTAATTCCTATACTAAATCATCAAAAAAAAAAAAAAAACGATTTTGTGGTTTGTTTTTTCATATTTGAAAGTTTTGTTTTTTTGTTTGAATTTTCAAAACACTGCACACACAACACGTTCATATTTTTATTGGCTATGTTTGTGTGTATGAGTAAAGAATTTCTTGTAATTTGAATTGAAATAATTTTGTATATAAAGAAACTATTTTAACAAAAAATAAAACCGAAAATATTTGAATGTTTTGTTTTAAAACAGAAAACAACGAAATTATTTAAATTATTTTTTCTAAAAATAGAAAACTAAACTAAAAAGACAGAAACTAGATCTAGTCTGATTTGCAAATTTAATGTGTTTATAACTTTTGAGGAAGGTTTATTCTTCTTCTTAACCTCAAACCTACTAAATTGGAATTAATAAAAATACATATTAATGACAATATTAATTGTTTTTGGTCTATACGACGCGTTTGAAAAAACAACACTTTCCAATATACACAAATTGCCTGCACTTGTACGTACAAACCATACGTCAATGTGGCAATATTTGTGAGAAGGTGACACGGAGGAAATAAGAAGATAAACAGAGAAAATCTGAAGTAGAATGTTTGTATATGTCTGTTTGATCACTTCTGAAATTATTCATATAGAGACATTCTGACAATGAAAATATAAACAATAATACAATTTAATGGCAGATCACTGATGAAGCCTGTCCATAAAAAGGCAGAAACAAGATCTAGTCTGACTTGCTAATTTAATGTGTTTATAACTTTTGAGGAAGGTTTATTCTTCTTCTTAACCTCAAACCTACTAAAATAAAAATAGAATATTTGACTGAAAATATCCACTCCTACAGACGATATATATTTTTTGTGGTTTCTTTTTTATTGACTAATAAAAAGTTAAACAATATGTTTCAATGTATTTTAATTTGTTCTTCAATTGAAAAGAAACTTTACCTATTACTTTTCAAATAAACCTCAATCGGTTATGGAAAATATATTGTGAGTGTACAAATATTAAAACATTCATTCAATGTAAATGTATTCGTTTTTAATTATTCTATTTGGAATCGAAATGTCTCCTTAAAATTAAGGTTTTTCATATAGAAATTGTGTTAACTTCGAAATATTAAATCAAGAAATATACTCACGGTTCGGCAGGAGCTATAGGACAATTGATTGAACATGTAGCTAACGCTTATTATATTTTAGCAAGGAACATAACCAGAAAGAACAAACTTCCTTTTCGGCGGCTTATTCGGTGTGGCGAATAAATGTTTGGGACTAACCCGCTATTGGCGGGAGGTCGCTGTAAAAATTGTCTCGCGATCGCAACTAAAAAGACTCCAACACAATGAAATTGGCGTTTACGACACGTTTTCCCCAGGGTCGCGAATGCTGTTTTTCATGTCTTAGTTTCAAAATACACTGCACTAAGTGAATGGTAATAAAATTTCTTCATTCAGTTAGTAAAATGCTGAATGAACATGCGAGTTGGAAATTCATTCAATTCTTATTAAAGCTTTGGAAACGAAGGTTATGAATGAATTCTTTATGAATGGTTTAACGGAATGGTATATGAACAGTTTTAAAATCTGAATTTAATTTTTCGTGGTTTAAGCTTAAATTTAATTAAGTCTTTCAAATCTCTGGTCTTGGGTGACTGTTTTGGTACCAGCTGACCACCTGTATCTAAAATTAATAATGGTTTTAGGCACTGATGTGGTCTTCTTTAGTTCTCTTCTGACCATAACCCAGTATCTTCCAATTGGCCGCAGTTCTGGGTGCGTTGGACTCTTTTGGTAAAAAAAAATAACATTATTTTAATTGTACCATTTTATTATGCTTTTACTGTAATGGCAAGATGCCAAATCTGGTCAGAAAAATGTAAATACCTTGCACAGAGTCGCGAGGGCGGCCAAAAATGAAAAATATCACCTTATTAATTTTAAAAAAAAATTTTAATGCCATTTTATAATGTAGGGGATAGTCGTGTACCTTGGTACTTTTGACAATCCTGTTTCAATATCTCTAAGATTAAGATAGATGCGAAAAATTATTTAATGCAGAAATATTAGTGTTGGTATTGTTATAGATTGCAAATAATAAAAACTTTAATAATTCTTATGCATTTTAAGAAATTTAAATTTTTTTAGAATAGCGATAAAGTATTCCAAATTATAAATTTGCGTGTACCTTGGAACTCGTAAAAATGAAGGGAATTTCTTAAAAAAAAATACTGCCCCATAATAAAATTTATTGCATTATTTGCAGTAGAGTTAATATCTACTTGAAATGAGACAATGCAATTTAATATTTGCATGAAAACATCATTTTTAAAAAATGCCGAAAATCTTAAATTAAAGGTTATTTTGAAGCGAATTAAATTCAAAAAGTACAGTTAGCCTGTGGAGCTTCAATTAATCATGTATTGAAATTTGTTGGATACACAGAAGAGGAAATATTCAAAAAGTTCCAAGGTACACGCATTTAAATTTTTTCAAAAAAGATAATTTTTTTCTTATTTGTACAATATAGATAAGAAATTTACTGGTTACTGCATTTAGAAAACGACAAACTTTATATTGATTTAAGCCCGTAACTTGAAATATCTTGATTATTTTTAAAAAATTAGTTTAAATTTTTTTCAAAAATTTACTTTTGTCGATCCAAGGTACACGCACCCAATTTTAGGGTCTCCTATAGACTTATCTGAAACTTTGAGTAGTTTAAAATGATCATTTGGGAAAATAAAAAGCTTCATAGAAGAAGACTTTACAGTAAAACATTAACAAATTGGATAAAAATGCAAAGTTCCAAGGTACACGACTTACCCCTACATTTCAATTAATAAAAATCGAAATAAATTTTTGAAAAAAAATTATTTTTTAAAGAGTTATGATAATTTAAAGTTAATAGCTTTGGTGAGTATAAAATTACTGAAAAAATTGGAAAAAATAGACAAATTTTAAAGTGCTACTGTGAAAAAAATATGTCGATAGTGCAGTATAATTTTGAATAAAATATTTATTTGTTTATTAATAAATATGGTAGAACTATTTTTTATACAATTGATGCCTCATGTGTTATTCACCGTTATTCTGAATATAAGCATGATGAAAAACGTGATATACATATATCAAGAAGTTACAACTTCAGTGGACTATAAAAAAAGATCAAAAAGACTTTTTTATATTTTGATACAATATTTTTACAAGTATGTACTTCTAATAAAACTTGGTTACCCATCCCCCCTCTTCCCCCTTTAATTTTTATTTACAATTGATAATTGCAGAAAATTGAAGAAAAAAGAGAAAATTCAATTCAAAGATGAAGTAATTCTCGTAAATCACCCCGGATCACGTGCACTGAGAGAATTATCTGTATGATATCAATGAATTTTTGTATTAGATCTATGAATTGTCACTGTAATTCGGCCATTGAAACTTTTCATTAAATCAATGCAATTTTTCATAAAAGTTAATGAAATATTTCATATTATTTATTAAAAATGTAATACGACTAATGGATAAGTTTCATTAAAAATATTTGCATTAAAACTATGAAGCTTTTTCATAGGGTTTAATAAATTTTTCATTCCTATTGTGAAGAACACTTCATTAGTTTAGTGAAAAAATTTCATTAAAACTCGTCCATGGAATTGTCGCTGTGTGTGAGTGAAATCTTAATTTAGTCACGTGAACGTGAGTGAGTGTGAGTAGAAAAAATTTGTTCGTGAGTGTGCATGAGCGAAATTTTTACGTGAGTGAGTGTACGTAAATTTTCCATAAATTTTTTGCATGTATTAGTCACATCATTTTTGTTGAATATAACTGCTTTTTTAATATTAAAAATAATTAAAACGAATTAAAAAAATACATCTTCAAATATCTGTGAACTATTTTTGGATAGAGTTTAAAGTTTTCCGATTTTGTAATATTTTGGTTACAAGGACATATGGGAGACGGGCGTGACATTACTTGGTTAAAAAACATAGAAGGTAGGCGTGGCCTTTGTCCAAATTTTCCAAAATTTAGTTTGAAGTCATTATTGACCCAAAGAAACATGTGCAAAATTTCATTGTTTTACGATTACTGCTTCCATTTTTATACAGTTTTTAGTTGCAAGGACATATGGGAGGTGGGCGTATCCATTGGACAAATTTTTCAAAACTTGGCTTAGAGTCATAATTTGACCAAAATATCATATGTGCAAAATTTCATTATTCTACGATTACGCCTTCAATTTTTGGCCGCTCGTTATATGAACTCACGACACTGTGCGTTGTGATGTCTTAGAAATGGAAGTAGTCTCTTTTCAATACACTCTTTAACATAAATATCTGAGTTTATTGAGCCCAATGTACCAGAAGATTGACCCCTTTTTCAGCAGCTACATATGGCTTGCCATACTGGGAACTTTTTAGGAAATTTCGATTGTTTTTTCGTTCGATACTCTTCAACATTCCTGACCTGGAAACTGCGACAAGTCTGCTGAAACGTAAGTTTCGTCATCCATTGAACAGCATTTAGAGTTTTGGAAAAAAATCCTTTTTGAGACGTTTTACTCCCCTAGTAAAAATGATTTTTATATAATCAGATATGATTTTTATATAATCATTTATGATTTTATACAATTATAACTTGTCGAGTATTGTGAAACATATCTTTTTATATGATTATATCAAAAGATATTTAATTATATAAAATTATATTAACCAGATCCACCATTTTCCGGATCAAATCATGTATGGGTTAATATAATTATATAAAAAATATATTATTTGATCCGAAAAATGGTGGATCTGGTTAATATAATTTTATATAATTAAATATATTTTGATATAATAATATAAAAATATATGTTTCACAATACTCGACAAGTTATAATTGTATAAAATCATAAATGATTGTATAAAAATCATATATGAATATATAAAAATCATTTTTACTAGAGTCGCCTTTTGACAACAATGTTCTTTTCCGGAACTTTCAGAAGTTTAAAGGTTTTAAGTCCAACGTTAGATTTAACTCTGCGTACAAAAGCTTCCAAACATTGTAAGCGCCGTGCCACTTCGATGCCAGAAATGTTTGGAATCGCCCTCAATAGCTTCTCCACATTTTTGGCTTTGGTTTCGTTCCTGGCTCCTTTTGCTTTAGCCGTTCCAGGCTTTCTTGTTGAACTTTTTGACCATTTGTGTAGCCAATCGAATATTTCGGTTGTGGTAGCTGAGTTTTTCAGTCGTGACAATAGAAAACCAATTGAGACGGGACTAATTTGACAATGGAATTTGAGTTGTATCAGGAATAGTTCGAAAGCCACAACTGAATTCGGTTGGAGGAACCGAATTACGAGGTTGCAGCAATCGAGCCAATTCAGTTGGAAAAAATTATGTTGTCACAACGGAATTGTTCTGAGAGTGTAAGCACTTATGTATAAAATAAGGTAATATCAGTAATTTCTACACCCAAAATATTACATAGTGGCATAGTGAACAAAATCCATAGTCAATTTTAAATTTTATATAAATCCACAATTATAATCAGTAATAACTATGGACAAAGAAAAAATAAAACATTTTTGAATTGACCTGTGAAATTTCAAATAATTTCTCTCAAGGCAGTTAAAAAAATAAAATTAAAACAATGTACACACAACGGAAGGACAAACTTTATTTAATTGTAAGTAAATGTTGTTAGCGTCTTTTAAAATGGTTTAAATATTAAATCACAATTTTTTTACAGATTAAGAATTTGAAAAGAAAAGAAGCATTCAAGAAAAGATTTCAAACGGAGACTTCCAAAATTAAATTCGATAAATATGGCGGATTCAAAGGGTTTGCAAAGGGTAACATCTTAAATATTTAAATTGTAAATTTTGAAAATATTAATAAAAGTGTAAAATTAAAAATTCCTTCTTATTTTCTTTTCTAATGAACTCAGAACTGCTGGATTTGTGGATTCTATTAACGATTTTCAAATGAGTCATCGTTGATATCAACTATTTTTAAAATTGATTCCACTTCAACTAGAAAATCGTTGCTAATAACATTATCCATAGTTGATTTGTTAATTTAAAATAAACCTAGTTAGCTTTCACTACTTTGAATCCACTATGACATAGTGAGGGTTAATTCACCTATGACATAGTTGAAAAAATAGTGTTCATCAACTACGTAATTTTTAGAGTGTACAAATTTGGTCGGTAAAGGAGTTTTTAAGATTGTTGTTTTTTTTAATATATCGTTAGTTGATTTTACTGCATTTGTCAGTTGTTTGTTTTTTAACAGTTGAAAATTACTGAATTTTTAGTGAAGATTTTACCCTCTAATGCTCTCTCTTCTGATTAGAATAATATTTAAACCATATATTTGGCGTTGAAAATCTACTATGGAACAAATATTAAAATTTTAATTTATCGCTTTATTTAGGCGTTATAGCATAACAAAGTTTGAAGACGTACCTAGAAACCCAGTAGTCAAATAATTTCGGTTTTTGCTGTAAATAACACTATCAATAAAATAAAATTACGTACCGAAAATTGTTGATCAATTGTTGTTATTTCAAAAGTTATTGCGATTTTCGCTTTTCGAAAATTACGAAATTTGGCGAATTTGATCTAAACATCAATAATTTCAAGAAAATTTGTTGGCTAGTTTTAGAGTTATAGAGAGATATTTGTAAAAGGTATCCTGGCGTTATCCTTGTGAGTCCTGGAGAAAAATTTTTAACTGATTTTACAATTAGAGGCTCTAAACTAGTTTTGTTATTATCGGTAATGTACGCCAGATCGTAAATGTATTTTTTTGCAATTTTTCAAATATTTTTTTATGTTTTAAAAAGTTAATTTTTTCAAATTTTCTAAATTTTCACTTTACATGCTTCTCGCTTGAAAACCGTTCCTTATACAAAAAAAGTTTGAAGGCAAAAAAAGTAGGCAGTTAAGTTTTCTATGGATATAATAATAAAATATTTTTATTTAGCCATAAACTATTTAAAATCTGAAGACCGCCAAAAGGCGGCCTTGGGCATTAGAAGGTTATTTAAGTTGCAGAATTAGTTTCTATGTAGTTTTTTTTTTTATATAGCGACATAATTCTCTAAGTGTTATTAAAATTTGAAAAAAGTATTAATATATTTGTTTTAAGTTCGAAATGAAAATTTTAAATTCCCACCGATATAACTCTAACCTTATTTGACCCCTTTTCGCAAAAATCAAACATTTACAAAAAAAAAAAAAACAAACTAAAACTTTAAAAAATACAACAACTAAAACATATCAATTGAAACGTTTTAACAACAATTCAAAAAGCTGTCGATCATATCGACACGATTTTATTTCAATTTTTTTTAACATAAATCCCAAACGGGCACCTTCAGTAAACAAAATCAAATATTGCATTTACTACATGTGGCTGGCCAAAAATAAAAACGCGTATGTACATAACTTGTACTCCAACTTAAATGTTTAAACAGTCAGTCAGCCAGAATTGGACTTAAAACAAATTATAAAAAAAAACAACCAACACCAAGCTGTGAGCACTTGTCAATATTTTATGAAGGAATGGAATTTATTTCAATTTAATTTCGATCGATCTTCTCGATTGCTAACAGTTCTCTTTATATTTATATTTGATTTTAGTTTTTTTTTTGTCGAAAAGAAAATATTTAAACCACGTTTAAGTCTTTAAAATCGTCGGATTGATGCATTATTCACGTTTAGCTTTTTTTTTATTTGTGAATAATGGATGTTGGTGTTAGTGTTTGGTACTTGTTTTATATTTTGGTACACTTGGAAAAATATTATTTTAAAAAGTCTTTAGAATTTTTCATTTTAATTTTTCTTTTAATAACAAATTTATCGCATGTATATTTTTTAACTTTTAAAAAAGACAGCAAAGATTCTTAATATAGGTTATAGTTAGCAGTTTCTTTAACTTTTATTTAATTTCCCTGATTATATTAGTCATAGACGATTAAAGTCATTCTAACGAATATTTTTTCCATATTTAACATAATTATAAAAATACTACAAAAAATCCTTTTAAAATAATGAATTTGAAAAATTCGACTTGAATGCAGTAGTTTTTACTAAATACGCCAACGCCTTACATAATCAGGGGGAATATCAAATACGCGAACGTTAATTAATTGAAAGTTTTCGTATCAGAAATTTAATATATTTATAATTCCATGTCCTTACAATATCGGACTCCTCCCCGCAGAGGGCAAATTTTCTGCGAACGTCGCTGTCCGCTATTGGAAGGTTTCATCATCAGATGACTATTAAAGTTAATACATTAAACTAAGCACATGGCTCTCAAGATTTGATGCAATCAAAAACAATTGTACACTGAGAGAATTATCTGCATGATACTAATGAATTTTTGCATAATATTAATGAAGTTGCACTAGAACTCGTCCATTGAAACTTTTCGTTGAATTAATGGAATTTTTCATAAAATATTGCCAAAAATTTCATTTTATTTATTTAAAGTTTCATACACTCCATGAAAAAGTTTCATTAAAACTAGATTCATAAAATATATGAAGCTTTTTCATCGAATTTAAGAAATTTTTCATTTACTTTGTGAAGAAAACGTCATTAATTCACTGAAAATTTTCATCAAAACTCTTCCAGCAAAATTCTATCTGTGTAATTAGCAGATATGTATAGCGAAATTTCGATATTTCGTCTAAACTTATATTTGCAAAGTGTTCGCAAACTGTTAGTGAAGCATTATTATGATTGTTTTGTCATATTCATGCGCGGTTCCAGCAATTAATATAAGGGGAAAAATCATACGCCTCAGTGGCCAACTCAATGTATTTGTCTACTGTGGCGTATGATTTTTCCCCTTATATTAATTGCTGGAACCGCGCATGGTCATATTCAAATGCTTTCTAAGTATTTTCCAAGTTTTTCCTAATTTTTTTTTCGTTATTTGCAGTTTTTCAGTTTGGGATTTTTCTCAATAATGGATCAATTTCATATTACTTTAAATAACTAAGCAGAAAAAGAGCACTACAATAAATGATCTATTGGGTGTATAACTTAAAAATTCGGGATTCACAACAGATGGCGTATCTTTTACACATGGATTGTGTCTTTAATAACTTATATGGCATCTGCCATTTATTTTCACTTTATCATTGAACAAAATAGTTTAAACAACAAAGTTTTTTTGTCTCGAAAATGTCGAATTTTGCGCCAACAAAACATCATTTGAAGTTTTGCGTTACTCTTTCAATTTCAAAAAAAGTGCAGTTGAAGCTCACCGAAGTTTACCTGAATATGTTCCATCGATTTCAACGTGCGAGATGTCATAACGACAACTCGAAGCGCAAGAAATCGCATTTGAAGCCCGGCCAATCAGCCAAATCAACGCCAAAGCCGAATATCCATGGCGCCGAGGTAATGATCTATATTTGGTGGGACCAGAAGGGTCCCATCTATTATGAGCTGCTGAAATCGGGCCAGACGATACAGGGGACCTGTACCGAACAAAATTGATTCGTTTGAAGCGAGCATTGGCCAAAAAACGCCCGGAATATGCGACCAGACATGAGGCCGTAATATTCCATCATGAAAACGCTCGGCAACATGCTGCAAGACCGGTTAAAAACTATTTAGAAAATAGTGGTTGGGAAGTTCTGCCTCACCCGCCTTATAGTCCAGACCTTGCCCCGTATGACTACCATTTATTTCGATCGATGCAGAACGCTCTCACTGGAATACGCTTCACTTCAGAAGAGGCTATCGGAAATTACCTTGATTAGTTCTTGGCCTCAAAAATGAGCAGTTCTTTTGGCGCGGAATCCATATGTTGTCAGAAAGATGGGAAAAGGTCATAGGTAACGATGGTCAATACTTTCAGTAAATTTATATTGAACCAATGTTTCAAATTAAACGCCCTAAATTTTCATACAATCCCGCATTTTAAGTTATACACCCAATAGATATACTTATTTTTAATCAGAAATATTAAAGATACATTGAGTGGTCGTTGGAAGGGTGTAATCCCACTTCAAAATTTTTTCGATACATTTTGAACGAGTGCAAAGGAAACTCTTTTTCATTACTTGAAAGTTAAAAATAAATTAACACTAGCAAAAAATAATAATTTAGTATGTTTGAGGTTAAGAAGAAGAATAAACATTTTTTCAAAAGTTATAAACACATTATTAATTTGCAAATCAGACTAGATCTAGTTTCTGCCTTTTTTTAAGGACGGGCTTCAGCAGTGATTTTCCATTAAATTGCATTATTGTTTATATTTTATTGTCAGATTGTCTCTATGTGATAATTTTTTCAACAAAATGTCGGCTGTAGGAATCGAACCCATGCATTCCTACATTACAAACGTAACTACTAGAGTTCGACAGCTTAGCTATCTAACCCACGGTAAGGCCTTGCTTATAGTGACTCAATATTTTTTCAACACTGGTAAGGATATATGTAACCACATATTTTTTGATTTTTTGTATGTTGGCGCGTAAGCTGACTTGTGTATTGCAGGTCAATTATATTTTTATCTATTGACTTGCAATCTGGAGTTCCAGGTTCGATTCCTGCACTAGAAAATTTTATTTAAAAAAATTTCGCAATAAGAAAATATTTTTTTTATATAACTTATTTTTTTGAAAATATATTTTTAGACTCATTCTTTTTGTCAATGCTTGTAAGCATATAGGTAACGATAACTCAATATTTTGCCCGACATTGCCATACAAAGGTAATAAGAAAAGTAACTAGTTACCATTGTCAGGAATATAGTTACATAACCACATATCTGGTAATGAGTTTCTTTGACAGAAAGGAGGGAGACAACCATAAGGATCATATTATGATATGTAGAAGTATAATATGATAATATTCGGATCATTTTATAATCATACATAATATGATAATTTAAGGATCACGTTATAGTGAGAAAAAAGGTAAGAATGTGATATAGGTATTTGATAGTAATATTGTCGCAATCGTAAACTGAGAAATATATGATGCTCTTCAAATATGATGATCCCAACCATATTCTTTCTTTGCGTGTATAATTATGTTACTGAAAGGTATTGCTGGAGTAGTTTTATGCTGCCATATTTAATCAAAATTATTCATTGGAGTGTGGCGATGACACTTTTTCATATAAAATTTCGGAATGTTGAAATTAAAACATATTGAACACCTTTTTTAATTGCTTGCCATATCCGTAGCATTTTCCGAAGGTTTTCCATTTGTATTTGGAGTACATATTTAACCGGTTTAACGAAGTGTAATCTTTTATTTTATTTGTACTCTTGATAATTTTGTGTGATTTTGCTATTTATCTGTGTGCCCAAACAACATTTTTAGTGTATTTGTGCAGACTTCTTTTATCAAGGTCTTTTTTAAACTTTCTGAACTCTTAATCGACTCACTTGAAACTTCCCTCAAATAAAATAAGTGTTCTTAAAAATATTCTACACTAGAGCCGCTGCAATGCCATCTAGAGTGAGTTCCAGTTTGAATTGAACAGTTCTTTTTATAGATTCAAAACGTTCCTAATATAACTAATGGAATTTATTTTAGAAAAATAGTTGAACATTTTATCTATTGAAAATATATATATATGCAAAGTTCTCAATGTTAAAAAATGTATTAATGAAATTCTTTAAGTGTATCTAACCATTTAGTAGATCTTTTAGACGATTATGTTTGTATGAAAAAATATTGAAATGCAAACGTTACGCATGCTCACGTCTTTTTTGAAAATCAATTCTGTGGTATGCTTTCTTATTATTTTTTGTTTTAGTTTTTTTGTCTCAGAAGATTGAACAAAAAGAGGGGCTATATATGTTTTATTTGAATTTTATTATTTGTTTTGTTGGGAATAAATATATGGTATAGTAAATTCAAAATATGATTGATTACTTAGAGTTTATAAATTTGATCATTTAAATTTTAGTGATTCTTTTTTTTTTAGATTAATCACCCACACCTTGTATAAACATCATCAGTTTCTTTTGTTTATTTACAAGGGAAATTAAAATCTTTATTAACAAAATTTTAATATATTTATTTAACATTTACCAATTTTGTTTTCTACTTTTCAGGGTCGAATTCTTAGTCGTGGTGTTTCAATGGAACAACGTTTACAGGATATTGCCAGTCTATTTAATCCTATCCCTAGTATGGGTGTTGTTGGTGGTGTTTCAGAGATGTCTCCTTATCCTCACTATACCACACATCCCTATCCGTATCAAGGTGCTCCACAACATGCTCAATATCCTCCTCCACCACCACCGCACCATCCACATCATCATCATGCTGCTATGTTACATCCTTCAGCTTCTTTAAGTGATTTATGTTCTACACAACCCCATTATGGTCACAATTTAGGTTCAGCTGTCACCTCTAGCATGCATTTGACTAATTCTGCACATGATTCTGATGTTTCCGGCGTAGGCGCTGGTGCTGTAGGTGGTTCTGCAGCCAGTATGGGAGCTTATAAGATGGAACATGATATGATGTACTATTCGGTAAGTTTAAATTGTTTTTAGTTATTTTATGTTGCTTAATTTTGATATTTTTGTTTTTCAGAATGCTTCTTCTGATATGAACCACACTACTGATGGTTTTATTAATTCCATTTTAAATGATGAAGATTTACATCTTATGGATATGAATGTTAATGACAGTAAGTACCACTTTTTGTAATTATACCCTACACCATTGATAGAGGGTAGATTTATTTTGTAAATTTTTTACTTATAAAAAAAAATCCTTCTAAAATCATCACTATTAGGGTATTTTTATTGCAGACATATTCTTATTTAAACAAGATTTCGATAAAATGCTAGTGTATGATACATGAACTAAATTTTAAAATCTTGTTTTAACTGGATTAAGATCGCAATATTAATTCCCCCTAATAGGGTAGGGACACAGTCTTATTTTACCAAGAATATGGGTGATTATTAGGGTTCGGGGTTCGGGAATTCCCGGGAAAAGTTTGCCGGGAAAATAATATATTTTTCCCGGGAAAACGGGAAATTTTAAAAATATTAAGTTTTTAAATTGTTTTGTTTGGAATAGGATTTTAAAATTTTTCAAATGTATATTTTAGTTAAAGTCGACTTTAGTTAAAATATTGGGTGGCAGTATACCTTGACTTGGTTTATTTTTGGAGGATTCTGATTGGTTAATTTATTTTCAACCAATCAAAATGTTTGAAAATATAAATATTTATGTAAGGTTTTCATTCACAAAATGAACAAAACCGTATGATTATAAATAAAGTCGACTTTAAATTTAAAATACTCTTTTATATTAAGTGCCAATAATTTTATAAGTAACGTTTTCATTAATAAATGTGATATTTTCACGTAAGTTTACTTTATTTTAATACACCTGCTTTCAAACTAATATATTCTTTTATATTAAAGAATAAAATGTCAGGAGTATGGAAATACTTTACAAAAAAGGACAATGCAGCGCAGTGCAATATTTGCCCTAAAAGACTAATGGTTAACGGAGGTATCTAAATTTGGTTATCCGACATTTAAATTTGGTTCACAAAAAAAAAAAAACTGGTGGTCATGCAACTTTTCTTGAAGAAAACAACAAGAATAACGTTCCAGCTAAAATTAGCAAAGTACCCGAAAAAAAGTGTAAGCTGAATAGACATTGAACGTTTTATGGTAGGGCAAACATTTCCTGAAATGGTATCCAAATTCGCCGCAGTCGACGGAATGTCAATCCGCATCATAACTAGATCTTCGTTTATTCGAGAAAGTTTTTATAATAAAAACCTGGCATTGCCAAAAAATTTTACAATCATCTAAAAGATATCATGATAAAAGAAATATCGAGCAATATTTCTAACAATAGCAGATTTACTATAATCTTAGATGAATGGACAAGAATATCACAAAAGAGATATTTGAACATATGTATAAACGGAAATAATTCATTTTATAACCTGGGGTTGGTTTATATATCAGGAAGATGTAATGCTGATGAAATAAGAAGAATTGTAGAAATAAGCCTAGAAGAGTTTTATTTGTCTTTGGAAAATAACATTGTGGCCACCATATCTAATGGGCCAAATGTGATGAAACGGTTTCAATTGGCAGTGCTTAGAGTAATTTATGTGAAATGAAATGTTCAACATTCTGATATTTTTCTTTGAATTCTCACTACACAGACTGAATTTGTACTGAAATAGTGTTTTTTTTTCAACAAAAATTACTTATATAGGTGGTTTTCATTAACAATAGTGATTATAGTAATAATCTTGTAAAATTTGCGAGATTACCCATACAAAATAATTTTGAAACCCATTTTACTCCCTAAATGCAGTTAAATAAAATTTCGTATATGAGCAATTTCTAAAAACTTATTATTTGAGGTCAAGAAAAAAGTGATTTTCGTTTTGAGGGTACCCAGGTGGAAATTATGTGTGGTAACAAAAAAGAAGCATTGGCAAAGCGCAAGTTAGTTATTTTTTAAATAGATACAGAACTCGAAGCTTTTCCATAAGTCAATAAGGTTTTTAAAAATGTTTATTTTTGAAAATAATGTAAAAAAAAATATTTTGATTGAATCAAAATACGAAAACATAAATTTTTTATACTTTTTTCCAAATTCTAAAATGTTCCTAAAAATTATAAATATGTACAAATATGCATTAAAAAAACACAAAATATGCACTAAAAAGTCACCCAATATGCATTTAAAGTTAAAAACATGCATTTTTTGTCATAATATGCAACTACAAATCGATGCCACTTTGTTCTAAATTTGATGATTCGAATAAATATTTAGTCCATATTAGTTTTGGACTATCTGGAAAAAACATGCATTTGCATAGAATTCCTTGCCCTATTGATGACTAAAATGCCGTAAGTACACTAATAGAAAAAAGTCCTTAAAAAAATTAGTTAAAACTACTAAAAATTAGTTAAAAATGAAGCTGCATAAAAAAACTGCTAAATTAGCAGATTATTTTTGCTATATATTAGTAATATAGGAACAGCAAAAATAAAACTGTTAAATATACAGAATTTTAGTTATAATTGAGCTAAATTTTTGTAAATGGAGAATAGCAAATTAACCTGCTAAAATCAGCAAAAAATTTTGCTGAATAATTAGTAGCCTAAAAAATCACCAACAAATTTCAAATTTTCGAAGTTTTTTTTTGATTTTTTTAAATGCAGATAAAAATCGTGCCTTTTGAAAACAGCAGTTTGCAATTTTTTAGCAAATATTTTTGCTGATTTTAGCAGAATAGACTGCTATTTGCATTCAACTAAATTTAGCTTAAAAATAGCAAAAATTCTGTACATTTAACAGTTTATTTTTGCCATTTTTAGTCTACAAATATTTAGGAAAATTTTCTGCAGATTTTACAGTACAATTTGCTATTTTCAATTAACTAAAAGTTAGCCTAAATATAACTAAAATTCTGTAAATTTAACAGTTGTATTTTTGCTGTTCTCATTTTACTAGTATTTAGTAAAAAAATTTGCTAATTTTAGCAGTTTTTTCTGCAGCATCATTTTTAACTAATTTTTAGTAACTTTTTCTGCTATTTTTACAGATTTATTTCTTTGAGTGTGCTACAATATCGTTAAACCTTAAAATATTTTATGCGCCACCGGTTTCTGAATAAAACATCATTAATGCTTTCATCTGGTATACATATTGTCTTATTTCTATTGGCGCTTTGCGTGTGCCTCGACTTTTTATGTAAAGTTGAAATCACCGCGTTTGTAGCATGCAATTACTTTTGTTTAAAATTTGTGGGCGCTGTGGTGTAATGGTTAGCGCGTTGGACTGTTGCACATAAGGTTGCGGGTAACCAAGGCAACATCAATTTATGAAAAATAATAATATGTACGAGTTTTTTGTATCCCTCATACATATCGCAGCATCCTCCTTCGGTGTTTCCACAGCACTTAACCCCACCGAATTAAAATAACATAACAGGGCTATGAACTAAAAAGCTTCAACAAAGTTCGCCAACTCACCATCAGATGGCGCGCAACAACTGTTCTAAAATTCAACATCTCGCGCAATTACAGTGTTGCCATATTTGAATCCCTTCATCTTTCACCACCTTTCACTTCTTTTCTATCCCTTTCTAAAGGAAGCAACACGTGAATTAATAGGAAGAATTTCCTGAGTGTTTCATCGCTACCATTCATTTAATTTACTTAACTTAAATAAAAATACCTTCAGTTACCATTTCAATGCAAAAAAAAAGAACGTAAATTTTTCGATTTTTTCAAAAAGTCAATAAAATTTTTGCAATTCAATATTGTAACGTGTGCCATCGATTTTACTATGAGAAACGGAAAAATATTATGATCAATCAATACACATTAGATGTAATAGTATTAGTGTGCCTCGCGATAATGTGGGCGGGTGAAGACTTTCACATTTTCTGTATTTTTATCTGTTTCGGGCACATTATCGTGCTATACCTCAAACTAGTTGCAAAATATGTGTCCATTTTTTTATTAAATGAAGGCTCGCAAATTTTCTGGCAAAAAAAACTGTTCTCTCATGAATAAAACAATCTTAAAAACCGGAAAGCTATTTTTTTTTTTACATTTTTCAACTTTGGGCGTTTATAACTACTGAACGAAAGTACTTGCAACCACTACTTTTTGCAGGTTGATTGTGTATAGTGTTATTAACGACTGTTGATTAACATTTACTATTTTAAGAAATAATTGATAAATTAAAAAAATACCAACGATGTTAAAAATTTTTAGGAATTGCTCATATATACATATATTGGGGAATTTATATCCACTTATAATTATATATAATATCACATGAAATTAAATCTTAAATACCTTATTAAAAAAATTATATGATTTTTTGTACTATATGCAATTATATCAGAAAAATTAGATCGGATTAGATAATATTGGATCTACTTTGATACAATGAGATCTACGCGTATATTTCTACGAAAAACCTGTGACTCTTGGTTGTGACTGTATTGCCCATGTGTTTGTTATTACAAAGTCACAATAAATTATATCTATTCAAAATTTTGTTTGAGAACTTCAGAAAAATAAGACCTGGTATCGATACAATCGTAATATTGACAAATAAATTCTAAATTTTATTGTTGGTTTGTATGGAAAATTGTAACATTCAGTCTTAAAAATAGCTTTATGTTGCCTACACACGAAGGAACATTCGTCAGAACATGTGTTTCATTTTTGTTTACTTTTTTTAATACAGACGATGCCACACACAACAAAACCTCAAACGAAACATCAGTTCTGTTTGTTTGTCGAACTCACCACATCAAATTTGCGCGGAAGAAAATCAAATTTAATTAATTTGTTAATTATTAATTTTTCATATGCTGCTGTTCTTTTAGTTTAATTTTTTTTAGTTATCACATTTTATGTCTCATAATTCTCGCAAATTTTTATATTGATTTATAAAATTAATCGAGTTTTCATTATTTGTAATTGTCGCCACTTCCGTCTCTTTTATTTTCCTTACTGCGCAAATTACAAAACAACCTCACAGCACGACTGCTCTCAATGAACTAACACAGCGAAAACAGTAAACATCGATACACACGATGGAACGTTGAGTTTGGAAACACAAAATATCAAAAAAATTTGATAACATGAATTTCAACAAGATACAGTGATATACACGAAGGAACATTCGTCAAAAATGGGCCATGTTTTTTGGAAGTAGGTACACTGGTGGCCAATAAATTAGAAACAATTCAAGTTTTTTCTAATTTTATTCTCGTTGCCTTTATTTTTAAAGATCAAAATATTGGCTAAATTCGCCCCGAAAGGCAAGCAGATTGTTCAGAAAATTGTACAGAATTTTAACGTAATGTTTGTTTTTTCATTTTGTCACTTGTTTTAAATGGGCGTGCCTTTTAACGAAAAATTAGCGATATCGACCTTTTATCAAATTACATAGTAAAATTTAGGCAGTTCTGATCGGTTCTGTACAAACTGTATATTTTTGGAAATCCTATAAAATTTCCTTAAGTCTTGCATTATTTTTATCTACAAATAGTCGTCAGACTTAAAATTGCATCACTTTAAATATGACCAAATTTTTCTTTGTTTTTAGCGATTTTAAAAGAAAGTTAATAATACTGAAATTTTAACATGAAATGCTTTTTAATATAATGTAAAGAAAAGCTTGACTGATTTTTTATATAGTGGTAAGAAAAGCATAAAACTATTCACTTTAAAATTTCAGTGTTGTATACTTTATTTTAAAATAGCTAAAAACAAAGAAAAATTGGTCATGTTTAAGATGCTGCACTTTTAAGTCTGGCAAGACTTAAGGAAATTTTATAGGATTTCCCAAAAATATACAGTTTGTACAGAACCGAGCAGTACACACAGGAAAAAAAATTGCCAACCTAATTTTTTAGCCTATTTTGGTTGTTACAACCAATAAATTCTGTTGGTGAAACCATATTGGAATGTGATTCGTAAATATTTTGGTTATTGCAACTGAAATTCAATTGTATAAACCAAATTTTGTTGTGATAACCGATATTCAGTTGTACCAACCTATTTTAGTAGATGCAACCGAATTTCAGTTAGAAAATGGAATATTTTTTCTCAATGTGTACTGCCTAAATTTTACTATGTAATTTGATAAAAGCTCGATATCGGTAATTTTGCGTTAAAAGCCAAGCCCACTTAAAACAAGTGATAAAATGAAAAAACAAACATTACGTTAAAATTCTGTACAATTTTCTGAACAATCTCCGTGTCTTTCGGTGCGATTTTAGCCAATATTTTGATATTTAAAAATAAAGGCAACGAGAATAAAATTAGATAAAACTTGAATCGTTTCTAATTTATTGCCCACCACTGCAATTATTTTATAAATGAAAAGGTTAAAATTTGGTTTATATGTGTGTAAAAAAATAATTTTAAAAAAGCTCCAAAAAATGCTGAAAACCCCAGATTTGTAGGTCTCCTGACAAAAAAAGTTTTTCGACAAATAGCTATTTTCTTAGGCGCAGCGACGATATGCTCTTATGAACCGCAGATCCAATATTTAACTATGACTTAAGATATATTTCAGGATTAGTAAAGGCAATGGTTTAAAGTTTAGTGCGTGAATACTACCGTACGACTTAACCATGAAAAATTCATAATCTGCAGAGAAATTATATATATAAAAAAACTCGACTAATCGCCAAAAATCATTCGAGTTGTTCTTTACTTGAAATTACCATTTTTAAATTACCCGATCAAAAATTTTCATTTAATATTGTTAACGGTATACCCTATTGGTTTTGCAAACTAAAAAAAGCTTAAACTAATAAATATGAGTAAAAGCTTAAAAAAATTACTCAAGAATGATTCTTAAGCAAAAATTAACACAAAGAGCAACAACAATTAAAAAATAAACAAGTTCAAAAAGAAAAAAATCATATTGAAGTAATAAACTTTTTTTTTTTCTAAAATATTTTCAATAATTAGTTGATATTTGAGTGAGTTACTTAAATGTTTACACTAAAATCACCACCAACAAACATCATAATTATCATTATTCAAATATACACCATAACAAACTCAAAATTATACCGTCATCATCGTTATCGCCGTTTTGGCTGAATAGATACACCAGGCCAGTATCGCTGTAAACGATTCGTTGTTCTTTACTGTCAAAGCACCCACACAAATGCTCAAAATACCGCAATTTTTGTAATTTTTGCTAAATCATATTTAGAATTTTAAATTAAAAGTAACAAGTGCCAATGTACTTGTTGAGATCATCCATACATAATAAACAAAAACATAAATTATTTAAATAATCTTATTTAATAAGTTTAAAAGTTTAATCAATTATAGTGAGATAAGAATTGAAAAAAAATGTGATTTGTATTTAAATTATTGAAAATTTGCATTGAAAAAAAAGAACAATAATGTCTAAATTTGAAACAAAAAAACTTAAAGCAACAGGTGAGCGTAAAGGTTTGTTTTTTTATTTCTTCTCCATTAATTTTTACACTAAAATAGAAAGGGAGAGTGAATTTTGGTGTTATTAACCCTGTAGTGTTCCTTCTTCTGATAACGATAGTACATATCTGTGCCGTCGAAAATCGTAGATTTTATGCAATAAAAATTTTAAACACATTGAAAAAATTGCAATAAAAATTTTGCTTAATTTCTTTTAAACAAATTTTGAAAAGAGGACTAATAATAAGCATAATTATTGCAAACAATCACATAAGTGCATCGCTATTTTCAAATAAAAAGGTTTTTCTGTCAAAAATTGCCGTTTCAAAAAAATTTTCATAAATTTCAAACTAAATAGAATATTGAAATGAATTTTAAACGAATGAATGTGTCTTAATTAGGACATAAAGCTTGAAGACGTATTAAAAAATACAATAATCAAATAATTTCGGTTTTGCTATAAATAATATCAGCAAAATAAAATTACACAGCGAAAATTGTCGGTCTAGACAGAGATAATTTTAGTGGACTAAAAATAATGAAAATTTTCAGTAAACTAATGAAACTTTTCTTTAAAAGTGAACATAAAAATTTCCTAAAATTAATTAAAAGCTTCGTGCTTTGTATGAAAGTAGTTTTTTAATGAAACTTCTTCATTGACTTTATGAAACTTTTATTTATTAAAATGATATTTTTCATAAAATTTTATGAAAACTTGCATTATCTGAATGAAAAGATTCAGTGCAATTTTATTGCTTTTATGCAAAAATTAATTTCAAAAAATCTGTTAGGCTTCACTCAAAATAATAAGCGCTTTTTTTAATCACCTGGAATTAGAATTTTTCATACAAAAAGTGGATTTATTAAATCCAAAAAAAGTTGAATTTATTTATCTAAGTCTCTTAATTTAATGTCAGAAAAAAATACGAATAAAAATTAAAAAAGAGAAACAAAAAAATTGCAAAACTAGCAAATTAGAGGTTTTTCTTAAAATTTTTTGTATGAAATATGTTTAGAAAAAAAAAACTACACCTCACCAAATACATATTTTCCATCTTGGACATAAGGAAATAGCTGAAATAGAAATGGCAAATTTTTACTCTACTGTAAGTAATTTAATTAAATCCAATTAGAGCGGAGATATTTGGAACTAAAGTTCAAACATTAACATGCTGCCGACCCCGAGCGGGTTAAAATTTTTTTTATAATTTTAATTTTATATTTTTTCTATTACTAATCTCTACATAAAATCTTTTGAATTTTTGAATTTTATTCATCACACAATTTTTAAGACTAAATTTAAGCCTTTTTTTAATTCTTAAATTTGAACACGTTCTCAGCAGTGTTGATAATCACAAGACAAAATGCACTCTACTGATCTCATGTTGTTTTGAAACTTTACAGCCTGCATAAAATTTAAATAAGAACAAAATAACGAACCGATAACAGTAAATGAATAGCGATTTGGTTAAAACTCAAATCAGTGACGAGTTGATGAAGTCGACGTACATTATAATGTACGCCACTCGCCAAAGGGTTAAAATAGGGAGAATCTAACCCCATCTGTTCAGCACTTTTTGAACTAGTTTTTGGATTTATAAGATTCAAGTGATTAAAAAAAACTGTTAATATGTCTGTTGGCCCAACAGAAAAATTTGTAAATTTTTATTCCTATTTTTTGGCTTAAAATAAAATTTGTTGATTACACTGCATGACACTGAAAAAAATTAATGGAGATCTGACCATCAGTTCTATATATTTCGGACATGCTAATTACGATGGCGTACTATATTTTTTGATCTAAGGTACAGATTTTCCGCTAAATGTCTTTAAAGTTTGACGGTTTTCCATTCAGTTTTTATATAAAATTTTTTTTTAATTTAATCAATATGAATTTTTCGTGTTAAAATGTAAGCACAGGACCTGTGGCCATATTAACGATATAAATGCGATGTGCTAATCTTGATATTTAAACTACTACTTAGCGTTTAATACAGGTTTTTATGTTTTTTTTAGCGACAATCGACCTAAATAAATGTTATGGCTTCGTAACCTAGTGTCTTGACATGCAATAAAATGATAGCAAGCAATTGTCAAAATGATCTCATCTCAAGTGAAGACACTCAATTTCAATTTTATTGCAATATCATCATATCGCTGACATGCAAGCGGCTCTTGCAATGATGCCTGCCATGAAATGTCACTTTTCGTTTGAATTTTAACTTTGTAATGAAAAAACAACAGAAAATTTGGTAAAAAAGAAAGCGAAAGTGTTTAATTTTTTTTATTATTTGTAGATAAAAATTAATGTTTGATAAAATTTTGTGTTTTTCGAAGAAAAATTTATGATATTTCTTATCAATGAAATGCTCAAGTGTTCTCCACCACTTTGCAATTGATATCATTTTGACGTTTCACTGAAATGGTTTTGACATTTCATATCATAGAATTTATTGCATTTGAAGACACCGGGTAAAGAAGCAGTTAAAAGGAAAAAATTTCAACAAAAAAAAATGTATGCATCTGTAGCGGCCTTCACGTTAAAATCGCGATTTTTCAAAAAATTTATATGAAAGCATATCTTTCCAAGTTTTCCCCAAAGTCCAACTTTTAGTATAATATGGGGTCACTTTTACTAAGGTTAGTATCGTACTAAAGAAGTTTTAATAACTAAATTCAGTAAAAACGAAACAAAATTTGTAGTATAAATGTAATTTGTTCGAAATTTTGCAAGAACAGTTTTAAGAGGTGACCCCATATTATACTAAAAATTGGACTTTGGGGACAACTTGGAAACGTACACAGAAAGAATTTACAAAATTCTAACTAAATTTTTAAACACCTTTCTCATACCAAATTTGTATATCCAAAAAAAAATTTCTTTTTCTTTTTGTAATTTTGAATTTTTATTTTTAAACAATTTTTATATGAAAGATAACAATTTACAAACGAGTTACAAATATATCAAATAAAAAAATTGTTGGGAATAAAATTTCAATTTAAAAGAAAATGTGATTGCTTTTACAAATTCCCATTGTTGGTGCCTACAGTTTTTTCTGTGTATAGGCCGCTTTAGATGAATACATTTTTTTTGTTGAAATATTTTCCTTTTCATTGCTTCCTCACTTAGGCGTTTATTGAGGCCGATTCTACATTCAGCAAATAAAGTCGCTGAAATAGCAAAAAAACCATAAAACCCTGTATTAAACGCTAAGTAGTGGTTTAAATATCAAGATTAGCACATCGCATTTATATCGTAGATATGGGCACAGGTCCTGTGCTTACATTTTAACACAATTTAATTCATATTAATTAAATTTTAAAAAAATTTTATATAAAAAACTTTAAATCGAATAAATGTTTCAAGTAAAAATTTGTTAAAAATTAGTCAAATCGATTTGGAACTCTTTGACAACTTTTTTACTAACGTATTATAAGTGTAGTTTTTGAAATAGAGAGCTATTCTTAAAACATGACCGAGTACGGAAGAAAAAAAATAACTCATTTTAGAAGTAGAGGCTCTAAACCAGTGTTGCCAAACTTTGAAGGCAGGAAAGCACCGTGAGCATGTGAAAACGGGTAAAAAGGGTAAAAATTTACCAAAAATAGGGTAAAAAAGCACGATATTAATTTTTTTTTTTTTTTAATTTAAATCAACAATTTAAAAACATATTTTAGCTTTGTAAAATCTGTAAAAAAAAGGTTCAAAAAATAACCAAAAAAGGGGTAAAAAAGCACCAAACTAATATTTCAAAATTTAGAAGTTTAAATATAACGAAGTTGCTATTTAAAATTGTACTACAAATATTGTGAAAAAATTTATTTTTTGTATAGTTCGTATTATTTTTTCAACTTTGACAAAAAATTGAAGAAAAATTTAAAAAAACGAGAAACAATACCAAAAATATAAAAAAATCCCCGGGTACGGGAAGGAAAAAAGCATCAAAAAATACCCGAAAAGCACTGAAATGGCAACACTGCTCTAAACTAGCTTTGTTATTGTCAATAATGTATGCCGGAGCTTAATTATATTTAAGACGCCTTTTTAAATGTTCATTTCTATTTTAAAAAGTTGATTTTTCCAAGTTTACGAAAATTTGGCTTTACATCCTTCTCTCTTGATAATCGTATGTAAGGAATAAATTATGTTTTCTACCGATATAATACAATCGCTTCAATAAACAAGAAATTTTATTAAGCCAAAACTATTTAAGATCTCAATAGCGCTTTTTGGCACTACTGTGCATTATAGGGTTAAAACAATGATAAATACAAAGTAGTTGTGAGTGAATCATCTTATCTTTAACTCAAATATTAAAATCATATTGCAAAAAAAATATATGTCGAATAACAAAAAAAAAGTTTTAATTTATTAGGTACCCTACTCTGGGCAAACAGTGGATTGTGAAGCGATTTGACGATCGTTTTTAATTTACAATGTGGAATCATTACTTACAGCCAATATTCGATAAATCTATTTGAAATTAATGTATGTAAGTATACTTAAACCACAGCTTGTAATCACAAAATATAAAAAACGAGTTTCGATAACGAAATTGATAATATTAATTAATATTTTGATTGATTTTGCACCTATCACGCAAATTAGTATTACCCAGCAAAATCTTTCATTACCAAATAAGTGGTTATATAATAGAAATTCATAGCTCCGCACAACTTATTTTTTTGGCGTCTAAACTCATTATTTTTGTTTGGCGTGGACGTTTTTATAGGTAGTGACGCTTACCCTCTCGCTTACGAAAAAATGAGAAGAAATAAGTAGTTATGCGATTTTGGATAATAAGTGGTTACACACCTGCTTACAAAAAGTTGAATTATAAGTGGTTATCCGATCGCTTACTTGATTCTTAAAAATAATGAGTTACACAAATACTATTAGTTTAAAGAAATACATTCACAAAAATTTAAGTTTTTCTAGTGCGTGATTTTAGGACTCGTCATAAAAATTTAAATATAAAACATATTTACATATAATAAATAAAAATGTATAAAATTTAACTGTGTTAACAGTAATTATTTATACTATTACGAGTAAGTCATTATTTTATATTTAGAAACAATGAATACAATAGCCCGTTATTAGGAAGTCATTATTTTATATTCTAAAATAATGCAAAAGGTAATGATATATCATTTTTGGTAATGCAGATAGTAATGAGGTGTCATTACCAATATTTTGCTGGGAATATTTCGTTGTAGTTACTAAAAATTGTTTACGATTAATTGAAACAATTTAGCAATTCAAATATTCAACTGATTCATTTTTTTAAGGAAATAATTAGGTAATTACGGTTAATAATTTATTTATTGTGTGTATTTAAAATCCTCCATTATAATATTATTATCCATGCCCTCAAATTGTTTCCAATTTTGAGGCCCGGTAACTTATTTTAAAATAACAAAGTTTTAAAATTTAAAATAAATTGAATTGTGAATTCTGAAAAAGGAACATGTCGGTAAAAGCAAAATGTTCAGGAGACACTAAAAAATGTTTAAGGATCTTAATGTTAAAGATATTTTAGTTAAAATTGCATAACTGTCGATTGTCATATAATTAAGCAAAAAAAAAAATTTGTGAAAAAGTTGACGAAAAACGAGTTTTAAGATTTGCGAAATGGGCCCTTTTCAAAACATATTTTTGAACTTTCGCAGTTTTAAGGGTAAAATGGAAATTCAAAAGAAAAATATGATTACATCTTACCTTGAAGCTAACAAGAAAAATACCCACTCTTAAATTTTTAATGAATCTGGAAATTTAAGCCATATTGTTAAAAACTGAAATTACTACCGAGATATGGGCTTTTCTAAAAAAATTTTCAAACAGTAAATTTTTTCAGCTTAACGGAAATCCAATGTGAACCAGTTGTTCTTACACAATATCAGCCTCTACGTGACCATGTAAAATATGAAAAAAACTCAAATTCGAAGAAAATTACGACATGTGGCCTTTTTAAATTTCACGATTCAATTTAAGTTTTATTTTTTATCAATATAAACTTAACAAAACATAAGCCTGTGATAAGTAGGCTCTCCAAATAAATTGCCATATTTGAAGCCCTTCATCTTTCACCACCTTTCATCTATTTTTCTATCCGGTTTTCCAATAAAAACACATTAATTAATAGAAAGAAGTTCTTGAGTGTTGCTCCTCTTTAAAAAAAATGGTAAAAGAGACATGGATTACAAATAAGGAATGCATCTCGGGATTCCCGGGAAATTAAGCATTTTTCAGTTCCTGCATTCGCGGGGTTTTGGACCGGGAATCTGGGGATTTAAAAAAATGCTATTTAAAACAATAAATGTAATTATCTCAAATTTTCATATGCAAAATTTTCTAACGTTTTGAAAATAGTAAAAATTTTACACTGCTCTTTTTCGTTTACTTACTAAAATTTGTACTTTTACCACAACTGGAAAAATTCAAAAAGTAAACTAAATTTTCCAATTGTAGTAAAAGTAGTAAGATTTTTGAGTAAATGAAGACACTGATTAATTTGTGTACTTCATCGAACATTTTAAGTGCCTTTTAGTAGCTGGTAAAACAGGCATTTTTTTTATGAAAACCACTTAATTAAATAGTGTTTGTATAAAAATTTTTGAATCGCATTTATTCTATACAGAATTAAACACAAATTTGTCCATTGATTTTTAAAAATTTTCAAGTAAGTTAAAATTTGTTTCACAATTTTTATAAATTTTTGCAATTTACAAAATTGTTTTTTATATTAATTTTTTTATTTATTTATTTATTTATTTATTTTTTTTTTTAACAACCAAGTTTTTTAGTCTAAAAATTAGTTCTGCTTTATTTTTTTTAAATATATAATTAGACATAATATCTAATGTTAAAAAATTCAAAGAAAAACCACTCACGGCCTGAGCTTTTTTACGATCCTGAAAATTTAAGGTCTTTAAGATATTTTCTTTACAAAAAGTTTTAAATTATTATAAAATATTTTCTAATTTACTTGCCTTGCGGGATCCCGGGAATTCAAAATAAATTTCCCGCTTTGCCGGGAAATAAAAAATGCGGGATTTGCATTCCCTAATTACAAGTTTTACAATTTGTAATGTTAAAGGTCTCGTTACTCGAACGTAAATGTAAGGTGAAGGAGTCGTAACGTGGCATTGTATTTTTGCGAAGTTACTTAAAATATGTAACGTAACCAGGTTAAAAATAGTACCTACCTTCTTGACACCTATAGTACCAAAAACTATTTGTTTTTATAAATTAACAAGCAAAATCGGTTATAAAAAATTATTGTGAATTATATTTTGACACGGAAAATCAGTTTAAATTTCATTTTAAATTGAAAATAATTTTTAGCCAATTTAGCTAGCTCAATCATTGAATTAGTTTATGCCAAATTTATTTTATTTGTGAATTCAATCGATTTTTATTTACTTAATTTTGTTTTACTTTTCAAACAAAATTTATTAAATAAAATTTTTGAAAATTTTCAAATATATGCAATACATTTTTTACTTAAGATTTCGAATATTCGATTTCTATAGATTTTTTGGAAATAACCAAAATGTGCCAGTGTACCCATCAACCTTAATTTGTACAAATGTGCCACGAATTCCATCACTGATATGCAACTAAAAAACAGCTGTTCTCACGTACAACCGGATAGAAATTCTATTTTCAATAGAATTGTCCGCACTGTTGCCAACAATTTTTCAAAGAAAATTTTGATGCTTCAAATTGCATTGCACTACTGCTACCACTTTCTAAAGAAAACTGATGAAGGGAACCTGGAAAATTCCCGAAACGATCGTCATTTCATTCCTGAAAGTGTAGAGGTTTTTGAAAGCAAAAACTCTGTGAAGTATTTGCCAAGAGAGTATCCTGATGAAGAAAAATAGCAGTTTTTGAAAAAAGTACTTATAATGTTAATTCATAATAAGGAAATTGGGCTCGAACTAAATAAATAAATTTCTAATTAAGTTATAAAATCAATAAATTTTTGCAAGCTGCTTGGCTCTGAAAGGGATAAGATAAGTTATAAACTTTTAAATAATGAAAATTTTACAATTAACCTTTCAGCACTATATGTTTCTCATTAAGCAGGTTGAATCAGCTGATTCGTCACTTTACATTTACGTTCAAATAATTTGGGCTTAAAGCTTGGATTAGCCAGATGTAAACGTAAACGTATCTCTGCGTAGCTGAATTAATGAGTTTAATAAGAACAGAAGATGTTTTGTGTTTTTTGTTTCATTAAATATAGAGCAAACGTAAATACAACACAAAAATCTATTCAGAACAGATTTTCGTTGTGTATTTACGTTAGCTCTATATTGAATGCATAAGAATGAAGCCCAAATTACTTGAACGTAAATGTAACGTGAAGAATCAGCTGATTCAACCTGCTTAATGAGAAACACATAGTGCTGAGTACTAGACGTAAACGATTCGTAACGTGCCGTTCATTTCTGTTGAAAACAGAATTTTTTCTCCGTTTTTACGTGAGAGAGCAAAACAGCTGTTTTAAGTTGCATATCAGTGATGGAATTTGTGGCACAATTGTACAATGTTTGGCACAATCAAAGTTTGATTGGTACACTAGCACATTTTTGTTATTTCCAAATATTCTATAGAAATCCAGTTTATTTAAAAAAGAAATTAATTGGCAAAAACAATAAAAATTTTTTTTTAATTTTCATACAAAAACTTTTGTTTAAAACGAACACATAAATAATTATATTTGAAAAGTAAACAAATTAAGTAAATAAAAACTAATTTAATGATTGAATGAATCAAATGAGCTAAATCGACTACATATTATTTTCGATTTAAAATGAAATTGAATCCGATTTCAGGGATAAAATACAATCCACAATGAATTTTTATGAAAGTTCTTGCTTGTTATTTTATAAAAAAGTGCAAGTTTTGGTACTATTTTTAAACTGGTTGGTACTATTCTGAAAATCAAATTTATCAATCCTTACTAGCACGTTACATATTTTGAGGAACTTAGCAAAAATAAAATACCACTTTTTTTTTTTTTGTTGATGGACCAACACTCAGGGGATGCCCCCCTATTAACGCAGTGCGTTGTGTTGGTATTAGGAAAATAGGTTATGAGGAGGAGGAAAGAGGGAGTAGTGTTTGTGAATATTTGATTTAAATTTCTCAACATTGTAAGTAACAGGGAAGACCTCTGCGGGGAGTTTATTCCACATACGGCTAGTGCGATTGATAAATGAATTCTCTCTATAATGCGTCGTGCGATCCACTGGACAATCGACCACAAACGGATGCGCTCTACCTGATAAGCGAGTATTACGAATAAAAACTTGGGCTTTGGGGACAAGTTCACTTATCTCAGCTGAGCACCTCCCATGATAATATCGATAGAACAGGGTCACACAACCCACATTCCGACGATGCTCCAATGAGTCAATAGAGCTGGATACCCTATTGTCATTGATAAGCGCCGACGCCCTCCTTTGCACACGGTCCAGAAGCTCCAAAATAGACTTCGAAGCTCCTGCCCATATATGGGAGTTGTATTCCATCTTCGGTCGGATATAGGTGGTATAAATAGTGAGTAAATCGGATGGAGTGAAGTACTTCTTGCACCGACGTAAAAAACCTAGACACTTGAATGCTTCCTTCGACACTTGAAAAACATGTTTATTCCAACGGACATCACACTGAATTTTCATGCCCAGAACATCAAGAGTATCCGATTCCTCAATAACAATATCACCCATATGTACAGATGACAGTGTTGACCTCACAGCCCTATGGGTCAACATACAACATTGGGTCTTGCGTGCATTAAAGTCGACCTTATTCGCACGACCCCACTCAGAGATTGTAGAAAGGTCACGATTCAGTGTGTCATTCATAATCTGCCTTTTGCCCCCAATCTCCTCAGGGCTTGGCCTACGATCGAAGGAAAATGAATGACAAATGTTGCTGTCATCTGCGAAAGAGTAGATAGGGTTGAAAGTTCGACCAAGAAGATCATTGAGAAAGATAAGAAATAGGGAAGGAGAAAGAACAGAACCCTGCGGTACGCCTGAATTCAGCTGAAACTCGTCGGATGAGACCCCATCTATAACAACACGAATAGTGCGATCTCTGAGAAAGCTCGAAATAAAACGAGCGAAGTCATTACCTACACCGTGCCATACACGATCAAAGGCCTTTGAAATATCCAGAGCAACCACTTTGCTCTCACCAAAACGGTGGATGGACCGACTCCAACGCTCCGAGAGGAACGCTAACAGGTCTCCCGTATAAAGACGTCTGCGGAAGCCATACTGTCGGTCATTAAGAAGTGAGTTGGACTCTAAATAATTCACAAGATGGTAATTAACCATACTCTCCGTCGCCTTTGAGAGCGCAGAGCATATTGCGATCGGGCGGTAATTTTCAGGGTTGTTAGCCGCACCATTTTTAGGGATTGGCTGGACATTGGCAACCTTCCAGCATGAGCGGAAAACTCCCGCATAATACGAAGCACTAAAAAGGCTTGCCAATGGACGAGCTAGCGTCGAAGAACACTGTTTCAGCACCAGTGCTGGTATACCATCTGGCCCCGATTCTAATTTAACTCATTAATTCAGCTATGCAGGGATGCGTTTAATACGTTTAAACATTAACCTTATATGGATCAAGATACACAAAATAATAATTTTTTTCAAGTGGAAAAAAATTGTTTGATCCATTTAAAGTGATATTTTTCCGAAAATTATGAAAGGTGTTATTCTGTAAATTTCCTAGTGGGTTTTTTTGGTCAAAAGTATAAAAATTAACCCTATTTGGATCATGTTATATAAAATAATTATTTTTATCAATTTGAGATATTTTTATCAGTTTAAAAGTTTTACAATCTCGTAGTCATAATTAAAATTAATGGGTCTTTTCTGATCCCAGGCCACCAAGGGTTAGGAATTTTTTAAACAAATGTAAAGATAATTATGGTCTAATTGAATTTAAGTTATATTTTTACGAAAACTATGTAAAATTTGATGAAAATATCCAAAGTTTGTTAAATTCTTGACAAAATAAGCAATTTTTGAAAAATGGAAAACAGTCGCTTCAAAACTCGAATTATCATTTTTCCAATTTATTTTTTTTTTTTTCTTTAATATCAACTATTATAAATAAATAGCAATCGACATCTCCAAATTAGGCATTTTAAAAAATCTTTAAAATTAATTTAAAAAAAACAAGTTTTTGCATTTTTTTTATCAAATTTGTGGGTCATTGTGGATTCCAGGCTAAAGTGGGTTAATTATATCCGACGAAGTCAGAATTATATATGTGAATCATTTTGAATTTTTGGGAATTTTTAATTGTAATACACTTTTTTCCAAAATGGGCCATTTTTGGCCAACTTTCGGCACGGGTTAACGTTCTCCAAAAAAATCGATTTCTTCCATTTGGAACCATTTCGAATAAAACTGGGAGGTGTAATGACAAATCTCTTTTTAAGGGACACCCCTTTATGTATATAAAAAAATAAAATACATATTTAAAATATTATGTTATATAAAAGTTTATGTTGAACGTAGGGCGTCTTAGTAAACGTTTCAGTAATACAATTTTTTTTATGAGAGAGTGGAATTGGCCCGCAGCACAACCTGCTTGGAGGCGAGCGACATATAAGTAGTTTGGAATTGGTTATTGAATGGCGCCAATTATCACCATGACGATTAGAGCCTCAACGGCACTCATAATTTAAAGCTAATCGTTTGCCAAGCATGTCCTTCTGAGACCCCTCTGATGTAATCCGCTGATCTATCCGCCACTGCTTATTTAGATTCGCAGTCGCCCCTCATACTGCATGAAAGGGTCATCCACTATCCACAACCCGTGGAGGTGTCCCTAGCACTTCAGCTGTGCTTCCCTAGTGGGTATTTTTATATTTAATTTTTGTAGAAAATCCAAACGGACGTAAAATATAAAATTCTCTGGGAGGGGAATACTTTGCCAAGGGATATTACGAATGCAGAGTGCTCATCTAATCTTTATTACATTGAGCTTTAATAAAATGTGAAAAAATAACTTACTAAGCCTACACTCATAGAAATAAATCCGTAAAAATAGCAGAAAAAGTTACTAAAAATTAGTTAAAAATGATGCTGCAGAAAAAACTGCTAAAAGTAGCAGATTTTTTTACTAAATACTAGTAAAATGAGAACAGCAAAATTAAAACTGCTAAATTTACAGAATTTTAGTTATATTTAGGCTAACTTTTAGTTAATTGAAAATAGCAAATTGTACTGTAAAATCTGCAGAAAATTTTGCTAAATATTTGTAGACTAAAAATAGCAAAAATAAACTGTTAAATCTTCAAAATTTTTGCTATTTTTAAGCTAAATTTAGTTGAATGCAAATAGCAGTCTATTCTGCTAAAATCAGCAGAAATATTTGCTAAAAAATTGTAAACTGCTGTTTTCAAAAGGCTCGATTTTTATTTGCATTTAAAAAAAATCGAAAAAAAAACTTCGAAAATTTTAAATTTTTTGGTGATTTTTTAGGCTACTAATTATTTAGCAAAATTTTTTGCTGATTTTAGCAGGTTAATTTGCTAATCTCCATTTACAAAAATTTAGCTCATATATAACTAAAATTCTGTATATTTAACAGTTTTAGTTTTGCTGTTCCTATATTACTAATATATAGCAAAAATAATCTGCTAATTTAGCAGTTTTTTTCTGCAGCATCATTTTTAACTAATTTTTAGTAGTTTTTACTAAATTTTTTTCGGACTTTTTTCTATTAGTGTAGTATTTTGTTCACACTTTTGTGGAAAAGCTGTCAAACCCCATATAAAACGAGTAAAAAAGTTAAAGTCGGGCATGCCGACTATATAATACCCTACACCAGTCTGGTTAAAAGCCAACTAATGTTTGGATCCGAAATTCGAATGGGTTAAAATAGGACTTGTGTCAAAATTTTCTATAAAATGATAAAAGAAGAGAAAATCGGAAATATAGCCCATATGGGCGATAGGTCCAAATATCAAAATATCCGATTCTATCTAGAATCTATAGACTTTGTCCTTGGAACCATGTAAGTCAGCAAACCAAATTTCATTGAAATATCTTCGTATTTGCGACCTGCAGCGCGTAACCAAGCCAATTCTGGGGGGGGGGGGGACCCTTATATGGGCACTAGGTCTAAACATGGACCGATTTTAACCAAAATCAATAGGCTTCGTTCTTGAGGTCGGTGTACCAAATTTCATCAAAATATCTTAATATTTGCGACCTGTAGAGTGCGCACAAGAATGCATGGACAGACAGACGGACATCGTTAAATCGAAATAAAAAGTGATTCTGAGTCGATCGGTATACTATAAGGTGGGTCTAGGTACAATATTTTTTGGTGTTTCAAACATCAGCACAAACTTATTATACCCTCCTCACAAACTTATTATTACCAGTTTTGATTAATCGTATTAAATTATTCGGATTATTCAAAATTTTATATTTTTATTGTTCCAACAATTATTTGAGAAATTTTTTCGATTAACGATTAACTGATTGAATACCCTGAATAACAGAGAAACATTCCATACAACCATGGTTTTCTGCTGAAAATTTGACCAGACCTTTGGAAACATAATTCCTTAATTCGATTTTTAAATCTGATTCAATTTTAAACGAACCGATTTGCAAAGCTCATTTTATTGATTAAATCAATATCTTATTTAAAGAATCAATTTTATTTCTATTGATTCTTTTCATAGAAACAAACGAATTGATTAATTTTTTTTTTACTCATACTCTAAAATTAAAAGCAAGCATTTCATTTGGTTTTGACCTTACTTTTAAAATAATTCCGTTGTGACAACCGAATTTTTTCCAACCGAATTGATTCGGTTGCTGCAAACTCGTAATTCGATTTCAAGTTAGTTGTGACAACCGAATTGTAGGTTGCCACCACTGTATTGGGTTAGCCTTTATAGGATTTCTTAATATCTATGTTAATTTTTTTACAGTTTCATTTTTTCATAATAACTATAGTTAATAAAATCTCCTCATTAAATATAAAGTTGAGTGTAGGGTATTTTGTGATTGGTCCCAATCGTTTTAAAAGATTATATTTCTTTTTTTTTTCTTTCCTATACTTTTCTTACGTTTTGGTCTAAAAATTCTCTTTGTAAACAATTTCTTTCATATGTTTCATCAGCAACACTATCAGAATTTAAATATTCTTGGCGTTAATATGTAATATAGTGCTATATATATTTTTTTTATCTCGCACAGTAGTGTAGTAGATATTGTACAATATATATTGTTATTCAATTAAGATCTTGTTAATTTGTATTAATTATAAATTTTTCGCAAACACGTTGTTGGATATTTTGATTTTATTATTCATTCGTCACTGAGCAGTAGTAAACCTTCTTTCGATATGTTTTTACTCTATTAAGTAATAGTTTTATACCCAGGGCAGCGACTTTCATGTAAATGCTTATTTGTAGTCAGTAGCCTCGAAACGATTTTGACCAACACTTTACCAAATCAAAGAATTTGCAACACAATGGCATCGATTTATTGTTGCCAGGTTTTGTTGTTGTTTTGTTATAATTGCCTATTTTTGCAGATTTAACTTTTAAGTGAATATTGTTTTACATATTTTTACATACTTTCTTTAAATTAAGGGGATTATTTTCTAAAATAGTTGGGTGAAGTGTTGCATTATTTCTATAGAAATTGTGACTGTTACAAAAACAATCTACGTTGAAAGTTCCCTTCACTTCACCCAATATTATAATAAATTAGGATTTAACTAAAAATAAACTAAAGGAAGTTTTTATATAAAGCAATTTTTTTATTTAATTGATCATATTTTTTTAAATACAAGAGTTAACAAATTCATAAAAACAACAAAAATAATGAATAAATAGATTTTAAAAATATTTTTTTTAATTGATTATATCGTGAACAATTTGACTGCTACACCTAATTAGAAACGATAATAATACATTATCAAAAAAAATACTTTTTCTCAATATTTTGTTGCAAAGCCCTTTTGCATGCTCACTGCCTCACATCCATTGCGACGTAACTTCAGTTTGAGGCTTACGGCTCTTTCCACATCACCCCCGGATGTTCGATGGGGCTTAAGTCTGGACTGAATTATGGTTTGGAAATTGAAAATTGGTTTGTCACTGAACACTTAAAATATTATTACATATCTGACTGTAGTTTATTTAAAAAGTTATCCGAACATTTATTTTCATATAATTATACAGTTAAAATGAAAAGAGATATATTTTTTAACTTTTTTTGTCTTTTATTTAAAAAATAAATTAGACATAAATACGGATTTTCTGTTGCAGTTAATAGTTTCATTTAAAATATTTTGTTTAAAAAAAAACAATTTGATTTTTAGGTCAGTTAAAAAACGAAATAAACTAAATATCAATTATTCTTACGGATTTTGTAGTTAATTTATTTACATTTAATAATAAATGAAAAGTTCTTTTGATTTAAATGAAAAGTTAGTAGACCGGTTTTTAAGTGAATTTTTTATTTTAAATTACATTACAAACTATGTAAATCTACCCAGTACTAAAAAATGCTACACTCAAAATAATAAAAGCAAAAATACAAAATTAAAAAAAAAACAAAAAAATTTTTTTCAAAGAATGAATTGTATTTTTATTCGCGAAACCGCCAATTTGATAAACACAAATTTTATATTATTGAAAAGCATGTTGAAAACCCAAACACGAAAAACTAATAAATTCGTACACAATTTTTTTTGTTATATCTTTTGTTTGTGGAAATATAAACTCCGTTACCACAAAAAAGATTAAAATTGTGCAAAAAAAGTCATTGCGACAACTTGTAGAAGAGATTTTTTGCAATTAGGTTTATAATGACTGAACTTACTGATTCCATTAAGAAAAAACCGAAATATTAACACTTTTTGCTCCTCACAAATTTGGCCCAAAAACTTATCACATTTTTTGATTTGAACCATATCAAGTGTACTAATTTTCAGCAATTTTTTTGCTGAAATTCCGTTTTCAGCAAAAGTTTTAGTTATATTTTTTTAGCACTAAACTAATTTTGAACTAATGTTTTTCTAATTTATTTTGCTACAAAAACTGTGCTGATAACCGCATTTATAGCGTGGACGACAACAAGATGTAGATGTCGCAGCTTGTCTGGATGTAGGACAGACAACGGAAATGATAATTTAAAAAAACAACTCTACGCATTTCTATATTTAAATTTTCAGCAAATAAATTAACCCCTCACTACCGACTTTTTGTTTGCGGATGTATCGTTATTTTGACTTCAGATTCTGGTTAAGAGTCCTCAAATTAGAAAAAAATATGTAACATATTTTGCCCCCTCCCCCTCCTACCCATCCAAAAATGACGTTCGAAAATCGATTTTTTCAAATTTCTGAGCTCCGTTTTACCCCTTAAACATTCGAGAAGCCAAAAATCCTATAGTTTGTTTTCTTCTCGTCATAAAACGAAGCTGTATGCCAAATTTCAATTATCTATCTTCATTAGTTTAGGAGAAACACCAAAACCACCTTTTCACGGAGATTACGATGTATTAAAAAAATTTGACTTTATTAACAAATACCGCGACCATATTCCCATGTTTAACTGCTTATACATATAATGATTTTTATTTGAAGTCCAAGATCCTAATAAACTTATTTGCAAAAAGTATAAAAAATTTTTACACTATTAAATTTTATATATTCTTTTAAATATGTGTACACTGTAGTGTACAAGGGTAGTGAAGGAGTTAACTAAAGTAAAATTTTTCTGCAAATGTTTTGAGTTTTTTTCTGTCTACTAATATTCAGCAAAAAGTTTAGTGATTTTAGCAAGGATTTTTTTCATTTGCAATCGATTAAGTGTTAGCAAAACTTTTGCTGAGATTACTATTTTTTTGGTAAAAATCAGCTCGCTGATTTTCAGCAACACCTTTTGCTAAAATTACCAACTTTTTTGCAAGCACGCTCCTGACTTAAAATTTGCTGACAGCAACCTTTTTTGCTGACATTACTGACTTTTTTTTTGAGTGTAGTTCAGAACCAGCTATTTACTAGTTTATTTGAAACAGGCAACTAGTACGAGTTTTACCGCCTCTCCATACAAACAACTGTAGAATTTAACATGTAGATGTCATAAGAATGGGGGCAATTGTCGCCAAACTCCCACTTTGGTACTAGTTGTAGAACTAGTTTGAAAATTACAATTTAAGGACGAAAAATAGGGAGCAAAAAAATAGAAAAAAGTCCGTAAAAAATTTAGTTAAAACTACTAAAAATTAGTTAAAAATGATGCTGTAGAAAAAACTGCTAAATTAGCAGATTATATTTGCTATATATTAGTAATATAGGAACAGCAAAAATAAAACTGCTAAATGTACAGAATTTTAGTTATATTTGAGTTAAATTTTTGTAAATAGGAAATAGCAAATTAACCTGCTAAAATCAGCAAAAACTTTTGCTAAGTAATTAGTAGCCCTTTAATAACAGCAGTTTACAATTTTTTAGCAAATATTTCTGCTTATTTTAGCAGTATAGACTGCTATTTGCATTCAACGAAATTCAGGTTAAAAATAGCAAAAATTTTGTAGATATAACAGTTTATTTTTGCTATTTTTAGTCTTCTAATATATAGCAAAATTTTCTGCAGATTTTACTGTACAATTTGTAATTTCAATTAACTAAAATTTAGCTTAAATATAACTAAACTTCAGTAAATTTAACAGTTTTAATTTAGCTGCTTTTATTAGTCTAGTATTTAACAAAAAAATCTGCTAATTTTAGGAGTTTTTTTCTGCAGCATAATTTTTAACTAATTTTTAGTAACTTTTGTCTGTTATTTTTACAAATTTATTTCTATGAATGTACTAATGTGACACTCGCGGAACCAGTTCTGAAGTTACTCTTTGGAAATATTACTGTACTAGTTCCTTAAGACCTGAATTGTATAGATAAAAAACAAAGATTTTTCTTTTATGAAACGTAGATTAGACCTATAGTTTCCTCTTACGATTTAAAATCACAATAAAATATTTTAGTGTTTAATTGCAAGCTCAGACTATATTATTATAAAAAAAATATTAAACAAAACTAGAATTTCAAATCTCTTATTTAAGTTTAATCTTCTGAAATAGTCTCTGCATATTTTCAATGAAAATATTAAGTACACAAATAGTTCAAAATTATTGTTTTAGGAAGAAAAACAGAAATCTTTATTGGTACTTATGACAAATTTATCAAACTAGTTCTGGAGTGACTCTTTGGCACCAGTACTGTACCATTTGATTTGCGCCTAAATTCAAGTCACAACTAAAAATTTAAGTATTTATTTCCAAATTGTGATTTTTTTATATTAAAAACAAATGCAAATAAAATTAGAATTTCAAATCTCGTATTTTAATTTATATAATTTTTTTAGTCAGGTTCTACATAGATCGGGTTAAACTGGTACACAACTGGTTCAAAATGATTATTTTGAGAACTAGTTTCGTGATACTAGTCAAAAAACTAGTACTTTTTAAAACTAGTTCGACAATTTACTACTGGGTATGTAGTGAAAAATGTATTTATTGCGATAACTTTTTCAAATGGAAACTGTTTTGCTTGAAATTTTGCAAGAACAGTTTTTAAAGGTGACCCCATATTATACTAAAAGTTGGACTTTGGGGACAACTTGGAAAACTGTGTTGGCATATACAATTTTTGAAATATCGTGATTTTAACGTATAGGCCGCTATAGATGAATACATTTTTTTTTTGTTGATTTGCTTCTTTACTAAGCCATAACATTTATTAAGTTCAATTTAGCATTCAGCGATTCAATTGGCTGAAACCTTAAAAAACGCTAAAAATCCATATAAATCGCGAACATTGGTTTTAATATCAAGTTTGGTGCATCAAATGTTAATCCTAAATATGAATACAGGTCCTGTGCTTACATTTCACTGCAAAAAATTGATATTAATTGCATTTGGAATTTTTTGTATATAACAAACTAATAGGGAAACCGCTAAACTAAAATTAAGTACGCCATTGTAATCAGATCTCTATTCATTTTTTTGTGTCATGCCGTGTAATGAGTCTAAAAATAGATTTTCAAAAACAATATGTTTTATAAAAAAAATATTTTTTTATTATAAATTTTTTTTAAACAAAATTTGCTCGTGCGGAATCGAACCTGGGACTCCAGACTACCATCTGATATATCTCGACATGTAATATTTGATAGATAAAAACATAATTGACCTTCTAGCACATGTCAGCTTACTAGCCAACATACAAAAAATCAAAAAATATGTGGTTACATATATTCTTACCAGTGTTGAAAAATTTGAGTCTAAAAATAGATTTCAAAATAATTTACAAATAAATCTAGAACAATACTTTATATTTAAAATAATTATAAAAATAAGTAACTAGTTATTAGTAACTCAATATTATATATTTTAAAATAATGCAGAAAATAAGTCGGTGTCATTACTGGTAGTCGTAAAAATAATATGTCATTACCGTTTCTACACTGGGTGGTTTGCTATCAATAAGAATGTTAAAAAAGTTGAAAAAATTTCCAAACAAAGAAAATGTAGTGTTGACTTATGTCCTAAATGTCGAACAAAGCTAACTTATTCTCTTTTGGATATTCGAAAACATTTCAGTGTCCAAATTTTTTAAAAATGTTGTTATTGCGGCGTTAGTAAATTGATTAAAACTGGTCTTTACCCTGTTTTAAACTAACAAATATGATTCCTTAAAATTGAAAAATTCTAGGCGGTCACTTTTTTGTTATATTGCATATTTTTCTTTTGTATATTTTTAGGGCTTATTTTCCATTTTATACTGCATATTTTAAACGCATATTTTCGTGTTTTTAGTACATAAAAGTCGCTGCCCTGTTTATAACGAGCTAAAAAATGAAACAGAACTGCTCTCCGACGTATGTTAGTAACAGTGGAGGCTATAATATTTTTGTGGTAAACTCATTAAAAAAGTAAAATCTAGAGAACAGCTGCGGGGCACCTTACATCAGCATTTCGAGTCCTGGCCGACATAATAACATAAGTGACAAAACCTACATTTTACAGGAAAGGGTTTTTTTCTCACAGAAGTTTTGATCTCACAAAAAATCGATTGCGTTGAAATTTGGTTATAAAGATTAAAAACTGGGAAATATTGTTTTATTTTTAGCTGCCTAATATCAATTTTAGTGTGTAAAAAGGTGGGGACAAAAATTATCCAATTTTCGATTCATGTTTGGTCCAAAAGTATATGCAAAATAAGAGAATTATGGCTGTAAAATT
Organism: Leucophora obtusa; assembly: GCA_949987735.1. Lineage (NCBI taxonomy): Eukaryota > Metazoa > Arthropoda > Insecta > Diptera > Anthomyiidae > Leucophora > Leucophora obtusa. The sequence goes on along the minus strand of OX465295.1, from coordinate 115,941,546 downwards.
AACTGCAATTGCAGTTAAGATAGTGTAACTGCTATTGCATTTAAAATTAAATTAATTAATTAATTTGTAAATAAGAATAGCTTAACCCGTCATTGCGTAATAATGCACATTTGAAGCAATCATGTGTAAAATTCAACCATGTAAAAAAAATTCATTATGTATGCGAGGATGTCCGAGCTTAAAACTTTATTTATTTATATATTTTTTATTATTATTTTATTCAGTTTGTATGAGCAATGGAACCTACGTAACAAATGCTTCTTTTTATCTTTTCTATGGCGCTGTATTTATTAATGGGATAAGTTTTGATTTTAGTAGTGAGAACGATTTTCAAATCTGTATTTATTTTCAATAACATATGTCGTTATTCTTATGACCAGTACTGTATTTATTCATTTTTATACTGTATTCATATATTATATATATTGTTGTTGTCATTGTATTTTATTATATTTTTTCTTATTTTGCGCTGTTTACTATTTTTAAAATGCTGAGTCATTCTTTTTATTCTTTTGAAACAATATTCTCAATAGTATATTATTTGTGCTATAACGTAGTGGTGTATTAAAGTGATTTTAATGTTTTTAAAATTATCATAAATATCAACAAGTTGGTGTAAGAAAAATAACAACTTGTTACGTGAAAATTTTTGTATTTATCTAAAATGTAGAATAAACACTGATATCAACTTATTAGAAAATTAAATTAAAACACCGGTTATTTCAAAATTAAAAAACAAATTGAAATAAAAGTGTATTAAATTGAATCAAAATATTTGGTTTAAGTGAAATTTAAATAATTTATAGTATTTATTTATTATGAACGAATGAACCGTCTATAATGAAAGTGACATGAGTCCTATTGTTTAAAAAAAAAAGATGTGAAAGGTTTTTCATTTTAACGCGTTTAGTGCTATCGTTGAAGAAAATTTTTATGTATTTTTTATCCTCAGGGCAGCGACTTTCATGCACTAAAAAACAAAAATGTATTTTAAATTCAAAAATATGCACTAAAAATCAAAATTTACCGATGCTTACACATCACATCATATTTATTACTTGTTGGTCTAAAACTGAAATTCAATAAAAATTTCTTAGTATATGACAACAGGGTGGTTCTGATTTTAGTACGTGTTACAACAAGGTTAACAAACTCTTCCTTTTTAATTAATCAATCAATTAAAAAGGTCGAAAAAACAATTTTTATTTTTAAATAAAAATTAAAAACCAACATTTGTAATATAATGTAATTTAAGGAAATAAAAATGTAATTTAAAGAAAATATGCGATATAATTAAAAATATGAATTAAAAACCTTTATGCAAAACAGTATGCGCTTATTAGCTAAATATGCAAAAATATGTTACAACCAAGGTTGGCAACCGATACCTTTATAATACCGTTATCCGTTTTAAAACCCTTTCAAATTTATAACCGATTCCGATACCCATATCAAAACTCTTAATTTTAGAAAATACCGTTATCCAAAAACCTTTTCCCTTAACACCGGTATTAAATCGGTTTCTAATAAAATATTTTTTTCACGTTTTTCCCAAAAAAATATAAATTGTTTTACACAAAATATGCAAAATTTAAAATAGATTGAATTCTATCTGTGTTTTTAATAAAAAATCGTATTGTTAGCAGGCGTATTGCTATTATTTTTTTTTAATTTAGTTTAGCAACGTTGTGTTTTTTTTAAACAACACATAATTTATTGTGAAAACACAATTCTTCAATAATACCGGTACGTACCGGTATTGATGTTTCGGTATCGGCAATACCAAAACCGATACAAATGAAATACCAATACCGAAACAAACAAAAAATCGATACCAATACCGTTATTCGTTTCGGTTGCCAACCTTGGATAAAACCATTATTGACCTGCTGTGCATAAGCATGCTTACGCGAAAAACATACAAAAAATCAAAAATATGTTGTTACATTAGGGGACGGGATTCCCGAGAATCCCGCCCTTTTTCAATCCCGCATCCCGATAAGTTTGTGCGGGATTTCCGGGGATTTTTTTTTTTTTGTTCTTTTAAAGAAGTTTTAGCTAATATATTAAAGTTTTGGAAGCTTTATTTAAATTAATAAATTATTTAAAATAATAATATAATATATAATATAAAAAATATTATTTAGGCCGAATTTTTTGGGTTTAGTTAAACTGGAAACAAATTTTATTAGACATTATCAAGTTTAAATACCAACAAAAATACTTGTACCTCGGAAATTTTTTTTTTTTTAATGATGGTCTTTGTTCAAATAAAGCAATATACATATACAACATTTCAACATCAGTATTTCAGCACCAAACCTCCAAAAAAAAACTCGGCATTAAAAAAAAATTAAAATATTTTCGTATTTTCAATTGATGTAAGTGCTTTGAGTTTTTATTACTTCAAATAATTTCATTTAAATTTCAATTGCTGCTCCTTTATTTCAGTTGTATTTTTCAAATTACATGTTTTTGTCACATTAAATATTGTTGACCTTTGGTGTTGTTATATTTGTAGTATTGATTGGCTTTAGGTCATAAATTTCCAAATATTTTGTATTTTATTTTTCAATATTTTATTTTTTAATTTTCTTCCGATATTTCGATTTGCATCGCAAATCATCCTCTGGGATATCTGCCTTTTCAGTTTTATCACTTCAATTTATATTTTTCCACAATTGAAAAATTCCATTGCAATATTTAATATTCACTAATTGGATTTAATTAAATTACTTACTGTAGAGTGAAAAATTGCCATTTCTATTTGAGCTATTTCTCCATGTCCAAGATGAAAAATATGTATTTGGTGAGGTGTAGTTTTTTTTCTAAACATATTTCATAAAACAAAATTTAAGAAAAACCTTTTTTATTTGTTAGTTTTTAAATTTTTTTGTTTCTCTTTTAATTTTTATTCGTATTTTTTTCTGACATTAAATTAATAGGCTGTTTCATATATTTGTGCTTTTATTGTGGATTTATTAAATCCAGCTTTTTTTGGATTTAATAAATCCATTTTTTGTATGAAAAATTCTAAATCCAGGTCATTAAAAAACACGCTAAATATATCAAAAAATATATTTTTGAACGGGACTGAGTTCAAAACTTCTCGCTGCACTTAAAGCTTACTATTATTTTTAAAATAATGCATCAGATGCTTTTTCAAATTATTTTGGATTTTTTATATGTTAATTTAAAATGCAACAATGAAAATTAAATATTTTTTTTTAAATAGTGTGCCATAAAAAATTTATTTTCAAAAAATACTAATTAAAGTTATAAAAGTATCTAATAATATTTTAGTATATATTTTTGTAAAAAGATTTAGACGATTTGCCTAAAAATTTGGGTGAAAAATACTCACTTTTAAACTTTTTAATAAAAATAGACGAATACTTCTTAAAATCTGCATAGAAACAAAATATCTAGAAATAGAAATTTTTGGATTCCATATTTAATCAAAAAATCGATCTTAGTTCTGACTCTAAGGCTGGTCCGATACAAATTTGCACCCATTAATAATTCCAATATTTCTTGAAATAATTTATGATTCAATTCGTTTAACCGTTTAAACCGCGAATTAGTATTTAATTAATGTATTTCTAAGAGGCGTTTTAAAATTAAGACGGCCTTCCATACAAATATATTACCTGCATATTAGTTCGCTATTTAAACTGTTAAACGAATTGATTAGGGTATTCAATTAATCGGCTTTTTATTTTAATCGATTAATCGTGCAAATAATTATTCGGGTTTTTTGCTCAACCGATTAGTCGAATAAAATTTTAAAATTAATCGATTAATCGAAAAAAAAATTGTGTAAAATAATGTACATTAGACCGACTCACCTTATATGGACAGAAAAAAAGTAAAAAAAAAAAACTTGGTTTTTTTTATGACGATTCCAAAACTATTTCGGATCTAGCAACGAGATCTCACGAGCTGGACCGTCTTAGCTGAAGACAACATACTCAATATGGGTATCATATGAAAGGTTTTTTATATATCATGTTCAAGCAAAAAAACCAAGGTTTTTTTTATGACGATTCCAAAACTGTTTCGGATCTAGCAACGAGATCTCACGAGCTGGACCGTCTTAGCTGAAGACAACATACTCAATATGGGTATCATATGAAAGGTTTTGTATATATCATGTTCAAGCATATCCTGACATGTCCTATTTTCAAGGATATTCTATAAAAAACAAATTTTTAACTCTTTTGTACGGAGATATTTGTGATTGAAATGTCAAACTTACATATCATAATCTATAGACGATTTAAGTGAACACGTGTTTCAGATTTTTTTGAAATTCGCGATTTTTCGCGTTTTATCGGAAATTCAATATAGTGGAAACAATATGTTCTAAATAGGGCAATATGGATAACAAAACTTTTCTTTTGACAAGTAAATCATCGCTGAGTGGATATAGTTTAGAAGTTTGCAAATTTCATACATTTTTCACGGTGCTCTGGACCAAATTTTGATAAGGAAGGAACCGCACCACATGCCTTTCTGGTAAATTTAGCATTTTAAGTTAAGCCTGAATTAGCCAGACGTAAACGTAGCTCTCTATATGTTTAATAAGTTATAGGAGATTAGAACAACTCCTATATTAATTTGTATCACTTTCGTATGCATTGAATACATAAAAAACGTAAATGCAGGAAAAATTCTGTTGAGAATTTATTTTCCCTCTACGTGATCGTCATTCTATCCATTTCCCTAGTAAAAATGATTTTTATGTATTCATATATGATTTTTATACAATCATTTATGATTTTATACAATTATAACTTGTCGAGTATTGTGAAACATATATTTTTATATTATTATATCAAAAGATATTTAATTAAATAAAATTATATTAACCAGATCCACCATTTTTCGGATCAGATAATATATTTTTTATATAATTATATTAACCCATACATGATTTGATCCGGAAAATGGTGGATCTGGTTAATATAATTTTATATAATTAAATATCTTTTGATATAATAATATAAAAATATATGTTTCACAATATTCGTCAAGTTATAATTGTATAAAATAATAAATGATTATATAAAAATCATTTTTACTAGGGTTATTTTATTTGCTAAATGATAATATGAATGCAGAGTGCTCACTAAACAAACTTTATTATATTGGGCATTAATTATAATTAATATTTATAATGCTTATTAATTATAATAATTTTTAAGGCTTTCGTTTAATATTAATATTTAAACGAGTAAAAAGGTTAAAGTCGGGCATGCCGACTATAGAATACCCTACACCAGTCTGGGTAAAAGCCAACTAATGTCACCAAAATCAATAGGCTGCGTTATTGGGCCAATATAGGTCTGTGTACCAAATTTCATCAAAATATCTTAATATTTGCGACCTGCAGCGTATAAACAGTATAATTTTGGTAGGACCCTTATATGGGCACTAGGCCTAAACATGGACCGATGTTCATCAAAATCAATAGGCTTCGTCCGTGGGCCAAAATAGGTCTGTGTACCAAATTTCGTCAAAATATCTTAATATTTACGACGTGCATCGTATAAACAATATAATTTTGGGGGGACCCTTATATGGGCACTAGGTCTAAACATAGACCGATGTTCACCAAAATCAATAGGCTTCGTCCTTCGGCTGCCATAAGTCGGTGTACCAAATTTAATCAAAATATCTTAATATTTGCGACCTGCAGCGTATAAACCATATAATTTTAGTAGGACCCTTATATGGGCACTAGGTCTAAACATGGACCGATGTTCACCAAAATCAATAGGCTTTGTCCTTGGGCCAACGTAGGTCTGTGTACCAAATTTTATCAAAATATCTTAATATTTGCGACCTGCAGCGTATAAACCATATAATTTTAGTAGGACCCTTATATGGGCACTAGGTCTAAACATGGACCGATGTTCACCAAAATCAATAGGCTGCGTTACTGGGCCAATGTAGGTCTGTATACCAAATTTTATCAAAATATCTTAATATTTACGACCTGCAGCGTATAAACAGTATAATTTTGGTAGGACCCTTATATGGGCACTAGGTCTAAACATGGACCGATGTTCACCAAAATCAATAGGCTGCGTTATTGGGCCAATATAGGTCTGTGTACCAAATTTCATCAAAATATCTTAATATTTACGACCTGCAGCGTATAAACAGTATAATTTTGGTAGGACCCTTATATGGGCACTAGGTCTAAACATGGACCGATGTTCACCAAAATCAATAGGCTGCGTTATTGGGCCAATATAGGTCTGTGTACCAAATTTCATCAAAATATCTTAATATTTACGACCTGCAGCGTATAAACAATATAATTTTGGTAGGACCCTTATATGGGCACTAGGTCTAAACATGGACCGATGTTCAAAAAAATCAAACTTGTTCGTCCTTGGGCCAACATAGGTCTATGTACCAAATTTCATCGAAATATCTTAATAGGTGCGACCTGTAGAGTGCGTACAAGATTGCATGGACAGACAGACAGACGGACGGACGGACGGACAGACGGACATAGTTAAATCGAAATAAAAAAAAATTCTGAACCGATCGGTATACTATAAGGTGGGTCTACGACCAATATTTTTTGGTGTTACAAACATCAGCACAAACTTATAATACCCTGACCACATAGTGGTGTAGGGTATAAAAATTGTAAAAAAATAATTAAAAATTTGATTATACTTAAATAGATACCACTACATTGCAAGATCTGTCAAAACAACAGATTAGTATTTTGGAAGATGACACAGCGAACTGTATCAATTTTTTTTGTTTTTGTTTTTCTAAGATGTATAAGATGTTTCTTAAACTCCATTCACACCTAAATCTTAAACACGTGTTTAGCTTAAAAGAGTGTAAAAGAATAAAGAACTGTTGTAATAGAATAAAGAGCTAAAATACGTGTTTTAGCTAAGCACGTGTTTAAGAATTAGGTGTGAACGCAGCCTTAACCCTCCTAGAAGAAAACCAAAAATTCTCATTGAGTTTAAGCTAATAAATTTTTCATATTTGATCTTAAAACCTACCAAAAACAACACTCATTAAGCTAATAAAGATTTCTAGAAATTCTAAAAAGTTGTCCCCTGATGATTATCTTAGGCTAGAATGAAATTCAGGTTGGTACAAGCCTACACCAAATTATTTTTCACAATTTCTTAAACAAGTTTGGGATTTTAGCATATTTACTTTAATAAAATTATATATATTTTTAAAACATTTTTGTAATTTTTTGTCAATTTCGATTAATCGATTAATCGTATTAAATTATTCGAATTATTCGTTATTCGAAATTTGGCCTTTTTAAATTATTCGAACAATTTTTGAGCAAAATTGTTCGATTAATCAAATAACGATTAATCGATTGAATACCCTAGAATTGATTTCGAAAAAGTGGAAGATATGGATATTTTATATTAAGCCCTTATTTCAGAATATATTAAGTAGATTTTCTCATGACTGCAACCAAAAGATGAACTTTGTCGTAAATTATTTTAATAGAAATCGAGTTTTTCAAGTAAACATACGTCGGATATATTTATTTTCTAACGAGCGGAAATTCCCGGGATCCCGGGAAATTCTGAAAAAACCCCCTGTCCCGGGAAATGAAAGAGTCCGGGAAAAGAGAAACCCTAGGTTACATATATCCTTACCAGTGCTGAAAAAATATTATGTCTAAAAATTGATTTTAAAAAATTTACAAAAAAAATCTAGAAAATTATTTTCTGTATAAAATAATAATAAAAACGAGTAAAAAGGTTAAAGTCGGGCATGCCGACTATACAATACCCTACACCAGTCTGGTGTATTGTTTGGATCCGAAATTCGAATGGGTTAAAATGGGGCTTATGTCAAAATTTTCTATAATGTGAGTCAGCGCACCAAATTTCATTAAAATATCTTAATATTTGCGACCTGCAGTTTGTAACCAAGCCAATTTTGGGGGGACCCTTATATGGGCACTAGTTCTAAACATGGACCGATGTTCACCAAAATCAATAGGCTTCGTCCTTGGGCCAACATAGGTCTATGTACCAAATTTCATCAAAATATCTTAATATTTGCGACCTGCAGCGTATAAACAACATAATTTTGGGGGAACCCTTATATGGGCACTAGTTCTAAACATGGACCGATGTTCGCCAAAACCAATAGGCTTCGTCCTTGGGCCAACATAGGTCTATGTACCAAATTTCATCAAAATATCTTAATATTAATACCTGCAGCGTATAAACAGTATAATTTTGGTAGGTCCCTTATATGGGCACTAGGTCTAAACATAGACCGATGTTCACCAAAATCAATAGGCTGCGTTATTGGGCCAATATAGGTCTGTGTACCAAATTTCATCAAAATATCTTAATATTTGCGACCTGCAGCGTATAAACATTATAATTTTGGTAGGACCCTTATATGGGCACTAGGTCTAAACATGGACCGATGTTCACCAAAATCAACAGGCTGCGTTATTGGGCCAATGTAGGTCTGTGTACCAAATTTCATCAAAATATCTTAATATTTACGACCTGCAGCGTATAAACAGTATAATTTTGGTAGGACCCTTATATGGGCACTAGGTCTAAACATGGACCGATGTTCACCAAAATCAATAGGATGCGTTATTGGGCCAATGTAGGGCTGTGTACCAAATTTCATCAAAATATCTTAATATTTACGACCTGCAGCGTATAAACAGTATAATTTTGGTAGGACCCTTATATGGGCACTAGGTCTAAACATGGACCGATGTTCACCAAAATCAATAGGCAGCGTTATTGTGCTAACATAGGTCTGTGTACCAAATTTCGTCAAAATATCTTAATATTTACGACCTGCAGCGTATAAACAATATAATTTTGGAAGGACCCTTATATGGGCACTAGGTCTAAACATGGACCGATGTTCAAAAAAATCAAACTTGTTCGTCCTTGGGCCAACATAGGTCTGCGTACCAAATTTCATCAAAATATCTTAATAGGTGCGACCTGTAGAGTGCGCACAAGATTGCATGGACAGACAGACAGACGGACGGACGGACGGACAGACGGACATCGTTAAATCGAAATAAAAAAAAATTCTGAACCGATCGGTATACTATAAGGTGGGTCTACGACCAATATTTTTTGGTGTTACAAACATCAGCACAAACTTATAATACCCTGACCACATAGTGGTGTAGGGTATAATGACCACATAGTGGTGTAGGGTATAATGACCACATAGTGGTGTAGGGTATAATAAGTCATTATCAGTAAATCATTATTATATGTTTTAAAATAATGCAGAAAATAAGTCGGTGTCATTACTGCTTGTCCAAAAAATAATGATATGTCATTACCGTTTCTGCACTGGGCACTGACGAGTCTTTGGGTGAGACGAAACTGCGGCTGTCTGGTGATTCCCTTGTGTCTGTTAAATTTTTTAATGAAATTGTTTTCTTCTTCCTGTAAATCAGCAATAGATTATTTTATTACTTTTTCATAATAATAATAAGAATACATGATGGGCTAGAGAAATTAGGCGTTAATTCAAATTTGTGGATGGAAATGCAGAAGGCTGTCTGTCGTACACTCAAACAAAAAAGTCTGTAATGACTAGTGAAAATTTTGCTGTTATTCCGGGAAATTTAACTGTTTTAAGCCCAGCGGTATTTTTTGGTAATTTTAGCAACACATGTCTGCTGATCTGTAGTACAACAAAATTAGTAGCCGCTACTAAATTTTAGCAAAATTGTTGTAAACTGCAATTCAAAATGGATTTGCTAAAATCACCCAGGTAGAAATTATGTGTGGTAACTAGGGAATGCAAAATCCCGCACTTTTTGATTTCCCGGGATAGCGGGAAATTTATCTTGAATTCCCGGGATCCCGCAAGGGACATAAATTAGAAAATATTTTATAGTAATTTAAAAATTTTCATTAATAAAATGTCTTAAAGACCTCAAATTTTCATGAACGTGAAAAAGCTCCGGTGGTTTTTCTTGGAATTTTCGTAGTGGGAAAGAATTACTGGGTGTTTTTATAAAAATAATCAAACGAATTCGTTAACAAATTTGTGTGAGAAACACTAATTTAAAAACGTTTTTCCTTCCAAATTTTTTCACAAATTTGTTAGGACTTCTATGTAGAACAAATGAGGCTAAAAAATTGTTAAGATAAATCTTTTTAAGTTTGTGTTTTTCACACAAACGATTTAACGAATTTCTCCGATTCTTTTTATAAAAAGAGGCAGTTAATTTTATATTAGAAACTATATAAGTCTAATTGTAAATGTGTTTTTAAAAACTGAATAAACTTAAACTAATTTTTAGACTAAAACAATTGTCCGTAAGAGAAAATAAATAAAAAAAATTAATATTGAAAATAATTTTAGAAAATTGGAAACATTTTTAAAAATTATGGGAACAAATTCTAACTTACTTAAAAATTTTTAAAAGTCAATGGATAAATTTGTCTTTAATTCTGTACAGAATAAGTGTGATTCAAATTTTTTTATACAAACACTATTTAGTTGAGTGGTTTTAAAAAAATATATTTTTTAAGTTCCTTTTAGTGCCTGTTAAAAAAAAAGTAACTTAAAAAGTTCGATCAAGTACACAAATTAATCAGTGTGTTCGTTTACTCGAAAATCTTACTACTTTTACTACAATTTTGTAAGTAAATGAGCAAGCCTAATGTAAAATTTTTACTATTTTCAAAACGTTTGAAAATTTTGCATAAGTAAATTTGAAATAATTACTTTTATTACTTTAAATTGCATTTTTTGATATCTTGGGATTCCCGGTCCAAATTCCCGGGAATGCGGCAATTGAAAAATGCATAATTTCCCGGGAATCCCGGGATGCATTCCCTAGTGGTAACAAAAAAGAAGCACTGGCAAAGCACAACAAGACCGCGGTCTTACAAAAAAAGTTCTGGCAAACCACTAAATTTGGACGCTTTACCAACGCTTGAAATGCTGACTTTCCAGAGCTTGTTTTCCTAAAACATTATTTTATTTTTTAAAAAGAAGCTCTCAAAAAGTGGATAGTTAAATACAATAATTTTTGACTTTTGAAGCACTTTAATTTTTTGATTTGGGCGTTGGCAAAGCATTTGATTTTTATGTTTCTGAGTGCTTTCCCAGTGCTTTGTAAAGCATGGGCATCACGGTACCCCCTTTGTAATTTTTTACCTGGGCCGTTTGACAGATTTTTTAACAGACGTATTATTTTAAGTGTATTTAAATTAATGGTTTGCTGCAAAAATACTGAACTGTTACGAAATACGGTACTTTTCGTTATTTGTTATACCCTACACCACTACGTGGAGAGGGTATTATAAGTTTGTGCTGTTATTTGTAACACCAAAAAATATTAGTCCTAGACCCACCTTATAGTATACCGATCGGCTCAGAATTTTTTTTTATATCGATTTAACGGTGTCCGCCTGTCTGTCTGTCCATGCATTCTTGTGAAAACTCTACAGGTCGCAAATATTAAGATATTTTGATGAAATTTGGTACACCGACTTACGTCGGCCCAAGGGCGATGCCTATATTTTGGTTGAAATCGGTCCATGTTTAGACCTAGTGCCCATATAAGGGTACCCCCAAAATTTTATTTTTTACACACTGTAGCTCGCAAATACGAAGACATTTCGATGAAATTTGGTACACAGGCCTATGTTGGCCCAAGGACGACGCCTATTGATTTTGGTTGAAATCGGTCCATGTTTAGACCTAGTGCCCATATAAGGGTCCCCCCAAAATTGGCTTGGTTACACGCTGCAGGTCGCAAATACGAAGATATTTCAATGAAATTTGGTTCGTTGACTCACATGGTCCTATTGATTCTAGATAGGATCGGTCCATATTTGGACCTTTCGCCCATATGGGCTATATTTTCGATTTTCTCTTTTGTGATTTTATAGAAAATTTTGACTCTGTTTTAACCCATTCAAATTTTGGATCCAAACATTAGTTGGCTTTAAATCAGAATGGTGTAGGGTATTATATAATAAGTAATAGTTGTTTTGTAGTTTTTCATACTACTTTCCCAATAAATGGTTCAAATATGTAACTGTTTTGAAATTAGATTATGAAACTGAAATTTTTCCTCAGAATTTTATCTCATTTCCTCCCAATTACCGTTAGTTTTATATTTTGTTTGTTTTTTATTAAAGTAATAAAAGTAACGTTGCTAAATTTTTTAAATGTTTAAGATAAGAGGAAAAAATTATATACATTATACAGTAGATGAATAAATTATTACACTCACAATATTAGTAATTTAAAAAAAATCTAAAATTCTCGTACATATTAAATTAATTGAGAACACAAATAAAAAGAGGACTATGTACTGAGTTTTCATTTATTTTCAATTATGAAAATTTTGCTATTTATTTTCAAACCTTGTTTAAATAATCTATAAAAGAAATAAAAAAACAATCAAAAGTCTGTTAAAACAATCGTCATATTTAACCGAAAAATGTTGGAAAAAACAATTTTGTGCTTTGTTTTTCAAATTTAAAAGTTTGGTTTTTGTTTGCAATTTCTTGTAATTTTAATTAAAAAAAATTTATATTTAGACAAGCTATTTTAAGCAAAAAAAACCAAATTTAATATTTTGTTTAAAACAGAAAACAACGAAATTATTTATTTGGTTTTTTTTTTTCTAAAAATAGAAAACAAAAAATTAAAAATTTAACTGAAATTAACAACGTATGTTGAAAGTATATTTTTATAGTTTCTTTTCCTCCTCCAAATATGGATACATTTTCCGCTGAATATGTCATTTACGATATTTTGTAATCCTATTTTGGTTATGCTATCCTATATTATATAAATTTCGCTCATTCCTTGTCCCAAGAAACCGTCCCACAGCAATATGTGGACACCGCCGCACTTAACTCTTTAATTGTTCATTTGGGATCTAGTATTTTGAATTTGTTTGGCTTTCAAACATTAGTCCAGCCGGAAGCGGTCTCATTCAGCCTCGTTTGCTTGTAAACTTATAGTTTAAAGTGCTTATGCACAATAATTTGGAAACCTATATGTGACGCGAAAAATAGAAAGGGACCTAAGGTCAGGAGAGCATGGGATCGGTCTCATTCGATGCTCAGATGTTGTCCACAAAAAAAAAAATTGAATTTTTTACCCTTAGGTCCTTTTCTTTATGCGCTGTCACATATACAGACAAAAAAGTAAAAACCAGGTTTAAATATCAAATTGTTGCAGACAATTACTATTTTCTCTGTTTTTGCACCTACCACGCAAATGATACTATCAATTACTAAAGATTGTGTACGATTAATTGAATCAATTAAAAAATTCAAAGATTTAATTAATTCAATTAAATATTAATTTAAAAACAAACTTTATTTTAAACAAATCTTTAATTAATATCGGTGCTTCAAAAGACTTGTATAAGATCGTTACAGCCCAGTGTAGAAAATCATTACCAGATATGTGGTTATGTAACTACATACCTGGTAATGGTAACTAGTTACTTTTATCATTACATTTCTTAATACCTTTGAGAAATACGAGAAATCAAATAATATGTCGTCACCTATGTGCTTACCAGTATTGACTAAAATAATGATTCTAAAAATAGATTTTCAGAAAAATAAGTTTTATAAAAAAAATATTTTTTTATTTCAAATTTTTTTAAATAAAACTTTCTCGTGCGGTAATCGAACCTGGTACTCCAGACTGCCAGTCTATAACTGTACCATCTGAGCTATCTCGACATGTAATATTTGATAGTTAAAAACATAATTGACTTGCTGCGCACAAGTCAGCTTACTAGCCAACATACAAAAAATCAAAAAATATGTGGTATCATTACCAGTGTTGAAAAAATATTGAGTCTAAAAATAGATTTCAAAAAAATTTACAAAAAAATCTAGAACATTACTTTATTTTTGAAATAAAGATAAAAATAAGTCATTGTTGGTAATACATTATTTTTTATTTTGAAATAATGAAAAAAGTAAGTATTTATTAGTAACTCATTATTATACATGTTAAAATAAAGCAGAAAGTAAGTCGGTGTGATTACTGGTAGTCCAAAAAATAATGATATGTCATTACTGTTTCTACACAGGGAGGTGACGAATTATTGATCTATGCATATGAGCCTGAAACTAAATAGTAGTCGACTGTATGCGTGTTTCATGATGAACGAAATGCAACAAAAGTTGTTCGCTCTCAAAACACTTCGAAACAAATAGTCAACTGTTTTTGTTTTTTGGAATAAAAATGGTCATTGTAACATGAGTGCCGTTGGAACAACGTCGAGCTGTTAATTATGAATGGTACGACACCATTTCTTTGCATGAAGTGTTCGGAAAAATGAGAAAAATCATCTCTCAGAAACGGATAATTCGTTACCAATTTGTTTTATAAGCCATTTAAAATTCATTTTTTACGAAAAATTTGTTTTATAAAGCATTTATAAATTTAAAAAGTGATTATGCATATGACATTAATCCTTTTTTCTACATTGAGAGAATTATATGCATGATATTAATAAATTTTTTCATAAAACCAATGACGTTTCACTGGAACTCGTATATTGAAACTTTTCATTGCATTAATGGAATTTTTTATAAAACGTTTTGAAAATTTTCGTTTTATTTATTAAAAGTTTCATTCAATCAATGAATGAAATCATTAAAACTACACCTTTTGCAATTGTAATTCAGAAAATATCAATTGAAATTCAGAATTTGCATTTGAAATTCAGAAAATATCAATTGAAATTCAGAATTTCTATTTGATATTTAGAAAAGATCAATTGAAATTCAGAATTTCCATTTGAAATGCAGAAAATATCAATTGAATTTCAGAAAATATCAATTGAAATTCAGAAATCGTCATTTGAAATTCAGAAAATATCTATTGAAATTCAGAAAAAATCATTTGAAATCCAGAAAATATCAATTGAAATTCAGAAAATATCATTTGAAGTTCAGAAAATATCAATTGAAATTCAGAAATCGTCATTTGAAATTCAGAAAATATCAATTGATATGCAAAAATTGTCATTTGAAATTCAGAAAATATGAATTGAAATTCAGAAAACATCAATTGAAATTCAGAAAAATATAAACACATTTTTGAAAAGAATCCGTCCAGGTAGATAATGTTATCCCCTATAAAAAATTTAAAATGAATTTTACTCTCACTTATTAAGCAAACGTATTTTGATAAAATCCATATATAAATTTTTTATAGAGGATAACATCTACCTGGCCGGATTATTTAAAAAATTCTGTTTACATTTTTCTGAATTTCAATTGATGTTTTCTGAATTTCAATTGATATTTTCTGAATTTCAAATGATATTTTCTGAATTTCAATTGATATTTTCTGAATTTTAAATGACGGTTTCTGAATTTCAATTGATATTTTCTGAATTTCAAATGACGATTTCTGAATTTCAATTGATATTTTCTAAATTTCAATTGATGTTTTCCTGAATTTCAATTGATATTTTCTGAATTTCAATTGATGTTTTTCTGAATATCACTTGATATTTTCTGAATTTCAAATGATATTTTCTGAATTTCAAATGATGTTTTCTAAATTTTAATTGATATTTTCTGAATTTCGAATTACGATTTCTGAATTTAAATTGATATTTTCTGAATTTCAATTGATATTTTCTGAATTTCAATTGATGTTTTTCTGAATATCAATTGATATATTCTGAATTGCAAATGATATTTTCTGAATTGCAAATGATATTTTCTGAATTTCAAATGGAAATTCTGAATTGCAATTGATGTTTTCTGAATTTCAAATGGAAATTCTGAATTACAATTGCAAAAGGTGTAGATTCATAAAATATATTAAGCTTTTTCATCAAATTTAAGGAATTATTCATTTATTTTATGAAGAAAACTTAATTAATTTACTGAAAAATTTCATTAAAACTCGTCCAGCAAAATGCTCTCTGTGTAGTTCCAGATTGCTAATTACTTTTTTGACATTATTTTCAGAAATTTTTAAAACTTCTCTACTATTAAAATTTCTTTGGCCTGAGTCATTTACAAAACCTACTGCCCAAATGTAAGCTTTAAAAGCAGTTTTTTACAATATTTTACTGTTATTGTTTAAATTATGGATAAATTCACAGAACTTTCGAATGAATTTTATTAAAAAACAAAAATGTCTTTTCTTTATTTTAAATATGCAAAGAATATTTTTTTTAATCCTTTAATATTAATAAGTGTTTTAATTATAGAGTTACAATGCAAATTTTTTTCAATAAAAAGTTGCCGGGTTATTTTAATGCTCCGATTAGATCATTTCAGGACTCTAATTATGTGAATTTCCCACAATAGTGAAATGACACCTAAATACTTGTCGTTTCATCAAATCCCGGGTAAAAAAAATAATATGTTGTTATATGTAATGATATCTTATTTAATATAATTGGAGATATGCTATGATCCGAAAAATGGTGGATAAAATTATATCGGATAAGATCTAAATATATTGAATCATATAGAATCTTATCCGGATTTTGACCCGATATAATTATATCTAATTTGATGTAGAAAGACATAATTATATAACGCTTCATACTTCAAGATCAAAACAAAAACTATTAAAAAGTACTAAAAAATAACACCCTTAAGTTAAGAATTAAAAATTTAAATAAAAATTTACAAGAAGTTGTACATAATTGTATCCAAGCCTTCTCTACCCGTAAACTGTGTAAACCTGGTATGTTTATGAGTTTAATGTCAAATTCCATACATAAAAATATGGCTTGTATTTATACAAGGTTTACAAGGAATTTAGGAGTTATAATGAGTACGCCTTTTATATTTTGAAATCATACATAAATATATCTCAAAAAAACATAGAATTTTTTTTACATTGCGCTATACTTAAACATATCTAAAACAACTTAGGAAAAAAATGAATATTGAGCTATATAAAACTTTATATATTTTCCGATAAAGCCATTTTTAATTATATATGACGATGTATTAAAATTGTCATAGCATATGTAAATAGATATGGCACATATAAATATATATGGGGACATGTATATTTATACTGATCTATATATGACATCATATAAGAAATTTTTGAAAAACTCAAAGCTATACATAATTATATCCGCAAAGATATAGTGTTACACTTGACTATATATAAACATATTAATTCATATTAAATTATATAATTTCATATATAACTATTTTTACTCGGGATCTTTTTTTTTTAATATTTGTTATCAATGGGTGCGTTCGGCAGATAACTTTAATAGTCAACAGTTCTACAACAGTTGTACAACTATCTGCTGAACGACCTGATCACTAAACGCTCAGTCTCAGCGCTCAGGTAGCGCTGTCATATTTTGGTAGCGTAAAAAAAGTTTGCTACTTTTGATCAATAAGTGATACTTTTGTTGTTGTTCATTTACAAAAAAAATTGTTTTGTAAGAATGACAAATAAAAACATACTCATAAAATTCAAAAACAAAAATTAAAAAAAATAAAAGGAAACTATTGAAAAAAGTGTATTTAAAAACAAAACAAATAAAACATCGTTCAGCAGAGTAAGTAATCACAAAGCGCTACAAGTCACCGGTATCAGTTTAAGGTTTCTCTGCCGAATGCTACCAATGTTTTTAATATTTTTCCTTATGTTGAATATGAAAAAAAACAAAAAAAGTATATTCCAGAAACCAAAGTTAAGGCAATTCTTTTATTTATGAAAAAAAACTAACTTTAACAAAATAATAATGTTGACTTCAAGCCAAATTTTTATTAAATGAAATTTAATACAAAATCAAACAAAAAAAACCGCATGGAATTCTAACCACTACGAACAAAGTTATCCACTTTTTCCGGAAACCCTCCCATTTTGGCTTTTATGGTAGTTTCTGTCACCTTTTTAGAGCAGGTGGTCCATCTACGTTTGAAATCTTGCATGTCCTGGGAGACCTTTTTTGTGCCCTTTAATTCTCTTTTAACAAGAGCCCAATATCTCTCCACTAGCCTGAGCTCCGGGCAGTTTGGTGGATTTGCCTCTCTTGGTACAAAAACTACATTATTACCATCATACCACTCCAGCGCTTTCTTGCTGTAGTGACAAGATGCTAAATCGGGCCAAAAGTAAGTGGATACATTGTGCTGACTCAAAAATGGAAGAAGTCTCTTCTGCAAACACTCCTTGATATAAATTTCGCTGTTTATAGAACCAGATGTCACAAATGACTGGCTTCTTTGGGTGCAGCTTCATATGGCTTGCCATACTAGGAATTTTTTAGGGAATTTCGTTTGCTTTTTCGACCTAAATTTTTCCGCAACATTTCCTCGAACATCGGAAACATAAAATTCTTTACCATGGAGCTGCGAAAAATCAGCCAGGACATAAGTTTCGTCGACCATTACACACACAACAGTTGTATTTTTGTATAAAATTTGATTTCAATTTTCGAGCTCTGGTTTTGGCCTCCAAATTTTTAAAAGCGTTTCTATCGGGAACTTTTTGAACTTTGTAGGACTTTAATCCCGCCTTACGTTTCACTTTACGTACAAAAAAGTCTGAGCATTGGGCTAACCGAGCTGTTTTTCTGCCAGATGTGTTTGGAGCTCACTTAAGAATGCTTTTAACTTTATATGCCTTACCAATGTTACGATAACCAGTCTTTGTTCCTGTTCCCGGCTTCCTTTCAATTGTTAGGTGTTCCAGATACATTTTTACCACTTTTGAAACTGTTTGGCGGCATACATTAGTCTCTTTGGCAATTTTTTTTGTATGTACATATTTGGTTTTGTTGAAAATATTTAATTATTTTTTAACGCACTTTTCTTTCATCGTCTATTGTGTAAAAAATGGCAAATTAAAACTCATGATGTAAATTAATTTATTAACTGACATATTTTTAAAATGTAAATTGCCAAAAAAAAAAAAAATATGAGAAGCTTTAAACCAAAGTTATAGGCAAAAATGTGTGTTAACATTTTTATGATCTCACTCCTTACATAGATGTGATAATAGCACTACCTGTATCATTTTTCTCTGCATTATATGAAGTAATATATTGTTTTCTTTCGAATATCGAATAGTTGCCGAATGTCATTTGCCGAAACCGAGATAACAAATAACTGTCATATGGTAACTAAGGGTACAACTACATTCATAAAGAAAAAAAACCTTATCAACTTAAGTATATGTTGAAATCGTAAAAAGAAGAAATTAATACCTCAAAGCTAATACTCAATATTTTCTGCTGAGTCAGTAACAGAAAAACTTCCTTTTGCTAAATTATTAAACATTTTTTTTATATGAATGGGGGAAAAGTTTTTAGTTGATCTGTTATTTTTAAGTAAATGAATGTTATTTTAGTTTGACTCAAGATCATAAATTAATATCACTTTCTGTTTAAATTATTTTCAAATCAAAGAAAGATGATACAATTTTTATGATGGCTTTGTAGCGAAAGCCGAAAATGCGCATTCTGCCTTGCTGGTCTTATCGAATTTTTTCAATAATTTTTATTCTTTGTAATTTACTTGTAAAAATTGTATCATCTTTCTTTGATTTGAAAATAATTTAAACAGAAAGTGATATTTATTTATGATCTTGAGTCAAACTAAAATAACATTCATTTTTTTAATATTTGCAATAAATTTTGTTACCGGAGTAGCAAAAATTATAAAAATTAATGGACTAACAAAAAAAACTTTCCAATTATACTAAATTAATTCATTAGAAAATCCATTAAATTAATAAGTGTGTTTCTTTTTGGATAAATTTCGGTAAAATGAGAGTAAGCATAAAATTCAATCCTTAATAACAAAATTACCCAAAAGTACGGGAACGCGCAAACCACTTTTAGCCCAAAAAAGAAAAATATAATTTTAGTTTTGAAAAATTGCACAAACACATATATTTATTTGCATTTTAAAATTTGTTTAATTAAAATTTGTATCTAATTTTTACTATTGTATTTTGAAAAATTAAATAAACAATTATCTTAATTTTTGCATTAAAAAATACAAAAATTGTTTTTTCGGACTTTCTGTCCGAAATTCTAATATGACAATATCATATTAGAATTTAGACTTGAGGTAGAAGAATATTCTAACTAAATATATGAAAAAATTAAATAAACTCTAATATGACATCATATTGGATTTTGGATTTGAGATAGAACAATATTCTAAGTACCCGGTGAAAAATGCTCATATACGCTCAAATATGTTCATATATGGTTTATGTATGGACACATATGAACAAATATGGATTTTTTCTGAACATATATGGTTAGGTTAGGTTATATATGGATTTTATATGAACATATATGGAAGTATTTGTGATTCCATATATGGAAAAAGATTTCATATACAGACATATATGGAGGCATCTGTTATCTTATATATGGAAAAGGCACTCATACATGGACAAATATGGAAGTATATATTATTCAATTTATGCAAAAGGGACCCCGGTGAAAAATGTTCATATACGCTCAAACATGTTCATATATGGTTTATGTATACATATGAACAAATATGCATTTTTTATGAACATATATGGATTTTATATGAACATATATGGAAGTATATGTGATTCCATATATGGAAAAAGATTGCATACACAGACATATATGGAGGCATCTGCTATTTCATATATGGAAAAGGCACTCATATATGGACAAATATGGAAGTATATGTTATTCCATTTATACAAAAGGGACTCGTATATGAACATATTTGAAAGAATACATTTTTTCATATGTGTGAAAGGAGCTCATGGATAAATATGGAATTATATTTAATGCCAAGAATAAAAAAAGGAACATATGTAGCGCCTAATTTGAATGTCATACATAAATTTATATCTATAGTACAACCTTATTATAAAGGACAGCAACGTTCGGATATATTTAATAAATGTATATGTTCATACATGTCCATATATGAACATATACTTAGGTGTTACCTCATTTTTCGGATCCATACATATATGGTTGAACCATAAATGTTCATATTTGGACATTTTTCACCGGGTAACTATAATTTTAGAAGATATAATTTTACCAACTCAGGCAGTACACAGAAGTACAAAATTCTCGTTTCGTTGATTTTATGTACGTTATGTAATGTTTCGGTTTGTGTTTTGCAATCATCATTTTCTTTATTGCAGACAACTGATGAATGGGGTGATACCCAGGAAACAATTGTATCATCTATCATGAAAATAGTTGAAACAGCAAATAAAATATGAAAATATCATATTGGATTTTGTATTTGAGGTAGAACAATATTCAAACTAAATGTATTGTTTTTTGTTTATCACTGCATTAGCAGTTCGTGTTACAATTTATCGAATTTACTGACCTAATATTTGCGAATTAACTTAAATTAGCCAATTTCGAATTTTTTAAAATAATTTTTGCTTTTTTATTTTTGCTTCTGCTCTTTTTCTGTTTTGCCATAAATACAATTTATTTTGCCCTTTTTGTCTTCTCTGGTTATTAACATTTGCCTTAATTTCTTTTTAGGTTTTTGTCGTATGGTTGATGTTAACAACAGTACCAGTAATAATTCTTCAGTTTTGGGCATCTCAAGTGGTCATGCTAACGGTGCTACTGGTGGTTCAACAACAGGTTCTACCAGTGGCATTTCGATGAGTGGCACTAATGTTGCAGCCGCTGCTGGCGCGGCTGGTATGACTAGTGATTTAATGAATTCGGCTGGCGCTCACGGAGGTACCGATCGTTTGGATGCCTCTAGCGATAGTGCAGTTAGTTCAATGGGTTCGGAACGTGTGCCCTCATTGTCCGATGGGGAATGGGGTGAAGGTAGTGATTCGGCACAAGATTATCATCAGGGTAAATATGGCGGGCCATATGATTATAGCTACAATAATAGCACTAGTAATAATCGTTTAAATGATGGTTCACGTCAACCACCAGTGGCACAAAAGAAACATCATATGTTTGGTAAAAGATTCTTAAATGAACAGACTGGACCAAATGCTGCAATTACCGCAGCACCCAATGCTGTCACAACTACCAATGGTAATGGCGTAATACATGGTCCTGCTCATTCGATTAAATATGAGTATGAGCCTTATACCCCAGTAGCTGGTCTACATGAAACTATGGGGCAAGGTTTAGATGGTGGCGCTATGGGTGGTCCTGTTCTAAGTAAAGAACATCATGTCTATGGTGGTGCCTACTCTATTGATTTCTCTGTACGTACTCCACGTACACCCCATGAAATTGTTCAACATAATCATACCTATACTCTGCCTCAGGGCACCGGTTCTCTGCCACGTCCCCAGCAACGTGATAAGAAACATTCATCTTCTTCATCTACCAAATCGTCGAAATCTGCTCACAATAGCAGCGGTAGTGGCGGTGAGGAGGATAACTATTTGACACGCGATGAAAAACGTGCTCGGGCTATGAACATTCCCATACCGGTTACGGAAATCATCAATTTACCCATGGATGAATTCAATGAACGCCTATCGAAATACGATTTGAGTGAAAATCAATTGTCATTGATTAGAGATATACGTCGTCGTGGTAAAAATAAGGTAGCCGCTCAAAATTGTCGTAAACGTAAATTGGATCAAATTTTATCGTTGGAAGATGAAGTAAAACAAGTCCGTCGCCGCAAAGAGGATTTACAGTCTCAACGTGACCGTTTGTTCAATGAACGCAAGAGGGTGTCAAATAAATTTGGTGCTTTGCATAGACATATTTTCCAAGTAAGTTACATTTTTCGTTTTATTTTCGGTTCGATTTGGTACGTTTCCCATAAAATCCAATCAAAATTTCTCAGTAACGAATCTTAAGAGAGTAAGGCAAAATTTACTCTCAAAAAGAAGATACCCAGTAGCAAAAAATACTAGTTCAGAACCAGTTATGTCCTAGTTTATTCGAACCAGGCAACTAGTAGGAGTTCTACCGCCTCTACATAAAACAACTGTAGAATTTAATATGGAGATGTCATAGGGCTGGGGACAATTGTCGCCAAACTCCCACTTTGGTACTAGTTGTTGAACTAGTTTGAAAATTACAATTTAAGGACGAAAAATAGGGAGCAAAACTGGGACTAATGTGACACTCGCGGAACCAGTTCCGAAGTGACCTTTGGAAATAGTAATGTACCAGTTGGTAAAGACCTAAATTATATAGATAAATAAAAAAAGATTTGTCTTTGGTGAATCGTAGATTAGACCGATAGTTTACTTACTGAGATAATTATGTCCATTTACCAAATGAAATCTAAAATATTTTGTGTTTATGATTTCCAATCACAATAAAAAATTTTAGTGTTTATCAAACTCAGACTATATTATTAAAAACAAATGTAAACAAAACTAGAATTTCAAAACTCTTATTTAATTTGAATCTTTCGAAATAATCTTGCATTGTTTCAATAAAAATAATAGGTACACAAATGGTTCAAAATTATTGTTTTAAGAGTAAAAACAGGGAGCTGTACTGGTACTTATGAGAAATTTACCAGACTAGTTCCGCATTGACTCTTTGGTACCAGTACTGTACCAGTTGATTTGCACCTCAAGTTAATTCACAGTAAAAACAATCTAATTGTTTTTTTTTTGCAAACTGATGTTTAATTAAATACAAATGTGAAGAAAATGAGAATTTCAAATTTCGCATTTTAATTTAGTTAATTTTAACTAGTTCACAACTGGTTCAAAATGATTATTTTAAGATCTAGTTTTGTAGTTGCTAGTCAAAAAACTAGTACTTTTTAGAACTAGTTCGACCATTTGCTACTGGGTAGGTATACAAAAAAGTACACAAACGGATAATGTAAAATAGCTGATTGTAGACACTAAATGTAAAAAAATTTAACTGGACAGTATGTAAAAGTTAAAACTTGATGGATAAATAAAGCAAACGAAACGTTAAGCAAAAATATGAAAATATTGATTTTTATTTACAAATAAACACAATTATTGACCAAAAATAGCCCGAGAGTAAACCCCTTATAAATCTAATGTTAACCAGGGATATTTGAAAGGTTTTTAAACTTCTTCCATGGTTCATTACACTGTGCTAGTTGAAAAATCCGTCAAGCGGGACACCCGGTGTGTGAACCTAATTCGAGTTCGCTGAATCCAGTGGTGCTAGCCGTTTTTCTACATTAGCTCTTAAAACAAAAGATATTTGTGTTTAAAATTATAGTTCCAAGGACCACAAAAAGCCCCATTTTTTTAATTTTCGGATATTTATTTTACCCGGGTTGTTTGTTACATATATCCCCGATCATCGTTGGGTCAAAAATTATCAATATCGTTGCAGCAGTCCAAAAGTTGTGAGTGAAAATGTGAGGACACTTCGACATGTTCTACACAGAAAAAACACTAGGCACCAACAATGGGAATTTATAAAAGCAATCACATTTTCTTTTAAATTGAAATTTTATTTCCAACAATTTTTTGTTGGAAATATTTGTAACTCGTTTGTAAATTGTTATCTTTCATATTAAAATTGTTTAAAAATAAAAATTCATCAAAGTTACAAAAAAAAAAAGAAAATTTTTTTTTGGATTTACAAATTTCTTTATTGGTGTCTTTTTAAAAAGTTTTTTTTTTTGTATTTACAAATTTTGTATGAGAAAGGTGTTTAAAAGTTTAATTAGAATTTTGTAAATTCTTTCTATGCCCAGTAGCAAATGATCGAACTAGTTCTAAAACATACTAGTTTCTTGTCTAGTAATTACATAACTAGTTCTCAAAATAATCATTTTGAACCAGTTGTGTACTAGTTAAATACGATCTATGTAGAAACTGTTTAAAAAAATTACCTGAATTAAAAATTATTTTTTTTACATTTATATTTAATTAAAAAATCAGAGTTTGTAAATAAACACTTAAATTTTTTTTTATTGTGAATTGAATTGAGGTGTAAATCAACTGGTACAGTACTGGTGCCAAAGAGCCAATCCAGAACTAGTTTAGTAAACTTCTTATAAGAACCAGTACAGCTTCTTGTTGTTCTTCCAAAAACAATAATCTTTAAGAATTTGTATACCTAATAGTTTCATTGAAACTGTGCAGAGATTTCAAAAAATTGAATTTAAATACGAGTTTTGAAATACTACCTTTGTTTGTAATACGTGATACATTCTGAGTTTGCAAATAAACACTAAAATATTTTATTGTCATTAGAAATCATAAACACAAAATATTTGAAATTTCATTTGGTAAATGGATATAATTATCTCAGTAAGAGGAAACTATCGGTCTAATCTGCGTTTTATCAAAGGAAAAACCTCTGTTTTTTATCTATATAATTCAGATACAACCAACTGGTACAGTACTATTTCCAAAGAGTCACTTTGGAACTAGTTCCGCGATTGTCACATTAGCACAAGTTTCGCTCCCTATTTTTCGTCCTTAAATTGTAATTTTCAAACTAGTTATACAACTAGTACCAAAGTGGGAGTTTGGCGACAATTGCCCCCATCCCTATGACATCTCCATGTTAAATTCTACAGTTGTTTGTATGGAGGGGCGGTAGAACTCGTACTAGTTGCCTGGTTTAAATAATCTAGTACATAACTGGTTCTGAACTAGTATTTTTTGCAACTGGGTGTTTACAAAATGGTACATTTTATTGCTTTGTTAAATGGTTGTAAAATGTATTGAACTTCCCAGTAGCAAAAAATACTAGATCGGAACCAGTTATGTACTAGTTTAATTGAACCAGGCAACTAGTACGAGATCTACCGCCTCTCCATACAAATAACTGTAGAATGGAGATGTCATAGGGATGGGGACAATTGTCCCCAAACTCCCACTTTGGTACTAGTTGTAGAACTAGTTTGGAAATTACAATTTAAGGACGAAAAATAGGGAGATAAACTGGTACTAATCTGACACTCGCGGAACCAGTTCCGAAGTGACTCTTTGGAAATAGTACTGTACCAGTTGGTAAAGACCGTAATTATATATATTAAAAACAAAGGCATTTTCTTTGATGAAACGTAGATGAGACCGATAGTTTCCTTACTGAGATAATTAGGTCCATTTACAAAATGTAATCTAAAATATTTTGTGTTTATGATTTCTAATCACAATAAAATATTTTAGTTTTTATTCGCAAACTCGGACTATATTATTAAAAACAAATGTAAACAAAATTAGAATTTTAAAAAACTCTTAATTTAATCTTTCGAAATAGTCTCGCATTGTTTCAATGGAATTAATAAGTACACAAATGGTTCCAAATTATTGTTTTAAGAATAAAAACAGGGAGATGTACTGGTACTTATGAGAAATTTACCAAACTAGTTCCGAAGTGACTGTTTGGTACCAGAACTGTACCAGTTGATTTGAACATCAAGTTAATTGACAGAAAAAAAAGTAAGTGTTCATTTGAAAACTCTGATGTTTTACATATACAAATGTAAACAAAATGAGAATTTCAAATCTCGCATTTTAATTTAGTTAATTTGTTTTACAGTCCCTACATAAATCGTATTAAACTAGTTCACAACTGGTTCAAAATGGTTATTTTGAGAACTAGTTTTATAGTTACTAGTCAAAAAACTAGTACTTTTTAGAACTAGTTCGACCATTTGCTACTGGGTTTGTATTGAAATGAAAAAGGTGTATGGAGATTTTTAAGGTGACTTCACATTTTTAATTACAGCTTTTGAACCGCCAGACCGATTTTGATTATTTTTGTTTGTTACTTCGCCAGACCGATTTTGATTATTTTTGTTTGTTACTTCTTGGTAGAGTAACAAACAACCTAACTAAAAATTAATCGTAAACAAATTAAAAATCGCATGATCAGGGGTTTTTGTGGCCATACTTTTAGAATTCAAACATCTTGTTTTTAAGAACTAACCTTCACAAACGGCTAGCCCCTCTGGCTAGCTGTAACCGAATTAGTTTTACCCACTGGGTGCTCCGCTTGTCGGAAAAAAATGTCTCCGATTTGGAAATAAACATATGGGTGATATCAAAAAATGTGATAAAAACCATGAAACCAGCTAATTTCTAATGCATGGATTCCATATGAGTTATATATTTCGATATATATTAGCGCATTGTCACAAGTTTTACAAACTTTAGAACAATCTGACCAATTTTTGGTTAATACATAAAATTTGTGACAAATTTTATAGGCCAAATGTAAACTCCGTAACCAGTAACTCATAAGGTTTTTTAACTTTAATAGCTTATATTTTAATAATCAATGAAGCTAAACACTAACTGTAAGAATTTTTATGAAGATGAAAGTAACGCTTTTACAAATACATTTTATATACATTTTACAAACTTGTTCGTATAAATATGCTAAGACGACTTCAATTTTGTAACGATTTTTGGCCATAATTTTTGATAAAAATGCATACACCAGAATGTTGGAGTTATCTATTAAATATATTGCAAAAAGTATAATGTTATTTATACTCAAATGATCGTTGGACTGTAAATAATCATCTAGTATAACAGACAAGAAGTTTTGCTGCAGCATATAACATTCTCGAGATGAAAAAGGATGTCTTTAATAAGATTTGAAAAAATGTTGTAAACTCCGTTCCTAATTTTTACACGAAACTATTTAACGAGTAAGAAAAACAATGTCATATTTGAATTCAACTTGTAGGCATCATACGATTTTGTTTCGGAAAAACATTCTGACAAAGCGTTTCTGAAGGAAAACGAAAAAAGTAACCAAATGTAAACTCCGTAACCAAAATTGTTTGCACCAGATAGCATTAAAAAAAAATGTAGATAAATGTTAAAAATATTTTAAAATAACCATAAATAGAGGTGATTCAACTAATATTTATGCGTAAAAAGATGATTAAACTAATAATTTTGCATCAAATAAAAAAAAGTTATCTTTTTTTATACCCTACACCACTATGTGGTCAGGGTATTATAAGTTTGTGCTGATGTTTGTAACACCAAAAAATATTGGTCGTAGACCCACCTTATAGTATACCGATCGGTTCAGAATTTTTTTTTATTTCGATTTAACGATGTCCGTCCGTCCGTCTGTCTGTCTGTCCATGCAATCTTGTGCGCACTCTACAGGTCGCACCTATTAAGATATTTTGATGAAATTTGGTACGCAGACCTATGTTGGCCCAAGGACGAACAAGTTTGATTTTTTTGAACATCGGTCCATGTTTAGACCTAGTGCCCATATAAGGGTCCTACCAAAATTATACTGTTTATATGCTGCAGGTCGTAAATATTAAGATATTTTGATGAAATTTGGTACACAGACCTATATTGGCCCAATAACGCAGCCTATTGATTTTGGTGAACATCGGTCTATGTTTAGACCTAGTGCCCATATAAGGGTCCTACCAAAATTATACTGTTTATACGCTGCAGGTCGCAAATATTATGATATTTTGATGAAATTTGGTACATAGACCTATGTTGGCCCAAGGACGAAGCCTATTGATTTTGGTGAACATCGGTCCATGTTTAGAACTAGTGCCCATATAAGGGTCCCCCCAAAATTGGCTTGGTTACAAACTGCAGGTCGCAAATATTAAGATATTTTAATGAAATTTGGTGCGCTGACTCACATTATAGAAAATTTTGACATAAGCCCATTTTAACCCATTCGAATTTCGGATCCAAACAATACACCAGACTGGTGTAGGGTATTGTATAGTCGGCATGCCCGACTTTAACCTTTTTACTCGTTTACCCTAAACTCCTGGATGGAAAAACTATTGATTTTGTATTTCATTGGTTTGGAATCGATATTTCGAGCCATTGCTTACATTAGTTTGACAAATGAAATTTGTTTCACACATTTTAAGAATTTTTTGATCGCGAAATGTTATATTTTTAATATATTATTTTGTAAATTCGCAACCGCTGATTGGATTTTAAAAAATTTAATATTTTTGAAAAGCATTTAAAAGCACAAAAAATACAAAATTAAAAACCAAATGAATTTTTTTTTTCGCGGAATGAATTGTATTTTTATTCGCGAAACCGCCAATTTGATAAACACAAATTGTATATTAATGAAAAGCATGTTGAAACCCCAAATACAAAAAACTAATAAATTGAAAAAAATTCGTACGCAATTTTTTTTATATCTTTTGCTTGAAATTGTGCAAAAAAAGTTATTACGACAACTTGCAATTATGTTTATAATAGGCCTTTTTTTTAATCACCGGATTTATTTTTGGATTTATTTTATTTTGTTAAAAAATCCATATTTTGGTTTTTAATTTTCAAAATTTATAATTTTTATTAAAATCTAATACTTATTCGCCAATAAATTGTGCAAGAATATCATTAAATTTTTTAAAAATGTGAACACAGGAATTGAAATAAGCTAAATCCAAAAAGGGTTTAAAAAATAAATAAATCCGTTTTGGATTTAGCTTAATTTTCTTCCAGAAATTTCATTTTCGCAAAATTTAAATTTTTTTCTTTCACATTATATTAGGGAATAAGTGTTAGATTTGGATAAAAATATAAAATTTTAAAAATTAAAAAACAAAATGTGAATTTTTAACAAAATAAAATAAATCCAAAAATAAACCCAGTGATTAAAAAAAAGGCCAAATGACTAAACTTACTGATTCCATTAAGAAAAAACCGAAATATTAACACTTTTTGCTTCTCACAAATTTGGCCCAAAAACTTATCACATTTTTTGATTTCACCCCTATAATCGCAAAATGATTTATTGCAATCAAGTTTTTAGAAAATAATTTAAAAATATTAATTGAATTACTTCTTTTTTTTTGTAATAAAGTTTTTATTTTAATACTTTAACGGTGGGTCTTTAAACTGCAGGTTTAAACTTTAGTTAATAGTTAACCTAAAAATTTGTTGTTGTTTTGTGTACATTTTTTGACATTTTCTTTTGTGTATAGTTAAGTTAAAGTTAAACCTACAGTGACCCACCGTAATAGTTTTTGTTTTTTAAGGCTTTTAATTTAAACTTTTAATAACATAATATACCCAGTAGAAAAAGCACTATAATTAAGAAAGTTGGTTACCGAATCGAATAACGGTAAGGGTAACGGTATCGAATTTCGTTCAATTCGGTAACGGTAAGGGTAACAGTATTTAAGACTGTTTCGGTAACGGTATACCGTTATCGGAACAGCAATACCGGTATGTACCGGTATTATAAATTATGTTAAAAATAAGTAAAACCATAACATATGTATATTTCATTTTACGTGTTAAAAATACAGATTATAAGCTTTTAATTCAATGCTGTTAGTTTTAATTACTAAAATTATTATCCATAATTTTTTTTGTAGAAAAAACACTGAAGATTATTACAAAAGAGGTAAAATATTGTTTACCTCTTAATTCTTATATAAATTAATAAATACCGGTAACTACCTACAAAAATAACGGTATCGAAAACGATAACGGTATTTGGAAAAATTTTTAGAAGTATTGGTAACGGTATTTGAGCGATAACGGTATTATAACGATAACGGTAACCAACCTTGATAATTAATGATCTAGATGTAATTCTTTTTTAACAGAAACTAATGATTTTAAGATCGAGTTGTCATGGGACAGGAGAACTCTCACTTCAACATTTATTCACTAGTTTTTGAAGGAGTGCAAAGGAAACTCTTTTTCATCAATTGAAAGTTAAAACAAAAAATTTCGCAATATAAAATTATGTATTTTTTATTATAAAACATATAATTTTATATTAAGATTACTAGTCTAGCTTTGTACCTCTAAGCTATTCTTTGATATGAAAGTTGACTGTCATAACAACACCACTTTGTCACTGCGAGGTATTGTACATTATTCTCTTCAATAAAAGTACTTAATAAAGAAGTACAACAGGTGGAATATTTGCAATTCTATTTTCACAAGTGCATACAAAGCAGTCTTTCATTATTTTTTTTGTTTATATTAAGGATGTGCGATTAATCGATTATTCAAACAGTATGATTATTCAGAATTTTGATTAATCAGTTAATTGATTAATTGGAAATTTGATTAATCAGAATTATGATTAATCGAGTAACTTGAAATTTGATTAATCAAAACTTGACAGTTTTTCAAATCGAGACAGTTTGTTTGCTCACTGGTCAGACTTGACCAATGTCCATTCTTAAATTTATGTTTCTATATTAACCCATATTCTCTTGAATTAAGAAATACTTGAGCCACGTGTTTGAAACTTACGTGATTTACTACTCAATTGTTACAAATTTTTTTTTTAAGAATAAAAGAAATATTTGTTAAAACTGCTTTTTTCCATTAAAGGTATAGAAAATAAGAACTACTTTAAAACAACAAATTAAAATCTACTTTAATTTCTTAAAAAAAACTAACATTATTTCATTAAATAGCGATATAAAATAAAAAGTTGTATACCCGAGTAAAAATAGTTATATAGGAAATTATATAATTTAATATGGACTAATATGTTGATATATAGTCAATTGTGATACTATATCTGTTCGGATATAATTATATATAGCTTTGAGTTTTTCAAATATTTCTTATATGATGTCATATATAGATCAGCATAAATATATATGTCCCCATATATATAAATATGTACCATATCTAGTTACATATGCTATGACAATTTTAATGCAGCGTCATATATAATTCGAAATGGCTTTATCGAAAAACATAAAGTTTTATATAGCTCAATGTTAAATTTTATTCTAAGTTGTTTTAAATATATTTAAGTATAGCGCAATGTAAAAAAATTCTGTTTTTTTGAGATATATTTATGTATGATTTCAAAATATAAACGGCGTACTCATTATAACTCGTAAATTCCTTGTAAACCTTGTATAAATACAAGCCATATTTACCAGGTTTACAAAATTTACGGGTATAATACAAGTTTATATGAGAAAGCTTAAAATGCTTGGTTACACTTGTGTACAACTTCTTGTAAATACTTAGTTTTATTTAAATTTTGAATTCTTAACTTAAGGGTGTTATTTTTTAGTACTTTTAATAGTTTTTGTTTTGAGCCTGAAATATAATGCGTTATATAATTATGTCTTTCTACATCAAATTATATATTATTATATCGGGTCAAAATCCGGATAAGATTCTATATGATTTAATATATTTAGATCTTATCCGATATAATTTTATCCACCACTTTTCGGATCATAGCATATCTCCAATTATATTAAATAAGATATCATTACATATGACATCATATTATTTTTTTTACTCGGGTATAAATTATAACTCTCGTAAGTGGCATATATGAAAACAAGATACACATAATCCAACATGACATTTGGAACACTGTGTTGGAACAGTCGATATGATATCCTGGCCTCTAGATTGTTTTTGCTTATCATTTTGGGTTCCTTCTAGGAAATGATTCATTCGATAATAACGTAAAGTCTCTGCTACGGGAGGTTATAGGTGGTGTTTCCAATTCGGTTAATCGATTAACCGATTCCTCGATTAATCGCCTCTATTTCGGTTAATGTCGAAACAAATAATTTAAAACTCAAATAATTATTCGACCCGAATAATCGGTTAAAATTGGTCGATTAACCGGTTACATTTTTAATATGGAATTTTTCCTTAATTTTTTTCCAAAACTTCACAATTTTCTTAATCTGGGCTACAAAATTACCAGAAAATCTTAGAAAAAACAAATACTAACTAAAATAGCATCAAATTCTTTAAAAATCGTGTGAAGTAGGTCCTTAAGCCTTTAAATACCTTTTTCGAGCAACCGCAAACAAGTCGACATTGTACAATCAGACTCCCAATTTTTAATAAAATTTTGCGCAAATGTTTTTAAAAAAATATGTATCAAACAAAAAGCCTTAAGAACATAGCAAAAGGCCAAAATGAAGGTGTTTTTTAAAACTTCACAAAACACACGAAATACGCGACTGGCTGGAGGATGCTTTATGAAATAAAATAGACAATTTTGCATTACTGTTTCAATTCTTTTAAAAATTTAAGCTAATATAAATTATGTATATCTCCATGTCCTATAAGACAAGGCTGCATTTGTTTTAAAACTGTTACACAATTAACATGCTAATTCTGAAAGAACTTTAACTTTTCTTATTTTTCCTAAAAAAGTGTACATACACATCGGTTCAAAACCACATCAATTCTAAAACATGTTCCACTAGAGCAACATTGAACCCGAACCCGTTTCAAGAAATATAAATTCGAATTAAAACAAATAACCTAAAGTTAAAAAATTTTAATTTATATAGAATTTGACTTCTGTAACCGCACACTCAGTGAATTGTCTATATGCTATATATGAATTTATACACTGATTCAATTAAGTTTCGCTTGAATTCTTCTATTGAAACTTTTAATTGAATTGATGCAATTTTTCATAAAATTTTATGAAAAATTTCATATTATTTATTAAAAATGTCATACACCCAAAAAAGTTTTTTTAGAAAGAGATTCATAAAAATTGTGAAGCTTTTTCATAAAATTTAATAAATTTGGCTTTTACTTTTTGAAAAAACATCATTAGCTTATTGAAAATTTTGTTTACAGCTCGTCCGATAAAATTCTGTCAGAGTAAGTACGCTCAAACTTTAGGTTATTTTGTTACTGTTAATGGCCTTTAGTAACGAAAAAGATACTGAGAAACAAAGTAAATTGGTATTCTTAATTAACTGAAATTAATCTCAAAGAGAACTCAAATTTTTTTATCGATGCCTTTAATGAAAATTTCGTAGCTGTAGGAAGAATCTTATTCAAATTTAAAAAACTTTAGGTATAGCATTTCTTTAACCCTTTCAGACCCAGCATACACGATTGTGAGATGTGATGTTTTCTCTTAAAATTACAAATATTTTTCAATACTAATAGGTTTATTTAGATAAAAAATTTCAGTTATACTTTTAGCTAAATTATATTTCATAAAATATGAATTGACACCAGGAAATATATATAATAGTTTTAGTACCATTTTACCTTAAAGTTATAAAATGAATACATTTTTGCAAGCTAGTTGGGTCTCAAAAAGTTAAATGCAATATTAAATTTTATAGTCAATACTGAGATTAAAAATCAAAAGAAATTTTGTATCTAAGCTTTTCAGATTTTTTTATAAATAAAAAATCTACGTTAAGACATCGATATGTAACAGTTTTAGGTTTGCTGTTCTTAACTTACTAATATTTTGTTAGTTTCAGCAGTTCTTTCTGCCATCTTCAACGAAATTTCAGTAGATTTAGCAACATTTTTACAGACCTTTTTTTAAAAAAATCTCAGATACCGAAACTTTTCAACCTTCGAATATGAAAACTTTTTTATTAAATACATCGTATTCATATATGACTCTTAATATTTAATGAAAAGAGTCAGCTTTTTCTGTTTTAATTAATAAAAAGTTAATGAAATACATTAATTTAGCATTAAACGATTAATCGATTAACCGCCAATTTTCTCGAATAACCGACCCGAATAACCGGTTAATCCATTTTAGTGATTTTTCGAATAATGCATTAACCGGTTAACCGCCTATGTCGAATAATTGGAAACACTAGTTATAGGTTATTTTTGCGCTGATCTTGGTAGATCTGATTCGGAGGTGCAGTACGAAGCTCCAAATCTTGTCAAGGATAGTCCAAAGTTACTATCCCGAGTAAAAAAAAATAATATGATGTCATATGTAATGATATCTTATTTAATATAATTGAAGATATGTTATGATCCGAAAAATGGTGGATAAAATTATATCGGATAAGATCTAAATATATTAAATCATATAGAATCTTATCCGGATTTTGACCCGATATAATCATATCTAATTTGATGTAGAAAGACATAATTATATAACGCATTATATTTCAGGCTAAAAACAAAAACTATTTAAAAGTACTAAAAAAATAACACCCTTAAGCTAAGAATTCAAAATTTAAATAAAACTTTAATGTGTAAATTCATAAATGTTTTATAAAATTCAGGAGGTTTACAAAACAAATTTCCATACAAAATTTGTTTCAAAAGCCTCCTATAACTTTATAAAGCATATATGAATTTACACATAAGTATTTAGAAGTAGTTGTACATAATTGTAACCATGCATTTTAAGCTTTCTGATATAAACTTGTATTCTACCTGTAAACTGTGTAAACCTGGTATATTTATGAGTTTAATGTCAAATTCCATACATAGAAAATATGGCTTGTATTTATACAAGGTTTACAAGGAATTTAGGAGTTATAATGAGTACGCTTTTATATTTTGAAATCATTAATGTCCGACCGAACAGTTCGGCCTGAAATTATATTTGGTTTTTATTTGGTATGTTGAAGCATTAGGGATAAATGGAAAAATGTTTGTTGGGCCGATTAGAGATAATTTTGAGTGTAAATTTTAAGGAAAAGTCTGAGGTTGAGGCAACAAATTCACTGTTCGGCCGCCGAAAGTTCGGCCAAATTGAAAAAAGTTCGGCGGCCGAACAGTTAACTTTACGGCTAAACTACCGTGTTTTCTTTAAATCTGATACTCAAAATCGAATTAGATCGGCTCAACAAATATTTTAACAGTATGAAATTTTCTCCCTAATGCTTTCAAATAACAGAAAATCGACGAATTTTCACTTTTTGGCCGAACTATTCGGTCGGATACTAGAAATCATACATAGTACATACATACGTAAATATATCTCAGAAAAATATAGAATTTTTTTTTACATTGCGCCATTTTTAATTATATATGACGCTGTATTAAAATTCTCATAGCATATGTAACTAAATATGGTATATATTAATATATATGGGGACATGTATATTTAAACTGATCTATATATGTATGACATCATATAAGAAATTTTTGAAAAACTCAAAGCTATACATAATTATATCCACAAAGATATAGTGCCACATTTGACTATATATAAACATATTAGTCCATATTAATTTATATAATTTCCTATATAATTTTTTTTACTTGGGATATTAAAAATAAATACAAATTTAATTTTTTTCTCAAAATTAATCAAATTTAGTTGGCTTTTAGGAAACCTAAACAAAAAATATATATAAATGCAAAAATTTATGTTTTTTCCTTGTTTATTGAAAGAAATCACAATTTTTGAAGTTTTGGAATTTGCGTGTTTTTTAGCCATTCACTGTGACCAGAAACAACAACGAAATTGGATGAAATAAACTCAAAACAAATATTTGACATTTTTTGTTTGCAAAACACTTACCCCTAAATTCATAAACGCTTTATAAAATTATAGGAGGTTTATTGAACAAATTTTGTATGAAAATGACGTTTTGTAAACCTGCTATAACTTTACAAAGCATTTATGAATTTAGGGGTTAATATATTCTCTTTCTATGTTAAACGTAGTGTTTCCAATTCGGTTAATCGATTAACCGATTCCTCGATTAATCGCCTCTATTTCGGTTAATGTCGAAACAAATAATTCAAAACTCAAATAAATATTCGATCCGAATAATCGGTTAAAACAGGTCGATTAACCGGTTAGAATTTTAATATGGAATTTATCCCTTATTTTTCCCAAAACTTCATAATTTTCTTAACTTTGGCTAAAAAATTACAAAAGACATAAACACAAATATATTTTAATATATTTTATTTGTATTTAAGAAAATTCTATTTGTATTTTAAATTAGTCCAAATACATTTCAAAATTATTCACTTGTATTTAAAAATTTTAAATCTGTATTTCAAAATTATAAAATTGCATTTAAAATAATTCCATTTGTATTTCAAAATTCTCCAAATGTATTTCAGAAATTTCCAAATGTATTTAAAAAGACTCTATTTGTATTCCAAAATTTTCCAAATGTATTTAATAAAATTCTAATTGCATTTCAAATTTTTCCAAATGTATTTCAGAAATTTTTATTTTTATTTTGAAAACATTTTCACAAGCATACTTGTTTTCTCTTTCGTAATGAAAATTTTATAGGAATTATGAGACCTATATGTTAGTAAATATGCTTTTAAAATAAAAATAGAAATTTCTGAAATACATTTCGAAAAATTTGAAATGAAATTAGAATTTTATTAAATACATTTGGAAAATTTTGGAATACAAATGGAATTATTTGAAATGCATTTGGACAATTTTGAAATACAGATTTAAAATTTTTAAATACAAATGAATAATTTTGAAATGTATTTGGACAATTTTCAAATACACATAGAATTTTCTTAAATACAAATAAAATATTTTAAAATACATATTTTAAAATACATTTGTATAATTTTGAAATGCTTTTTGGACAATTTTGAAATGCAGTTGGACAAATATAAAACGTTTTTAGACAATTTTAAACAGTGTTTGGACAATTTTGAAGAATTTTAACACATTTTAGACAATTATGAAATATATTTGGAATTTTCTGAAATAAAACTGAAAAAGGTGTAGAATACAAGGGAACCCGTAACCATTTCACTGAAATTAAATTTTTATTCGCATTTGTGACATTAACAATAACGAAATAACCTAAAGTTAACACAAAATTAAAGCTAAAAATTCAAATTTAAATGGAATTTGACATTTGTAACTGTACACTGAGAGAAATGTCTACATTCTATATATGAATTTTTACATTGATTCAATGAAGTTTCGCTGAAGTTCGTCCATTGAAACTTTCCATTAAATTGATAAATTGTATGAAAAAGATTCATAATTTTTATGAAGCTTTCCATTCATTTTGCTAAGAAAACTTCATTAGTTTAGTGGAAATTTTCATTAAAACTGGAATAATAAAGATCCCTGTGCGATAATCAAACTTTGGATAATTTTGTTTTTGCCTTTAAAAAAGGAAAAAAGACTGAAAAATTTAACAATTGTTTATGATATTCTTAAAGGCACATCTACACGAGAGGGAAAACTAATAGAGATAGAGCAAAAAACACCTCTAATTAGCTCTATTGTGAATGATTCAAGCTATTAAGGCCCATTAACTTTTCTCGAGAAGTTAACTTTACCTTAACCATGGGTAACTAACCAATACTAAATATTTATCCTTATGAAAATTTAACCATAATAACTTATCAATATTTTAAATCTGGGTAGTTAACCTTAGTATGAAATGTCAGAATAAAAAGAAAAACAAAATTAATAACAAAGTTTTTCTCGCGGTTTTTTGTGTGTTTCTGGTCGTAAAAAAAAGAATACACTTGACCACGTCGTTTTTTTGAAGATTCGCGGTCGCTAAATGCTATAAAATGATTGTGTCTTTTTGCATACTACGAGAGGTGATTTAATTAAATCCATTTGGTAAGTCTATAAAATAAAAATGGATTATTGGAACTATTAATAAGTATTTCGTGCTAATCGAGACAAACGCGGAAAGATTCGCGCATAAAATTAAAAAAAATAGTGGAAATTTTGTGATAGATTATTAAATTAAGGCAATTTATGTGATCAGCACATCAAAAAAAAAAAAAAAAAAAAAAAAAAAAAAAAAAAAAAAGTGAGTAGAAAAAAATTCGCTGTGCATGATTTTGTATCTTTTTGTAATTGCGAGTCAAAACTGTGGGTTGTCCAGGGGTTCCTTACATACTTTTAAAATTTTTAAAACATGATTGGTTCACATTTCGTAAATTCGAGAGTGATTTCTTTGCGCTTTAAATTCAGTACTCTTTTACTTCATTCAGTAGTCTTGACCTTTGATACATGACTCATTTTGAATTTGATACGCTGATTCCAAGTACTTAAATGTAAGTTACCCAAAATTGATGGAATAATTGTTTTTCTGAGAGTGGTTTTCAAAAGAATTTTTTCCTATAACGGTACACAAATTAAAAAAATGTTGTCCTATGTATTTTAGAGAACAAAATTCATTCTTTACTACCATCGTAACAAAAAGTCTTAAGCTATTTCAATGCGTTTTGTATAGCATTTTAAAATACGTAAAAAGCTATTTTTCGCGTTTTTAATCACGATTTTCTCAAAATTGAGAGGTGGTAGAGATTTGGAATCAGCAAGTAAAATACTAAAAGTATGTTCCAAGCTTCTACCGGCAGCGACTTTTCATTTTGTAGAGGTGTATAATTCGTGTCAAATTGTTCTAATATTGGTCACCATTTTTGGTTTTAATTATTCAAGACAGATTTTGGCTCTTTGAACCAATAAAAAAATAAATTATTCCTATTTCCTTATATGCGACCAATTTCTGTAAGCTATCACAGAAACCTAAATCCTAAATAGCAAAAATTTGTGCACGATTTTAAGTACTGATGCAATTTTTGTAAGTTTTGGTAAAGTGGGCAAATACACATTACAGGTTTAATTTATTAAAATATCTTATGTAGGGTGAATTGTTCTAAAATAGCCTTGGTTAAGTTTCTTAACCACAGAAATTTCTATGGTTAAATTTTAGCATTGGTTAGAAGAAATGCTTGGTTAAAATTTAGATAAGTTATTCAAAAAATATGTTTACCAGTGGTTAAGGCTAGTAGAGGTCTTAACCAGGGTATAAATTGAGATAAGTTAACGGGCCTATGTTTTGTTTGTTTCTAAAAATTATTTGAAGTCATATTTACACTCACAGAAATTTGTCGGTAGAATCTACTGAAAATGACAGTTAAAACATAGGTGTATGCAGTTACAAAGGCGATTTTGGAAGATTTTGTGGAAAATTTTCTGTTGTTGTTTTTGTTTTTTCTTTGATATTTTAAATGTTTAATAACGCTCCTAGACGAGAGCAAGAAATTCTCATTGAGTTTGTATTTAACTTAACAAATATTTCCAGAAATTCTAAAAACGTCGTCCCCTGACAATTTCCTTATTCAAGAATGAAATCCGGATAGAGATATGCCTACAACGGATTATTTTTCACAATTTGTTAAATACGTTTCGGATTTTTAGCATATATGCAAAATTTTGTTATTTTTAACTGCTAAAAAATAACTAACAAATGTATTAAAAATAACTACCAATGTCGTAAAATTAACTGCTAATTTTTACTACAAAAATTTCACAATAACTGACAAAATCGGTAAAAAACTACAGTTTTTTACTGTCAATTCTTTTTGTTTATAACACGGATGGTAACCGAAACGATGCGGTTATCGATAAGGGTAACGCTATTTTAGATTATTTCGGTAACGGTATTTTAAGAGTAACGCTATTTCATTTATTTCGGTATTTTAAGGATAACGGTTTTTTAGTTATTTCGGTAAAGGTATTTTAATGATAACAGTTTTTTGATTATTTCGGTAAGGGTATTTTAATGTTAGCGATATTTCAGTTAAAGTACGAAAAATACTCAATAACCACGTGCAATTACCAAAAGCAGAAAATTAAAAATAACGGTAACGGTATTTTAGGGTAACGGTATTTAATTTATTTCGGTAACGGTATTTTAAGGGTATCGATATTTCATTTATTTCGGTATCGGTATTTTAAGGATAACAGTATTTCAGTTATTTCGGTAACGGTATTTAAAGGATAACGGTATTTCGGTTATTTCAATAACGATATTTTAGGGGTAACGGTAGTCAGTTGAAAGGGTTTTGAATCGATAACGGTATTTTAGCGGTATTGCCTGCCAACCCTGGTTTATAAAAGTATATTTTAATAAAAAAAAACATTTTTTTTGTTTCGATTACAAAAATATGTCTAATTACTTTAGCCTATTTTAAATTTGAAGTAAAAATACCAAAAGATTCTCCAGTTATTATGCTTTTATGCATTGGTATTTTCAAACTAGGAATATATCAATAATAACAAATGTAAACTAAACAAGAATTTTATAAAATTCAAGAAACTTCAACGAAATTTTTTATTTTTTAAATGACTAACAAAAACAACTATTTACTGCAAAATTACTGTTGTTGTTATTTGTTTATTATAGCATTAAAAATAACTGTTTTTAACAACTGTTACGAAATTACGGTACTTTTCGTAGTTGTTTTCTTAAATAACCGTCATAACAGTTGTTTTACATTTTTCTATAGAAAAAAACTGTAATTACTGTTAAAAATAACAACTACTGATTATTACACAAACAACTGTCATGTAGTAACTGCCAAACTTTTTTAAGTGTATTAGAATATTCTTCTACCTTAAGTCCAAATTCTAATATGAAGTTGTCATATTAGATTTTATTTGTTCCCTACGGGAAATTTTAACAAACTGTCACCGAACTGGCCCCTTTATATGGAATAGACTGGTCACTTTTACATGGCGTTGTCATAGGAGGGGGAAATTGACCCCATGTGATATGTCACAAGTAGGGTTTGGGATTTCCCGGACTTTTTTATTTCCCGGGAAACGGGAATGAAAAAATTTGATTCCCCGGAACAAAATTGTTAATGAAAACCACCTATATAAGTAATTTTTGTTAAAAAAAAAACACTATTTCAGTACAAATGCAGTCTGTGTAGTGAGAATTCAAAGTAAAAAATATTAGAATGTTGAACATTTGATTTCACATAAATTACTCGCAGCACTGCCAAATGAATTGCATGATTCCAGCAGGCACCTAATACTGGACTGTCGGAAACAAACCGTTTCATCACACTTGGCCCATTAGATATGGTGGCCACAATGTTATTTTCCAAAGACAAATAAAACTCTTCTAGTCTTATTTCTACAATTCTTCTTATTTCATCAGCATTACATCTTCCTGATATATAAACCAACCCCAGGTTATAAAATGAATTATTTCCATTTATACATTGTTGTGATATTCTTGTCCATTCATCTAAGATTATAGTAAATCTCCTATTGTTAGAAATATTTTTATCATGATATCTTTTATTTTTTTGCAATGCCAGGTTTTTATTATAAAAACTTTCTCGAATAAACGAAGATCTAGTTATGGTGCGGATTGACTGCAGCTAATTTGGATACCATTTCAGGAAATGTTTGCCCTACCATAAAGCCTTTAATGCCTATTCAGCTTACACTTTTTTCTTCAGGTACCTTGCTAATTTTAGCTGAAACGTTATTCTTGTTGTTTTCTTCAAGAGAAGTTGCATGACCATCACTTTTTTTTCTGAACCAAATTTAGATGTCGGATAACCAAATTTAGATACCACCGTTAACCATTAGTCTTTTCTTTTCACATTTATTAATGAAAATGTTACTTATAAAATTATTGACCCCTAATATAAAGGCGTATTTTAAATTTAAAGTCGACTTTATTTTTAATCAAACGGTTTTGTTCATTTTGTGTATGAAAACCTTACAAAAATATTTATATTTTCAAATATTTTGATTGGTTGAAAATAAATTAACCAATCAGAATGCTCCAAAAATAAACCAAGTCAAGATATACTGCCACCCAATATTTTAACTAAAGTCGACTTTACCTAAATTATACATTTGAAAAATTTAGATAGTAAGAGCGATTATTTGTAAGAAACAAAGCTTCTTTTCATATTTCTTTTAAACATTTTACCAAGTTTTTAGGTTTTACTACTTAAATTTTTAATAAGTTATGCGAAAATTCTTTATTAGTTGAAATGCTCCTTATTACTTGGCAAAAATTTTATTTGTGTGTCAAATAAATGTATTCCCTTTTAAAAGATTTTAACAATGACATTTTTGTTTTGGTATGACTAAAATTAAAAAATGCTATTCGAAACAAAAACAATTTAAAAAATTTAATATTTTTAAAATTTCCCGTTTTCCCGGGAAAAATATATTATTTTTCCCGGGAATTCCCGGCAAACTTTTCCCGGGAATTCCCGAACCCTAAACCCTAGTCACAAGACAAATCCTAGGACAGGTTACTGAACTCGCATAAAAAACAAAGTTCAGGGACCTGTCCTAGGATTTGTCTTGTGACTAGGGTTTGGGGTTCGGGAATTCCCGGGAAATCCCGGGAAAAGTTTGCCGGGAATTCCCGGGAAAATAATATATTTTTCCCGGGAAAACGGGAAATTTTAAAAATATTAAATTTTTTAAATTGT
The DNA here is from genome assembly GCA_949987735.1 of Leucophora obtusa. Taxonomy (NCBI): domain Eukaryota; kingdom Metazoa; phylum Arthropoda; class Insecta; order Diptera; family Anthomyiidae; genus Leucophora; species Leucophora obtusa. The sequence goes on along the minus strand of OX465295.1, from coordinate 115,898,670 downwards.
TTTTGTTTCGAATAGGATTTTTAAATTTTAGACATAAAAAACATTTTAAATAACAAAACAAAAATTTCATTGTTAAAATCTTTTAGAAGGGAATGCATTTATTTGACGCACAAATAAAATCTTTGCCAAGTAATTAGGAGCATTTCAACTAATAAAGATTTTTCGCATAACTTATTCAAAGTTTAAGTAGTAAAGCCTAAAAACTTGGTAAAATGTTTAAAAGAAATATGAAAAAAAAGCTTTGTTTTTTACAAATAATCGCCCTTACTATCTATATTTTTCAAATGTATAATTTAGGTAAAGTCGACTTTAGTTAAAATATTGGGTGGCAGTATACCTTGACTTGTTTTATTTTTGGAGCATTCTGATTGGTTAATTTATTTTCAACCAATCAAAATATTTGAAAATATAAATATTTTTGTAAGGTTTTCATACACAAAATGAACAAAACCGTTTAATTAAAAATAAAGTCGACTTTAAATTTAAAATACTCCTTTATATTAAGGGTCAATAATTTTATAAGTAACGTTTTCATTAATAAATGTGAAAAGAAAAGACTAATAGTTAACGGTGGTATCTAAATTTGGTTATCCGACATCTAAATTTGGTTCACAAAAAAAAAAATTGATTGTCATGCAACTTCTCTTGAAGAAAACAACAACAAGCTAAAATTAGCAAAGTACCCGAAGAAAAAAGTGTAAGCTGAATAGGCATTAAAGGTTTTATGGTAGGGCAAACATTTCCTAAAATGGTATCCAAATTAGCCGCAGTAAATCCGCACCATAACTAGATCTTTTATTTTTTTTATTTTATTTATTTATTTTGGAATTCTATGCACAAGACCAATGTCTCTTATTACAGTATAGAATTATAAATTTGTAATTTACAGTTTATCGATATAAATATTATAAAAAAAAAATAATTAATAACTTAATGCTAGAAAGATCAGACATTTTAATTTGACACAAAATACAAGTTTAAGAATAATAATAATAATAATAATATTAATAATAATAAAATTTTACAAATTTGATTTTCAAAAAAAATAATTATTATTAAAGATTATCCAACCAATCAAAATATTCAAAATAATCAAATTGAGAACAAATCAAACAAAGATCTTCGTTTATTCGAGAAAGTTTTTATAATAAAAACCTGGCATTGCAAAAAAAGAAACCGATGTAAAGAACATTATATTAAATTACTACAATCATGTAAAAGATATCATGATAAAAGAAATATCGAGCAATATTTCTAACGATAGGAGATTTACTATAATCTTAGATGAATGGACAAGAATATTACAAAAGAGATATTTGAACATATGTATAAATGGAAATAATTCATTTTATAACCTGGGGTTGGTTTATATATCAGGAAGATGTAATGCTGATGAAATAAGAAGAATTGTAGAAATAAGACTAGAAGAGTTTTATTTGTCTTTGGATAATAACATTGTGGACACCATATCTAATGGGCCAAGTGTGATGAAACGGTTTGTTTCCGACAGTCCAGTAGTAGGTGCTTTCTGCTGGAATCATGCAATTCATTTGGCAGTGCTGCGATTAATTTATGGGAAATCAAATGTTCAACATTCTGATATTTTTTACTTTGAATTCTCACTACACAGAGTGCATTTGTACTGAAATAGTGTTTTTTTTAACAAAAATTATCTATATAGGTGGTTTTCATTAACAATTTTGTTCAAAAACAAATAAAATTTTTTCATTCCCGTTTCCCGGGAAATAAAAAAGTCCGGGAAATCCCAAACCCTACTTGTGACATATCACAAGGGGTCAATTTCCCCCTCCTATGACAACGCCATGTAAAAGTGACCAGTCTATTCCATATAAAGGGGCCAGTTCGGTGACAGTTTGTTAAAATTTCCCGTAGGGTTGTTTCAAAAAGGTTGATAATTTTCATGATAGACAATGCAATTGTTTCGTGGACATCACCCCAACTCTTCAGTTGTCTGCAATTAGAAAATGATAACTTGAATACACAAACCGCGACATTACATACGGTACAAAAATTCAACGGTACGAGAATTTTGTACTTTTGTATATGAACTGTCATGATTTGGTAAAACCAGCCATAAATCAACTCTTTTTAAAAGCAACAGTTACATAAAAGTACCCTTCGGGTGAAGTTTTTTAAATATTAATGGTCTAATTCATAAACTTTTACAACAGTCTTATTGCAGGATTTTAAGCTAATTTGTGAAAAACAGTATTCATATTTGCTTAATAATTAAAAAAATAATAAAAGTTTATAGTTGGTACTCACTAACTTTAAACCTTTTATAAAGTTTGGAGTGAGGAAGCCACCATTTAATTGTTAATTATTTCATTTTCAGGCATGAAATGATTTATTAAAGCCATCCCATTCCTAGAATGTGTGGCTGCCAACAACTTGCACCCATCAAACTGAAAAAAACTACAACAATTGCGTAGCCAATGACCATTTTCGAAAAAATTTCCAAAAAAATGTAAAAAGAAAATTAAAAAGAACAACAAAACAATAGTGATGTACATACTGTCAAAACATTATTCGAAATTCGATTACTTTTGTATGCTTTGAATAATATGTTCTAAAAAATTACTTTTTTACACACATTTCCATTGATTTACTTTATAAATAAAAAAAAAAATATTTTTAATGGCTTTAAATTTATCTTAGCTCTTCATTAGTTCTCTAATTTAAGGAAATACATTTTAACTTCCGATTACCGAGTCAATCGTTTACTAAATTTGTAAATCACTTACGACTTATTTGGGAGAAGAGAGAAAATAAACAATAGTGTTGCCAGTATCAAATCGAAAAATTAATTTATAATTCAAATACGATTATGAATCAAGATTTCTAATAACTCTTTATTAAGCGAAATATGTACTTTAACTATAGCAAGCTTCAAATACCAAAGAATTTTTTTTTATGAATTAGCACATAAATATTTTAAAGTACACTTAAAAAAATAAGTTAAAAGAAAAATTAGTAAAACGTCTTGTATATCAAGTGTACTAGTTTTCGGCAATTTTTTTTGCTGAATTTCTGTCTTCAACAAAAGTTTTAGTTATATTTTTTTAGCACTAAACTAATATCGAACTAATGTTTTACTAATTTATTTTGCTACAAAAATTGTGCTGATAACAGCATTTACAGCGTGGACGACAACCAGATAGACAAGATGTAGATGTTGCAGCTTGTCTGGATGTGGTACAGACAACGGAAATGATAAAAAAGAAAAAAAACTCTACACAATTCTACACTCAAAAAAAAGTCAGTAAAGTCAGCAGAAAATGTTGCTGAGTCAGCAAATTTTTAGTCAGGAGCGTGCTTGCAAAAAAGTTGGTAATTTCAGCAAAAGGTTTGCTGAAAATCAGCGAGATGATTTTTACCAAAAAAATAGTAATCTTCAGCAAAAGTTTTGCTAACACTTAGTCGAAGGCCAATGAAAAAAATCCTTGCCAAGATTACTAAACTTCTTGCTGAATATTAGTAGACTGAAAAAAAACTCAAAAAACTTATAGCGAAATTTTACTTTAGTTAATTTATTTGCTGAAAATTGAAATATAGAAATTGTGTAGAGTTGTTTTTCTTTTTAATCATTTCCGTTGTGTGTACTACATGCAGACAAGCTGCGACATCTACATTTGTTTATCTGGTTGTCGTCCACGCTATAATTGCGGTTATCAGCACAATTTTTGTAGCAAAATAAATTAGTAAAACATTAGTTCAAAATTAGTTAAGTGCTAAAAAAATATAACTAAAACTTTTGCTGAAAACGGAATTTCAGCAAAAAAATTGCTGAAAACTAGTACACTTGTTATACAAGACGTTTTACTAATTTTTCCACTAACTTGTTTTTTTGAGTGTAGGCGTGGCTTATAATGAAAAATCATCGATACCGATCTTTCATCAAATTATATAGTAAAATTTAGCGAGTACTATCGGATCTGCACAAACTGAATATTGTTGAAAATTCTATAAAATTTCCTTAAATCTTGCATTATTTTTATTCACAAATGGCGGCCAGATTTAAAATGACACCGGTTTAAATATGAGTAAATTTTTCTTTGTTTTTAGTGATTTTAAAATAAAGTTAACGACACTGAAATTTTAAAGTGAATGGTATTATGATATACTCAACACGATATAACAGATCAGTCAGACTTTTTTTTACATTACCCGGTGTCTTCAAATGCAATGAAATGGGCAAAGAAATTTTAAAATAACACACAAAGCAACAACAAAATTATTTTCGTTGTTGTTGTTTTGTGTGTTATTTTCAAATTTCTTTGCACATTTCATTGCATTTGAAGACACTAGGTTATAGTATAAAAGCTGTGTTTGTGTGGCAAGCTATCGATGTTGGCTTATGTCATTGCCATACAAATTTGACATTAGTAACGTTGAGAGTTAACACTAAACGTTGGCTTATGTCAAATTTATATGGGAATGACATAAGCCAACGCTGATAGCTTACCGCACAAACACACCTAAAGCATTTCATATTAAAATTTCAGTGTTGTTAACTTTATTTTAAAATCGCTAAAAACAAAGAAAAATTTACTCATATTTAAACCGGTGTTATTTTAAATCTAGCCGCCATTTGTGAATAAAAATAATGCATAATGAATTTTCAACAATATTCATTTTGTGCAGATCCTATCAGTACTCGCTAAATTTTACTATATAATTTGATGAAAGGGCCATATCGATTATTTTTCATTAAAAGCCACGCCTACTTAGAACGGGTAGCAAAGTTAAAAAACAAACGCTACACTAAAATGTTCTACAATTTTCTGGACCATCTTCCAGTACTTCGGAGACAATTTAATCATTATGTATTTTGATCTTTAAAAATAAAGGCAACGGGGAAACTGATTCGAATCCGTTGTGTACAGTTAAATAATTTACAATATATATAAAATTAAAATTAAAGGGAAAGATTGTAATTGAGTTAATGGATCCGCTATGTTTATATACATATATTTTTATTAATTAAAGTGTAATGTTGCATTCTTTAAGAAAATTTAGTAAATTTCTATAAATTAACCCCTCAATTCATAAATGCTTTGTAAAGTTATAGCAGGTTTACAAAACATCATTTTCATACAAAATTTGTTCAATGAACCTCCTATAGTTTTACAAAACGTTTATGAATTTAAGGGTTATATTTTTTGTTTTAATAATTGGGCAATATTTTCAAATTTAAAAATTCCTGGATATTTTAAACGGATTGTATTATGCTTCTTGCAATGAAAAATAATATAGTTATCATCTTCACAAGTATTGCATATATCACAATTTTCTGTTTGTTCTACTTTAATCATGTAGTAATATTTTTTGTTATTAGTGTGCCCAGTTAACAATCGATTCAATATTTTTATTTCACAAGCTGAGAAATTTTGTCCCCTAAACCAAAATCCCTTTGGAGGGTGAGGAAAAATTTCAAAGAAATGTCGACCCTTTTCAAGTGATATTTCTTTATATTTATCTTACCAACTATCATACAAATCGTTATATATCTTTGATAATGCCTATTAAATTGCTAAATTAATCTGAATATAACAGCCTATGACTGTTGGATATTTAGCAAAAAAATCGGCAGTTTCATTAATAGCAATACCTTTAAGGGAGGGAGTCCAAATAAAAACAATCCTTTGAATATTTGATGAATTTACAAGACCTAGGATCTCACAAACTAAAGAATTGTCCGTGTCACAATTTTCAAGTAATATACATGCATTTTTGCTATCAGTAAAAATAGCAGCATCAGCAATACCATCCTCAATAATTATATCAATTGCTTTCTTTATAGCTATTAGTTCGCCAGATAATATTGATAATTTATCCTAAAATAAATAATTTACTAAAATAAAATTAGAAAAGCTTTAATTGGTGCTATTTTTTCGAACTGGCCCCTTTATATGAAATAGACTGGTCACTTTTACATAGCGTTGTCATAGGAGGGGGAAATTGTCCTCTTGTGACATGTCACAAGACAAATCCTAGGACAGGTTACTGAACTCTCATAAAAAACAAAGTTCAGGGACCTGTCCTAAGATTTGCTTTTTGACATGAGGGAAATAGTGAGGGAAATCCCCTCCTATGACAACGCCATGTAAAAGTGACCAGTCTATTTCATATAAAGGGGACAGTTCGGTGACAGTTTGTTAAAATTTCCCGTAGGGTATATATAATTATATATAAACTTTTTACTCGGGTTGCTTTAAATATTTAAGGTTGGTAGGTATGAGCGAAAATACAGCTTATATTCTTATTGGATTATGATATCGTTGTCGGATATTTCTTTGCTTTATTGGGAAATAAATAAATATTTTACAATTAAGTTATTGCATGCAAATGCAAATCAATAAAAATTGTGAAATAAATTTTGTTTCTGCTTAACATTTAACATCAAGAATTCTTTTTCCAGCCAGCTAAAATTGTTTATTTGGTTGGTTTTCTGTTTGCGTATTTTTTTGGGAAAATTAATTTTAAGAGAAAATTTTGTCGTACTCTATAAGTTTACACTAGTTAATTCTTCACTAAGAAAAGCAAACGAATGGACCTTATAAGACATTTTTTGTATAATAAGTAGAACAGTTTCAAAGGAGAAAGATGAAATTTAGAGTTAACTTAAGAAAAAAAATATAAATTTTCAATTATGTTATTATCTTCAAAATTTTTCGTTAACGTCTTTTCTTTACTTTTTTTAGTATTTACGTGACCCTGAGGGTAATCCATGTTCACCCTCCGAATATAGTTTGCAGCAAGCAGCTGATGGTTCAATTTATTTGTTACCACGCGATGCTACCAATAAAAATGACACCACAAATAATGTCCTTCATGGCACCAGTACAAACGGTAATACGCAATCAGCAGCAGCACATCATCAGCAAATGTCACAATCCCATACACATTCGCATGCGACTGCTGCGCAACACCATTTACAAGCACAACCAGTGGGACATTCTGCTGCCGCATTGTCTCATAGTCATGTGCAGCAACATCATCAACAACAACAGCAGCAGCAGCATCATCATCAGCCACATACAACACAACAGCAACAAGTACAACCTTCACAACATCCCCATCATTCACATGGCGGCACTGGTAATCAGCAACAACAAAAAGATTGAAATTTATTGTGGCAACACTATGCAGCGCATTGGTTTCAAGTTCATCAAACCTCTTCATCGCATTCTTCTTCTGTGCATCATTGTCATCATCATCATCACCACCATTGTCATTCGCAACATTGTACTAATTATCAAACTCCTACACATCGTTTATTACACGGGCATTGTGAGTCTACTTACTATTGATCGTTTGAATTCAGGGTTTTTTTAATACTTAATTTAATAAAATGTTAATTAAGCAGGATTATTGGGTATCAAATAAAAAAATACATACAAAAAAAATAATGTTTACAGCTTTTAAAACCAATTTATTAACTTGTATAGATTTTTAAAGTCTTTTTACCTAGCTGCATTTTCACAATGTTCCGTTGAATGAGACTTTAACTGACAATTTGTTTGTAGAATTTTAACAGGGCTTTGTGAAATGAGAGCTTAAAAGCTTGTATTAAAAGCTGTTGTAATTAGTTTATTTTCCTTCCTTTCCGGGGCTAAAATGTGATTTTCTTTTATTTATAAAAAATGTATTATAACTTTTTTTTTTAAAGTTTTTTTAGTTTTTTGCCTTTTTTAAAGCAATTTCTTTAGAAAAGAAAACAGTGAATAATATATTTTTATATATATAAAAAAATAGTAAAAATTAGTACCATTTAAAGTAGAATGTTTGAATTTAAGAAAAGTTATTACATTTGTTTCATTTTTTCCAAAATTTTTCATAAAATATATTTATTGGATTTGCTATTTTATTAAAAAAAAAGATTTCTTCAATGCCATTGACAAAACTTTTGTGAAGAAAAGCTTTTGTTAAGTTCAACACTTTGGGAAATCAATAGTTTTGCATTTTTGTTTTAAAATTTTCTTGTTTTTTCGAAAATGAAATTATAGGCTTGTTCGTTTACTTACTACAAGTTACTACTTTTACTACAGCTGGAAAAATTCAATACAAAAAGTAAACAAAACTTTCCAATTGTAGTAAATGTAGTAAGAATTTCGAGTAAACGAACACACTGTATATGACACTTTAAATTATTTTTTTAAGAGAACTAATTTAATGAATATGTGATAGACATACATTTTTTTTTATAAATTTCTACTTGTTTTAATTTGAAGTTTGTAGTTTCCAATAAAATAAAGAACCATACAAAATATACAAAAACAAAATATTAAGAAGCACAACATTATATACAATATATATTTTCCATCTCCTCCCTCTATCTCTATCTAATGAACTTATCTACCAGCTTATCTATTATTATTTAGTTTTAAAGTAAAAAAGAAATTAACAATGTAATTACGGCTTAGTTAAGTTAAACTGTTAATAGTTAAACTCTATTTTTTATTATTATTTAAAATATAATAACAAGAAAAATATACAATATAGAAAAAATATCGAAAATTAACGGCAATAAGACAAAACTACATTTTTTACAAAATAATATGATTTGTATTTTTTAAGAATTTTTATCGGAATTTTTTTAAAAAATATTTGAAAATTCGAATAGGTTTAAAATGTTTAATAAAATTATGAATTTTCTTGAAACAAGCATATTTTTTATGCGACAAAATTGCATGGCACCCACGATATGGGCAATAGTGCTGATGATAAAAATCTTTTCTTTTTTCGTCAATTTGGCAAAAAGTCGTTCCGTACCGAAGCTAATTTCTAAATCAACACATTTTTAGCGATTTCCTAAAATATTCTTAAGGAAATACAACATGTTTATATAAAAGGTTAGTTTATGAAGACATTATGGCCCAGTTTTTCGGATGTCAGTTAAACTTGGTTAGTTAAATTGAAAACGAATTTTGTCGGCCATTGCCTAGTTTATTAACAAAAATTTTATGGAAAAAATTAAATGAATTCAACATAACCCCAAAATGCACACAAACATAAACAACCCAAAATTAAAATTGCACAGTGTTGCCAATAGATTATGCAATACTTCAAGTTGTCCAATAAAAATCAAAAGTGTTCTGATTCACTACATAATATTACTCAATTTAATACATACACGGTTAATATGCTTGCACCACTTGGAAAGTTGTACCATAATATTGCTAATGTTTGGCCCGCTTAAAGATAATCCATATTCTAAAAACTGGGCCTAAAACTTTCCAAAAATTTTGAGGCTAAGTACTAGGTACTTTTTAGATGTCAGCTAAAGTTAGGTTAACTTATCTTAAAACAAAATTAAACCATCCCAGCAAAAAAATACCTGACCAAGATCCGTAAAATCACCTATTTTGTTCGGCACGAATGCGTTCAAATTGAGGTGAAAAAGGCATTTTTTTAACATTGGCTTATCATAGGAGAGAAGGTGTTTATGCTACTTTAAGTCTGCTTTGCACGTCATAAAAATGAGTGCTTGGATGTTCTTTTTTATATAGGAAAGCAATTCATTTTTTTTACTATCTAAGGAGAGATGAAAAGTACCTTCTTGGGAATGCATTCAAAAGTCATAAATATCACTTCTTAAATATATATTTGAATGCATTCCCAAGAAGTTACTTTTCATCTCTCCTTAGATAGTAACAAAAATGAATTGCTTTCCTATATAAAAAAGAACATCCAAGCACTCATTTTTATGACGTGCAAAGCAGACTTAAAGTAGAATAAACACCTTCTCTCCTATGACAAGCCAATGTTAAAAGAATGCGTTTTTCACCTCAATTTGAACGCATTCGTGCCGAACAAAATAGGTGATTTTACGGATCTTGGTCAGGTATTTTTTTTCTGGGAAGTAAAAAAAGTTTTTAATTAATGGCATTTTGGAAGTCATTTAAAATACGTTTATTGGAAGTAAGAAATCAGCATATATAGCTACTTTATATGCAGTGAAAAATGCATTCTTGTAGAATGCATTCGGTTTTTTTTTGCTGGGAAATGTTGCGTTATCTAAAAGTGCTGTAATTTCAAACAAATTAATGGATATATCAATCACGCAATCCTACATCTTTGGCCAAATGGCAGATACTATGAAGTTTTAAAGAATGCATCCCCTCCAAATATAAAAAGGTATCTACATAGTCTGAATCTAAAAAGATGGGATCTAATATTTATACTTCGTATAGGGAAGACGTATTGAATTAAAAAATCAACAAGTAAGCTGTAAATATATGATTTAATCACCAATCCAACACATAATTCCAACCCACTGATAAATAAGCTTCGTTTCACTGAAAGTACTTTGTCGGGATACACGACCCGCCTTTTTAAAAGAAATTTTTAAAAAAATTTTAAAATAAAAAAATGTTTTCTTTACTAAATAATAATAATAAAAAATTATAACTAGCTTTAAACTTTTCTAAAATAAATTTTAGCAAACAAGTAATACAAAAAAGTATTTTTAATTTTATAAAATTAAATATTTTTAATCGTATGAAAAGAAATATCGAATCCATTTTAAAGCTATAGTTTTTAATTAATGGCATTTTGGAAGTCATTTAAAATAGGTTTATTTGAAGTCATAAATCAGCATATATAGCTACTTTATATGCACTGAAAAATGCATTCTTGTAGAATGCATTCGTTTTTTTTTTGCTGGGATGTTTAACTACACTCAAAAAAATAAGTTAATAGAAAAATTATTAAAACGTCTTGCATATCAAGTGTACTAGTTTTCAGCAAAAGTTTTAGTTATTTTTTTTTAGCACTAAACTAATTTTGAACTAATACTTTATTAATTTATTTTGCTGCAAAAATTGTGCTGATAACCGCATTTATAGCGTGGACGACAACCAGATAGACAAGATATAGATATCGCAGCTTGTCTGGATGTTGTACATACAACGGATATGATAAAAAAGGAAATCAACTCTACACAATTTCTGTATTTAAATTCTCAGCAAATAAATTAACTAAAGTAAAATTTTGCTACAAGTTTTTTAAGTTTTTTTCAGTCTACTTATATTCAGCAAAAAGTTTAGTTATTTTAGCAAGGATTATTTTCATTTGCAATCGACTAAGTGTTAGCAATACTTTTGCTGAAGATTACTACTTTTTAGGTAAAAATCAGCTCGCTAATTTTCAGCAAACCTTTTACTGAAATTACCAACTTTTTTGCAAGCACGCCCCTGACTAAAAATTTACTGACGCAGCAACATTTTTTGTTGACTTTACTGACTTTTTTTTTTGAGTGTATGTATGTATGATTCTTTTCAGTTCTAGTTTAAGAAATGTCATCTTATATAGTATTTTACCTGTCAATACGTGGCTATGTGGCTAAACTCAAACAAATTGTTGTCCAACGGCTGTTTCATGTTGACAGATTTATTAGTTAGTTTAACTGGACAATGCTGCTTTGTTAGCCTCAATTAAATGTAATTTAAATGATTTCTGAAAAAGAAAATATCAAGTTTGAACAATGTTTAACTACAAGTGGAACTATGTCCGAAAAACTTGACCTTAAATGTGCAATTTCCAGAAACTGACCAAAATTGTAAAAAGTCTGAGTATTCAATAAAACATAAAACAATGCTACAATGTGAAATCCATTCGACATTGAAAAAAGTTTTTGTCAAAATCAATTTCAACATCAAGATATTAATTGAAAATTGTATATTTCGTGAGGAGTTAGAGCCAATTTAGACGATGCTTCTTTTCCATGTCTTTATTACATACACCCTTTTGTTTGTAGCCGGACGGGGTAGAGAAACAAGCGCGGTACCAAAAGAAGCACGCATTTCTATTTTCATGATTCTTTTTGACATTTCTATTTGCACATATTTGTATTTTTGTTGTGTTGGTGCATTCATCTTCGGCTTTTGAATTGATAAGATGTTTTTGAGAAGAAAAATTGAAGAATTAATTCCTTTTTGAATGAATTCACTACCAATCGAATTCAATTTTCTCTAGAATTGAATGAATTCCTTTTCTTAAGTAATTCACTGAATTCATTCAACTGAATGCGTTCATCAAACAACAAATTCAAAGAATTAATTCAATTGCAATAGTTCTTTTTATTAAATCAAATGAATTAATTCACCGGTGAACGCGTTCAATTTTATAAATCGAACGGAAAAAAAAGTGAATTCCTCACTGAATTAATTCACCACTGAATTCATTCAATTTCATTTTCATTCAGTGAATTAAAAAATAAAATAACATTCAGTGAATTAAAAATAAAAATAATAAGTTCACTGAATTGAAAAAAAATAAAATAAGTTCACTGAATTCAAAGCCTGTTTTCTGCCGTTCAGTAGAAGAAATTTTACAGCGTGTGCTAGTAACAAATTAGAAACCGGATGCTGTTTATCAACCTACATGATTCAAAAATAAAGCCTTTTACTATTAAAAATAAAAACTTTTCAGATATAGATAAATTTGGAAAAAAAATATAACTATATAACTAGTTTGAAAAAATAATAGTTATATTTTTTTCCAAATTTATCTATATCTGTAAAGTTTTTATTTTTAATAGTAAAAGGCTTTATTTTTGAATCATGTAGGTTGATAAACAGCATCCGGTTCCTAATTTGTTACTAGCACACGCTGTAAAATTGCTTATTTAAAAATTTTATTTGTACATTATTGTTTTCTTCTACTGAACGGCAGAAAACAGGCTTTGAATTCAGTGAACTTATTTTATTTTTTTTCAATTCAGTGAACTTATTTTATTTTTTTTTTCAATTCAGTGAACTTATTATTTTTTTTAATTCACTGAACGTAATTTTATTTTTTTTAATTCACTGAACGTAATTTTATTTTTTTTTAATTCACTGAACGAAAATGAAATTGAACGAATTCAGTAGTGAATTAATTCAGTAAGGAATTAATTCACTTTTTTTCCGTTCGATTTATAAAATTGAACGTGTTCACCAGTGAATTAATTCATTTGATTTAATAAAAAGAACTATTGCAATTGAATTAATTCGTAACAAAATAAATCGAACGAAAGCAAATATGAATTAATTCCATTCAATATATGGTGCTTAGTGAACTAATTCATCGAATTTTTATTTCAGAAAAGAAAAATTGAATTAAGGAATTAATTCTTCAAAGCTCTGCTAAATACTAATAAAATACCAACAACAAGACTATCTTTATAATGTTAGAGAAAATTAAACGCATTGTGCAAAATTTTTATTTAATTAGTTTCGAATAAACAGCTAAGAAAGATTTGCCGAAAAAAGTCTGCAATCAATCGCTTCGTCTAAATTGCCTCTTACTTAAAGAAAATCTCTCAGCCGAACTCAGCGCAATTTGTTGAGGGAACTTTTTTAGCAACCGCGAAAAAGTTATACGATATTTATCTAATGCCTAGACTGCTATGCCATGCAATTTTTAATATTATTTAAAAACAAAAAAATTTCTAAACCTTAAAATAGCAAAATTTTATAAGTGCCAGTTTTATAGTCAGAACTAAGATCGAATTTTGACTTAAATATTTCTTAATTTTTTTGGCCTGGATGGCTTTATGTTACAAAACTTGAATGAATAAATAAAAAATAAATAAATAAGAAATTTTCAAACTAATAATGCTGACTTTAAAACTGGCCTTAACCCTCTAACCGGCAAGCCCGCCTCCATGCGGGGTATATTAAATTGGCCAGAAATGCGCCAAAGGGGTATTTGATAATAAGAAATTATGCTTTTTCAATAGAAAACAAAATTTATAAAATTTTCTGTGAATAATTTGTTTGTATACAGTGCACGGTTTGGAAGCGAGAAAGTGTCAAAGATAAAATTCCGTAAAATTTCAAAAATTAAATATTTTAAAACAACCAAAAGTTTCAAAAATCTTAAAAACATATTTAAATTGACTAAAACAATTGATAGTGACAATGAAGTAAGATTGGAGCTTAAGCTATTCAAAAAGTTCCTTACTTTGGTCCAAGGACGAACAGGATTCCATAAGGATACCTTTAAAGGACATCGCCTTAACTTCAAAACGAATGGACTGATTTTTCTGAAATTTGGCAAAAAGAATATATTTGGTATAGGTAGCAAAGCTTATAAAAATGAATAATATATATTGAAGTTTTGGTGCGTTTTCGCTCAATTTCGCATTTTTCGAAAAACGAAATTCGCTACAACCTCTTAAGTAACAGCACAAAAAATGTAATTTTTTTATTGTAATTACATCTTGGTAAGAGAAATAATTTGTGCCTAAACCTAGTAATTTTAATGCACTAGTTTTCGAGATTCACTCTTAAACTATTTTGACCCATATCGCCTAAAGTAGGCAACGAAAAAAAATTTTGTAGAAGAACTTATTGTTTATTTTTCGTGAGGAACACATGGTATAAATTTCATTTCAAAAAAGCTTAGGCCGGTTAGAGGGTTAAGTATTTACAATTTTTTTTTTTTTTTTGTGTAGAAATTGTAGTTGCGGCTTTTAAGTAAATGTTCGATGTAGAAACTTTCCTGAGGAGCAATTCTCTAACATTTTAACGACAAAATTCTGTAGTTAAGTTGTATGTGTACTATGAAAGTTTGACACCTTAACTACCGAACTGCCTTCAATAAGTTAAAGGTCGCACTTGTGTATAGTTTTTCTATTTTTCGTTTTGTTGATTATTTTTTTTTTATTATTATTATTTAATTTACTATTTTTTATGATTAGTTATTCTTACGTTTTGCTTGTAAACTTTTAAGGCTTCTTTTTAATGAAAAAACAAACAAAAAATATTAAGAAAAAAATACAATAATTTTTAAGCATTTACTTTTATATATAGATTTTAAGCAAACACAAACAAAATTCTTTATTGTATATGTATTAACTGCTATATATACAAAACAAAATCGTAAACCACTCATTAATTTAATATAATGATAAAATATATAATGGCTTATATGCTCCTTCAGTTTAATTAACAAATTTCGTTAACGTTGTCTGTCGTCGATGTATAAGTCATTTTATATTAAGGAATATTTCCTCCTTTTGTAAATATTAATTTAAAATAACGTATATTATGTACACAAAAAACACAAAATAACAAATTAACACTACTTGTTTTAGTATTTAAGGCGTGGACAGATAACTAAAATACTAATGCATACTTTACATAAATGTATAATGTATATTACAAAATACAAAAAAAAAACAACTAAAAAATAAAAATCAATGTGTTTTAATTAAAACTTTTTGTTTATAGATAATTTCAGCAGACGGTGTCCTCCTCTCTATTTATCACGCTGAAAAAAAAACGGCCTGTCCCAAACATATTTTTGCTGGTAATATATATATACAGGGTCCGCCATCTAACGTTTTTTTTTCAACTAGTGCTTATTTCGTGAATGGTAACACTTAGCTCATGTCTGATTTGACAGATAATTAGTTTTATCCTTCCGCTGAACGAATATGGTTGTGTATGCGCTTGAACAACGCTGGGAAATATTGCGACATTACTTTGAAAATCATGGTAATGAGCAAGGAGTGGCCGTTATAGTCAATGGCGATCGTTATCGGGCCATGTTGAACGAATTTTTGTTCACAAGAATTGAAGAGGAGGATATTGGCAACATTTTGTTTCAACAGGACGGCGCTACGTGCCACACAGCCGAAGCTACACTCGATGTTTTGCGCCCTGTTTTTGAAGATCGCATTATCAGCCGCAGAGCTGATGTCGTTTGGCCACCTCGGTGCTGCGATTTGACACCGTTGGACTATTATTTGTGGGGTGCCGTCAAAGATAAGTGTTACGCCGACAAGCCAGATACAATTGACGCTTTAAAGGACAATATTCGTGAAGCCATTGGTGAAATACAGCTGCAAACAATCGATAATGTGTTTAAAAATTGGGCCGATCGTGTAGGCTACTGCATGGCCAGCCGAGGCAGCCATATGAATGAAATTATTTTCCAGTATTAACCGGAAGGATTGTACTTTCAAATAAAAAAAGAAATTTGAGAAAATATTCAGTAGTTTTTTTTTATAGCATTTTCAAAAAAAAAAGTTATTTGGCGGACCCTGTATATATTTGGAGAAATTGTTAACATATTCGCCGTGTTTTTACTAGAAACAATATATATTTGCATGCAAATATATTATGTTTGGCAGCAAACATATAATATGTGTGTCTTAAATAAATTATGTTTCCATGCAAATACTATATATAAATAATATATTTAGTTATAAAGCAATTATTAATATATGCTAAGCAATTGGCGTATTTATTCTACTCTCCAAATTTCTCTATATTTTAATGGAAAAACATAAAAAGTAAAATTAATACATCTACTGTTTGGCGATTATTTAATAACTAAATATATTATAAATCACATTGAATTTTACATCTAATACAAATATTTCATTGAAAAACAATAACTACAATATCTTCATTTATTTTTTATTTATTTTTATTAACAAATATTAATTAAAAACTCTTAACCCTTTGGCGAGTGGCGTACATTATAATGTACGTCGACTTCATCAACTCGTCACTGATTTGAGTTTTAACCAAAGCGCTATTCATTTACTGTTATCGGTTCGTTATTTTGTTCTTATTAAAATTTTATGCACGCTGTGAAATTTCAAAACAACATGAGAGCAGTAGAGTGCGTGTTTTGTCTTGTGATCATCAACGCTGCTGAGAATATGTTTAAATTTAAAAGTTATAAAAAAGTTAAAGTTTAGTCTCAAAAATTGTGTGATGAATAAAATTCAAAAATTCAAAAGGTTTTATGTAGAGATTAGTAATAGGAAAAATATAATTCGTATAAATATGATTCGAAATTTGAATGACGGTTGGTTGAAAGATCCTGGAATACAATTCCATCAGTCACTTAGGGATCTTGCGTACCGCACTTATTTGAATGATAGAAGTGATGAAAACTGGAATGTTTTTTGTAGGTACAGAAATCGTACAAAAAATATAATTAGGAAAAAGAAGAGAGAGGCTCACGGATTGATTTTTCAGGACAAGACCAGCAAGGAGATTTGGTCTATTTTAAATAGAAAAGGTGTTGTTGGTAAAGCTGATGACCTTGAAGAAATTGATCCTAATTATTTAAACAACTTATTTTCTTCTAATCAAATTTTAAATAATAACAGCGTTGTGCCTCGAATGAATGATAATGGTTTTTCTTTTCGTGCAGTAGATAGTTATGAAATGAACTTAGCTTTTAACTTTATTAAGTCAAAAGCTATTGGTTATGATGGCTTTGCTCTTAAGTTTCTTAAATTGTTGATTCCCATAATTGGAAATTACATTTTACATCTGGTTAACACTATATTGACCACCTCTGTTTTTCCATTGCTATGGAAAGTTGCTAAAATTGTTCCTATAAGGAAGAATAATGGGGTTAGTAGTACTGATAACTTGAGGCCGATTTCTATTTTACCAATTTTATCGAAAATGGTTGAATACCTTATGAAGGATCAATTGATGTTGCATGTTAATAATAATCGTTTGCTCCATGATTGTCAATCCGGGTTTAGATGTAACCGTAGTACTACATCGTTGCTTATTGGTCTAACGGATAATATTAGGCGGAAAATTGCTGACAAAGGTTTTTGTGTTTTGTTGTCTTTGGACTTAGCAAAAGCTTTTGATAGGGTTAGCCATCCGCTTTTGATTCAAAAGTTAGACAGATATTTTGGTTTTTCTGGCTCTGCCTGCAAATTAATATCGTCTTATCTTTCGGATAGAAAGCAATATGTGTTCAGTAATGGCTCTTGTTCTGGGACTCTTCCTGTTTTCAGTGGTGTACCCCAGGGGTCTGTACTTGGGCCTTTACTTTTTATTATGTTTATAAATGATCTTTTTGATATTTTGTCAAATAATATGTGTCTTCCATTTGCGTTTGCAGATGATGTTCAGATTTTATTTAAAGGGGATAAGGAATTTCCTGATGTTATGCAGAGTATGATAGATTTTACTGTAGGTTTATTAGGTAATTGGATGTGTTCCAATTATCTACATATTAATTCTGATAAATCTAAGGCATTGTTGTTTGGTAATAGTTGTATTAATAACTTTTCTATTAATTTAAATGGTAATGTTGTTGAATTTGTAGATAAAGTTAAATGTCTTGGTGTGGTTCTGGATACCAAGCTTAGTTTTGAGCACCATGTTAATAATGTTGTGTCTAAGGTAAATTTTACTTTGAGGAAATTATACAGCTTAGACGTTATGCTGCCATTTAATGTTAAGCTTACGATTGTCCATGCGTTAATTATGCCAATTTTTTTATATGGCTTGGAAGTCTATTCTGGGGCTTTGGGTTATGTAATGAAGAAGGTAAAGTTAGCTGTCAATCGTGTTATGAGATATTTATACTCTCTTAGATTGTGTCAGCATATTTCGTCTTATGTTTTAAAATTTTTAGGATGTTCATTTGATAACCTTGTTCAAATTAGAAATATTATGCACTTTTATAAAGTGTTTAAATTGCAAATGCCGTTGTTCTTGGTTGATATATTTGAATTTGGTAGATCTAATAGGAATAGACAATTAGTTATTCCAAAGCTTACACCGTTGTTAGGCCGATCTTTTTTTGTAAGGGTTGCTCGAAAATACAACAAATTGCCACCTGACTTGAAGACTTTTAATTTGTCTATTGATACGTTCAGGAAGAAACTTTTTGAAGAATTTTCACTTAATGCTTAATTTTTCAGGCATTGTTTTTTTAAATTAAAGCTTACATATACTATTTATTTTTTTTTATATAGAATTTAGGGAATTTAGAAACTATTATCGCTAATTTTTTTAATTTTTTATTACTTTTACTTTAAATTTTTTGCATTTAATAATTTTATTTTTACATTGTTATTTAATTATACATCTAATACTATATTATATATAGGGTTTTTCTTTTCCCGGACTTTTTCATTTCCCGGGACAGCGGGATTTTTTTCAGAATTTCCCGGGATCCCGGGAATTCCCGCTCGTTAGAAAATATATAAATTCGACATATGTTGCACTTGAAAAACTCGATTACTGTTAAAACACCGTCCGACAAAGTTCATCTTTTGGTTGTACCCATGAGAAAATGCACTTAATATATTCTGAATGGATGGTTAAATATAAAATATCCATGTCTTCCACTTTTTATGGATCAATTCGATTAATATTTAGGTAATATATTTATATGGAAGGCCGTCTTAATTTTAAAAAACTCTTAGAAATATATTAATTCGCGGTTTAAACGGTTAAACCAATTGATATAGAAAAAGTGAAAGACACGGGTATTTTATCTTCATCCCCTTTTTCAGAATATAAAAATTGAGTCGGACCAGTTTTATAGTCAGAAATAAGATCGATTTGTTGCTAAAATATTTCTTAAATATGAAATCCAAAAATTTCTATTTCCAGATATTTTGTATCTTACTATGCAGATTTTTAAAAGTATCCATCTAGAATTATTTTTATAAAAAAGTTTAAAAGTCAGTATTTTCACACAAATTTTTAGGCAATTTCGCCTAAATCGTTTTATAAAAAAAGACACTACAACATTATTAAATAGTTCCTTAAGTTTAATTGATTTTCTTGAATAGAAATTTTTTGTGCCACAGCAAAATTATTTAATTTTCGTAGTTAGTGGCATTTTAAATTAACATATAAAAAAATCCAAAATAATTTTAAAAAGCATCTGATGGATTAGGTTGCAAGGTTGCAGAATTTTTCAGAAAATATAGTGTAAACCAGCCTATACAAATATTGCTTTATTTAAACAAAGATCATTTTAAAGAAAAAAAAATTTTCCGAGAATTTTTGTTGGTAAACTTGGTAATGGCTGATAAAATTTTTTCGGTTTAACTAAACCAAATTCAACTGGCATCTAAAAACAATTTGGCCTAAATCAGTTTATTAAATTTTATATCGTATTTTTTTAATTTTAAATATTTTTTGATCAAATTAATTTAAAAAAAACAATGCTTTAAATTTAAATAAAGCTTCCAAATTGCAATAATACTAGCTAAAACTTCTGTAAAAGAATAAAAAAAAATCCCGGGAAATCCCGCACAAAATTCCCGGGATTGCGGGATCCGAAAAAGGGCGGGATTCCCGGGAATCCCGTCCCGGGAATTCCCGGGACATAAACCCTAATTATATACCTTAACTTTTTTTATTTTAAGCAAATTTTATTGCTTGTTTTGTTACTTTTAGTAGAAATTTGTAACCGATTATGGCCTATAGGCTAGGTTATTGTAATAAATAAAGAAATTAAATTAAATTAAAAAAAAAAAAAATTAAAATTTTAAAAAAAAGTTTAACCCGCTCGGAGTCGGCGGCATGTTAATGTTTGAACTTTGATTCCAAATATCTCCACTAGGGGGCGCTGCAAAGCCATAAAAGTAATAAACAATATTTCTTGGACATAGATCTACATTTCCACGAAGTTTGGTCGGAAAATTCCTAGCCATTAAAATTACCGTGTCAAAGGGTTAAGGCACATCTACACGGGATAGAAATCTCGTAGAGTTTGCGTTAAATTTGTCATCTCTAATATTGTTGGCACGAATTTTTATCGTAAAAGTACCATCTCCAGTTGTCAAGAATTTGTTTTTATTAAAATTTTTGTATTTCAAAGAATAATTTTTTCTCCTAATACCAAAAAGTGCATTTAATGAACTGAAATGTTCAATAATGTTACAAAACATTTTGAAAATTGTTACTAATTAAAAAAATTGTGTATGACAGCAATTGTCAGTGGTTTAGAGATTACATTTTGTAGACTTTTAAAGAGCTGCATTTTCATAATATCTCGCGAGTTTTCTATCCCGTGTAGATGTGCCTTTGTAAAGACACATCTACACGGGATAGAAATCTCGTAGAGTTTGCGTTAAATTTGTCATCTCTAATATTGTTGGCACTAATTTTTATCATAAAAGTACCATCTCTAGTTGTCAAGAATTTGTTTTTATTAAAATTTCTGTATTTTAAAGAATAATTTTTTCTCCTAATACCAAAAAGTGCATTTAATGAACTGAAATGTTCAATAATGTTACAAAACATTTTGAAAATTGTTACTAATTAAAAAAATTGTGTATGACAGCAATTGTCAGTGGTTTAGAGATTACATTTTGTAGACTTTTAAAGAGCTGCATTTTCATAATATCTCGCGAGTTTTCTATCCCGTGTAGATGTGCCTTTGTAAAGACACATCTACACGGGATAGAAATCTCGTAGAGTTTGCGTTAAATTTGTCATCTCTAATATTGTTGGCACTAATTTTTATCATAAAAGTACCATCTCTAGTTGTCAAGAATTTGTTTTTATTAAAATTTCTGTATTTTAAAGAATATTTTTTGTCCAAATACCAAAAAGCGCATTTAATCAACTGAAATGTTCAATAATGTTACAAAACATTTTCAAAATTGTTACTAATTAAAAAAATTGTGTAAGACAGCAATTGTCAATGGTTTAGAGATTACTTATACAGAGCTGCATTTTCATAAAATCTCGCGAGTTTCCTATCCCGTGTAGATGTACCTTAATAAGTTAAGACATACTTTAATATACACAATTAAAATTTTTTTTTCTTTTTAACACAATTTTATGTTTTATTTATACTAATTTATTTTATTTTTTCCCTCTTTCACAATAAAATTAATAAATAAAGGAAAAATATCACTCAATTTTCTGACTAAATGCAGTCTAGCTAAACTAAACGATTATTACCAACTACAAAAGTTATAATGGCTGCATACAATTTTATATGTATCAAGAATGGAAATTCGCCGTTTTTCCAAATATATGTTAATTGTATCCACAAATATAATTATTACCGGGAAACAATATACATAATTGGAAGCACACTGCAAATACATATATGGTAGTTTGTAAACATATATTGATAACCTCCAAACATATACAAAAACGTCTTTTTCCTCCATGATTGTATTAGTTCAAGTCAGGCAAAGCAAATGAAAGCATGTTGCTGAAATTTAATTAATACTTTTATTTAATTTTTTTTATTTAAAATATTAAATTTTAATAGGAATAACACAATAAAATTTTTGCAATGAAATTTTTTCTACACGAAAACAGATGTCTTTTTTAAAAAGCTTGCTGTATAAAATTTGCATAGCATTGAACTAATTCATATATATTTTTGCTAAATTACAAATGCTTTTTTTTATTAACTGCCTGGTTTTATAAAAAGAATCAGACGAATTCGTTTAAACATTTTTGTAAAAAACACAAACTTATGTTCTAATTTTGTAAATCACCTGCGTTCATCACATCACCAACACTTCACTCACCTAATGCGGGGAGTGAAGTGTTGGTGATCAATTTTTACGTTATCACTTGCATTCAGTGTTATATATAAATATATATATATACTAGCAGGCGCAACCCGCTACGTTATTAGCGTGCCTTAAAGGTTAGAATTAAATTTCTTTTATATAAAATAAAACAAAATATTTGTTGCTAAGGTAAAATAATTGTTAAGGTAAATTTATTGTAGTAGCTGTGTTTGTGCGGCATTCCTATCAATGATATCTCGAAAAATTTTGACAGTAGAAAGCCGGAATACGTTGAAAAACTGTCGAAATCGTTCTTTATAACACTGATAGAGAGTCACACAAATACAGGGTGCGCAGCCATGCCTCCCCCCATGATTTTCTTAAAATTTGCTTTTTTTTAAATACAGTTTTTTATAATATAAACCTTCACCCAGCCACCACAAATAAATAATTCTGACACAACAATAGTTCTTGACAATATACGAGTGTATGTCAAGATAATTTGGTAAAGTGCGCACATAGGTAGATGGACCCGTAAATAGTTTTGTTCATTTGTGTTTTGAATGAAAATAAAAAAACATTTAAAGCAGGGTTGGTAAGCGATTTATAATATTAAAGATAGCGCTACGTTGTTTGCGTGCCTTAAGGTGCGTTTACAATGATAGAGTACTCCAATCTGTAGCAAATTCAGTTCTTTTCTCTTTCAATCTAATACATTTTTGTATTTAGCTATCTTTTTTTTTATTCCACTCCAGAGTCAAACTTGTTCGACTCTGGAGTACAGATTTGTTGTTAACTGTTTAACATTGTTTTAATTGTCTGTTAACTGCAATTAATTAATTGTCGCAGCCTTCACCCAGCCACTACAAATAAATAATTCTGACACAACAATGGGTTTAAATAAATAAATACTTGATCACTTTTTCTCATGAAAGTGAATTGAATCCATTATAAATTGCAATATACGTGTGTATGTCAAGAGACTTTGGTAAAGTGCGAACTTAGGTAGTTAGATATTTAAGTAGTTTTGTTCATTTGTGTTTTGAATGAAAATAAATAACGTACAGCAGGGTTGGCAAGCGATTTATAATATTAAAGATAGCGGGCAAAGCTAGGTATCTACGTTGTTAGCATGCATTGAAGTTTTTCTTAATTACAGTTTATGTAAAGGTAGACCTGGCATAAACTGGAATTTTTATGGAATTTTTTCCCCCCTTTTGAGCCACTATTTTTAACACGTTCCTGTCCAAATTTCTAAAAATGCCTTGTCGATAAGTTAGCCCATACTCCAAGGAAAACATATAGATTACGGGTTTCTAGCCGAAGGGTTCGGTTAGGCCATCAAGGGGGAGAATTATTCCGTTTTTACCCCTCCCGGTAGGACTTTCCAAAAATTCCGAGAACGTCTGCGTCGGAGGAGGAACCTACTACATACATAATTTTAGGTCTCTATATCCAGCAGTTTGGCCAACTCGGCAAGGCGGAAGTTTTTCCCTTTTTACCCCTCCCGGTATGAGTTTCTAAAAATACCGTCTTAGGGGACGTCTACTTTGTAGATGGAACCCAAATACCGAATTTAAGCTCCCTATTTCCAGCAGTTTGGCCAGGCCGTTAAGGGGGAGACTTTTCCTGTTTTTGACCCTACCTGTGGAAATTTCCAAAAATCTCATCTTAGCGGATGTCTACAATAGAGGAGGAACTTTAATACCAAATTTCCACTTCCTACCTCCAGCAGTTTGGGCAGGCCTTTAAGCGGCACTTTTCGATTCATTAATCCCCATTTTTGCACTGTCCCTGTCCAAAATTCCACAAAGCACCTTCCCGATAAGTGAGCCCATACTCCAAAGAACATATGTTTTACATTTCAGGTTTCTAGCCAACTTTTACGATTTGTGCCCCTCTGGGTAGGAATTTCCGAAAATCCATCGACAGGAAATTCCAGCTTCCTAGTTCCAGCAGTTTGAGCAGGCTGTCAAGTGGGACACTTTTTCGTTTTTTGTCCCTTCCGGTTGGAATTAGGCTGGTAGAGGAACCTAAGTACCGAATTTCAGCTTCCTAGTTCCAGCAGTTTGGACAGGTCGTTAAGGGGCCACTTTCCCTTTTTTAACCCCTACTTTATAACGACCCTGTCCAAAATTCAAAATAGTATCTTTCTAGTAAGTTAGCCCTTACTCCACGGACCCATATTTTAAATTTCAGGTTTCTAGCCGAAGGGGTTTTTACAGGCCACCAAGGGGAGGCTTTCTTTTTTTTGCCCCTCCCTTTAGGAATTTACAAAAATTCCATCTTCGCGGCTGTCTGCGATGGATGAGGAACATTCATACCAAATTTCAACTTCATTGCCTCAGCGGTTTGGGCAGGCCGTTATTGGGGACATTTTTCATTTTCAACCCCCATTTTTACTATGTTTCTGTTCCAAAATAGAAAAATTACGTTGCCGGTGAGTTAGTCCTACTCCAGGGAATACATATTTAAAATTTTAGGTTGGCCAGAAGGGATTGGGATTTCCCTCCCGATAGGAATTTCAAAAATTCCGTCTAAGCGGGAAACATCCTCCTTTTGGGATATCCTGTAGGGAATTCCAAAAATACTAACTTAGTCGATGTCTACTACAGTGGAGGAACCTTTATACCAAATTTCAACGTATTACTCCCAGTGGTTTGGGCAGGCAGTTAAGGGGGACACTTTTCCAATTTCTGAGACCGTCTAAGGGGAGACTTTTCGCCTTTTTGCCCGTTCCGGTAGGAATTTCCAAAAATCCCGTCTTAACGGACGTCTATGCCGAATATCAAGAAACCTTGTTTTAGTGGAGATATCCGTGGGGGGAGGAAAAAAGTACTTTTTGTGAAATTATATTTTTTTTTTTTTTTTTTTAAATGGAATTTTTTGGAAAAGCGAAATTTTTTGGAAAAAGATACTTTATTTTTACAAAGTACTTTATTGGAAGAAGGTACTTTTTTTGAAAAAGTTATTTTTAGGAAAGGTCCTTTTTTTGGAAAAAGGTATTTTTTTGGAAAAATGTATTTTTTTTTTTGGAAAAAGGTACTTTTTTTGGATAAGGTACTTTTTTTTGGAAAAAGGTAAATTTTTTAGAAAAAGTTACTTTGTTCTGGAAAAAGGAACTTTTTTTTTCAACTTCCTACCCCCAGCGGTTTCGGCAGGCCGTCAAGGGGAGCTCATTTCCCCTTTTTGCCCGTTCCGGTAGGAATTTCCAAAAATCCCGTCTTAGCGGACGTCTACGCCGAAAGAGGAACCTACATACCAATTTTAAACTTCCTAGCTTCAGCGGTTTGGGCTGGGCGATGTTGAGTCAGTCAGTCAGTAACGTTATTCCCCAGCAAAAATATTAAGGAGTACTTCAAAAAGAATGACTTTTTTACAAGGTTGGTTACCGTTATCGTTATAATACCGTTATCGCTAAAATACCGTTTCAAATTGAATACCGTTACCAGTACCTCTTAAAGTTTTTCCAAATACCGTTATCGTTACCGATACCGTTATTTTTAATGGTAGTTAGCGGTATTTTACCGGTATTTATTAATTCATATAAAATGCAAATTTTTTTAGCTTTTTTGTAATAATTTTCAGTTTTTTTTGTACAAAAAAATTTATGGATAATAATTTTAGTTATTAAAACTACACTAAAAATATTTTATCCTTAAAAACAACCTAAAATACATATTAAATTAATTGAAAACACTATTAAAAAAAGAACTACATACTGATTTTTCATTATATTCAAACCATTTTGCTATTTATTTTCAAACATTGTTTAAACAATCCAGAAAAGAAATAAAAATAATTGAAAAGTCTATTAAAACAATCCTCAATTTCTTAACTGACAAAACGTAAAAAAAACGATTTTGTGGTTTGTTTTTTCATATTTGAAAGTTTTTTTTTTTGTTTCGATTTTCAAAACACTACACCATACACAACAGACACGTTCATATTCATATTTTTATTGGCTATGTTTGTGTGTATGAGTAAAGAATTTCTTGTAATTTGAATTGAAATAGTTTTGTATATAAACAAACTATTTTAACAAAAAAGAAAACCGAAAATATTTGAATTTTTTGTTTAAAAACAGAAAACAACGAAATTATTTAAATAATTTTTTATAAAATTAGAAATCTAAAAATAGAATATTTGACTGAAAATAACAACTCCTACAGACGATACATATTTTTTCTGGTTTGTTTTTTATTGGTTGACAAAAAAAGTTAAACAATATGTTTCAATGTATTTTAATTGATTCTTCAATTGAAAACAAACTTTACCTATTAATTTTTAAATAAACCTCTATCGGTTATGGAAAATATGTTGTGAGTGTACCAGCATTGAAGATAAAGCTTATAATATGTATTTTTAACACGTAAAATTAAATATATGTTAAGTTTTTACTTATTTTTATATATTTTTAACATAATTTATAATACCGGTACGTACCGGTATTGCTGTTTCGATAACGGTATACCGTTACCGAAACAGTATTAAATACCGTTACCTTTACCGAAACAAATGAAATTTAATACCGTTAACCTTACCGTTATTCGTTTCGGTAACCAACCTTGCTTTTTTATCTACATACATCCAATAAAATAATATACAAAAATAAAATAAAACAAATACAACAACACATAGCGACATGACGCACAAGCATAATTTTCTACTGAAAAATTGTTAAATTTATAGCAGTATCGGATCTTTCCTATGACACGCACGTGTTAAATTCATTGATAGAAATGCCAAATTTGAACTACTTTTATTTTTGAGTTGTGTTTTTTCTGGAGTTGTTAGTAGTTCAAAATTTGGCATTTCCATCAATGAATTTAACACGTGCGTGTCATAGGAAAGATCCGATACTGCTGTAAATTTAACAATTTTTAAGTAGAAAACTATGCTTGTGCGTCATGTCGCTATGTGTTGTTGTATTTGTTTTATTTTTGCATTATCTTATTTTGAATGTAGAGAAAAAAGTCATGCATTAAAAAGTGGATGTTCTCTTTTTGCAGGGTCTTTTATATATAGAGATATGTATGTGGTGCCAAACTAACCAAATGTCTCCATACTAAACACTTGATCGAAAAACTGTCCCCGTACCATGCGCTATGCATACATATATATATGTATGTGGTGCACATAGTTCGGAGACATAGCCAAAAATGTGCCCAAACTATGCTGTATATGAGTCAGAAATGTCTTGAGACTATGCGCAGGACCTAGGAAGAGTTTGAAGACAGTCCCCAAACTAACCAAATGTCTCCATACTAAACACTTGATCGAAAAAATGTCCCCGTACCATGCGCTATGCATACTTTTAGTAGAAATTTGTAACCGATTATGGCCTTTAGGCTAGGTTATTCCCAAGAAACATTTTTACGGACTCTCCGGCACATATGGAATCATGAATCCGGCTTTTACGGCACATTAACGGTCCGTAATACACGTATCCGTCAAAGCTTGTACGTATACGGAACATTAACGGACCGTGTAATCGAATTTTCAAACACAATACGTTTTAACTCCGTTTCCGTACCGTAAAATACGGACTTAGTTGATTTTAATTTGGATTCAAAATAACAACAATTAAATTATTTTAAAAACTGAAGCTTAAACCTTTTTATTTATTTTATTTTACTTTTGTGACGAGAAATTAGTGGTGGTAGCTGGAATAGGTCCAACACATCATCAATCAAATAACTTCAAGTCGCATACATATATTAGACGGTAAGATTAATGAAATTTAGTGAGTGTTTACAATGGTTTGTGTAAGATGGTTTGTTTTTGTAACAAAAGCTCTATTATACGTACGTTAACGCGGCTACCGAATTTTTCCAATATTGTGGGTAAATTGTTGTTGCTTCTAGTAAATTGGGAACCCTCGGTAACGACGTAGAATAGACCTAAAATTTGCAAAACACCATCACAAATACAATCAATTAAACCATAACTAATTTATTTTTTCTTTGGATGTAGATGATCGATTTTATTATGGGTGAATAGATTCGCTGGATAGAGAGGTAAACTGATGTATTGTACTAAATATAGTGTAAATGTAAATAATCAATATCGTTATTAATAAATCTATAAAAAAGCATACGAATTATTACTCAAAATTAATCAATTTAGATAGATAAAAGGGCATTTGAAAACCGGAGTCACTCCGTTTATGCACGATATAACGGTCCGTAAATGATCCGTCATTGACGGACTTTCAACGGACTTGTCCGTTTTTACACGACTCAACGCTCCGTATACGACGGACCATCAACGGACTTGTCAGTTTTTTACACGATATAACGTTCCGTAAACGGTCCGTCATTGACGGACTTTCAACGGATTCGAATCAGTACCGGTGTTCTGCAACTATGTGAGAAGTTACTCACATAAAAATTGCAACTCTACGATGTGTCTACGATATTCAAAACAGGGTGAGTCACAAAATTTTAAACTGAATATAAGTAAATTTTTTTACACACCTCTGGCTAAATTTAACATTATGATACTCACTCTGTTTTAAATATGGCAGAATTGCAATTTTTATTTGAGAAACTTCTCACATAGTTACAGAACAGCTGTACAGTTTTGATGTTCCTTAAAATCCGTTTTCTGGTCCGTATACGGATCCGGAAAACGGTACGTAAACGGAGTTGGATTCCGTTTATGACGGACCGAAAACGGTACGTAAACGGAACGAATTGTTTGTTGGGTTGTTATAAATATAAAAATTAAATTTTTAAAAATTCGGAATTTAATCAAAAGCCGAGCACACACGGTCAATATAATTTATTTCAATTTTATTGATCTTTGCACACACTTTCAATGTTACTAGGTAAATATAAATGAAATTAAAATTGATCAATATTTTCAATCCTAGAAAAAATTGCAAAAATTAACGGATTTTAAAATGAAACCACGTATATAGTGATTATTTGTTTATTTTGCAATTATTTATATATTTTGTTAATTTTATTTATTTATTTTTTATAAACAAAAAAACAAATTTAAAAAACCAACATTTCAATATTGGCCACACACTTTTCAATAATATGAAATTTAAAAACAAAAATCCAAAACATTTGGAATTTTTCAATTTAATTGATAAACTTTCAACACAGGGTACAGACCTTCAGTTAATTTGTAAACAATTAAAAATTCATCAATAATATTGAACGTGTATGCCCTACTAAATAATTTGTAAAACTACACCCAAAAAATTCCTTAGCTGATTATAACGAAAATTTCAACTATCTTATAGGTGAAATACCTCTAACTAGTATATATTTGAAATGATTTGGTTGATGGCAACTAAGTTAATTTTTTCCCTTTAATTCAACTATACAAAAAGTTACTGTCAACGAATTTTTAAAAATTGTAAAAATAGTGAATATTAAATATTTTCTAATTTAAATTTTATTAATAGGAACCGCATCGTGTGTTAAAAAAAATATTAATTAAAACCACACATTTTACACATTTGTTGTAACATTTATTAATTTGTATTAGAAAGTCCATTTTGGTGCTCAAAATTCTTGCTGATCCCACTGTCCAACCAGAAAATTCCATCAACCGTATACCATTTTTTGCATGATCTCAAAAAATTGAATGCCTAATCATTTATTGGAAAATAATCGTTATCAAGTATTACATACGTTTTTGGTTCCAATTTTTGCAAATATTATACTCCCAGATTATTTTTATTTGGTTGCCTTCTTAAAAAATTGATTTTGGTAAAATAATTTCTTGTTTAGAAGTAATTACACACACAATTTTTCATTCTGTCTGACATTGGTAATAAATTAGATTTCAAAATTAATTTGTCATTTTGAAAATATTTGAAGTTTTTATTCACAGGGTGACTTAAAAATAGTTTTTTATTGACTAAAGGCATAGCTGTTAATGATTATAATAGCTATTTTAAATTTATTTCAATTTAACTAAGGATTTTATTAACTACTAAATTTTATCGGTGTACAGTTTTATTTGTACTTTTTTCTCGGACCTGGTCCATAACTAATAAAGGCATATATTGATACCCTAAGAGAGCAATGGCTTTGTCTATTTTACTCTATATCGTTTAGTTCTCGAGCTATGGTCATTTTATGAAATGGAATTTTAAAAAACGTCCAAATGGTATATTTTATAAAATGGAATTTTGAAAAATGTCCACATGGTCCAAGACCCAAACAATATCGATTTTTGTATAGAGATGACTTTCTCGTGGGGGTGAGGTGAGCTTTGAAGAATTAATTAGTTTTTTAATGAATGCACTACCAATCCAATTCAATTTTCTTTAGAATTGAATGAATGCTTTTTCTTAAGTAATTCACTGAATTCTTTCAATTGAACGTGTTCAACAAAAAACAAATTGAAAGAATTAATTCAATTAATTAAATTCGCTGAATTAATTCGCCACTGAATTCGTTCAATTTCATATTCTTTCAGTGAATTAAAAAAAATGTACGTTCAATGAATTAAAAACCAAAAAATTACTTTCACTAAACTGAAAAATTACTTTCACTGAATTCAAAAGCTGTTTTCTGCTGTTCAGTACACAGTGCAGTGTTTTCAAAATATTTTGGCAATAATTCAGACATTCCTTATTGGTTATTATTCTTTATATAAAAATAGAAAAAACGAGTAAAAAGTTAAAGTCGGGCATGCCGACTATACAATAACCTACACCAGTCTGGATAAAACCCAACTAATGTTTGCATCCGAAATTCGAATGGGTTAAAATAGGACTTGTGAGAGTACCGATTCCGAATGATTTTTGAAGCTGTGAAGTGGTGAAAAATATTTTTCACGCATTTAAAAGCAATGATAACAAATGACAGTTTTTATCGCTTGCAAACTATTCGGAATCGGTACTCTGAACAATACTTGGGACGACAAATTAGGGCGAAACTCTAGTTTACGGGCATAACTCGCATTTGTTTAAAACTTTCACGGACGATAGAACTTTCAATGCCGAGTTCAACGATGCATGTTTTTTTTGTCGGCGACCCCCGGTTCCCGAGTTATGGACCACCAAAGTTTGAATTCTTTGTATCTTCGCCATTTATTAGCGGAAAAACAAAACATATATAGAGCAATTCCATATGAAAGCGATCACCTTTTGGACGACCCCTCTCCGATTCTAAAATAAATAGTCTCAATCGATTGCCCAGCAAAAAATAATGTACCTACATATATTTTTTTTTTTATAGTGACTGGTTTAGTGGTGGTGTACACTAAACCAGTCACTAATGTCAAAACTATAACTGGAACGCAAAAGTTTC
Source organism: Leucophora obtusa (assembly GCA_949987735.1). Lineage (NCBI taxonomy): Eukaryota > Metazoa > Arthropoda > Insecta > Diptera > Anthomyiidae > Leucophora > Leucophora obtusa. The sequence goes on along the minus strand of OX465295.1, from coordinate 115,867,107 downwards.
ATTGCTTCATACCAAATATTTCTGATATGTCAATTAATGTAAAGCGGTACTCTTCGTCTGCCGACGTGCTAAATTTAAAGTTACTTTAATTTTATAATGATGCCAAGACAATTGAAATTTTTAATAAATATTGTAATTAAGTATAAGCAGCAAAATAAGAAAGATTTTTTCTTCATAAATGTATTTTTAACTGTAAAATAATTTTTAAAATGTATTTTTAATAATAAAATAAAATAATGTTAAATAATTACAAATAATTCAATTATAAAAAATATAAAAACAATGAGAACAAGGTGGTCTCTTAAATGCTCCTCTTCTGTCCAAACAAGGAGTCGGGGCCCATTTTTTTATTGCTGATTCTTAAAGCAAAAATTATGAGGAATCCAAAAAAAAAAAAAATTAGCCGGAAAATTTAGGAGCTTCTGTGAAAAATCGGAAAATTTAATTTTCATGGGAAAAAAGGTAAATTTCTGATAAAAATTAGGAAAATTTTATTTTTCAATTAAAGCCTGATTCAATACCTTTCCAACGAGCTATCACTCGTTGCGATCGCTTTAGTAGTTTTTCAATGAGGTCCCTTATGAAGAATTCTTCAATTTTGTCACATGACAGTGGTGTACACCACCACTAAACCAGTCACTATAAAAAAAAAAAAAAATATGTAGGTACATTATTTTTTGCTGGGCAATCGATTGAGACTATTTATTTTAAAATCGGAGAGGGGTCGTCCAAAAATTTGCCAATTTTGATCGTTTTCATATGGAATTGCTCTATATCGTTAAAAAGGCTATTGAAATACCTTTAATTTGAGATATAATACTCCCGAATCCATTAACCCATTAAGCGTCAAATCGTAAAAGTCTGTTTTTATCCATACTTTTTAGAAAAAATGCCATTATCTCAATATTTCACCAATATAAAATACAAAATAACTATTATTTAATTGTAGTTAAGGCTCTCAGATTTAATTTAAGATATAATTTATACCTATAACCCTTATAACACCGCAGATATTAACAGTTAAATATCATATTAAATTTTTTATTTTTGTGCTTATATAAATAAATAAATAAACGTCAATTTCTTAAAATAAATATATTAATTAACCCACTGCAAACTACAACTGCGAGTGCGCCGAAAATCAGGCATATCTGTAAAAAAAAAATAAAAAAATCGCGCAATTTTTTATTTTTTTCGAGGTTGTTGATTCAAATATTTACGAAATTAAAAAAAAAGCGAACGCTACATATGAGACCCCCTAAGCCCGGTCAAAGCCTATTACACAGAAAAGCTTTAAGGCTCATTTAGCCATACGTAACGTAACGTAACGTGACGAATCAGCTGATTCAATCTAAAATAATAAGTAAAAAAGAAATAGACTGTCAGCTATGCTCTTTTGACTCATTAGATTTTCCATAAGGAGACTCGTCGCGTTACGTCCACGTATAGCTAATTCTACCTTTACTCAGCGAAGCCACTAAACTGCCTACCACAACCCCCAGTCTAGACTAGCAATAAATATGTTGACATATATTGCAGCAAATATCAAAATTATGTTATCTTCATTGTAGACCCCCAAATTGCGTACATATTTATTGCTGGCAATATATGTCGCAATAATTGTCAACGCAGATTCGTTAACAATTATTGCCGACATATTGCTGAGATGAAATGTCAAACTCAGATGACATTTTAGTTTGCCATTTATAAAAAAAAGGTTGCCACTAATAAAAGAAGAGAAAATAAAGTAAGAAAAACAAAAAAACTAATTAATTTAACCCTAGAACGCTAATGTTAGTCGAAACGACTAACGACCACTTACATTTTTGTGCACAGCTTTTTTTTTACCGATCAGCCAGGGCTGCCAGATGATTTTGATGAAAAATCGGCACTTTTTCGAAAAAAAATCGGCATTTTCGGCACTTTGATTTTAAAAAATCGGCAAAAAATCGGCACTTTCAAAAATATTCATTTATGTAATATTCAGGTTACTTTATATTAAAAAATATGTGAAAAAGACATTTTGTGTAAAATAATATGTTTTAAGTTTAACAATTAAATAAAAATAAAGGCTTAAGAGATAAATGAAATGATAATAAAAAAATGTTAGTTGTAATTTTATGAATATTTTTATGATACATATTCAGATATTATCTGACCAATAATATGTACATTAGAGTTGTCCAAAAAAACATGAAAGTTGGAATTCGCGATCTCCACAATGTTGCCCCTATTCCTTAATGTCTAAAAACTCTCTGTGCCATGTTTCAGCTAAATCCGCTGTTATTTAGAGGTAGCACAAAAAGTTGTCTTTTAAGAATTAGTAATTTATCTCTAGAGTAATTTATACAAAAAGTAGGGTTGACTTTAAATTTAATTATTTCTTAACCTGTACGCTATTATTTAACCATTTTTTTTAAATCTGGTCTTAATTAATGTGAATATAAGGAATTTCAAATCAAAACTTAAAAAAATTAAGTAACTTTTGAGTAATTCGCGGTTTTTTTTAAATTTATACAAAAAAATTCATATTTTAGTCAAATTTTCGAAATTTTCCGAAAAAATGTAATTAAAAATTCAACTTGTTTTTGCCTTGTATACGTAAATTTCTCAAATCTGATCTTTATTTTAACGAAGATTATTAATCAGCAATCGAAACTTAAAAAAAATTTGTGGTTTATAAATTATTCGCGGTTTTTGAAAATTCAAAAAAACTCAAGTTTTTTGAGATATTCTCCTAATTACCTGTAAACGGTGTTATCGAAAAATGCAATTTATTATACTTTTGCAATTTACTTACCAAGGACCTTCATTATGTATAACACTGATTTTAATTTTAAAAAGGATAACAGATATCCTTGCAAATGATCTTAAAATTTGACATTTTTTAATATTTCGCTATTATTTAGCTTGCTATAATTTTATTGCTACCAAAAACCCTATCTCACATAATAGGACATTCCACAGATATATATTAATGTATAAACGAAATTTTCATATTGGTAAATATAAGAAAACATCCTGATCGAAATTGATAATTTTGTGTATGAAATTTTCAAATTTCGCGAAATCCGCGACTCCGATTTCAGTTTTGATTTCATATTCGTAATGTACACCTAAAAATGTGTTAGATTTGATATGTCGCGATCGTAATAATTATATTTAATTTTTCTAATTTTTTCCATTATTTTTAATTAATTAAAAATAATAGAACAAGTACAACCTCGAAACTTCAATTGCGATGTACTACCTCTAAACAAAACCTTTTTGGTGATTTTTGTGGTCAGACCACATTTTTTTCAAAGTAGCATATTTTTAGGGTTGTGGAGCGTGAAAATTCCAATTTTTTTTTTTTTGGACCACTCTAATATACATGTATTAATTTTACAGCTTTTAAAAATAATTCTTCTCCGAAATTAAGGTACCCGTACACCTTGAAATATTATGCAAATATTGGACCTTTTTTAATCACTGGATTTATTTTATTTCGTTAAAACATTCACATTTTGTTTTTTAATTTTCAAAATTTAATATATTCAATATGTATATGTGTATATAATGTGAGAGAAAATCATTAAAATTTATAAAAATATGCATTTATTATTGATTTTTCAACGTTTTTGATATTATCAATTCAGTTTTAGTATTACATATTTTTAAAAGTAGTTTAAACATTGAAAATTGCCATTAATCATCGTCAGAAATTGCTTTATGTTTGATATTTTTGTATTCGAAATCAAAAAAAATGTTGAAAAATATTTAGAAATCAGAATAGAATATTGTTCTACCTAATACTGAATTTAGACTGAGAAAAAACTATCTAGTTTTTGGCCGTTGCTAGTTTTTACTTGTAAAAACGCAACAAACAAAAACTACTTTTGTAAAAAAAGGTAGTTTTTTCTCAGTCTAAATTCAGTATTAATTGCAAATCCTAACATGATATTTAGAAATTTTAAAAATAATTTTTTTCTACCGTTTTACAGTTTTAAAGTAAATACCAAAAAGTATGCTAAAAAATATTCTTTTTTAGCAAATAATGCAAAAAATATATATTTATACCACAATGTGCAACAAAATATTTTAAAAAATGCATTTGCGCATAATATGAAAAAAACAAGCATTAACAAATCGATGTCATTTTGCTGAAAATTTGTTGATCGCAAAGACATTTTGTTAACATTCTTTTTCAGCTAACGATAACAAACATGAATTTACATGAACTTTCGAAATGTCAAAGATAGAATTATTTTCTTATTTATTAATGCATTGTAAATCACCAAAAATTAAAATTTCGTGTTTTTGAGTTTTAACAAAAAATCGGCATTTTTCGACCAAAAATCGGCAAATCGGCATTTTGCATATTTTTTAATAAAAAATCGGCAAAATGCCGAAAAATCGGCAATTCTGGCAGCCCTGCGATCAGCCTCAATTCTCTTGTAATCTCAGTCATCGATGTTCTCTTGTTGTTAATGGTCACATTGTTGCAGTAAGTATTGCTAATTTTGAGTTATTTAGAAAAATGTTAGTCGATTCGACTAATGGCTAGTGTTATTTCTTATTTATTTATTTGATTATTATTTTCAACAATTGATCTCAAGAATATTTGTTATTAATATAAATTTTAAATTAACTGTTTTACAAAAAATAAAATTTGTAAATTGATTTAAATTTAAAATAAAACCAACTGTCAACCTTGTAAAGATTTTTTGGCGGTTCAAATATAGATATTTAAAAAATCGGTAATATATATATGTTAGTCGATTCGACTAATGATTAGCGTTAACGTATAAAAAATAAGATTAGTGTTCCAGGGTTAAGAAGAATTAAATACAATTCAACTAATTATAAATAAAAAACAAAAAAATTTATAGATTTTGGATTTTTTCAAGGGAATTTACTAGTAACCCAGCAAAATCTTTCATTACCAAATAAGTGGTTATATAATAGAAATTCATAGCTCCGCACAACTTATTTTTTGGCATCTAAACTCATTATTTTTGTTTGGCGTGGTCGTTTTTATAAGTAGTCACGCTTACCCGCTCGCTTACGAAAAAATGAGAAATAAGTAGTTATGAGATTTTGAATAATAAGTGGTTACACACATGCTTACAAAAAGTTGAATTATAAGTGGTTATCCGATTGCTTACTTGATTCTTAAAAATAAGGAGTTAAGCAAATACTATTAGCTTAAGGAAATACATTCAGAAAAATGTAAGTTTTCTCTAGTGTGTAATTTTAGGACTCGTCATAAAAATTTAAACATCCCGGTGAAAAATGTTCATATACGCTCAAACATGTTCATACATATATGGTTTATGTATGGACACATATGAACATATATGGATTTTATATGAACATATATGGAAGTATATGTGATTCCATATATGGAAAAAATTTCATATACATATACAGATATATGTATATGGAAGCATCTGTTATTTCATATATGGAAATGGCACTCATATATGGACAAATATGAAAGTATATGTTATTCAATTTATGCAAAAGGGACTTGTATATGAACATATTTCGAAGAATACATTTTTCCATATATGTAAAAGGAAATCATATTTGGATAAATATGGAATTATATTTAATGCCATGAATAAAAAAAGGAACATATGTAGCGTCTAATTTGAATGTCATACATAAATTTATATCTATCGTACAACCTTATAATAAAGGACAGCAACGTTCGCATGTATTCGCATATATTTAATAAATGTATATGTTCATATATGGACATATATGAACATATACTTAGGTGTTACGTCATTTTTCGGATCCATACATATATGGTTGAACCATAAATGTTCATATATGGACATTTTTCACCGGGATAGGACAGCAACGTTCGCATGTATTCGCATATATTTAATAAATGTATATGTTCATATATGCCCATATATGAACATATACTTAGGTGTTACCTCATTTTTCGGATCCATACATATATGGTTGAACCATAAATGTTCATATATGGACATTTTTCACCGGGATAAAACATATTTACATATAATAAATAAAAATGTATAAAATTTAACTGTGTAAAAAGAACTTACTTAAACTATTACGAGTAAGTCATTATTTTATATTTAGAAACAATGAATACAATAGGTCGTTATTAGGAAGTCATTATTTTATATTATAAAATAATGCAAAAGGTAATGATATATCATTTTTGGTAATGCAGATAGTAATGAGGTGTCATTACCAATATTTTGCTGGGAAGCGTCGCATAACCTTCTTCGTTGAATTATTGCAAATTATGAGATAACATAATTACGTGTTCTCATACCCTTAATATAAGCTCGGCAATAAGCAATTTTATGCCGTTATTCTGCCGACGTACTTAACTTATTGCTAAGATATTTGTTGCTAATCTAGACTGGGGGATAGGAAAAAATGCCTAAGCCCGGTTACACAAAAAAGCTTTGCTCAGGGAAGCCACTAAACTGTATATCACATAGGAAAAATCCCCTAAGCCCGGCCGAAGGCCGGTTACACGGAAAAACTTTACTCAGCGAAGCCACTAAACTGCCTATCACATAGGAAAAAACCCCAAAGCCCGGCCGTAGGCCGGTTACACGGAACAACTTTACTCAGCGAAGCCACTAAACTGCCTATCATATAGGAAAAACCCCTAAGCCGGCCGAAAGACGAATACACAGAAAAAGTTTACTCAAATCAACTCAAAAAGTTCAAAATTGTGCAAATTTCAAAAATAGAAAAATTAATAGCCTAATTTCTTAAAACACAACGCGTCACTTCACCTATTTTATTACAATTTTGTATTTTTTAAAACACGGTGATGAACCCGATGATTGTACGCGTTGACTTACGTAGTTTTCAAACAAAATTATATGAAAAAGTAAATTATGTACCTAAATCACCAGAGCGTTATTTTTATCACCTAAATTGTCAAATCTTTCACTTGAATTTTACAGGTGTTGAATGAAAAGTAGTGCAATAATACACAAAAAAACCTAAAATAACACTTAAAATACACTAATTAACGACAATTGAAATTTAAAAGGTAAAAATATCTTACATAGGGGTTACACGATCAATTTTTTCCTTTCAAGTTTTAATACACTCACACTTTTTTACTAACACACTCACATTTTAAAAATTGAACAGCAACTTGATATCAATTTTTGCTTTCAAGTTTTGAGAAAACTTGACGGTCAATTTTTAAACAGCTGATCAAATTTCTTGTAAATTTGTTTTTCTTTTTACAAATATTGTGCCGCAATAAAATACGATTGATAAAATACGGAATGTGAATATTCCGGTATATCGACGAAATGATTTAAAAATAAAAATAAATAAAAAACCAATTTCTGCTGACATGAAAATGTCTGTGGAAGATGTGAAGAAAAAAATAAAGTCTTTTCGAACAGCCTACAGTGCAGAAACAGCCCACAGAGGCGAGCAATTTTAGTTCTTTCCTTGACGACGGCATCTTGAAATCAAAATTGACTATCAAGTTGCATGCAGCCTACGTCACAGCTTCAAGTTCAACTGAATTTGACAAGCTGTATGTGTTATCAACTTGAAAGCAAAATCTTGATCATGTAACCTCACTGTTAACCAACAGAATAAAAACAAACAGAGCTTTAAAGAATTAATTCCTTTTTGGAATGAATTCCCAAAAATTTAATTCAATCCCGGGTAAAAATCTTAATATGGTCCCGGTGAAAAATGTTCATATACGCTCAAATATATTCATATATGGTTTATGTATGGACACATTTGAACAAATATGGATTTTTTATGAACATATATGGATTTTATATGAACATATATGGAAGTATATGTGATTCCATATATGGAAAAAATTTCATATACAGACATATATGGAAGCATCTGTTATTTCATATATGGAAATGGCACTCATATATGGACAAATATGAAAGTATATGTTATTCAATTTATGCAAAAGGGACTTGTATATGAACATATTTCGAAGAATACATTTTTCCATATATGTAAAAGGAACTCATATTTGGATAAATATGGAGTTATATTTAATGCCACGAATAAAAAAAGGAACATATGTAGCGCCTAATTTCAATGTCATACATAAATTTATATCTATCGTACAACCTTATAATCAAGGACAGCAACGTTCGCATGTATTCGCATATACTTAATAAATGTATATGTTCATATATGTCCATATATGAACATATACTTAGGTGTTACCTCATTTTTCGGATCCATACATATATGGTTGAACCATAAATGTTCATATATGGACATTTTTCACCGGGGTGTCACATATAATTAAATCTTATTTGATAAGTCCCCATATACATCTACATGTGTCTAATTATATAAAATTAGATATAATTTGATACAATTTGATCCGAGATTTGTCCATATCCAGGACATCATATTATATCTAATTCGATATAAAAATATCTGATTTTATATAATTTTGTCTGATAGTAGGTATACTCTTTATGCATACCAGCTATTAAATTGACATTGAAATTTGAATAGTTTGAACAATTTTAAAGGCCCAAATTTCATAACATAATATAAAAATTTAGTTGAATGCTTTTGTCTTCTAAATCGTACGCATCATTTTTTAGCATGATTTTACATGCAAAAACATTACGTTAAAATTATTTGGCTATGGAGTAATTAACTCTTAATTTGCAGACTACTAAATTTGATATTGAACTATATATTAATTTCTACGGGATTATTAGAACGTTATATAAAATTACAAGAATATATTTTTAGTATGACGACACATACAGTGTTATATAACTTAGTATTGAACCATATATAATCATAATGGTCACTACATATATTTTGATTAGTTTTATATGGGTTATGTAGTTATATATCGAGTCAGATTTGGGGATATGTAATAACATAATTTACCATACAAAAAAATCATTGAAAAAATAATATCAGATGTAGTTGTATGTAATGATATGTGTCTTAATGTGACTCCACTCATTGTCAGGTATAACCCAATCACATTATATATGACAATATATAACTATTTTTACTCGGGATTCTTTAATTCAAGGAATGCATTTATTAATAAAACATAAGCAGGAATTAATTCCTGTGAATGAATTCAAAGAATTCAAATTTATAGAATGAATTCCCTGACCAAAACACTAAAATTTAACTAATAACTTATCAATATTTTTTTCTTGTTGTTACGGTTTCGGTTGTTGTTGTTGTTGTAGCAACGCCTCCTACAATAAATATGTAAGCATATATAATATTAATCTTCTTCTTCATCTTCTTCTGCTGACTCAGCTAGATCCAGACCCAGGAACCGGGCCGCCTCCACCGGGTGGGTCCATAGTGACGTGGGATCTAGGTGAGTCGGGTTTGCCGTGCAGCCAAAGAGGTGGTTTACGTCGTGGGGACCTCTCTGGCATGCGGGACATGTGTTCGGGATGGTGGGCTCGATCCGAGACCAATAAGAATTAAGGCGTGAACACCATCCCGAACGCAATTGCGCGAGGAGAACTCTCGTAGATCGTGGGAGAGTCCTCTCCTCGTTCTCCGCAATAGGTGGGGGGCGACCTCCAAGAACGATATTCATCCGGTAAGAATTGATGGCGTCATTTACCGTGTCCCGATGAATATCGTTTATACCTGCCCTATAGGATGCTTCGTCCAGCGGATCTCTCATATAACGCTGGACCGTGCCCTCAAAGATACGAAGGTCCTTCCTGACATGCCGCGGGGGGGGATCTACCTCCGTAAGATGGTGATTCGGGTGGTTCCTCCGATGACATCCCAGCAGGAACTGCTTCGAGAGCATTTGGCAGTGTTCCTTTACTGTTAGGACCTTCGTTTCCTCGTGAAGATGTTGAACCGAGGACATTTGTAGGCATCCTGTTATTGTCCTGAGGGCAGAGTTTTGGCAGGTTTGGAGCTTTCTCCACTGGGTATCGCTGACTCTAGGCGACCACACTGGCGCAGCATAATTAACCACTGACCGACCAATTGTTTTGTAGGTTGCCAACAAGGTTTCTTTGTCCGTACCCCAAGAGCTGCCGGCTAGCGACTTGAGGACCTTGTTCCTACTCTGCATCTTGTTGCAAATTGCAGTGGTGTGCGCTGAGGACATGAACAGGCTGTCGAATGTAACCCCAAGAATTTTGGGGTGGTTTAGTGTCGGAATTCGTACGCCTTCGACTACTACATTCAGTTCCAGCCTTACTTCCTTCGTCCAAGTGGTAAAAAGAGTCGCCGAGGATTTTGCAGGGGAGAGCTGCATATTCCTTCCAGTGAAGAAATTCGTAAGATCATGAAGATAACTGTTCAACCTACCGCATAAGCCATCAATGTCGTGACCCGTCGCCAGTATCGTACAGTCGTCGGCATAAGAAATCAATTCCACCCCTTCTGGTGGTGCCGGGAGTTTCGAAACGTAGAAATTAAACAAGAGAGAACTCCACCCTGAGGAACTCCTTGTTTAATCCTACGAGGTTTGGATCTTTTGTTACGAAACTCCACAAACGACTGGCGACCACACAGATAATTCGCTATCCACCTCTTCGTGCCATTTGGGAGACTGGATTCGGCGATGTCTCTGAAGAGGGTCGCGTGGCTGACCGTATCAAATGCCTTCGATAGGTCAAGCGCCACTAGAACCGTCCTTTCGCAAGGGCGGCTCTGATTTAGACCGCTGGTTATCTGTGTGGCAATGGCGGTTAAAGCTGTTGTTGTGCTGTGCTGTTTCCGGAATCCATGCTGGTGCTGGGCAAGCTGAAAATGCCGTGTGAGACTGGGGAGGAGTAGAGCCTCAAGTATCTTTGCGACCGGTGACAGTAGGGAGATTGGTCTGTACGATACTCCCTGGTTCGCATCCTTTCCCGGCTTCAAAAGTGGTACCACCCTGCCCATCTTCCAGACCTCGGGTATTATTAGGGTGGATAGGGAAAGGTTAAAGACCTTTGTCAGGTACTCTACTCCTGGCATCTCCAGTTTTTTGATCATCAGCATGGAAATTCCGTCGGGTCCTAGAGCTCTAGATGGTTTGGCTCTTTTGATGGCTTCGGCAACCTCTGTTGACGTAAAAGCTAATGGCTCGTCATTGACTCGGAGTTCGTGGATTTTCCTCACGACACTCCTTTTCGCCTTGTCTCTCTCGGGGTGCTCTATAAACTGCCGGCTAAAATAGCTCGCGCACCTCTTCGGGTCCGATATCGTCCTGTCGGCAAATGAGATCGATACCCTGTCGTCCCTTTTGGACGGGTTCGAGAGAGCTTTGACCGTTGACCATAGCTTGCTGGCTCCGGTGCTGAGGTTGCATGTTTTCAGATGATCTACCCATTTGTTCCGTTTATGCTCGTTGACCAACTTGCTGATCTCCCGGTTGAGTTCGTTGATCCTGGGGTCGCTGGGGTTGGTCGAACGAAGCTCGTCCCGCTCATCTGCGAGTTCTGCCGCTTCGGCTGGGAAATTTGGTCTGATGTTGGCGATCCTTCCAGCCGGAATGAAGCGAGCAGCCGCTGCGTTGACGATTTCACGGAACTTCCTTTCCGCGGAGCGCATATCGGTTGGGGTGGGTAGGTCACTGAATTTGCGGTTGGTGAACTCTCTGAACGCTAACCAGTCAGCTTTCTTGTGGTTAATGTACGTGCGGCGTTCAGAGACGATGAAGTCATTTGGTCTATCAAGCGTGATAACTATAGGAAGGTGGTCTGAGGCCAACGATATAATCGGCCGCCAGGAGGCGTAATTTATCAGACCTGCACTCGAAATTGTTATGTCTGGCGAGCTAGTGCAACTTCCTACAATTCTGGTGGGGGCGTCCTCATTCAGTGTGCAGAATGTGGAGTCGTCGACCTGTTCCGCCAAGGCTATCCCTCTCTGGTCTTCCCCCAGATTGGAGTGCCAGAGCTCATGGTGTGCGTTAAAGTCGCCCATCACCATGCGGTTATCACCCACCAGAAGGAATCTGATGTCCGGGTGATATCCTGCGGGGCAGCTGGCCACTGGCGGAATATACACATTGTACAGCTCGATCTCGGCAGCTCCTGACCTTACTGCTATACATTGATGTTCCATGTATACGTCACGTACGTTAGGGTCAGGCGAGATCATTCTGTACTGCACGGTGTTGTCGATAATGAATGCGAGGCCCCCGCCTCCGCTCCGTGTGCGGTCCTTGCGCAGAATGTTGTAATTACTACAACTCTGGAGTCTACAGGTGGCATTGAGTTTAGTTTCCTGGACCGCAGCGACCATGACTTTGTGGAGCTGCCTGAATCGGGTTATCTCCGTGATCTTACCTTGGAGGCCGTTGCAGTTAAACTGCAAACCAACAATACGGTTTCGGTAATCATGTTTGGTTTAAGATGGGGCCCTATGCTCCTTGCAGGAGTAAAAGGAACAAATATATATATATATATCAATATTTTAACTCTGGGTAGTTAACCTTAGTATTAAATGTCAGAATAAAAACAAAAGGAAAAAAAGTTAATAACAAAAAAATTGTTTTCAACACGGGAAAATTAAAAGCTTTTCTCGCGGTTTTTTGTGTGTTTCTGGTCGTAAAACAAATAATACACTTGACCACGTCGTTTTTTAAGATCCGCGGTCGCTAAATGCTATAAAATGATTGTGTCTTTTTGCATACTACGAGAGGTGATTTAATTAAATCCGTTTGGTAAGTCTATAAAATAAAAGTGGATTATGTGAACTATTAATAAGTATTTCGTGCTAATTGAGACAACGCCGGAAAGATTCGCGCATGACATTTTAAAAAAAAAATAGTGAAATTTTGTGATAGATTATTAAATTAAGGCAATTTATGTGATCAGCACATCAAAGTGAGTAGAAAAATAATCGCTGTGCATGATTTTGTATATTTTTGTAATTGCGAGTCAAAACTATGGGTTATCCAGGGGTTCCTCACATACTTTTAAAATATTTAAAACATGATTGGTTCACATTTCGTAAATTGGAGTGATTTCTATGCGCTTTTTTATGTTAAAGAATTAAATTCAGTAGTCTTGTACTTCATTCAGTAGTATTGAGCTTTGATACATGATTCATTTTGAATTTGATACTCTTGATGGAATAATTGTTTTTCTGAGAGTGGTTTTTAAAGAATTTTTTCCTATAACGGTACACAAATTAAGAAAATATTGTCCTACGTATTTTAGAGAACAAAATTCATTCGTTACTACCATCGTAACAAAAAGTCTTAAGCTATTTGAATGCGTTTTGTATAGTATTTTAAAATACGTAAAAAGCTATTTTTCGCGTTTTTAATCACGATTTTCTCAAAATTGAGAAAAACAAACAACCCGAGTAAAAACTAATAACATTTTTTCAGTTTCCATTAAAACAGAGAGAGACCCCTTTGGAAGTTTTGTCTGATGGTTTTCAGTTCACGTGGTAACCATTGATAATGAAATTTCTTGTTGCACTGTGTAATTTAATCAGCTAAATTTTATTCATTTTCTTTACAATCCGTTCTATAGGATAAGGTATAATGTGTTTGTGCTGATGTTTGTAACAACAAAAAGTATTGGACCTGAACCCACCTTACGGTAGACTGATCATCTCAGAATCACTTTTTGAGTTGATATAGCCATATCGCGATATGGCCACGTATTCTTGTTCGCACCCTACAGGTCGCAAATATTAGGATATTTTAATGAAATTTGGTTAACCCACTTACATATATCGACCTAAAGACGAAGCATATTGCTTTTAGTTAAAATTGGTCCATCTTTGCACCTAGCGCAAATACAAAGGTCCTCAAAAATTGACTCTGATGCTTCTTCATACGCGCATATTTGAAGAAATTTGGTGCACCTGCTCGTATATACAAAATGATAAAAGCCTATTGATTTTGCGCACAATCGGTCCAAATTGGCTAATATGCTTGTTCGCACACTACAGGTCGCAGATATAAAGATAACAGAATTTTAGTACCCAATCTTATAAGGCTGCGTTTACATCTGCACCGAAATCCCGAGATTTCGATATTCACCACTCTGTAAACACAGTGAATATATGCGTATAAACTTTAATTTCTTGGAAAATGTATTTATTGGAACTAAATATGTGTACTTTATTCAAAATTGAACATCTATCAGCTTTCCTTCATTGCTTTTTCAGAGTGGTGAATATCGAAATCTCGAGATTTCGGTGCAGATGTAAACGAAGCCTTACGGATTTTAGAATGTTTACCAATTTAAAGACAAATTTTGGCATGTGTTTTTTGTTTAAAATTGTTCCAAAAGCAACCAACTCTATTGATTTAAAGGAAAACGGTACTCCAGAAACACTTATGAAACTAGATAGTTAAATGTATATTATATTTAAGTTCAGTGAAAAGGGTTTTGGTTTGAAACCGATTATAAAAAATTTCTTGGGAGATGCAAGAAAAGGTAGAATTCCTACAAATTGGACATTTCAATTCACAGTGGTTTGACATCGATTTGACACAAAGGCAGGAAAACATAAACTGTGTTTGGGTACCCTAAAATTTGTACAAATTCGTACAAATTTGTACAAGTTTTTACTGGAAGGTGTTTGTTTACACAATTACTCAGTAAGGAGAGAGGAAAAATAGAGAGTAAAGTGACAGTTAAATACCAGAGAACTTAAAAGTTTTTACCAGAGAACCATCTAATTTTAAATTCTTTCTGCTGTAGAAAAACTATTAAAGATTCAGAGAATTTTTACTGAACAATATTTTCTGTTAGTCCTATACTTTTGTAATTTTAATATACATGCAGGAGCACCAGAGTCTTAGCAATATTTCTTTTCGAAGCAGATTTTTACCATTCTTTTCAAAAGTTTAAAAATCTGCTAACAACCTCAGACAGGGTTTTCGGGCTGTACTTTAAGGTCATTTCGATTGCCGTTAACAATCAGATGTTGGTTTTCAAATTGGAACTCTTTTGGAAGTGATCTAGTGTGAACTTAAAGCCGCGTTTACATCTGCACCGAAATCACGAGATTTCGATATTCACCACTCTGAGAAAACAGTGAAGAAATGCGTATAAACTTTAATTTTTTGGAAAATATATTTATTAGAACTTAATATATGTACTTTATTCAAAATTAAACAGCTGTAAGCTTTCTTTCATTGCTTTTTCAGAGTGGTGAATATCGAAATCTCGAGATTTCGGTGCAGTTGTAAACGCAGTCTAAGTCAGAAATGCCAAACTAACTTTTCTTATTTCTTCTTTTTAGAAATTCGTAAATATTGTTATGCCAATATTTAACAAAAAGGTGGCATGACTGGTAAATATATTTATTCACTATTCAACTTTAACCCAATTCAGAGCAGCTGTATATTTGTGTGTGGACTGTGATATTTGTAAATCCTGTTATTTCTTGAACTCGAGAAGTGTTTCAAGACATTTTTCATATAGATATTGAATTATTTAAAAAAGTGCTAAAAATTTTCAATAAGGGTATTCACGATGGTACATGTGCATATTTGCAATTTGCTAATTTGCTATGCAAATTGTAACATATCGTGAGCGTCTTTTTTAAGATCAATTGCATATTTGCTTTATGAGCTATTTTGTTCACTGCTGCTAACTTTTTTCCTAAAAATATCGCTAAATCAAACTAAAAAATCACTAGAAAATAGCTGAAAATGGTAAAATATCGCTAGATTTGACGAGAAAATAGCTAAATTGGCAACAGTAATTTTGTTTACGTCAAAAGTAAAAATAAATCGTATTTTTGCGAAAATTTGTGAATCATAAAAAAAATAATAATAAAATAAAAAAAAATTTTATGTTAATAAAAAATCACAAACAATTTTTTTATTTAATATCTTATTTTATAAATCATAATATGGCGGCTGATATGTTAAAAACAGATGTTTTGTTTTATTTGCAACTTAGCTTATATGCAAAGTGATTTTTGCTAAAGGTTTTTTTATTGCAAATGAAGAAAAATAAAGCAAATTGCAAATACATACATTTTGTTGTTGTGTTGATGCAATCGTTGTTTTTTTGCAATCATTTGCAACGTTTGCAATACCCATCGTGAGTGCCCTTAATATTTTTAAAAAAGTGCTAAACTAGCACCTAGCACTATTTTTAAATTTTTGGGTGCTAACTCCCAAAAAAAAGTGCTGGATCTAGCACCTAAAGTGATAAAATGGCAAGCCTGGTCGTCACTGAGACAGCGACGAGTGCACATGCTTAAACTAGTGTCTTCAAATGCAATGAAATGTGCAAAGAAATGTGAAAATAACACACAAAACAACAACAACGAAAATAATTTTGTTGTCATAAAAAAAAGTCATAAAAGTATTAACATAGAAGATTTTGTTTAAAATCTATAAAAATAGGTTGCAGAAAATGTCATTAAGATTGTATAAAAATATGGAGATTAACAAATATGTAAAAGACATATTTTTTAATTCGCTCAATTTTTTTTTCAGTACAGATCTCTCTCTTGCTCACTGATACAATTGCAAATCAATTTTGCGCATCCCTGTTTTGAACCGATTGTACACACTCTCTTGAGAGAAGTAAGAAAAGCTGGTGTTCTTACAAAATGAATATGTCAATTGTGTGACACAGTTTTAAAACAAATGCAACCTTGTCTTAAGGGACATGGAAATATAATTTAGTTTTAATTTTTAAAAGAATTAAAACAGAAATGTTATAAACGGAATCCAACTCCGTATACGTACCGTTTTCTGGATCAGTATACGGACCAGAAAACGGAACATAAGGAACATCGAAACTGATTCGAATCCGTTGAAAATCCGTCAATGACGGACCGTTTACGGACCGGTATGTCGTGTTAAAAACGGACAAGTCCGTTTAAAGTCCGTCAATTACGGACCGTTTACGGACCGTTATGTCATGTAAAAAACGGACTAGTCCGCTGAAAATCCGTCAATGCCGGACCGTTTCCGGACCGTTATGTCATGTAATAACGGAGTATTTCCTTGTCCATATCCTTCCGATTTTTTCAAAAAAATAGACCATATGTTTATTATTTTCAATACAAAGTACTTTTTTTTTCTTTTTTATAAATTCATTAATAATTATTATTTATAATTACAATATTTAGCACATCCATCTCCGTCTACCTATATATCCAGCGCTTAGCGACGCGGAGTAAAATCCAACATCTATATGGAAAAGAGACAATAAATTAGTTATGGTTTAATTGACTGTGTACACGATGCAAATTCTCACATGTTATACACAAAACATTGTGAAACATTAAGTTTCATAAATCTTACCTTGTTACTTGATGTTGTTTGATTAATGGTGTGATAGAAAGAATTCCCTATATTGGATATTCTCCATATATTCCAATTATAATAATATTTTCACCGACTTAACAAAAATTTTTTATTTTGTAAACAAACCGATGAAATCCGTATTTAAAGGTACGGAAACGGATACACCAATACGGAGTTAAAACGTATTGTGTTCCAAAATCCATTTATACGGTCCGTTAATGTTCCGTATACGTACAAGCATTGACGGATACGTACATTACGGACAGTTAACGCGCCGTAAAAGCCGGATTCATGAATCCGTACGTGCCGGAGAGTCCGTAAAAATGTTTCTTGGGTTGTATTGTATTATTTGGGCCTTTCGCGATGTTTTTTTAAAGCTCTTTTTTACAAATAGAAACTTTGATATTTTGTTAAAATATTTGCAAACTAATTTTATTAAAGTTTATCAGTCTTATAAAACAGATGACGTGTCTCGCTGGTGCAATGCGGACTTGCTTGGAGTTCCTCCAAAAAAGGTATTTAAAGGCTTAAGGACCTCTTTCTCTCGATTTTTAAAGAATTTGGTGGTATTTTTAGTTAGTATATGTTTTTCTAAGCTTTTCTTGCAATTTTTTAGCCAAGGCTAAGAAAATTATGAAGTTTTGGGAAAAAATAAAGGAAAAATTCCATATTAAAAATGTAACCGGTTAAACGACCTATTTTAACCGATTATTCGGGTCGAATAATTATTTGAGTTTTAAATTATTTGTTTCGACATTAACCGAAATAGAGGCGATTAATCGAGGAATCGGTTAATCGATTAACCGAATTAGAAACACTATGTGTAACTACAAATATATAATTATAAGCGTGTTCGTTTACCTACTACAAGTTACTACTTTTACTACAGCTGGAAAAAATCAATACAAAAACTAAACAAAACTTTCCAATTGTAGTAAAAGTAGTAAGAATTTCGAGTAAACGAACACACTGTATTTTGTGAGTTTGTAACACACCAGGGAAGTTAAACTGTTTATCCAATACAACCATGGTGTGTATCTTCATACTTTCTAGGCTATCTTTTACTTTTTTTTGTGAACACATGTTTGAAAACATGCTGTATAGTTGTTTACTTTTACTCATGGGTTTCGTATATATACTTTTTTTAAAATCTCCTTCGCACTTCGGTTAAAAATTACAACAACAACCAACTCGTTTGACAGCTGTCACTTTTGACTTCACTGGTATACCCTGTGTCCAATACATAAAAGCATAATAACTGAAGAACGGTTTGGAATTTCTTTTCTTTTTTGGTATAGTTCTTTTTTGTCATGAGCTGTGTCTAACAGTGAGGTTACACGATCAAGATTTTGCTTTCAAGTTGATAACACATACTGCTTGTCAAATTCAGTTGAACTTGAAGCTGTGACGAGCTACATATGCACAGGGGGAGCTTTATCTAAGTGATATGTAATTATACAACTACATAAGTTCGAAGTAAATTTTACAATTTTCTACACATGTATATATTTTGCAAGGATTGTATATATTTTACAAAAAATGTGCATACTTTACTAGAACTTTTTAAAACTAACTTAAAAATTAAGTAGTTGTATAATTACATAGCACTTAGGTAATATTCCCCCTGTTTTTCTGCGTGTGATTTCGCTACCCATTCAAAATTACCAAAGGAACGATCGGAAAAATTGTTTTGTGAACGATTGAACGAAATTATCAAAGATCAATTGAACTAGAAGAGCGAACTAGTTCTTTGCAATGAATTGAACTAGAAAAAGCGTTCACCAAAACGAACTAGAATGCCCAAGTCTACAAATTTTCTGTGACTAAAAAAAAATAACGAAATGAACGATTGAACGAAAAGACCGAATCACAAATTATACCAGATATGAATCAGCTGGTTTGGGCAATATGGCCGACAGAAAATGAGCAAAACAAAACGCAAAAATTTAAGAAAAACACAAAAGATAAAGCACAATAATCTAAAAAGAGACAGATATATACAAAAAATGCGCAATACAAAATCTATGGAGATTTTATATTGTTATCTCCCTCTTGACTTAACTTCCATGTAAATAAAACCATACGGTTCGAGAATACTATTTTGGCACCTGTCATTAGTTTCACATCTGTATTAATCTGTGGAACGAATAATCGTGAACGATGTCATGTCATAGTTCGTTCATGAACGACACAACTCTATTGTTCACCCAAAACCTTGATGACATTGGCAAAGAATATGAATACTTTTTGATATTCTTCTTCGCTGAGCAATTGTAAATCATACTGACGTTCGCGTATTAAGTCTTGACGATCTAGAATCCATTGTTGCGAATGAGAACTTTGTCAAAAATGACCAGCCATTTAGGATAGTTAAAATTATGAAAAATTTAAGCAAAAACCTTTTGCTTCTTGAACTTTTATTTTAAAAACAAACTAAAGCTGCGTTTAAATCTGCCTCGAAATCTCTAAATTTCGATATTCACCACTCTGAAAAAGCAATGAAGGAGAGCTTATAGATGTTCAATTTTGAATAAAGTACACATTTAGTTCTAATAAATAAATTTTCCAAAAATTTAAAGTTTATACGCATATCTTCACTGTTTTTTCAGAGTGGTGAATATCGAAATCTCCGTATTTCGGTGCAGATGTAAACGCAGTTAACGTGCCGTAAAAGCCGGATTCATGAATCCGTACGTGCCAGAGAGTCCGCAAAAATGTTTCTTGGTACCGTATACAGTGTTTTGCCAACGCTTTCCCGTTTGTATTTTCTACCTGGGTAATAATGTTATTTTTGGCTTTCGTGTTGTAATATTAAACACGGACTTCGATGAAATTGAAAATTGATCATGCATCTTGACAAATTTTTGGTTTATTTCATATAGTTCATATTAGAGATGAGCGATATTTTCATACCGGTGATTTAATCACAGTTATTGATAAATCACTGGTAACGGCAGTGATCAAATATTTCAAGTCGCAGTTACTCGTAATGTCGTTCTTTTAATATTTTTGTACTATTCTTTCTTGCAAACTTCATTGTGCACAGTAATACATGTTTTTTTTATTCAATAACAGTGACTTGCTTTCACACTCTTCTGAATAAAATATCTCCTTCTATCATGTCTTTATTACCGGTCGCAACTATTCTTCTTTTAAGGCCGTTTTTAGGAAGTGGATTATCTTTAAACTTAGTTTAACGCAGTTTGTAACTTGAATACTGCTTTTAAAATGTGGTTTATTTTGTTTTATTTCAATAAAGAAATTAATTATACTCGAGAAAAAGTTTTTCTGGCAAATTTTTGTAAATAAACTTTGAAATGGCTAACAAAATTCGTTTTCGGTTTAACTAAACAAAGTTTAACTGACATCTTAAAAACTCGCCATAAATATTGTTTCGTTTATTTATCAGAAAATCGCAGTCTTTTCCATAGAAAAACCGTGATCACGATCACAGTTTAAAAGAAAAGCGATTTGCAAATCACATTCACTGAGAACAATGTTACTGAAAAATCGCCGGATCGCCCATCTCTATTACAAACCCGTGATCACGGTCACTGTTTAAAAGAACGGTGATTTGAAAATCACGATCACTGGTAGCAGCGTTATTCAAAAATTACCGGATCGCTCATCCCTAGTTCATATACCAGAAAACTTTGTAAACTTTTACTCTAATTTTTTTAAATGGTAGTACACCTTTTTTCTGTGTATCGTTACCTTTGGCATTGAGTACTCAGTACCCAAAAACTCAATGCTTTTACAACTCTAGTGAGAAAGAGGATAAGCAAAAACAAAAGCAAAAACTCCAAAAAATATATTTTTTGCACAACTAGAAATTGACAAATTTGTTAACAAAAATTTAAAACGAATTGGAAACCAATTATTAGCTTCGCAATCGAAAACCAAATTGAATATAGAAATGGAACAAATGGAAGTTGATTTAGATGTAAAACCCGGACCATCCTGCGGTAGTAATACGACCGGTGACGGTAACCAAAAATCTAAAGGAACTGCAGCTGCTACGGGAGTTGCAAGCGGTCCAAATGTAATGGCCGATACGGGTACCGTACCCTCGGTAACAATATCTCTACATCCTTTAGTTATAATGAATATATCAGAACACTGGACACGTATACGGGCACAAGCCGGAGAAATATGTCAGGTGTATGGTGCATTAATTGGTAAACAAAAGGGTCGTAACATAGAAGTAATGAATTCCTTTGAATTAAAAACTGATATAGATGGTGAAGATGTATTCATTAATCGTGATTATTATATGACCAAAGAACTTCAATATAAACAGGTACGTTAAATGGCATACAAGAAATTAAATCGGAACAATGAATTTTTGGGAATAAGTTGGCTTTAGGGGCATCACTGGTATTTTTTTATTACAAATTTTTATACATTAATTGCATTAAAGTAATTAAATATGCTAAAATCTCAAACGTATTTAACAAATTGTGAAAAATAATCCGTTGTAGGCATGTCGCTATCCGTCAGGGGACGACGCAGTGTTGCCATTTCAGCATATTTTCTGCTAGATTTAGCAGATTGAGTTGGGCAATTGCATATTTTTTTTGTAAAAATATGCTAACTGCTTTTTAGCATATTCTGTTGGACAAAGCAGATTTTTTAGCATATTTTGTTTTATTTAATAAAAGCATATTTTTAGCATATTTTTTAACAAAATAATTTTTTCTGCAACAATATTTATAACAATAACAATTAGCGATTTTTTTAATCAACTGGATTTAGAATTTTTTATACGAAAAGGGGATTTATTAAATCTAAAAAAAGCTGGATTTAATAAATCCACAATAAAAGCACAAATATATGAAACAGCCTATTAATTTAATGTCAGAAAAAAATACGAATGAAAATTAAAAGAAAAACAAAAAAAAATTGAAAAACTAACAAATAAAAGGTTTTTATTAAATTTTTTTTTATGAAATATGTTTAGAAAAAAACTACACTCCAAATACACATTCTTCATCTTGGACATGGAGAAATAGCTGAAATAGAAATGGCAATTTTTCACTCTACTGTAAGTAATTTAATTACATCCAATTAGTGAATGTTAAATATCGGAATGGAATTTTTCAATTGTGTAAAAATATAAATAGAAGTGTTAAAACTGAAAAGGCCGACTGTCTATCGCTGTGTTATATAAAATATAATTAAAACTTGAAAGTTAAAGTAAAATCCTTCATCATCGAATTCGGTATTAAAAATTAAGGTGAAAGAAGTGTCGGACAGAAAATTCTTTTTAAAATAGGGAGAATCTCACCCCATCTGTTGATCACTTTTAAGGCACATTTACACGCGAGAGAAAATTGCTAGAGATAGAGCTAAATACACTTCTAATTAGCTCTATTGTGAACGATTTAACCTATTTAGAGGTGTTTTTTGCTCTATCTCTAGCAGTTTTCTCTCTCGTGTAGATGTGCCATATAATTGCTTTTTGGATTTAGTAAATCTAAGTGATTAGAAAAAGCGGTTTTGAATGTAAACTTTTTTAGTAGTATTGATATACTACTATAATTTGAAAATGCTACAAAAACCATAAAAAAATCTTGCAAAAATTTTCAATCAGTTATGTTTATTGTGAAAAAATTAAATGAGAAAATTTATTTTTTTAGACTCAAAGAAAGATTAAACAGTATTTACAAAAAATTATCTTTTCATACTTTTTTAAAGTATCTTAAAATAAATGTAAAAGTTTACCTCTCAATTCATAAACACTCTGCAAAGTTCTAGGAGGTTTACAAAACAAATTCTTCACATAAAATTTGTTCGATAAACCTCCTATAACTTTTGAAAGCATTTATGAATTGAGGGGTAAACTTTTATATTTATTCTAAGATAGTTTAAAAAAGTATTAAAATATAATTTTTTATAAACATTTTTTAAAAAAAGTATTTTCCATTAATAAGACTTTATTAAATAATACTAAAAAAAATTATTTAGCAGATTTTCAGCATATTTTTTGTATTAAATTTAGCAGATCTTTAGCATAATGAATATAATAAAAAAAATTGCGAATTTTTAATTTAGCATATTCTAAGGATATATTTTTTATTTTAGGATTTAGCAGATTTTAGCAGAAATTTTTTAGGAATCTAGCATATTTCCATTTAAGAGTTCTGGCAACACTGGGACGACGTTTTTAGAATTTCTGGAAATATTTGTTAAGTTAAATTACAAACTCAATGAGAATTTCTTGTTCTCGTGTTCGTTTACTTACTACAAATTACTACTTTTACTATAGCTGGAAAAATTCAATACAAAAAGTAAACAAAACTTTCCAATTGT
Organism: Leucophora obtusa; assembly: GCA_949987735.1. Taxonomy (NCBI): domain Eukaryota; kingdom Metazoa; phylum Arthropoda; class Insecta; order Diptera; family Anthomyiidae; genus Leucophora; species Leucophora obtusa. The sequence continues at coordinate 115,843,562 of OX465295.1, read as the reverse complement.
AGTAAAAGTTGGAAAAATTTCGAGTAAACATTGAAAATTACCAAATAATTTTTTTATTTTTTTTCTTTTTTCATAATAAACGATAGTAATGTTTATTTTGATAGTGGTATGAGTCACCTTTTTTTTTTGAATTAGAAAAAAAATCACTATTTGTTTTTGTAAAAAGAATCAGACGAATTCGTTAAAAAAATTTGTTGAAAAACAAATTTAAAAACGTTTTTGTTTCAAAATTTTTGCACAGATTTGTTGGACCTTCTATGTAGAACAAATATGGCTAAAAAAATTTAAAGATAAATGTTTTTAATTCAATTCAATTTATTTCTTATAATATTTATATTATTTACATTTGACTTAGAAGCAAAGAGTTTAGGAACTTCGTTCCTTTTCTACTTAGATATATAAATATATTTTTTTAATTTATGAAATTTATGTACATTATTATTAAACGGAAGGAAAAAATTTACAAAAACCTTTATAAAGCAGAGGTATAAGAGAAAAATGAGATAAAGTAGATAAAATTATGATGAGATGCGTTCATTGATATGTACATGTTGTGAGAGTTGGCATCTTCCATTAAAATTTAGAGTCAATCTTTCGATTTTATCCAGAACGAGTTCAAAGCCAGCGAGACTATGTAGGCGTCGGGTTGAATAATGCCATGGTAGTTTAAATATCATTTTAAGTAGCTTATTTTGTGCTACTTGGAGTTTTTTTGTATGACATTTTGCAGACGTGTACCAAACTGGAGCACAGTAAAACATTATGGGGTGGAATATAGATTCGATGATGAGTTTTTTATTGTATATGTTCATTCCCGACCTTCTGTTTATAATTGCCCTACGGGGAATGAGGAGTCAATTGCCCTTCAAGGACCTATCCCGTGACCGGTCCACCGGAGGCATATTACTAAATTTGTACACTAATAGAAAAAAGTCCATAAAAAATTAGTTAAAACTACTAAAAATTAGTTAAAAATGATGCTGCAGAAAAAAACTACTAAATTAGTAGATTATTTTTGCTATATATTAGTAATATAGGAACAGCAAAAATAAAACTGTTAAATATACAGAATTTTAGTTATATTTTAACCTGCTAAAATCAGCAAAAAAATTTGCTAAATAATTAGTAGCCTAAAAAATCACCAAAAAATTTAAAATTTTCAAATTTTTTTCGATTTTTGTTTTTAATGCAAATAAAAATCGAGCTTTTTGAAAACAGCAAATTACAATTTTTTAGCAAATATTTTTGCTGATTTTAGCAGAATATACTGCTATTTGCTTCCAACTTAATTTAGAAATAGCTAAAATTTTGTAGATTTAACAGTTTATTTTTGCTATTTTTAGTGTACAAATATTTAGCAAAATTTTCTGCAGATTTTACAGTACAATTTGCTATTTTCAATTAACTAAAAGTTAGCCTAAATATAACTAAAATTCTGTAAATTTAAAATTTTTAATTTTGCTGTTCTCATTTTACTAGTTTTTAGTAAAGAAAATCTGCTAATCTTAGCAGTTTTTTCTGCAGCATTATTTTTAACTAATTTTTAGTAACTTTTTATGTTATTTTTACAGATTTATTTCTATGAGTGTATAAATATGAACCAAAGAGAATGAATTAATTTTCTAAGTATTTTCTGATCCATTACTTTCACTGTTGCTTTTAAAAAACTTGACCAATACCGTAATAAAAAACAAAATTCGCGGCATATTTTTAAAAATATTTTTTTATTGGTTTTACTCTTTTTTTTATTTATTTTGAACTTTATTTTTCTACGATTTGCTTATTTTAGCTCTTATTTTATATTTCTATAATTTTTTGGTAAAAAATTTTAAGTTTTGTAATTTCAACGTTTTTTAATGTTAAAGCTGTTTTATTTTTAACAATTAGTATTTCATTTAACTTTTCTTTTTAACTTAAGGGGAATTTTTAAAAATATTAATTATATTATCAGAGTTTTTGAGGTAATTTTCTAATTTTTAATTGATTTTTTAATTTAATTATGGCCAACGCAAAATACGAGTCAACTTGCCATTAAAGGACCTATCCTATGACCGGTCAATCGGGGGCATATTCAAGGCACTTCCACTATATTTGTGTGTGTGTTAGTGTTGTTTTATTTTCTATTTTTTTCTTTTCCATTTTTTTTATTTGCTTGTAGTGTTTGTTTTTTCTTTTTCTTTTTTATTTGAACAGAAACGAAAAACATAACTTAAACATCAGCCAGCCATCACGCATAAGCAACGTTAGCTCAGACGGTAGAGCGTTTGCCTCACAAGCAGAAGGTTGTGTTATCGAGCCCTACTTCGACGCCAAGTAGATTATTTTTAATTTTTTATTAGTTTATTTGAAAAGCTATTTTTAGACACACCACCTTACTGCCACAATGTGTCTAAACTGTGGCAATTGGTCATTTCCAATGACAACGCCATGTTAAAGTGATATGTCTCTTTCAAACAAAAAGACCGATCAGCGACCGGTCTCCGCCCCCTTGTGACCTATCCTGCGTGTCATCTGGGACCGGTCCCTTTCCCCGTAGGGTGGGTACATTATTCTAATAATTTTGTTAATTTTGTCCACTACATAGGGAATATGATTATTAAAATTAAGCTTTGTATCAAGCATTACGCCCAAGTATTTGACGTTGTTTTCCCATGGAATATCATGGTTCATGAAACGAGGTAAACTCTGGGGTATAAAACAAGACTTACGTTTTCTTGTAAAATAAATAGCCTGGGGTTTTTCAGGGTTAACCAAAATCTTCCATTTATCAAAATAATTACTCAACCTAGTAAGAGCAGACTGCAAGTTTGTAATAATATCAGCCGAATATACATCAGAACTAAGAATTGATGTATCATCTGCAAATATAGACGTAATGCAATTGGAAAATGTTGGAATGTCAGCAGTAAAGATGTTGTAAAGAACTGGCGACAGGCAAGAACCTTGTGGACATCCTGCAATGCTATTTACTTGTTGTGAACAGGTTTTACTCAAGTAAACGCTGGACGATCTATTTTGAAGAAAGTTTTGAATAATTTTTATTTAGTTCAATTGGAAAGTTGAATTTTTTTAATTTAAAAATAAGTCCATTATGCCAAACGGAGTCAAACGCAGCTTTTAGTTCTAGCAAAATCATTCCAGTTGATTTTCCGTTTTGAAAATTATTTTTAAATAATTTTCTGATTTTTAGTAGGGGTTGAGACGTATTATATTCACTTCTGAACCCGAATTGTTGCGATGGAAGTATATTGTTAGCTTCGATAAAATTAATAAGCTTTTCCTTAATAATTTTTTCCAAGATTTTACTTATAGAAGAGAGCAGACTTATTGGTCTATAAGAAAGTGGAGAATCAGGAGGTTTATTTGGCTTCAGTATTGGAATCGTTTTTGAGATTTTCCAATCACTGGGGAAGTAGCATAATTTAAGGCAAGCATTAAAGATGTTCGTTAGATAGTTGATACCTTTATTAGGTAAATTTTTTAGACATTTCTTATTAATACCGTCTAAACCTGGAGTTTTTTTGTTTTTCAGTTTTTTTATAATTACACCAACTTTTTCAGTAGTAGTAAAGTAACAGTTTTGTGGGATTGGGTTAATATTACGAATAAGGTTTGCAACACCATTAACCTCAGTAATCGTAGTAGTATCACTTAAATATGATGAAATACAGTGGTTCAAATTAAAGTTGTGAGCCAAAATTTCAGCCTTTTCTTGCTGGGTGAAACATACTACATTGTTGTGTTTTAAAATTGGAATATTGCTAGATTTCTTCTTTAACATTTTTGAAACTTTCCAAAAAGGGGAAGATGCTTTGTCCAAATTGGACAACATGTTATTCCAAGTTTGGTTTCTGAAGTGGTTTATTTCATTCGTAATATTTTTATTTAAACGTGTCATAGCTAGACGATCATTAACATCTCTGTAACGCTTCCAGTTTCTTTTAAATACGTTCCTTAATTGTATCATAATTTTTATGTTGTTAGGTAAGGGTTTAGAGGTTGGTGCTATTCTACGTTTGGGCACACTTTCCTCTATTCCCATTTTTACTACATTATTAAAAACGTTTATCATATTATCAATTTGAGTGCTGTTGTTTACTTCAATAAAACTATCCGCCACAGGAAGATTCCTCTTTATGAATTTCATAAAATGCGGCCAGTTTGCCTTGCTGAAGCGTAGCATAAATTGTCTACCATTTCATAATTTAAATTAATTGTACTATCATTTATAACTTTTACTTTTACTGCGGACATATTTTGAGATATGTTAGTTAGAAAAAAATCTAGAGTTGACGGTTGTTTACTTGGATCAGCCGGAATATAAGTATATTCATGGGGAAATACTATTTGTGCTTGGTTTAGTTGGAGTTTCTCATATAATATGTTACCCCAGCCATTACTTCTTTGACATCCCCAATAACTATGTCTGCAGTTAAAATCTCCTCCTAATATGTATTTATTTGAACTCGTTAGTTTACGAATATCTGTCGCAAATGTTTGTTTTCTTCTAGGGTCCCTGTTTGTTGACCCACCAGGATAATAGCAAGAATAAATATTTATAAAGTCATTACCAGATTTTACCTTAACACCTATATTTTCAATCAGTTCTGTGTTAATAGGAGGTATAAGTTGATGCTGAATGTGTTTTTTAATTAAAATAGTTACTCCACCTCCTCCACCACGTTGTCGATCGTATCTGTAGCAGTAGAAGTTCTGATGTTTTATTGTAATTTTTTTATTTAGCCAGGTTTCACAAAGTAAACAAATGTCAATATTGATTTTTTACAAGAAATGGAATAATTCGTCTTTTTTAGTGCGAATGCTACGAGCATTCCATTGTAATAACGTTATGTTGCTGTTCATTGGTACAAAAATTTGCATGCAAGGTTTGTAACAACCTCGAATTGCTCTTCACGAGACCTGCATTTTTTTAAATTTGAAATTAATTCAAACGTAAGATTTTTTAATTCTTCTAAAGAGAATAAATTATTATTATCGTTATTTTGGGTGAATGGTTGGTTATAACCCGTTTTAGATGGATTTGGTGTTTCGCTCTGATTTAAAGCATTTGGAAAATTAACGTTGTAATTTGATTGATTGTTGAATTGTTGGCTTCTTTGTCTGATACTCTTTGGTTGAGCACGTTGCGTTATTTGCTTATATGTTTCCCTATTTGGGCATTCAGGGGACATAGCCTTATGGGGGCCTTTACAATTAGCACATTTTACAATGGTTGACTTGCATTCTTCAGTTTTGTGATTCCCGGCGCAATGGGCACAAAATGTTTTAACATTGCATCTGCTGGCACCGTGTCCATACATCTGACAATTATAACATTGGGTCAGGTTTGTTTTGTTGGGTTTTTGGTATTCCCACCTGACTTTTATGTAATTGATGGCTGAGTAGTTCTGCCTTAATTCTCTTAACGTGATTGACTTTTTTTCAAAGTAGACAATAAATGTAATTTGTTCGTTGTTACTGTCCCTAGCTCCAGCATAGGCTCTAGTAACAATTTTAACATCGATACATTTAAGGCCCATGTCTAAAAGTCTGGACTTAACAACTGATGGGTCTGTTTTATCTAGACCTAATAGTACAGACTTATAAGGCTTTTCGTTTTTAGCAGCATATGTGAAATATTCGAGCTGAAACTTCTTAGTGAGAGAGTCGCAAACGGTAGTAAAATCTACGTTATTTGTGCAAAACAATTTTAGACCGATGGAAATTTTACGTATAGAGTAATCTTTGATTTTTAATATTCTACACATTTCATGAACTTGTTCAATTTTACATTTTAAGATTGTTATTGGTGGTATGTTAACTTTAACAGCTGGTTCGATAATTGTTTCATCATTATCGTCATCATCAATAGTTTGCAGAGGTGCAAAATAATTTGAATTGCTAGCTCTCTGAGAGCTGTTTGTGGCCTTTTTTTTCTATTCATGTTATACCCAGAGCAGGCATCAACATCTTCTACTCGATTGCGTTTAATTTTGTTTTTGTTTTTTTTTACGATATTTAGATATTGTTAACAAACAATAACAACAAGAAATAAAGAAAAAAATAAACCGTTAACTTTTATTACACTTTAAGGAAACAGAATAAACTATGACTTAACACATCAAATGATAACACTATGCGACAGTCAAAATCGGGATGGGATGAAACTAGGGTTTGGGGTTCGGGAATTCCCGGGAAAAGTTTGCCGGGAATTCCCGGGAAAATAATATATTTTTCCCGGGAAAACGGGAAATTTTAAAAATATTAAATTTTTTAAATTGTTTTTGTTTCGAATAGGATTTTTTAATTTTAGTCATAAAAACATTTTAAATACCAAAACAAAAATGTCATTGTTAAAATCTTTTAAAAGGGAATACATTTATTTGACACAGAAATAAAATCTTTGCCAAGTAATTAGGAGCATTTCAACTAATAAAGATTTTTCGCATAACTTATTCAAAATTTAGGTAGTAAAACCTAAAAACTTGGTAAAATGTTTAAAAAAATATGAAAAAAGCTTTGTTTCTTACAAATAATCGCCCTTAGTATCTAAATTTTTCAAATGTATAATTTAGGTAAAGTCGACTTTAGTTAAAATATTGGGTGGCAGTATACCTTGACTTGGTTTATTTTTGGAGCATTCTGATTGGTTAATTTATTTTAACCAATCAAAATATTTGAAAATATAAATATTTTTGTAAGGTTTTCATACACAAAATGAATAAAACCGTTTGATTAAAAATAAAGTCGACTTTAAATTTAAAATACTCCTTTATATTAAGGGTCAATAATTTTATAAATAACGTTTTCATTAATAAATATGAAAAGAAAAGACTAATGGTTAACGGTGGTATCTAAATTTGGTTATCCGACTTCTAAATTTGGTTCACAAAAAAAAAAAAAAATTGATGGTCATGCAACTTCTCTTGAAGAAAACAACCACAAGAACAACGTTTCAGCTAAAATTAGCAAAGTACCCGAAGAAAAAAGTGTAAGCTGAATAGGCATTAAAGGTTTTATGGTAGGCAAACATTTCCTGAAATGATATCCAAATTAGCCGCAGTCAATCCGCACCATAACTAGATCTTCCTTTATTCGAGAAAGTTTTTATAATAAAAACCTGGCATTGCAAAAAAATTAAACCGATGTAAAGAACATTATATTAAATTACTACAATCATGTAAAAGATATCATGATAAAAGAAATATCGAGCAATATTTCTAACAATAGGAGATTTACTATATTCTTAGATAAATGGACAAGAATATCACAAAAGAGATATTTGAACATATGTATAAACGGAAATAATTCATTTTATAACCTGGGGTTGGTTTATATATCAGGAAGATGTAATGCTGATGAAATAAGAAGAATTGTAGAAATAAGACTAGAAGAGTTTTATTTGTCTTTGGAAAATAATATTGTGGCCACCATATCTAATGGGCCAAGTGTGATGAAACGGTTTGTTTCCGACAGTCCAGTAGTAGGTGCTTTCTGCTGAAATCATGCAATTCATTTGGCAGTGCTTAGAGTAATTTAGGTGAAGTCAAATGTTCAACATTCTGGTATTTTTACTTTGAATTCTCACTACATAGACTGAATTTGTACTGAAATAGTGTTTTTTTTAACAAAAATTACTTATATAGGTGGTTTTCATTAACAATTTTGTTCAAAAATATTTCCCGGGAAATAAAAAAGTCCGGGAAATCCCAAACCCTAGATGAAACCAACGGGAAATGTTATATCGGTCAAAAACAAGTTATACGTGTCCCGGCGTTTCGCTGGGTCACCCCTAGGAATCGAGATATATCTTTTTTTTGACATAACTCGAGAACCACTAGTCCGATTTTGCTCAAACAATTTTAAAAAAATTAAAAATTACAATTCCTTTAATCTGTTCATATAACGTTTTTCTATATACTCAACAGTTTTGCCGGTAAAAATAAATGTTTGTTACCGCTACCATAAAAATCAATAACCTTTTGTTTATTACATACTTTTTTTAATATTTTAGGCAAAAAATATTTTTTTCTTCATACATTTATTTTTACCGGCAAAACTGTTGAGTATATAGAAAAACGTTATATGAACAGATTAAAGGAATTGTAATTTTTAATTTTTTTAAAATTTTTTGAGCAAAATCGGACTAGTGGTTCTCGAGTTATGTCAAAAAAAAAGACCACCAAAGGTCAAATCAATATATCTCGATTTCTAGGGGTGACCCAGCGAAACGCCGGGACACGTATAACTTCTTTTTTACCGATATAACTTTCCCCGGTAGTTTGAACCCTTCCCGATCACTGACCCCTACCATTTGTCTCACAGTGTAATGCAAGACTGAGATTAATGTTTTTAAGTTTGTGTTTTTCACAAAAATGTTTTAACGAATTTGTCTTATTCTTTTTATAAAAACAGGCAGTTAAAAATAAATGATAGAACGCGCGTATTTTTTGGGTTACTTGTTATGGGAAGTAATAAAATATTGGAATATTTATTTAATTTTATTGCCAATATTCGTGTTGAAGGCTAAATTTCGCGAAAATTCAGCTAATAAAATTTTTAACTTATGGTTTTCTTAATTACACTATGGAACATTTTTGGGATTATTGTCTGCGGGGTGAGAAATTCCAAGTCAGGGTGATGGTACTAGGTCAGTATAGTAAAACCCTCAAAGGGTTTGGCGTTCGTATGTGTCATTTTTTTTTATGACCTTTTAAATTTTTTCCTTATCTTGATGTTTTTTCGCTTAGTTGTAACATTTTGGCAAAAACGTAGTTTAACATAACTCGAGAACCACTTGTCCGATTTTGATGAAACAAATTTAGAAAAATTTAGAATTACAATTTCTCTAATCTGTTTCTATACCGTTTTCCTATATGTGCAACACTTTCGAAGTTAAAAATGAATGTATGAAGGGAAAAAAGTATTTTTTGCCTAAAAATTTAAATATTTTTTTTTAAAAATTCATAAAAAATCCAAAATGGAAAAAAGTGCCAAAACTAATTACTTTCGCGTAAAGTCACATAACTCATGAGCAAAAAAAGGCATAGATCATGAAAATCGATGCACGCGTTTCTCATTTATTCACAATTAGGTAAATGTATGAATTTCAAAAATTTGCTTCAGATATGCACAACATTATTTGGAGAAAACATTGACACTCACAAGCCGAACTCTCTCATATTTTTCTACTGTACTAAAAGAGAAATATTGATGTGGCAACACTGGTTATGTAATGTTCACATAAAACATGCATTGTCATTATACTTCTTCTCTTTCTCACACTGGTTCTGTGATTTTTGTCATTCAACAAGTGCCGACGAACGCGAACAGTAAAAGTGATTTTTCTCCAGTTTTTTAAAAGTGAACAAAAGAGAACAGAATATGGAACTGTGCAAGCCAGATATAAATAGCTTTTGCTACTGCTGTGGTCAATATGTCTCAACACATAAAAAAAGGGGAAATTTCAGTACTGATTTTGTTCAAACATACGAGATGTACTTCAACCAAAATGTTATAGTGAACGAAAATTGGGTACCAAATATAGTGAGTAAAAGCTGCTACAACCGTCTAATGGATTGGAAAAATAGAAGACGTGAAAGTATGCCATTCGGTATCCCAATGACTTGGACTAATCCTGGCGAAGGTCACAATCCATTGAATTGCTATGCATGTGCGAATAAAGGAGCCGCAAAAAGGATAAGAAAATCGTATAATTACGTTGGTGTTGCAAGTGCCGCAACACCATTGCCTCATTCGGACCACATTCCTGTGCCAAAAGCTTCTAGCCCAGATATTTTCTCTTCTACGACTGCTCCGACATATCATGCACGTGATGATTCCCCATATGAGCCATCAGTATCCAATGAGCCAATTTTAATAAATCAAAATAAGCTTGATTCAATTGTTGCCAAGTTGGAATTAACAAAGCATAAATCGGAAGAGCTGGCTTCCATTTTGAAATCAAACAATTTGTTGGCACCCGGTGTGAAAGTCACAGCTTATCGAAGTCGTCAGGCAACACTCCAAAGTTTATTCCTTGTGAATGATGAAAAAACTTCTGCATATTGCCCGGATGTAGGAAAATTGATGGACGCAATGGAAATAAAATATGAAGCAGATGACTGGAGATTATTTATTGACAGTTCAAAACTCAGCTTGAAGGCGGTTTTACTGCATAAGACCAATAAAAAACCTTCAGTTCCAATCGCCTACAGTACAGAAACGAAAGAAACATATGATGCACTGGAAAATATTTTAAAAATGGTTAACTACGCCAAACATATGTGGCGCATATGCTGCGATTTAAAAGTTGTAGCAATGCTTTGCGGTCTTCAAAGCGGCTATATAAAATATATGTGCTTTTTGTGCGATTGGGACACACGATTTTCCGGTGACCAATATGCATGCCACGGATGGAAACTCAGAGAGCACAGCAGGTTACAAACGGCCAATATTATTCGTGAGCCTCTAGTGCCGAAGGAGAAGATATTGCTGCCTCCACTGCATATTAAACTTGGAATTGTTAAGAATTTTATCAAAACTGTCGCCAAAAGAGATGAAGTTTTCTTGTGTTTGAAACTAATTTACCCGAGACTCAGCGAAAGTAAAATTAAAGAAGGTAAGTTATAATATCACATTCATTTCCCATGATTTTCCATCTTAACAAATTAATTTTTTCCAATCAGGCGTACTAAATGGTCCAGATATACGAAAGCTGATTGAAAGTGACGCATTCAACAATATTTTGATTGACGCTGAATTGAATGCCTGGCAGGCAATCAAAGAAGTAATAGAAGGCTTGTTGGGAAAGCATCGTTCTAACAACTACGATGTTTCTGTCGCAAGGATGTTAAGAGCATTCTCGGAAATTGGTGTCCACATGTCCTTGAAAATCCATTATTTACATCATCATCTGGACTACTTCAGCAAACAATTGGCTACCGAATCTGATGAACAAGGTGAACGCTATCATCAAGTTGCTATGCCATTTGAAATGAGGTAATACTGATTTTTTATTTTTTCAAACTCATTTTAATAAAACAAAAACTTACAGATATAGAGGCAAAAAGTCGCCGAGTGCAATAATTGCGGAAATTTGCTGGTGGAGTAAGTTAGTGTGGCAAGACAAGGATGATCTTGATGATAAAGAATTTTCAGGAGATGCAGAAGGGCCAACAGTGGAGTCACACATTGACATTATGTGTGGTTCAGAAACTGATGATAGCGATGAATGCGATGCCACTAGTCCCGAACAACCACCATCGAAAAAGTCTAGGCAATATTTATTAAAATAAATAAAAATAAATAAATAAAATAAAAATAAAAAATTATAAAAATGTTTACTTAATTTTTTTAGTAGTTTATGGCCAGAAGTCTGGAGTTATTGGGGAAAATTTATGAAAAAGGCGATAAATGACACTTTTTTGAATAAAAACAAATATCAATATTCTTGTCAAAATGGGATACCTTCACTTAATTGTAAATAAAAGCAGAACGCGTTTAATTTTGTTTATAGGTTATGTGACTTTACATGAAATTAATAACACTTGATCCTTTTTTCCGTTTTGGATTTTTTATGAATTAAAAAAAAAAAATTTTAATTTTTAGGCAAAAAAATATTTTTTTTCTCCACAAATTTATTTTTACCGGCAAAACTGTTGATTATAAAGAAAAACTTTATATGAACGGATTAAAGAAATTGTAATTCTAAATTTTTCTAAATTTGTTTCATCAAAATCGGACAAGTGGTTCTCGAGTTATGTTAAACTACGTTTTTGCCAAAATGTTACAACTAAGCGAAAAAACATCAAGATAAGGAAAAAATTTAAAAGGTCATAAAAAAAATGACACATACGAACGCCAAACCCTTGGAGGGTTTTACTATACTGACCTAGTACCATCCCCCTGACTTGGAATTTCTCACCCCCCAGATTGGCTGTTGTACTGTGTTATTATGTGATGTTCATTTTATTGTTAAAATCTTTAAATATTAATGAAGTAATTTTGGGTAAAGGCGATTGATTTTTTACAAAATTTTTCAATCTTTTAAATTTTTACAGTGACTATATTTTAATAGAAATCCTATTTTTAAGCTCTTCGAGAAAGATTTTTCATATAAATTTTGCCCAAACTTATTATGAAAAATAATTTAATATTTTCATATTAAACGATTTTACGAAAATGTTTATTTTGAAAGTGGTATGAGTAGCATTTTTTTCTGGAATAGAAAAAAACTTAAAAATAATTGATAGAACAAGGCTGTTGATATTATTTTTTTTACGAGAAAGTTAAAAATACTATTGGAAAAAATTATATTGGCAATATACGTGCTCAAAGTAAAAATTCGCGAAAATGTTTAAAATAAAAATTTTACCATTTTCATAGTAAATTGTATTAAGTATTATGCGATGTCGCGTTCATAGTTAAAAGACAAAAGTATCTCTAAATATTTAGTGAAGCAAATTGATTTTTCGCACTATTTTTTTTTTTTTGAAAAATGGTTTAAAATTTTTGCCGTGGCTACGTCATTATTGAAAAACTTAATTTTGAGCTCTTCGTGAAATATTTTTCACATAATTTTGACTCAAAATTATAAATTTTTTTATTTTTTCATATTAAACGATTTAACAAAAATGTTTATTTTGAAAGTGAAATTTTTTTTTTTTGGGAATAGTAAAGAACTTAAAAATAATTGACTAAACTTGGTTATTAATATTTTTTACCGAAAATTTGGAAAAATTTGTACTGGCAATATACGTATTCAGAATTGAAATTCGCGAAAATGTTTAAAACAAAATTTAATCAATTTTATGGCAAATTATATTAACGACTATGCGATTGTCGCGTTCATAGTTAAAACGCACAAGTACCTACCTCTAAATATCTAGCGAACACTTTTTGTTTAAAGCGATTGATTATTTGCAATAGTTTTGTTTTTTTGTGGAAAATGGTTTTATATTTTCTACAGAGAATATCTTATTGTTGTAGAAAAAATATTTTTGTGCTCTTGGTGGTCTTTTTGTTTTGTTTTTTTTTTTTTTTTGCAAAATGGCTTAAATCTTTTACAGATACTATCTTATTGTTGGAAAATCTGTTTGTGCTCTTCGTGAAATATTTACCAAATATTTTTTTCAGTTTTTTCATATCAAACGATTTAACGAAAATGTTTATTTTGAAATTGGTGTGAGTCACCTTATTTTTTGAAATAGCATAAAACTTAAGAATAATTAATTAAATCAGGGAATTGGAAAAGTAATAAATTAATGTTAAAAAACATCTTATGCCCAATGCCCGTAGTGAAAGTTGAAGTTCGCGAAATTTTTGCAAACAAAAATATTCACTTTTTATTGGTAAATTGTTTTAATTATTATGGGATATCGAGTTCATTGTGAAAGATGTGTCTTTAGATATTTCATGAAGTAACTTTGGATAAAAATAATGGATTTGTTCGCAAAAAATTGCTAAAAAATTTGAGCTACAGCTTTTTCTTTATACATATATTTTTAAGAAACCGATTACTACTGCCTATTAGAATTAATAAAAAAAGAATCTTCCAAATTATCATATTTCAGTGAATAAAAAAAACAAACAAAAAAAGTTAAGTCCACGTTAGATAACAAAATTATAAAAACTATTACATCGAACTCGCGATAATATGAACTAATTAAAACCAAGCCTGTTCATTAGACCGTACCTCAAAAAAAAAAGTTCGCCGTACACCCTTCAATATGATCCCAGCAAAACCTTTCATTACCATGTAATGAGTTTTAGGTATTGAAATCTTAAGTGTTCACTAGTTACCTTTTAATTACTAAACTACTTATTTTAACATGGTGATGTCATTGGAGGAAAGTCATTACACTGATGTTACCTGTAAGTAGTTTATCAGCTGTTCTATAAATAGATGTTGAAAATAGATTTAAAAAAATATAAAAATTTAAAAACCAATAGGAGCTGACACGTATTGATCAGCGCACCCCACGATTGTCAGGCAAACACTCTAACCATTAGACCACGACATCACTATGATTTTTATGGCTTTAACTTATATACACATTTATTGTGGCAACTGTTATACATGTCTATTTTTCACAAAACTTGTTGTTATTAAATACTGCTTAATGAACATGAACATTTCTATAAATAGATGTTTAATATAAATTACAAAAAAAAAACAAAAATGGAAGCTAACACGAGTTGAGCAGCGATCCTCATGTCTGTCAGGCAAAAACGATAACCACTAGGCTACGCCATAGTTATGGTTTTTAATGATTTAGAACATATATTATTGGTTTCAGCTATTGTGAAATAGTAATGTGTGGGGTATAATTATCGGTAACTCATTACATTCAGTTTAAAAGTAATTCAACGGGTAATGAGATATGAGATCTAAGTAATGCATGTAGTAATGACCAGTCATTACCAAGTTTTTGCTGGGGATGTATTTTTGGAAGGCGATTTCAAAAAAAAATTTTTTTTTTTGCCGACCGTAGGGGTCGCAATTTTTAATTTTTTGCTATAGCTTTGGCATTTAAAATCGGATTTTGAAGTGTGATATATCGATTTTTTTGCCTCGAGGAGATCAGTGTTTTGCTATATAGTAAAAATCCAATTAAAAAAAATTTAAAAAGGCGACCCCTACGTTCGGCAACCAATATATAAAAAAAATTTCTACTGAGTTTAGCGAAAAACTTCCTTAGCAAAAGTTTAATGATTTTTTGCTAGCTTTAATTTTCTGACATTAGGGTTGTAGCAACTGAGATCTGGTGGGTAACTACTAGAACGGGATACTTGAGGTCAAAATGTCCTTAGGTCAAATGGTCTCCTCGAGAGAAAAACATTGTAAAAAAAGTCATCTACTTGTCACATAAAGTTTCTTTATATATAAATGAAAGTTTAATTTGTTTTAAAATTATTCATTGTTTTATTTAAAAATATTAAAATAAACTTCTTTCACTAATTTTGTTCGTAAGCGGGATCAAGCATACTGAACAGCTTGGCTTGATGATTCCGGGAATTTGTTTTTGTAATTTTCATCAAACAAGGCATTACATGATGAAATGCTGTACTTGTTATACAGCATGCTTGATCGGCTATAGGCCACTTAATACACATAATACACTGATTATATTATCCTTTTAAGATATTTTATTGACATCATATGCTTTAATGATTCATGACCACATTTACTAAAATACTGCATTAAAAGAAATTCGGATTTAATCTCTGTTACAGAGCGGTGCCTGGTTTTTAAGAAAAACTACACATAACACCTCTTGAAACAGCCATTTTTCAAAATACAGTGCAAGCTCGGTATTCACGACTACCCACCCAGGTGGAAAATGCCCACGCTAGAAAAAAATAGTGCTGGGAGAGCACTGTTTTTTTATTATGCTAGTACCACTTAAAATATGCTTTGCCACTGTTTTCTGCAAATTCACGACCGTTTATTAAATTTTATTTAACATATTAAAATATTTGCGTAAAAGATAGCTATTCTGGCATGTAATGGAAAACCATCGCATTTGATTTCGATCGATTTTATTTATTTATTTATTTATTTATTTATTTATTTATTTATTTATTTATTTATTTATTTATTTATTTATTTATTTATTTATTTATTTATTTATTTATTTATTTATTTATTTATTTATTTATTTATTTATTTATTTATTTATTTATTTATTTATTATTCAAATAAACCAACTGAGCCCTTAGGGCCATATATAGTTGGTAGACTAACAAAAACAGGTTATTTTATAATATTTCTTAAAACTATAGTCTTAAAAAGTAATTAAATTTGTATATAAGAGCATTTGAAAGAGACTACAAGATAAAACAATTTGTAATGAAAATTAGTTTTACTTACAAAAAAATATAAAAGTAACAATAATATGGCAAAAATATATATGACAAAATATATTGCGTTATAAAATTAATTAAAAAATAGAAATAATATGGCAGAAGTAAAAAATATATGATAAAATGTATTACGTTCTAAACTTAGAGGAATTTAAACACCCCATTACTTGAACAAAACAAGAAATGATGTAAATATGCAAGAGTAAAATCAAATTAAAGAAAAACAAAGATTTGGCCACTTAAATGTCATGGACAAAAGCATATTCTACAAGTTTACTCTTGAATGTTTTCAAAGATAGATCTAAGGGGACGGGGTAGATGGTTCCAAACCTTTGCAACACGAACATGAAAAGATCGTTCATGAATAACGTAATTTCTGGCCGGATGCAGAAGTTGAGGGTTCCTGTCAGCGTTCAATAATACAAAATGTCTATGTATATATTCGGGACAATCAGTGAGCATTACCTTATGATAGAATAATAGCAATCGGATTTGCACAAAATTTTTAAAACTGCATCCCAAAAAATCGGAAATATACCTCGACACATGATCATGTGGTTTCAAATTGTAAACAAAGCGTATTATTTTATTAAAAAGCAATCTACACTTATTGAAGTCCTCAAGACTACATCCAGAGTAAACTTCAATACAGTATAACAAGTTGGACATTAATAATGCATGTGCTATATGTTTTTTAATAGAAAGAGGTAAATAAAGATTCAAGGAATATAGTCTACCCAAGGTAAAATTTATTTTAGGACTTAACCAGCTTATATGTTGACCGAATTCTAGATTATTATCTATTACAACACCTAAGCATTTAATATCTTCAACGAATTCAATATGCTCGCCATTAATAGTAACAGATACATTAACTTCAGAGTTATGAGGTTTAAAAAGCATTGCTTTTGTCTTGGCAGAGATTATACGCAAATTGCAATTTCTCATCCACGTAGAAACATTAGATAATAGAAAATTCATGTCGTATTTAAAAACGTCAATGAGCTGAAGATGACCAGTAAATAGAAGTTGTATATCGTCCGCAAAGACAAAAGCATCACATTCAAATCCATTAAGTAAGGTAAAAGCTTTGGCCCAATCAGCCATTCATCTTAAACCAAACATGATTACCGAAACCGTAACAACAAGAAAAAATTTGCGGCCCTATGCTCCTTGCAGGAGTAAAAGGAACAAATATATATAAGTAAGGTAAAATAGTCGTTCATATAAAGCATAAATAATAAAGGTCCTATAACTGAACCTTGAGGTACGCCACTGGTTACAGCTAAACACTCCGAATCTGAGTTGTTACAATGCACAAATTGACGTCGTCCAGACAAATAAGAAACAATTAATCTTCAAGAAGAATATGAAAAACCGAAGTTATTATATAACTTTTGTATCAAGATCGCGTGGATTATGTTACCAAAAGCCTTAGACAAGTCTAGAGATAACAACACTCCAACATCATTTTTATCAACTATACGCCTAATAGAGTCCGTTAGGCCAATTAAAAGCGAAGATGTGCTATAACCTGTACGAAAACCTGATTAAAAAGGATTTAACAAATTATTCTCGTTCAAAAACATCATAATCTGATCTTTAATATTGCGCTCAATGATTTTAGATAGAACAGGAACCAAAGAAATTGGCCTAAACTCGCCACGGGAATCTTTCTTCCTAATAGGAATTACCTTTGCAACTTTCCAATCAGAAGGAAAATGCGAACTAGTAATAATATTATTTATTAAATACAAAAGTTGTTCGTGAATAAAAGGAAAAATTATCATGAATGGGGGAATATTTAGTTAATCTCTTATTTTTAAGTAAATGAATGTTCTTTTTTAGTTTGACTCTAGATCATAAATTAATATCACTTTCTGTTTAAATTATTTTCAAATCAAAGAAAGATACAATTTTTACAAGTAAATTACAAAGAATAAAAATATATTTGAAAGAATTAGATAAGGCCAGCAATACAGAATAAGTATTTTCGGCTTTCGCTACAAAGCCATCATCAGTGTATTTCGTCTTGTGTGGGCTAATATTTTAATGTTGTCTACTTATGTGACCGCTGAAAGAAAAGACGAAATACACTGATGATGGCTTTCAGCGCAAAATGATCGTTAAGATAGACCCTTGGATGCACACCAACATCAATCAGATCACTAAGTTTTAACGAACGGGTCTTGTGGTATTCTGCCATTAAGTTGTCACATTCAACATGTTTGCTTTTATTCATAAAGCAAACATGTTGAATGTCGTTTGCATTAATTGATATTTTATATAAAGCGCACAGATCCACTACAATTTGTTCCAGGTTAGGAATGGCCGTAGGTAGACCATTTATTACTATATCCGTTCTGTTTGCTCTATGATAAACTACATTGTTATCGGCCTCTTGCTTTTTCATCTTTATGTGGTATCCAACCCTTTGACTTGCCTGTAGCAGGAAACAATTTCTGACTCAATCCTCTCAAATCTGATTAAAAATTCATTACGTAAGTCAGAGATCGACGATTCAATGTTTTTCTCTGTTTCAGCCTTATGCAAGGACAGCTGATTTGCGATTGCATCTAGCTTATTATGCAGTTGACTAATTTGTTGACCCAAATCATTGCAATTATTTGGGGCAGCCCGGCATGAAACACACTTAAAAAAAACACCACTTTGCTTTGCCATAGAAGAGCAAAATACCTCAGACATTTCAGCACATCGCAAATGAAACCACTCCATACATTTGTCGCATTGGACACAGCCTCCTTTTCCAATATCCTTTTGGCATTTTCCACAGATAACTTTTTTGCCAGTCATATTTATTAAATATAAATGTTAACAATAGCAGCACAAAAACAAAAAAAGGCGGCAAAAATTAAAAATGCAACAAAAACTGCAAAATCAGCAAAAAGAATAAGACCAATGTGTTTCGTTGTAATATTCGTGATAAACTTTATGGTTTCCAACAATAATATCACAAAACTCCGACAGAATGCAGTTTAATCTTTTAATTTAATATCACAATAGAATTTTCTACAAATTTAATTTATTGTAAATCACAAAAAAATCACCAGCTGAATTAACAAAACCTTTACTCGGTCATAGCGTTTTGTTAAAAATCAAAAATTTTGTGATTAATATAAAAGGCAAAGAGGGTTGAAATTGTTTTTAACCGCTATAGAGCAATTCCATATGAAAGCGATCACCTTTTGGACGACCCCTCTCCGATTCTAAAATAAATAGTCTCAATCGATTGCCCAGCAAAAAATAATGTACCTACATATTTTTTTTTTTTTTATAGTGACTGGTTTAGTGGTGGTGTACACCACTGTCATGTGACAAAATTGAAGAATTCTTCATAAGGGACCTCATTGAAAGTTGTTTAAAAACTACTAAAGCGATCGCAACGAGTGATAGCTCGTTGGAAAGGTATTGAATCAGGCTTTAATTGAAAAATAAAATTTTCCTAATTTTTCTCAGAAATTTACCTTTTTTCCCATGAAAATTAAATTTTCCCATGAAAATTAAATTTTCCGATTTTCCACAGAAGCTCCTAAATTTTCCGGCTAATTTTTTTTTTTTTTTTGGATTCCTCATAATTTTTGCTTTAAGAATCAGCAATAAAAAAATGGGCCCGACTCCTTGTTTGGACAGGAGAGGAGCATTTAAGAGACCACCTTGTTCTCATTGTTTTTATATTTTTTATAATTGAATTATTTGTAATTATTTAACATTGTTTTATTTTATTATTAAAAATACATTTTAAAAATTATTTTACAGTTAAAAATACATTTATGAAGAAAAAATCAATTTTTTTTAAGAGCCCCAAGTTGAGTGTGTAGTGAATATGGTCTGCCTGCCTTCACAAGATCGGCCATAAATCCATGGATAATAGCAGCAGTGGCATGTAATGGCACACCAAACCCGACTGAGGCTACAGGTCATAAAATGTTTTGTAAATTTTTTTAAATTACCAGGTAATAAATATTTCGCCTAAAATGACACGTGCAGAAACAAGTCATAAAACACGGATTATCCATAAATATGGCGAAATATTTATTACCTGGTAATTTAAAAAATTTACAAAACATTTTATGACCTGTGGTCGGCTTATTGGCAGTAACCAATTAAGTCCCTCTTTAAAAAACATTTTATGACCAGTAGTTCACGCAAATTTTCCTATTAAAGAAAAGCAAATATCGCTTATTTTTTTTTACCTATTTTTTACCAAAAAATAAATTTGGTAAAATGAGGTCCCTTATGAAGAATTCTTCAATTTTGTCACATGACAGTGGTGTACACCACCACTAAACCAGTCACTATAAAAAAAAAAAATATGTAGGTACATTATTTTTTGCTGGGCAATCGATTGAGACTATTTATTTTAAAATCGGAGAGGGGTCGTCCAAAAATTTGCCAATTTTGATCGTTTTCATATGGAATTGCTCTATAGTTGTATCAGGTATATCGATTTACGACTTCTTATCGCTTTTAAATTAAAAATAATAAGAAATATTCAGGATTGAAATTTCAGAGACGATCGATTTGAAACCGATCGATTTTCATCACATGCCAGATTATTTCTTTACAAAATTAAAAATATGTTAACACATACTTTATTAACGCAGTGCATTGTGTTGGTATTAGGAAAATAGGTTATGAGGAGGAGGAAAGAGGGAGTAGTGTTTGTGAATATTTGATTTAAATTTCTCAACATTGTAAGTAACAGGGAAGACTTCTGCGGGGAGTTTATTCCACATACGGCTAGTGCGACTGATAAACGAATTCTCTCTATAATGCGTCGTGCGATCCACTGGACAATCGACTACAAACGGATGCGCTCTACTTGATAAGCGTGTATTACGAATAAGAACTTGGGCTTTGGGGACAAGTTCACTTATCTCAGCCGAGCACTTCCCATGGTAATATCGAGAGAACAGGGTCACACAACCCACATTCCGACGATGCTCCAATGAGTCAATAGAGCTGGATACCCTATTGTCATTGATAAGCGCCGACGCCCTCCTTTGCACACGGTCCAGAAGCTCCAAAATAGACTTCGAAGCTACTGCACATATATGGGAGTTGTATTCCATCTTCGGTCGGATATAGGTGGTATAAATAGTGAGTAAATCGGATGAAGTGAAGTACTTCTTGCACCGACGTAAAAAACCTAGACGAAATGGAATCAGAAAGGACGTCGAAGCCATTAAGGGTATTCGTCCTCTCCATGTTTGGGTTTCTGTATAAGAACCCGAAATGCAATATGTGTGTCCTGATTTTAAATTTAACCCAAAGTGAGTTAAATTCCATATCATTACAGTTTAAATGTTGCTGATACTGGTACACAACATCATTGCGAATGTACATAGCAAGGCCCCGATGAAAGAGAAAAAAGTTGATAACCAGGTATATAGAAATCCTGTGGATCAGCATCCCCACATACCTGGGTCTCACATAAGGCGAAAACATCCGGCCGATGAAAACGAATGTGAGCAAATACGGAGAAGAAATTCGCCCTCAGTCCCCGTATGTTGCAGAAGTCAATGCGGAAACTTCCTGCCATTACAACGAATCGAAATTATAAATCAAATCTTAAAACAGCGAGAAACCAGAAAATTTAAGAAAAACTTTTTATTTTCTAGTTTTGCAATTATTTAATATTTTATTACACAATAAAAAAAAACAAAATTAATTTGAAACAAAAATATATATTTTTTATTAAAATTTATGGTGATTTATCACCAGATTTTTAATTGTTTTTATAGTACTGGCTATACACTGATTTTTTGTATTTAAAGTACTGGCAAGTAACTGAATATTTTTAATTTATAGTACTGGGAAAATACCAGGAAGTACCAAAATCCAACACTGTGCCAACTTGGGCAAATACCTACGGCCAAGTGTATATTGGTGTTATCATTTCGTCACCGTACCAGTACTAGAAACGTAAAAAATTCAACACATCGCCAGTACATGCACTACCGTCTCCAACGCTGGGCCAGTACTGTGCCGTTCGTATTTTTCTATCTGGATATATATAATTATATATTAAACACAAAGAAATTATTGTTGACGAGGAACCATATATAATCATATCTCAAATTATATTGTTAATCTTGCACCATATATGCAATCATATCTTATAGCATTTAATATATATAAACATATATAAAAATATCTTACATCATATAACCAACAAGCTTTTATAAGATGGCATATATTATTATACCTCAAAATATATGACTTATGTATAGGCCACCATATGTGCTCATATATTTTATTGTATGTTATCATTTATAATTATATATGACAATAGATCTATCATATCTCATTATGTATACCATATATGGTTGATATCTATTCTTATAAAATACAATATATAAAAATATATGGTTATATAAGGTACCACATAAGAAACATATTCTCAGGTAGAAAAATACAAACGGCACAATGTCGGCCCGGTATTGCAGACGGTAGTACATGTACTGGCAATGCGTCGGATTTTCAACTTTCACTGTACTGTCATGTGGTCGAAATGATAACACCAATAAACGCTTGGCCGTAGTTATTTCTCAACGTTGGCGCAGGCTTGGGATTTTATTTTTTTGGTATTATCTCAGTACATTTAATAACAAATTTAGTAGTTTGCTAGTACTTTACCGTCGTTTTAGTGTACATCACAGATTTTTAATGTATTCTTTCGAAACTTCACAAGAAAAGAATGGCTATGTCTCTCTTACATAACTAATTGTGTAATAGATGCAAAAATACATAAAATTTATAATATTATTTTTAATTTTAATAAATTAAAAAAAGCTCGTTAATTTTCAGAAAACAGTACTGGCAAAGCACGTTTTAAGTAGTACCGGCATTTCGTAAAAAACAGGGCTCTCCCAGTAGAATTTTTGTTGCAACATCGGCTATTTCTACCTGGGTTATTATATTGCTATTCATGACAACATATATGTATACTACCATATTTTAAGATAAAACAAGATATTACTATATATACATTTTTTTGAACGGGATTCTAAATAACAAAAAATAAAATAAACTATGGCTTTTATATTATCAGGCATGTCACAGGTTTTTTACGGCATTGATTTGATTTCGCAATTTCACTTCCGCAATTTTTTCTTAAAGTTATCGAAAACAATTTTTTCCTACAGTTTAGGTAGCTACGGATAATTTAGTATAGAAAATGAAACGTTCTGGTAAGTATCGAGTATGCTACAGGCTTAATAGTGGTACTTAAAACGTTTAAAGTTTTTCCACAAAACGTAAAACGAAAACTAAATATTCCCCCATTCATCTTAAAACACATTGACACGGTGCAAAAATATAATTTAAATAATATACATTTAAATTTAACGGTTCGTTGTAATTCAAAAAATCTGTGGTTATCATACACAGAGTTGAATAGAATCAGCTGAGATATCTTAAGAATTAAGGTTCAAAGCAAAATAGAGTAATAATAACAAATGATAAAAATATCATTGTTAATTTCGTTGAGTTGTTGATACGAAATTAGATTTTCTTTCAGCGGTCACATAAGTAGACAAACATTAAAATATTAGCCCACACAAGACGAAATACACTGATGATGGCTTTGTAGCGAAAGCCGAAAATACGTATTCTGTATTGCTGGTCTTATCGAATTCTTTCAAGTACATTTTTATTCTTTGTAATTTACTTGTAAAAATTGTATCGTCTTTCTTTGATTTGAAAATAATTTAAACAGAAAGTGATATTAATTTATGATCTAGAGTCAAACTAAAAAGAACATTCATTCACTTAAAAATAAGAGATCACCCAGTCAGAAAAATACAAACGGGAAAGCGGTGGCAAAAAGTATTGGCAAAAAGTGCTTTCCCATTCCCAAAATGATAACATCATTAGACAAAAGGACCGGCTGTTCAAAAAGCGCCGAAAAAGCACTGGAGGAACAAAATTTTTAAACGTTGGCAAAACGCTGGCAAAACCAATAAATAGCTGGTCTGGAAATATATTTTCCAAAATAAAATTAAAAAAAGTTCATATGTATTTTTTTGACCCTGCCGTGATTTGAACCCAGGCCGTCATATTGGCAGACGATTGCTCTACCCACTGAGCTAACGAGACATATAATATTTAATGGCTAAACACATAAATGAGTGATAATAGCTGGACAACTACTGGCTGTGCCAAAATGCTAGTACTGGCAAACAATTTTTAGTAACTAGTATGCCAGTGTTTGAAGGGCAAAAAAAAAGTTGGTCTTGAAGGAGCTTTCCCACAAACAAAAAAATTGATTTTATAAAACAAAAAAAATTTTAGATTAAAAAAAATCCCAAAAATTTTTTTTGGGAAGGTTCCGGATTTGAACTCGGAACCTTCCGACTACAAACATTTTTTAACGAAGCGTCAGCATTTTTATCATTGGTTTTCCAGTGAATTGATTTTTGTACGCCTGGTAGTATTGGCTAGGTAGCACTGGATAACCACTGGTTGCAAACCTTGGCATATCACTCTAAGCCAATTCTTTGCCAGTGGTTTTTTTTATAAACCACCGAAATTTTTGTAAAAAAATACTGGTAAAACGCTTTTCGCAAACGCTGGCAAAGCGTCCCAAATGAGTGTTCTGCCAGTCATTTATTTATAATACCATGGTTACCCAGTGGTATGCCAGTGCTTGATTTTTTGTACCACTGGCGATTTCTGACTGGGCAACTAAATATTCCCCATTCAGAAAAAAAAATCGTTTTCATTCCACTTTCAAAAATCAAAGTGGAATTGATATTTAGAGCAGCTTAAACTCATAAAAGCTTTTCAATAGTGCTTGGTATGTATTCCCTAAAGCGTCGTTAACTATTTCACATAAAAAAATTTATTATTTAAAACGCTTTTTGTTGGTAAATTCAATAATTTTCTTATTAATTAGCAAAACGTAATTTTTTCTAAAAAATTAATTTTAAATTTTGATCGGCGATCTTATCTTTTTTAACTACAAATGGCAACTTATATCAAAATTTATCAGTTGGAACTAGGGTTTGGGATTTCCCGGACTTTTTTATTTCCCGGGAAACGGGAATGAAAAAATTTTATTCCCGGGAATCCCGGGAAATATTTTTGAACAAAATTGTTAATGAAAACCACCTATGTAAGTAATTATTGTTAAAAAAAAAAACACTATTTCAGTACAAATGCAGTCTGTGTACTGAAAATTCAAAGTAAAAAATATCAGAATGTTGAACATTTGATTTCACATAAATTACTCGCAGCACTGCCAAATGAATTGCATGATTCCAGCAGAAAGCACCTACTACTGGACTGTCGGAAAAAAAACCGTTTCATCACACTTGGCCCAATAGATATAGTGACCACAATGTTATTTTCCAAAGACAAAACTCTTCTAGTCTTATTTCTACAATTATTCTTATTTCATCAGCATTACATCTTCCTGATATATAAACCAACCCCAAGTTATAAAATGAATTATTTCCGTTTATACATATGTCCAAATATCTCTTTTGTGATATTCTTGTCCATTCATCTAAGATTATAGTAAATCTCCTACTGTTAGAAATATTGCTCGATATTTCTTTTATCATGATATCTTTTACATGATTGTAGTAAGTTAATATAATTCTTTATATTTTTTTCATTTTTTGGCAAAGCCATGTTTTTATTATAAAAAGTTTCTCGAATAAACGAAAATCTAGTTATGGTGCGGATTGACATTCCGCCGGTATTTGGATACCATTTCAGGAAATGTTTGCCCTACCATAAAACGTTCAATGCCTATACAGCTTACACTTTTTTATTCGGGTACTTTGCTAATGTTAGCTGGAACGTTATTCTATCAATTTTTTTTTGTGTGAACCAAATTTATATGTCGGATAAGGCTAAGATGTCGGATAAGCTACCTCCGTTAACCATTAGTCTTTTAGGGCAAACATTGCACTGCGCTGTATTGTCCCTTTTTGTAAAATATTTCGATACTCAATTATTAATGAAAACGTAACTTATAAAATTATTGTCCCTTAATATAAAGGATTACTTTAATTTAAAGTCGACTTTATTTTTAATCATACGGTTTTGTTCATTTTGTGTATAAAAACTCTACAAAAATATTTATATTTTCAAACATTTTGATTGGTTGAAAATAAATTAACCAATCAGAATGCTCCAAATATAAACCAAGTCAAGTCAAGCCACCCAATATTTTAACAAAGTCGAATTTAACTAAAATATACATTTGAAAAATTTAGATAGTAAGGGCGATTATTTGTAAGAAACAAAACTTTTTGTTCATATTTCTTTAAAACATTTTACAAAGTTTTTAGGTTTTACTACTTAAATTTTGAATAAGTTATGCGAAAAATCTTTATTAGTTGAAACAATGGCCTTGCAACTCTCTCAATATTTTTTATTTGAAAAAATATTAGGCGGCTTGGAACAGGAACGAACTCCGACTGGTTAATCAGGGATGGAAAAGGCTCACTTAATCGGGCTCTTATACCAAAAAATGTTAGATCGCTCTTACATATTTAAAAATGTAAGTACCCGAGTAAAAAAAATTATATATAATCATATGTGGCATATATTACAATATATAATTAGATATGTGGTTATGTATATCCATATATAATTATATATGACGTTTTTTCCGAAAAATTTTCCTTATATTATGCCATATATAATTTCATCTAATTAGATATCGGCCTTCATAATATTAGATATGGCATATATAATTATATATTACATAACATGGTTGATCTTATTGCATATATAGTTATATATAGAACTATATCTTAATATATATGGTGGCATTTTAGCAATATATAATTATATATGGTATCATTTAAACAATATATAATTATATATGGTGACAGTTAAACTAGATATTATCATATATGGTGCCATTTAAACAATATATGGTCATATATGGTACTTCATAAACAAAATCTTTAATTCAGTTCCAGATATGATAATATATGGTACTATATATAGTGCGATATATATTTATATATGGTGTTATTTAAGCTATATATTATCATATATGGTGCCATTCAAACCATATATTATCATATATGGTACCATTTAAACCATATATTATCATATATGGTGCAATTTCAACAATATATGCCCATATATGGTACCTCATGAACAATATTTTTAATACAGTTCCACATATGATAATATATGCTACCATATATAGTGCCATATATATTTATATATGGTGTTATTTAAGCAATATATTACCATATATGGTGCCATTTAAACCATATATTATCTTATATGGTGCCATTTCAACAATATATGCTCATATATGGTACCTCATGAACAACATTTTTAATACAGTTCCAGATATGGTAATATATGCTATTATATAGTGCCATATATGTTTATATATCCTGTTATTTAAGAAATATATAAACATATTTGGTGCCATTTAAACCATATATTGTCATATATGCCATTTCAACAATATATACTCATATATGGTACCTGATGAACGACATTTTTAATACAGATGCAGATATGATAATATATTCTACCATATATAGTACCAAATACTTTGATATATCGTATCATTTAAACAACCCGAGGAAAAATAGTTACATATAGTCATATATGTGATTAAGTTATATCTGCCCTATTAAAAAAAATTAATATGGAGCTTTATATGGTAATATATAATTTAATGTGATCCATATACCATTTCATCCGAAAAATGGCCCGATATAATTGTGTCAGTTGGTTATCACTTTTTATCTAATTGCATCAGTTTAGATCTGAACTGATTAAATTATATATTAAACAGATGAAATTTTATCTGATTTTTGACCTGATACAATTTTATGGGTTTATGTCGCATGGTATTAGTTTAGATCCAAATAGATACATTTCTATACAAACTTATATAGTTATATCTGAATTTTGACCTGATGCAATTATATCTGCTTTAAAACTTTGATACAATTATATAAGGCAAATGTCGGATACAAATATATTTTATTTATATAAAATTGTATCAACTACGATCTAAACAGATAGCATTAGATTTAAAACGTTAAAATTGTATCAGGTCAAAAATTGGATATAATTTCATCTGATTAATGTATAGTTTTATTTGTTGAGATCTAAACTAATACAATTAGATAAAAACTGATAAACAACTGATACAATTACACCGGGCCATTTTTCGGATGAAACAGTATATTTATACAGATATAACTTAATCGAATTTTATACGACTATATGTAACTGTTTTTACTCGGGTGTATAAATATACAGTTTCATCCGAAGAATGGCCCGATATATTTTTATCAATTGTTTATTAGTTTTTATCTAAATGTATCAGTTTAGATCTGACCTGATTCAATTATGTGTTAATCAGATGATATTGTATCAGATTTTTGATCTGATACAATTTTATCGGTTTGATCGTAATTGGTTCAATTTTATATAAATAAAATATAATTGTATCCGACATTTACCTTATACAATTGTATCAAAGTTTTAAACTGATATCAGGTCAAAATTGGGAAATAACTATATAATTTTATATACAAATATATCTATTTGGACCTAAACTGATACCATGTAATATAAACCAATAAAATTGTATCAGGTCAAAAATCTGATACAATTTCATCTGATTAACACATAATTTAATCAGGTGAGATCTAAACTGATGCAATTATATAACAACTGATACAAATAAGAACTGATACAATTTTATCGGGCCATTTTTCGGATCAAATGGTATATGGATGAATCTAAGTTATATATTACCATATAAAGCTCCATATTGGTGCCATTTAAACAATATATTGTCATATATGGTGCCATCATATATGGTAACTCATCAGCAACTACAATATTAACTGTATTTCAGAAGCTATTAATTGTATTTTAGAAATTTTAAATGTATTTTAGAAATTATGGAATGTATTTCAGAAATTTATTAATTGTATTTCAGAAATAATCAAATCTATTTCAGAACTTGTTGATGGTTTATCATAGTTAATAGAGAAAAATTTCTAAATTACATTTCATAATTTCTGAAATACAGTTTGATAATTTCTGAAATACAGTTGTGAATTTCGGAAATACAATTAATAATTTCTGAAATACAATTGATAAAACTGAAATTCAATTGACTAGTTCTGAAATACAATTCATAAATCTGAAAAATAATTGATAAGTTCTGAAATACAATTGATAAAACTGAAATTCAATTGATTATTTCTGAAATACAATTCATAAATCTTAAAAGCAATTGATACAATTGGAAATGGTGTAGAGCGTTAAAAATATGTAAATAAAATTATTTAAAAAAAAAAATTAAATTAAAAAAAAAATATAATTTTATAAAAATATTTATAGATAATAAAATTATAATTTTATAAAAAGAAATTCTTTTGAATGGGGGAAATGTTTTTAGTTGATCTGTTATTTTTAAGTAAATAAATGTTATTTTAGTTTGACTCAAGATCATAAATTAATATCACTTTCTGTTTAAATTATTTTCAAATCAAAGAAAGATGATACAATTTTTACAAGTAAATTACAAAGAATAAAAATTATTGAAAACATTTCGATAAGACCAGCAAGGAGAATGCGCGTTTTTATAAAAAAAAATGCATAGCCGTGAAAGCTATCGAACTCGAGACCTTCTGAGTTTAAACCTTATTTTAACAAAATATTGTAATTTTTATAAAATCAGTGCTCTTCCAGTGTATTATTTTTTGAACTATTGTCAATATCTGTCTGGGATCTTATTTAATCCCAAATAAATGGAGATCTTACGTAGTACCCAAATATAATGCGGGATCTAATTTTAGCTGTCATTTTTCTGGATAGTTTTAGATGTCAATCTCCAAATATATTGCTGTTTCTAATTCGATCAGCAATTTATGGGATAAATTAAGATCCTACCAAATCTCCAAATATATCACTGGATTTAATTCGATCTGCAATTTATCGGAAAAGTTAAGATCTTACGCAATCCCGAAGTATATTACTGGATCTAATTTTATCTGTAATTTTTTGGATAAATTTAGATCTTACTTAATCCCCAAATATATTGCTGGATCTAATTTGATCTGCCAATTTTCTATTCAATTTATATCCAAGTTTATCCACAAATATATTGCTGGATCTAATTCGATGTGCCATTTTTTGGATCAAATTAGATCTAAGTTTATCCCCAAATATATAGCTACATCTAATTCGATCTGCCACTTTTTCGGATCAAATTAGATATACCTTTATCCACAAATATATTGCGGGATCTAATTTGATCTGCCAAAATTGAGATCAAATTAGATCTAAGTTTATCCCCAAATATATAGCTGGATCTAATTGGATCCGCCATTTTTCGGATCAAATTAGATCTAAAAATATCCGCAAATATATAGCTGGATCCGCCAATTTTCGGATCAAAATAGATCTAGGTTTATCCCCAAAGATATCACTGGACCTCCCAATTTTGAGATATAACTTGATCTTAGTTTATCCCCATATATACAATGGGATCTAATACGATATGATTGGATACACCCAATTTTGAGATCTAATTGGATCAGCTAGATATTTCAGCAGATCTTAAACAATATCAAATTGGATATAATTAGATATTGCGCGAGATCAATTTTTTTTACTCGGGTAACTAAAAAATAGCTTCCTCTTTGGCTCGTTAAAAAACATAAAAATTAAATATTAGCAAATATTAGCACAAATTGTGAAAAAAAACATTTGCAAAAAGCGAAATTTTTGCAACAATATATTCGCTTGCAGAATGTCGATCGCTGATTACCTCTTTTAATTCATTTTCTGTAGCATAAAGCCTTTTTCGAATTCCGCCGTCATTTTGCAATTTTTAAGTGCGGTTTTTTTAAATATATAACCCAGGGATAAAATTTTTGTACCATAGTCTTTTTTGAAATTCCGCTATTATTTTGAAATTCTTTACGTGCGTTTTTTTTTAAATTTATAATCTAGGGGCTATAATACACATTTCAGCCAACAAAGTTTGGTGGCTAGTTGCAAAAATATCGCGAAAAATTAAATTTGCAAAAAGGAAAATTTTTGCATCAATATATTTGTTTGCAGAATCTAAATCGCTGATTACGTTTCCTAATTAATTTTTTGTACCACAAAGTCTTTTTTCGCGTTCCGCTTTTATTTTGCAATTTTTTAAGTACGTTTCTTTTTAATTTATAATCTAGGGACTATAATACACATTTCATACAACAAAGTTTGGTGGCTAGTTGCAAAAAAAATCGCGAAAAATAAAATTTGCAAAAAGGATAATTTTTTCATCAATATATTTGTTTGCAGAATGTAAATCGCTGATTAAGTTTTTTAATTAATTTTTTGTACCATAAAGCCTTTTTTCGCTTTCCGCGATTATTTTGCAATTTTTTAAGTGTGGTTTTTTTAAATTTATAATCTAGGGTCTATTGTACCAATTTTATACACAAAAGTTTGGTGCTTAGTTTGCAAAAAAAAAAATAAATCGCGACAAAAATATTTGCAAAAAGGAAAATGTTTGCGTCATTGTATTCATTTGCAGATTGTTAATCGCTGATTGCGTTTTTTAATTATTTTTTTCTACCACAAAGTCTTTTTTCGCGTTCCTCTATTATTTTGCAATTTTTTAAGTGCGGTTTTTTAAATTTATAATCTACGGAGTATAATGCCCATTTCATAAAACGAACTTTGGTGGTTAGTTGCAAAAAAAAAAAATTTTGGCGTCGTTTGCAGAATGTAAATCTTTTAATTAATTTTTTGAACCCCAAAGACTTTTTTCGCATTCCGATATTATTTTGGAATTTTTTACGTATGGTTTTTTAAAATTCATAATCTAGGGCTATAATACTGTTGGAATAGTATAATTCAATAGTATAGTTCCATTCTTGATTTTTAAACCTAAATTATTATTTTCCATCCCTGGTTACAATCGATGTTTTGAGTCATACAAAGAGCGCACATAATGACCCTGCAAACATTTAAAAGATACCTTCCAAGAAGATATTAAAGCGATATCTTCTATTTGTCATTTGAATGAAAATAATCAAGTAGTGTTTACTTTGAAATTGTCTTCCTTTTATCACTTGGAAGATAATTCGACGATATTTGGAAAAAAAAATTAAAAAATTTTATCTTTTGTCATTACTTTTTATGACAATATTTCGGGAATATCATCTTTGTATTATTTGGAAGATAAAGAAAATTTGTTTGAAATCTTTTATCAATTTGGTAAAAATTAAAACTAAATTTGTACAAAAACAATCAAAAGATATATAGGAAATAAACTCGTGAAAAGTTAAGATTAATTGCGCGGGAAAAATCGGCTAAGATGAAATCAAAATAATTTATAAGTTGGTCAATGAATTATGTATGCAGATTTTGTTTTTCAGGCTTAAATTTAATAATGAAAAAATTACATCGTTTTTTTTTATTGTACCGGGAGTTTATTTAGCGATATCCCTTTTATCTTCCATATGAGTTATTGCTTTCATATTACCTGGAAGTATTGTTTTAGTGTAACAGTTGTTTCCGACGGAGGAAACTTCCGGAATACGAAATTGATATTGCCGGCAATAAATGTTGTCTTCCTGGCGATATGTTCGGAGAATCTTCTTCGTATTGCCATGTTTGCTGGGTGATATTGGTTTGAGTATGTTCCTGTTCCAAAGCACATAATAGAACAAACGCTTTCTCAGTGATAGGGAGTCCCCCAATCTCTTTATTATGTATACTCTTTGGTTGAAATGCTCCTAATTACTTGGAAACGATTTTTTTTTGTGTCAAATAAATTGATTCCCTTTTGAAAGATTTTAACAACAACATTTTTGTTTTGGTATTTAAAATGTCTTTTATGAATAAAATTAAAAAATCCTATTCTAAACAAAAACAATTCAATACTTTTAAAATTTCCCGTTTTCCCGGGAAAAATATATTATTTTCCGGGATATCCCGGGAAAAGTATGCCGGGAAATTCGTGTCCCAAACCCTAGTTGGAACACGAATTTACCACAAAATGTCTTTTTTTAACATTTTAGAATTTACGAAAACGCAAATAACCTGAAGAAGCAAAAGTAAAACTTTACGAAATTGTACATCGAAATCGTATTAATTTTATGCGAAAAATGTGTTAAAACCTTAAATGTGATCTCTAAAAAAAACTTTTTTAAGTGAAATTATTAAAAACAGCATTCTTAATTTATAATTAACTAGCGGGCACAGCCCGCTACGTTGTTAGCGTGCCTTAAAGGTTAGAATTAAATTTCTTTTATATAAAATAAAACAAAATATTTGTTGCTAAGGTAAATTTATTATAGATAAGTCGTATTCGTGGTTGATTTTCTTAAAATTTGCTTTTTTTAAATACAGTTTTTTATAATAAAAACCTTGACTCACCCAGCCACCACAAATAAATAATTCTGACACAACAATAATTCTTGACAATATACGTGTGCATGTCAAGATAATTTGGTAAAGTGCGCACATAGGTAGATGGACCCGTAAATAGTTTTGTTCATTTGTGTTTTGAATGAAAATAAAAAAAAAACATTTAAAGCAGCCCGCTACGTTGTTAGCGTGCCTTAAAGTTTAGAATTAAATTTATTTTAGATAAAATAAAACACAATATTTGTTATTAAGATAAAATAATTGTTAAGGTAAATTTATTGTAATGTTTAAGTACAAACACTATTTTTTGCCTCTTCATTTTTATATAAATAAATCATTTAGTATACCAACACGTGAGCATGTAACAACTAATTGTCTGTTGTTCAAGCCATCGGCGTAGATAGGTCGTATTCGTGGTTGGGTGGGTAAATTTGCTTTGTTTATTTAAAGTACAGTTTTTATAATAAAAGCCTTCACCCAGCCACCACAAATAAATAATTCTGACACAACAATGGGTTTAAAATAAATAAATATTTGATCACTTCTTCTCATGAAAGTGGATTGTTATTAATGAATCCATTATAAATTGCAATAGACGTGTGTATATCAAGATAATTTGGTAAAGTGCGAACTTAGGTAGATAGACCCGTAAGTAGTTTTATTCATTTGTGTTTTGAATGAAAATAAATAACGTAAAGCAGGGTTGGCAAGCGATTTATAATATTAAAGATACCGGACAAAGCTACGTATCTACGTTGTTAGCGTGCATTGAAGTTTTTTTTAATTCCAGTTTATGTAAAGGTAGACCTGGCAATTCAAGTAAATTAACAAATTCAGTTGGAATATTTACTGCGTCGGTTTCTTTTACCGGTGCTTTGTTACCTGCAGTTTAAATATCAGAATATATAAGTTCCATTCTTTTTCTAAGGTTTTTTCTCTTTTAAAAAATTTGTTTAACTTTTTGGAGAGTATGTTTCAATGCTACATAAGTTTCATATTCCGTGGATAGTGTTTGAATAGGTAATTAAAAGGGGTTCTTCACCCCTTTTTGTTCCTCCCAGTAAAAATCCCAAATATATATAATATGTCTCAATCGCATGCGAAATTTCAAGTACCAAACTCCTGCAGTTTGAGTCATTCAAATTCCATTCCATTTTGTTTAACAATTTCAGTGTTCCAATGCAACTCCTTCCAAGATTCCATTTCGTTCACCATTCCATTGCATTTCGTTCCCATTATCTGTTATTCCAATTCCACTTGTTCCCCGTTTCACTCCATTTCGTTCCTACTGTCTTGTGTATCGATTTTGATATCAGTCGCTTCTCTTTCCATTCCATTTCTTTGCACTTGCTCCGTTCCATTCCTCTTTTAACTGCAGTGTTTTAATTTCACTCGTTTCCTATTTAGTGTCTTAATTTTAGTGTTCCATATACACTCGTTCTTTAAATCTTAGTTTTCTAGCTAAAGACGCAGATGTTCAGGGTGGGGGGCAATTTTCCCCTTTTGAGCCACCATTTTTACCACGTTCCTGTCCAAATTCCTAAAAATGCCTTGTCGATAAGTTAGCCCATACTCCAAGGAAAACATATTATATATTACGGGTTTCTAGCCGAAGGGTTCGGTTAGGCCATCAAGGGGGAGAATTATTCCGTTTTTACCCCTCCCGGTAGGAATTTCCAAAAATTCCGAGAACGTCTGCGTTGGAGGAGGAACCTACTACATACATAATTTTAGGTCTCTATATCCAGCAGTTTGCCCAACTCGGCAAGCGGGAAGTTTTTTCACTTTTTACCCCTCCCGTATGAATTTCCAAAAATACTTTTCCTGTTTTCCAAAAATGCCCTACCTTTGCTAATTTCTAAAAATCTCATCTTAGCGGATGTCTACAATAGAGGAGGAACTTTAGTACCAAATTTCAACTTCCTACCTCCAGCAGTGTGGGCAGGCCTTTAAGCGGCTCTTTTCGCTTCATTAATCCCCATTTTTGCTATGTCCCTGTCCAAAATTCCACAAAGCACCTGCCCGATAAGTGAGCCCATACTCCAAGGAACATATGTTTTACATTTCAGGTTTCTAGCCAACTTCTACTATTTGTGCCCCTCCGGGTAGGAATTTCCGAAAATCCATCGACAGGGAATTTCAGCTTCCTAGTTCCAGCAGTTTGAGCAGGCTGTCAAGTGGGACACTTTTTCTTTTTTTGTCCCTCCCGGTTGGAATTAGGCTGGAAGAGGAACCTAAGTACCGAATTTCAGCTTCCTAGTTCCAGCACTTTGGACAGGTCGTTAAGGGGCCACTTTCCCTTTTTGAGCCCCAATTTTATAACGACCCTGTCCAAAATTCAAAATAGTATCTTTCTAATAAGTTAGCCCTTACTCCAGGGACCCACATTTTAAATTTCAGGTTTCTAGCCGAAGGGGTTTTTACAGGCCACCAAGTTGAGGCTTTCTTCTTTTTGACCCTCCCTTTAGGAATTTACAAAAATTCCATCTTCGCGGCTGTCTGCGATGGATGAGGAACATTCATACCAAATTTCAACTTCATTGCCTCAGCGGTTTGGGCAGGCCGTTATTGGGGACATTTTTCCCTTTCAACCCACATTTTTACTATATTTCTGTTCCAAAATAGAAAAATTACGTTGCCGGTGAGTTAGTCCTACTCCAGGGTATACATATTTAAAATTTTAGGTTGGCCAGAAGGGATTGGGCAGGCCGTCAAGGAGAATACTTTTCCCCTTATCTCCCTCCCGATAGGAATTTCAAAAATTCCGTCTAAGCGGACGCCTGCACAGAAGGAAGAACTCACATACCGAATTTCGGCTACATAGTTTCAGCAGTTTGGGCAGGCCGTCAAGGGGGAAACATCCCCCTTTTGGGATATCCTGTAGGGAATTCCAAAAATACAAACTTAGTCGATGTCTACTACAGTGGAGGAAGCTTTATGCCAAATTTCAACTTTTTATCTCCAGTGGTTTTGGCAGGCAGTTAAGGTGAGACCGTCTATTTGTGAGACCGTCTATTTGTGAGACCGTCTATTTGTGAGACCGTCTATTTGTGAGACCGTCTATTTGTGAGACCGTCTATTTGTGAGACCGTCTATTTGTGAGACCGTCTATTTGGGAGACCGTCTATTTGTGAGACCGTCTATGGGGACGTCTATGTTGAATATATTCAAAAATCGCGTCTTAGCGGACGTCTATGCCGAATATCAAGAAACCTTGTTTTAGTGGAGATATCCGTGGGGGGAGGAAAAAAAGTACTTTTTGTGAAATTATATTTTTGTAAATGGAATTTTTTGGAAAAAGCGAAATTTTTTGGAAAAAGATACTTGGAAAAAGGTATTTTTTTTGGAAAAAGGTATTTTTTTGGAAAAATGTATTTTTTTGGAAAAAGGTAGTTTTTTTGGATAAGGTACTTTTTTTTTGGAAAAAGGTAAATTTTTTTTAGAAAAAGGTACTTTATTTGGAAAAAGGTACTTTTTCTGGAAAAAGGTACTTTTTTTTGGAAAAAGGTAATTTTTTTTTGGAAAAAGGTACTTTTTTTTGGAAAAATGTACTTTTTTGGAAAAAGGTACTTTTTTTTGGAAAAAGGTACTTTTTTTTTGGAAAAAGGTACTTTTTTTTGGAAAAATGTACTTTTTTTGGAAAAATGTACTTTTTGGAAAAAGGCATTTTTTTTTGAAAAAGGTACTTTTTTTGGAAAAAGGTACTTTTTTTTGGAAAAAGGTACTTTTTTTGGAAAAAGGTACTTTTTTTTGAAAAAAGGTACTTTTTTTTTGAAAAAAGGTACTTTTTTTTGAAAAAAGGTACTTTTTTTGGAAAAAGGTACTTTTTTTTGGAAATAAGTACTTTTTTTTGGAAAAAGGTACTTTTTTTGGAAAAAGGTATTTTTTTTGGAAAAAGGTATTTTTTTTGGAAAAAGGTACTTTTTGTGGAAAAAGGTACTTTTTGTGGAAAAAGGTACTTTTTGTGGAAAAAGGTACTTTTTGTGGAAAAAAGTACTTTTTTGGAAAAAGGTGCTATTTTGGAAAAAGGCACTTTTTTGGAAAAAGGTACTTTTTTTGTCCCCTTTTTGCCCCTCCCGATAAGAATTTCCAAAAATTCCGTCTCAACGGACGAGGAACCTACATACCAAATTTCAACTTCATAGCTCCAGCAGTTTGAGCAGGCCGTCAAGGGGGAGACTTTTTGCCCGTCCCTGTAAAAATTTCCAAAAAAAATCCCGTCTTGGTGGATGTCTACGATAGTGGAGGAAGCTTTATACCAAATTTCAACTTCCTACCTCCAGCGGTTTGGGCAGGCCGTCAAGGGGCCATTTTTACAACGTCCCTGTCCAAAATTCTTGAAAGTACTTTCTAGAAAAGTTAGCCCCTACTCCAAGGAACACATATCTTAAATTTCAGCTTTCTAGCCAAAGGGGTCTTGGCAGGCCGTCAAGGGAGAGACTTCCCCCTTTTTGCCCGTTCCGGTAGGAATTTCCAAAAATCGCGTCTTAGCGGACGTCTACGCCGAAAGAGGAACCTACATACCAAATTTCAACTTCTTAGCTTCAGCGGTTTGGGCTGGGCGATGTTGAGTCAGTCAGTCAGTCACGTTATTCTTTTATATATGTGACGCGCAAAATAGAAATGGACCTAAGGGTGAAAACCGGTTTTGTTCAGGAGAGCCATTTTAAAGATTTAAATACGTGTATCTTTGGTGTACCATCAAAAAAAAAAATTTATTTTTTACTCTTAGGTCCCTTTCTCTATGCGCTGTCACATATAGAGATTATGTTTATCTGTTATATTTGGTCTAAATATGCAAAAATACCATTTAATTCTGGAGAAGCAATTTGCGTTTTCAATTTCACTTTCAAGTGAAACTGAAGTCTGTGACATGCCTGTATAAAAACCTTTTTCTTAAAAAAGCGAAACGGAACTACTGAAAAAAATGTCTGTCCTTGTATTTCTCATCACTATTAATAAATATTTTGTTTATACATTCACTTTTTGTCCTTGTCTTCACTAAATTTAAATATTTTATTTTGTCTATAATTTAAATTATGTTTTATCTTATTGTGTTATATTTTTATGTATATGCAGTTTGGCGTCCTTTTATTTTCTATATAAAGCACAGATACAAAAATCTTTCACGGTTGTATTTATTACATCCCTTAGAAGAGTTGTGTTTAAATATCATTTTCTTTGTCCGCACTACATCTAATGTCTAATATGCGACATCTACATCGTGTCTTCTGGTTGTTGTCCGCACTTTAAATGTGTTTGTGAGCTCAATTTTGGTAGCAAAATAAATTAGTAAAACACTAGTTGAAAATTAATTTAGTGCTAAAAAAATATAACTAAAACTTTTAGTGAAAATACAGTTTCAGCAAAAAAGTTGCTGAAAACTAGTATACTTGATATGCAAGACATTTTACTGATTTATCCACTAACTTATTTATTTGGGTGTAGATGTACCCACCGGGTGCCCCGCTTGTCGGATTATTCAACTAGCACAGTGTTAATAATATTTTTTGTAGTAACCATTAGTTTTGTCATATGTTTTAAACACCCAGTAAAAAAAATACCTGACCAAGATCCGTAAAAGCACCTATACTGTTCAACACGAATGCGTTCAAATTGAGGTGAAAAGCGCATTTTTTTAACATTGGCTTGTCATAGGAGAGAAGATGTTTATGCTACTTTAAGTCTGCTTTGCACGTCATAAAAATGAGTGCTTGGATGTTTTTTTTTATATAGGAAAGCAATTCATTTTTTTTACTATCTAAGGAGAGATGAAAAGTAAATTCTTGGGAATACATTCAAAAGTCAAATATCACTTCTTAAATATATATTTGAATGCATTCCCAAGAAGTTGCTTTTTATCTCTCCTTAGATAGTAACAAAAATGAATTGCTTTCCTATATAAAAAAGAACATCGAAGCACTCATTTTTATGACGTGCAAAGCAGACTTAAAGTAGCATAAACACCTTCTCTCCTATGACAAGCTAAAGTTAAAAAAATGCGTTTTTCACTTCAATTTGAACGCATTTGTGCCGAACAGTATAGGTGCTTTTACGGATCTTGGTCAGGTATTTTTTTGCTGGGAAGTAAAGAAAAGTTTTTATTTAATGGCATTTTGGAAGTCATTTAAAATACGTTTATTGGAAGTAAGAAATCAGCATATATAGCTACTTTATATGCAGTGAAAAAGGCATTCTTGTAGAATGCATTCGGTTTTTTTTTTGCTGGGTACTAATATAAACTTTTCTATCGTAACCTAAAAAGTTATTGATAGGGCAAGGAATTCCATGCAAATGCATGTTTTTTCTCGATAGTCCAAAACTAATATGGACTAAATATTTATCCGAATCATCAAATTCAGAACACAATGGCATCGATTTGTAGTTGCATATTTCTGCATATTTTGTCAAAAATGCATGTTTTTGCATATTTTGACTTTCAATGCATATTTGGTGCCTTTTTAACGCATATTTTGTGCTTTTCAATTCATATTTGTGCATATTTTTCATTTTTAGAAGCATTTTTTGTTTTGTAAAAAAATATAAAAAATTTATACGTTTTCATATTTTGACTCAATCAAAATAAACATTCTTAAAAACCTTATTGACCTATGGAAAATCTTCGAGTTCTGTGTCTGTTTGCAAAACAACTAATTTAAATATATTTTTAAGTTTTAAAGTGTATAATTTTTGCAAAAATAATTGTTTTTAGTGCATATTATATTTTTAATGCATATTTTTCTTTTTTAGCCGCATATTTTAGGCGCATTTTTTCAATTTTTAAGTGCATGAAATTCTTTGCCCTAGTTATTAAGCTTTAACTTCAATAGGAGTGTTCGGGTACTTAATAAGTCTGTTTATTTACTTTTTGGGTAAAGTTCGGTAAAATGAGAGTTAACAAGAATTACTCTCACGATGTGACAAAAATGCACAAAAGTAAACGAACGCGAAAAACCATATTTGAAGCCCGAATAACAAACGTCAATAGATTTGTGCGTTATAGTTCGTTTTGGTTAGCGCTCTTTCTAGTTCTTGTTCAATTTGTTGTAAAAATCTAAATAGCTTTTCTAGTTAAACCCCTTTTTAAATCAAAAATTTTAATAAAAACTTCCTTTTTAGGCATTATATTTACTAAAAGGAATTCATAGTTTATTAAATTTGGAAAATATTTTAATATTAAAGGTGCGTTTACAATGATGGAGTACTCCAATCTGTAGTAAATTTAGTTCTTTTCTCTTTCTTACTAATACATTTTTGTATTTTGCTATCTTTTTTTATTCCACTCCAGAGTCAAAGTTGTTTGACTCTGGAGTACGGATTCGTTGCACTCTAGAGTTAACAGTGATCTGTTAGCTATGTAACATGACAAATATCAAACAAGTTTTACTCTGGAGTGGAATAACAAGAGATAGCACAATACAAAAATGTGTTAGTATGAAAGAGAAAAAAACAAAATTTGCTACAGATTGGAGTACTCCGTCATTGTAAACGCACCTTTAAGGTGCTTTCACAATGGCAGAGCGACTCTACTCTACAGCACAGATTTAAATGTTAACTGTTCTAAATGCAGAGTAGAGTTACTTCAAAACTTATTTGACATTTTAGTACTTACTCCATATTTTCGCGACTCTTGCCATAATTTTTATCGATTTTAATTTAAATATTTTTTGTATTTCAAATTATATCGAAAACACCATAAATTTTATATTTATTTAATATATTCTGATATTATTTTTTTTAATTTGGTGACACTTAGAGATGTGAACAAATTAGTGATGTGTTTTTTTGGGTATATTTGTCTTGTTAAACAGTTAACAGACCAATGTTAACTCTAGAGTGTAGCAAATCTGTACTCCAGAGCAGAGAAACAAGCTAGCCGCCGTGAGCCGTTTAAGCCGCCGCCGCCGGTCATTTTAGCTTCAGCCGCCGCCGCCGATTTTTTTCGGCTCATTTCGGCTGGAAGTATCAATTTTCAAATATAAAAAATTTAAAAATAAATATATATTTTAAAAAGAATTTACTAATTCATTAAACTTGAACAAGAGCTAAAAACCATTTTTTTATATGAAAAGAAAAAAGTTAAAATCTTCTAAATATTAAATTTTTATAAATATAATTTTTTTAAACTATAAAAGCTTATATAAATTTATACTGTGAAAAAAATTAAAAAAAAAAGTTCTTAATGGGTTAATATAATACTTCAGAATGCAACTCTTTGCAGATGTGTAAAAAATCAATTAATAAAAAAACGTAGCTGCTTAACTTTGCATTTAAAACTCAATATATGTATTTGGTGTACGCATTTTTATCAAAAATTATGACGAAAAATCGTTACAGAGTTGAAGTCGTGTTAGCATAGATATACGAAAAAGTTTGTAAAATGCATTAATTTTTGTTAAAAGCGTTACTTCTCCTCTTCATATAAATTCTTACAGTTAGTGTTTAGCTTCATTGGTTATTAAAATATAAGCTATTAAAGTTAAAAAACCTTACGAGTTACTGGTTACGGAGTTTACATTTGGCCTATAAAATTGGTTACAAATTTTATGTATTAACCAAAAATTGGTCAGATTGTTATAAATTTTGTAAAACAGGTGACAATGCGCTGATATATATCGAAATATATAACTCAAATGTAATCCATGCATTTCAAATTAGTTGGTTACATGGTTTTTATCACATTTTTTGATATCACCCATATATATTTTTTCAATTCTAAAATACATTTTTAAAAATGGTCCAGTTGAATATTTTGGATAAATGAGACATTTTGTAACAAATAAATGAAAAAGTAAAGATAAGAGATATTGTAAAATTCTATATTTAGAAAAGGACACTTTTACGGATGAAATGCTCAAACCAATGTTCGAATTGATCACATAATTTCATCATTTAAGGACATTATTGATTGGGCATCTAATTCAAATGGGTCCATACAAGATATGTGCATCCTGCCCAAACTTTCTAACAAAGCCTCCATTCAAAAGCCTTCAAAATAGTTTAATTTCTTAAATCAATCGATATTTATTTTTTCTTTGGTCTTTATTTATTCCTTAATTTGTTAAAATTAAAAAGAATAAATAAAAAAAATTTATTCCCAGTATGCTTTAATTTTCTGAAAATTCTATAAGAGGCAAAAATTGTTTTGAGTTCCAAGAGGGTTACATTTTCCCAATGTTGGGATTACTTTGGAGCCCTTTACATTGGCAAAAAAAATATGCTGGCAGAAATTAAAATTTTGCAAGTTATGTTTCAACGAAAAGGACTTGGTAGTAAAAGGGTATGTTTATAATTTATTAAATAAAACTTGTATGTTAAATATTTAGGACCATTTGTTAGATATAGTCTTGACTAGCCATGGATCTGTGCGAACATGAAACAAATCACACGTGAACCAACAACAAATCTTATATAAATTGATTTTATATATATTTTTTTGCGAGTGATTTTCTGACCGTGATAAAGTGCTGACGTTAATTGTGATCTCTTTTCTATAATTCTATTTAAAATTAAAAGCAATAACATTTGTTATTGTTTTAAGAAAAAAAATTTTTTTTTTTACATTGTATCAGTGTTGTCATAACGGCGATTTTCTCGTCAGATCTAGCGATTTTATTTCGCCCCTAGCGGGAAAAATTGTCCTGTAGCTATTAGCCAAAAATCTAGCGATTTTTTTATCAGCCGTAATATAATTTTTAAAACTCGGTTTTATGTTGAAAAATATTATAAAACTCGCACATTGATATTCCTTTATTATAAAACACAACATCTTAAACGATTTTAGTAAAAAAAAACTCTAAAAATACACATTTCGATAAAATATGGGTATGCACTTTTTCATCGTACAACGCCCTCTATTGTGTATTCGCAATACTAAGATTAATTCAATGAAAATCAGGACTCATTATTTGAAGCTTAATCGTAAAATTTTTCATTATTTAATTTATTATTATTTTTCTTATTAACATATTAAAGAAATTTTTGAGTAAAAACTGCTTAAAGTACCATTTTTCAACAATCTAGCGATTTTTGGGTCTGATCTAGCCATTTATTTTGAAATTTTTTTGGCAACATTGCATTGTATATTGAATTCAACAACAAATTATTACTTATTATTAAGTAGTAAACAAAGGGATTAATATTCTTATATACTAATCCTCTGCTGTTACAGCAGAATGGATAGTAGCTGCGAGTCTACTGAAGAAAGCGATATTGTCTGGTAGACAGTCGCTGAAAACAAAACAACGAAACGACGACAAAATCGATCACCAGGATTAGTTAAGCATCAGTGTTGCCATTTCAGTGCTTTTCGGGTATTTTTTGGTGCTTTTTTCCTTCCCGTACCCGGTGATTTTTTACAAATACCCGTTTATAAAAAGCGGGTATTTACAGTGCTTTTTCAGATTTCTGGAAGTGCTTTTAGTGCTTTTTGTACAGTTTATATTTTAGGTATTTGTTCTCCTTTTTTTCAATTTTTCTTGAATTTTCTGTCAAAGTTGAAAAAATAATACGAAATATACAAAAAATACATTTTTTCACAATGTTTGTAGTACAATTTTAAATAGCACTTCGTTATATTTAAACTTCAAAATTTTTAAATATTACTTTTGGGGCTTTTTTACCCCTTTTCTGGTTATTTTTTGAACCTTTTTTACACGATTTTATAAAGCTAAAATGTGTTTTTAAAATCTTGACTTAAATTTTTCAAAAAATTATTATCGTGCTTTTTTACCCCATTTTTGGTAAATTTTTACCCTTTTTACCCGTTTTCACAATGCTCACGGTGCTTTCCTGCCTTCAAGAGTTGGCAACACTGTTAAGCATGCAATCAAAATAAAAAAACTACCAACAATGATGATTAGGGCAAGGAATTCCATGCAAATGTATGTTATTTCTCGATAGTCCAAAACTAATATAGACTAAACATTTATCCGAATCATCAAATTTAGAA
This sequence comes from Leucophora obtusa, assembly GCA_949987735.1. Lineage (NCBI taxonomy): Eukaryota > Metazoa > Arthropoda > Insecta > Diptera > Anthomyiidae > Leucophora > Leucophora obtusa. The sequence continues at coordinate 115,799,338 of OX465295.1, read as the reverse complement.
CAAACTGGCATCGATTTGTAGTTGCATATTTTGACATAAATGCATGTTTTTGCATATTTCGACTTTAAATGCATATTTGGTGGCTTTCTAATGCATATTTTGTGCTTTTTAATGCATATTTGTTCATATTTTTCATTTTTAGTAGCATTTTTTATTTTGTAAAAAAATATAAAAAATTGATACGTTTTCATATTTTGATTCAATCAAAATAAACATTTTTAAAACTTTATTGACCTATGGGAAATCTTCGAGTTCTGTGTCTGTTTGCAAAATAACTAACTTAAATATATTTTTAAGTTTTAAAGTGCATTATTTTTGCAAAAATTATAGTTTTTAGTGCATATTTTTTATATTGTTAGTGCATATTTTTCTTTTTTAACCGCATATTTTAGGCGCATATTTTTAATTTTTAAGTGCATGAAATTCCTTGCCCTAATGATGATATACCAAGTACCTACTAGCAACAACATGTTTGCTGCACTTGATGTAGACAATAATGATGATGTTAATTATATTAACGATAATACTAACAAAGAGCTGTGTGAAGAAAAACCGCCTCCAATAATTATTCCAAATGTTTCAGATATAAGAGCGATGATGAATAACTTTTCAAAAATAGTAAACCTTGAAGATTATTCGTACAAATCCTTGAGAGGTGGACAGGTAAGAGTAATGGCAAAAAACGTAAAGGCATTAAGAGTGATAGTAAAATATCTATCTTTCGTAAAAAAACTTAAACGTTTTCAAATCACATTACAAAATGTTGTTTTCAGCCGATCAAGCCGCCGCCGCCGCCGATTATTTGGTTGCGCCGCCGCCGCCGATTTTTATCCGGCTCAACCTCAATCGCCGCCGCCGCCGCCGATTTTTTGCTTGCGCCGCCGCCGCCGATTATTTTGGTCGGCTTGTTTCTCTGCTCCAGAGTCAAACAAGTTTTACTCTGGAGTGGAATAACAAGAGATAGCACAATCCAAAAATGTGTTAGTATGAAAGAGAAATAAATAAAATTTGCTACATATTGGATTACTCCGTAATTGTAAACGCACCTTTATTTACATATTTATCTCTTTAACACATTTAAACAAGCGTCTTTAAAAAATTGTTGGTAATTTTATGGAGTTGTTACATCACGGATAAGCTTTTGCAACTTTTATACTAATTTTTGTAAATGATAAACATTTTCTGAATGAATGAAATGAGCGATTGAACTAAAAGAGCTATTAGTTGTGTACTAGGTCTTTATTAAAATTAGTGAATAGTTAAATTGAACTAGTTGAACCCAACTGATGATATAACAGCTGATTTACCCAAATTTACACGAAAAAAAGTCTGGGCTTTTTCGTGCAAGAAGAACAAGAATATTACTCTCTCACGACAGCTCTCATTTACCCAATTGTGGAGTAAGAAAACGCTTTTTGGTAAAATTGGGATCCCGAGGGATCCCAATGTTGAGTACCCGAACACACCTAATATTGGGATCCCGCGGGATCCCAATTTTACCATCAAGCGTTTTCTTACTCCACAATTGGGTAAATGAGAGCTGTCGTGAGAGAGTAATATTCTTGTTCTTCTTGCACGAAAAAGCCCAGACTTTTTTTTCGTGTAAATTTGCGTAAATTGTTTTTATCAGCTGTTAAGCTGCCTCCACACTAGGGAACATTCCATTCCACATGGCCATTTTTTTACGAATGTTGAAATGTGTATAGCATTGTGATATGTTGACCTTCGTGTTTACAAAATTTTTTGATATTTTTTGTTTCCAAACTCAATTTTTCATCGTGTGTATCGATGTTACTGTTTTTGCTGTATTTAATTCATTGATAGCAGTCACGCTATCAGGAGCTTTTGTAGTTACGCATTTGATAAAATGAAAATGACGACAATTATAAATAATCATAGCTGCTATCTTCAATTACTTTTATTTGAATTTTACAGAAAAAATTAAATAATTTTTAGTTTTTATTTGTTTCAAAAAAATTACAATTATTTTTAAATTAATTGAACGTTTTCAAATAAAAATATTAATTACCTTAATATTTATTTGGTATGAGTTAGAAATAAATATTTTTTTGATTGTTATTTTTATTTGAGCACAACTCAAATACTTTTTTTTAATTGAAACATCTTTTTATAAAATTTCAATTAAAATTTATTTCTTTAAAAATTTTATTATTAAATTAAAATATTTTAATTTGTAAAAATATAAAACAAAATTTTCTAATAAATATTTCATTTGCCTTCAAACAAAATAAAAATATATTTTTTTCAAATCTAATTCGAATAAAATATTTTGAAATTTTATTTGAACCAAAATCTAATAAAATAAAAAAATATTTTCCTCAAATTTTGTTCAAATAAAATTTTATTTTGCTAACGAAATGTATCAAATAAAAATTTATTTCAACATAAAATGTATCTAATAAAAATTTATTTCAATATAAAATGTATCAAATAAAAATTTATTTCAACATAAAATGTATCAATTAAAAATTTTGCTCAACTTTTTTTAAAATAGAAATGTTTCAATTAGATCTGTTGTTAGGTTTTTTTTATTCTTTTTAAAAAGTATAGCTTTTTTATGTAATGTACATGTGGGAAAATATACGGAACCGTACGATTCCGTGTAACTCAGGATTTAAACCATTTTAATAACAATATATGTGGCCTTCTCCGAGAAAAGGGACCTAGTGTGTCAAAAAACGGGTTTCGATAAAAATGAGAAAAACATTAAAATTTTATTTTTAATTTAACTTTCACACACTAGGTCCCTTTTCTCGGAGAAGGTCACATATAATATTTTTGATGGTATCAGCATTTTCGGGGCAACGAATTTAATCAGGCGTACATCTTAAATTTTAATATTTTGTGCTCTACTCAATTAAAAACCACCCTAATTTGCCCTAATTTTGCTTGTAACTTTTAAAAGTTTTTCAACTCTTTTGGGTATAACTTTTTCAGCACAAAAGGAAATCGCCTAAAACCTTTAGCGGATAATAACTGTGATGTTAGAAAATCTAACACTTGTGGAAAAAAATAGATGCCATCAATTAGGAACAAATGGTACGTCTCTAAAATATGTAACTATGTTTTTTGAATAATGAGCAATTTCAGAGATTTTGAATTTTTGCGCTTTCAGCATCAATGTAATTGAAAAAAAGCATCAATGTAAATAAAAAAAACGAGGTCAAATTGATTAGTGTGCCTTCAGTAATAAAGAAGATTTTACAATAATAATCTCTTCATGTCTATGCGTGAAGAACTTAAAATTTCATTTTTTTTGAAGGGCACATCCGCAGTTCGAGAAATAATTAGTTGCAGTCCTGCGTAATCGGTATATATCAGTAATACTATTATTGTGTGTAAGTGCTAAATGGATCGTGCTATTATTTTGTTATCCAGAGCCATTTTAGGTTAAATTTTGTAGCTTTTCATAGATTTTTGTAGCTAAAACGGATGTAGGCACGAAACGGATAATCCGATCATTTTATTACTTACACATAACAATATTAGTGGCGATATACATACATATATGTGTCATATAACACTAGATTTACACGTTCAAGATTTTGTTTTCAAGTTGATTACACATACTGCTTGTCAAATTTAGTTGAACTTGAGTCTGTGACGTACACTAATAAAAAAAATCCTGTACAAATAGGTCAAAATTGTGCTGGCGCAAATACATTATTTCCTGTTATTTTAGCAGAATTTTTACCTATTTGTACGGGCTTTTTTAGAGAAAATATCAGAACAATTAGTTCAATTTAATCAGAACGCGTTTAACATACTTTTGTGCTAACTTTTTTTTATGAGTGTAGCCTGCACGCAACTTAATAGTCAATTTTCTTTTCAAGATGACGTGACATTTTCATGATATTTCATGTCATTTCGTGGCTATAGCGAAATATTCTTATTCCATAAAACTTCATGCCTTCTATGTTATACATACAAAGATTTGTGAATCGCAACAAATTTTTTTTTGTTTAAGCCACCGTGTTTTCTTGCGGCACAATATTTGTAAAAAGAAAAACAAATTTATTTACAAGAAATTTTATCAGCTGTTTAAAACTTGACCGTCAAGTTTTCTCCCGACTTGAAAGAAAAATTGATATCAAGTTGCAGTTCAATTTTTAAAAATGTGAGTGGGTTAGTAAAAAAGTTTGAGCGTATTGAAATTTAAAAGACAAAATTTTCGGAAAAATAAAAAAAAAATTTTCCACTTGATAAAAATAATTATTTTGATTAACTTGATCCATATAGGGTTAATGTTATCACTTTTCCAAAAAAAAAACACCCACTAGCAAATTTACAGAATAACATTTATCAGATTTTTAGTAAATTGGGATATGCGAAAGGTGTTATCCTGTAAATTTCCTAGTGGGGCGTTTTTGGCCAAAAGTATAAAAATTAACCCCATATGGATCACGTTACACAAAATAATTATTTTTATCCAGTTGAGATTTTGTTTTATAAATTTAATGGCTTTACAATCTCCTAGTCATAATTAATATTAAGTTCCATGGGGCTAAAATTTTTTTAAAGAAATGAAAAAATAATTCAAATTTAACCAAATTTGAGTGCTGTTCTTCCGAAAACCGTGTAAAATTTGATGAAAACATTAAAATTTTTAAAATTTTTGACAATATGAGCAATTTTTGTAAAATGTCCTGAAAAGCAGTCGCTCCAAACACAAACTCGAATTATCATTTTTCCAATTTATTTTTTTTCTTTAATATCAACTATTATGTGGTACAAATATCAATCAACATCTCCAAATTAGGCATTTTAAAAAATGTTTAAAATTAATTAAAAAAATACGTTTTTGCATTTTTATCAAATTCGTGGGTCATTTTGGATTCCAGGCTAAAGTGGATTAATGATATCCGATGAAGTCAAAATTCCATGTCTGAATCATTTTGACTATATTAAATGAATAAGTGGAATAAAAAATAACTTTTCGAATTTTGGTAATTTTTAATAGTAATACACTTTTTTCCAAAAGGGGCAATTTTCGTCCAAATTTCGGCACGGGTTAAAGGTTTCCAAAAAAACATCGATTTCTTCCATTTGGGACCATTTTCAATACAACTGGGGGGGTGTAATGAACGAAAATCGACAAATCGCTATTTTAAGGGACAGTCTAATGTACATATATGTATATCCAATCCGCAACTTTAAGAACATTTTAAAACGCCATCTTATTTTTTCCTATTACTCACTTTTACACAAATTCACAAAATGGTTAAATACCTATAATAATATAAAGCCAAGAAATTAACAAAAATTGTAAATTTTCTGGTTAAATTAAAAAAAAATAATTGAAGTATTTTGTATCAATTAAATCCTAGCAACAAAAGTAGTTGAAACATTTTTGTATCAATTAAAACATATATTAGCTCTGTTTCACGTACGTTACCGCGGGTACCCGCGGGAACCCAATCTTACCAAAAAGCGTTTCTATTGTTAAAAATTGGGTAAATGAGAGCGTTGATGAGAAAATAATTTGCTTCTCTTTTTACCAGAAGTTACCCGTACTTTTTTTTTCGGGTAAAATGGTAAAACTGTCAAATCACTAGTTGTTTATAAATCAGCTGTTTTAAATTTGTAAAAATAATTAAAATATTAACAAAACTTGTAAACAATAATTAATATCGTTAACAAATACCACGTTCTAACATTTTTTCTTTATTCCCTTCGATATTTTATTTTTAAAAATTTGTTTTGTTTGTATGAATAACTTTGACGTTAATTTTTGGGCTTGAATTGTTGTTTTGTGCGTTCCAGGTATTGTGAGCAATTTTACCATTTTTTGAGATAATTATTTGTTTACTCTCATTTTACCAGACTTTACCCGGAAATACGTGGAACAAACCTATTCTAAATATTTCCGATTCAAATAAAACACAGCAACAAATCTATTTCATGTTTTTCTAGTTCAAATAAAAATATGAAATAAATTTATTAGAAATTTTCAGGTATAAATAAAAATTTTAGAAAAAATATTTTATTTTTAGGAAACTCAAATAAATAATTTAATTTATTATTTTATTTGCCGAATATTATTTTTATTAAAATTATTTAATTTTTATGAAACTAGAATAAAAAAATTTAGAATTTTATTTGAAAATAAAAAAATAAAATAAAAATAAAAAATATTTAATTTGTATTCGAACTATGTCAATTAAAATTATTATTTTTTTTATTTAAAAAAGATAAATTTAAAATAACAATAAAAATTTTCCGTTTCATAATTATTTTTTTAAGGAACAGAATTTAATTGAAATTTCTTTTTATAAATAAAAAAAAGGTTAAAATTTAATTGATATTTAACGAAAAAAAATACAATTACAAAAAAATTTATTTTTAATTGATTATTTTATTTCAAATAAACAGCTATGTAAATAATGAAAACTGAATTAATTTTATAAATGAATATATTTGCGAGAATTATGGGACATAAAATGTGATAAACTAAAAAAAACCTCAGCATATGGAAAACTAACAATTAACAAATTAATTAATTTGATTTTCTTCCGCACATATTTCATGTGATCAGTTCTACAAACAAACAAAAATGATGTTTCGTTTGACGTTTTGTTGTCGTGTGTGCATCGTCTGTGTAAAAAATGAAAAAAAGTAGAAACACATGTTCTGTCACGAATGTTCCCCAGTGTGTAGGCAGCTTTATATCATCTGTTGGGTTCAACTAGTTCAATTGAACTATTCACTAATTTGAACCAAGGAAGTAGTTCAGAACTAATAGCTCTTTTAGTTCAATCACTCATTGCATTCATTCAGAAAAATATGTGTATCATTTACCCCCCGTTTCCACAAGCAAGTAAATGGTTGCAAGTTGAGAATACGTATCAGCGAAAATTTCGAAAATTACCGAAAAAACATGAAAATTTCACATGTGTCCACACTACTTGTTGCAAGTTCATTTTTAAAATGTCGTCGAAGGCATAGGTTGTCACTAAGTATTGCCAAGTATTCAATATTCTAACAAAGCTGGGAAAAAATTTGTTCTTAACAATTTTTTTTCAAAAACTTGTAAAATTGATATTTGAAATTACCATTAAGATATGTCATTGTGTTCCTTTTTACTTTTCTTTTTACAAATAAATACAAAATCAGTTGCATAACAACTCTTACTTTACCAAATACTAGTAAATTAATAGAAAACATTACTAGGCAACACTGTTTTCTTTATTCTGTCATTTCACTTGCCGCAAGTGTCAAAAATCCACTGTCTTCAAAATTTACTTGCAAGTTGAGTCGCAAGTCATATAAGTGTGATTGTATTAGTGAAAAAGTGTGAGTGTATTCAGTTTTTCGAACTTGCGCTTGCATGTGGAAACGGGGGGTTACAAAAATTAATGTAAAAGTTTCAAAAGCTTATCAGTAATGTTGCAACTCCATAAAATTACCGAAAAGTTATTTAAGACGCTTGTTTAAATGTGTTAAAGAGATAATATGTAAATAAATAGAAGCTTATCACTGCTGTTCTGAGTTTAAAGGGTTTTGATTTAGAATGGATTTCTAAAAGCACATGGAATTAAAGTATTCGGAAATTTGCTGTTTTGGTATTCACATATTAAGTGCGTTTCCCTACGTACCCAAAGTTAACGAAATTTACCCAAAGTTACCGAAATTTACCCAAAGTTACCGAAATTTACCGAAAAGCGTTCCCGTACTCGAAAATTGGGTAAATGAGAGTGTATTAGTGTTTCTCTTTTTACCAAAATTTACCCAGACTTTTTCTTCGGGAAAACTTTGGTAAAACAGCTGATGTAAATATAAACAAAAACCAATTGTGAAAATAAATTTGAAATTTTTATTAAATCATTTTTCTTCTTCTTCCTCTTTTTTTTTTGATTCCGAAAGAAGATGTTAAAATTTATAGACAGGTTTTAAAATAATCTTTTTATGTATTAAATGTTCTACAAATTTCAATATTTTAGTGAAAATACAAAGAAAACATTTCAAAATATTGTTCACAAATGTTTTTTTAATAATTTAATAAATATTTCATAGAAAAAAAGTGCATTCGGTTTTACTTCCACCCAGCTTTTTATACACGGAATATTTCACAAAAATTTTTGTGGATGTGAATCACAAAACAGCAAAAATGTTCGGAATGTTCCACTTTAGAATTTCTTTATGTGGGTTCGGAACTGAGAACAGCGCCGTATGTTTAATATTAAAATTTTTTCCAGATTTAATAGAATATGTATTTCTTTTTGTAAATAAAAATGCCTGAGAAGGAAATTTTTATTAAAATTTTTTATTTAAAAAGAGGTTTAACTAGAAAAGCTATCTAGATTTTTACAACATACTGAACAAGGACTAGAAAGAGCGCTCACCAAAATGAACTATAATGCACAAATCTATTGACGTTTGTTTTTTGGATTTTAAAATGTGGTTTTTCGTGTTCGTTTACTTTTGTGCATTTTTGTCACTTCGTGAGAGTATTTCTTGTTAGCTCTCATTTTACCGTACTTTACCCAAAAATAAAAGAAACACACCTAATATGTTTTTGCCCTGTATCCAGTTCTGCTCACTTCTTTTAAGAAGTTTGCAGTTTCTTTCACGTGAAGCAAAAATACACTAAAAAAAGTCAGTAATATTGCTTTGTCAGCAAATTTTTAGTCAGGAGCGTGCTTACAAAAAAGTTGGTAATTTCAGCAAAAGGTTTGCTGAAAATGAGCGAGCTGATTTTTACCAAAACAATAGTAATCTTCAGCAAAAGTTTTGCTAACACTTAGTCGATTGCAAATCAAAAAAATCCGTGCTAAAATCCCTAAACTTTTTGCTGAATATTAGTAGACTGAAAAAAACTCAAAAAACTTGTAGCGAAATTGTACTTTAGTTGATTTATTTGCTGAAAATTTAAATATAGAAATTGTGTAGAGTTGTTTTTCTTTTTTATCATTTCCGTTGTCTGTACTACATCCAGACAAGCTGCGACATCTACATCTTGTCTATCTGGTTGTCGTCCACGCTGTAAATGCGGTTATCAGCACAATTTTTGTAGCAAAATAAATTAGTAAAACATTAGTTCAAAATTAGTTTAGTGCTAAAAAAAATATAACTAAAACTTTTGCTGAAAACGGAAATTCAGCAAAAAAAAATTGCTGAAAACTAGTACACTTGATATACAGATGTTTTACTAATTTTTCTACTAACTTATTTTTTTGAGTGTATACGCTTTTTAAATTCACATAACTATGGAACAAAAAGAGCTAAATGAAACTTGATATATATAGCACTTACACAAGCTGCCTTCTGCCACAAACATGTAGCTCCCATACAATTTAAAAAGCTGATATGACGTAATTTGAAGGGCATAAAAATTATGAGTTGAAAATTTGTGTGTCAAACAGCACCTCAGTTTTTTCCGGCAAGCGGGGCACCCAGTGGGTACAACAAATTCGGGTACACTGAATCCAGTGTTGCTATCAGTTTTTCTAGTTTAGCTCTTGACCCCAGATCATGCGATTTTTTAATTTAAAAACAGGGGTTTATAAAAATTGTATGCAGGACTTATTTTACATTCAGATTTCTTATTTAAATTCGAAGAACATTTTCGGTTGGTCTCATACTGTAGGGTTAGCTTTAACTTAGCTATTAAACAAAAGAAAATATCAAAAAATTGTGTACGAAACAACAACAAATTTTTGGGTTAACTACACCTTTTGCAACTGTAATTCAGAAAATATCAATTGAAATTCAGAATTTCCATTTGAAATTCAGAAAATATCAATTGAAATTCAGAATTTCCATTTGAAATTCAGAAAACATCAATTGAAATTCAGAATTTCCATTTGAAATTTAGAAAACATCAATTGAAATTCAGATTTTCCATTTGAAATTCAGAAAATATCAACTGAAATTCAGAAAATATCATTTGAAATTCAGAAAATATCAATTGAAATTCAGAAAAAATCATTTGAAATTTAGAAAATATCATTTGAAATTCAGAATATATCAATTATTATTCAGAAAACATCAATTGAAATTCAGAAAATATCAATTGAAATTCAGAAAATATCAACTGAAATTCAGAAATCGTCATTTGAAATTCAGAAAATATCAATTGAAATTCAGAAACCGTCATTTGAAATTCAGAAAATATCAATTGAAATTCAGAAAATATCATTTGAAATTCAGAAAATGTCAATTGAAATTCAGAAAATATCATTTGAAATTCAGAAAATATCATTTGAAATTCAGAAAATGTCAATTGAAATTCAGAAAATATCAATTGATATTCAGAAAACATCAATTGAAATGTAAGCTTATTTACGATGGAAGGAGTAAGTAAGTGATCATTTTATTAGGTTTTATTTATTAATCCAATAATTTGAATAGGTTTATTTCGCAATTAGCTATTTTAATAACTGTTGCCAATTTAGCTATTTTCTCGGTAAATCTAGCGATACTTCAACTCGTTTAGCGGGATAAAATATAATTTAGCTATTAGCGGGAAAACTAGCGATTTTTCTTTTTAAGACAGTCTTCACATTTTCTTAGCATTTTTTTACATTTATTTCCTTGACAGAATTTTTGAATCATTATTATTCAGCGATTTATCGGTAAATTTTTATGGAAAACAAAAAAGTTCGAAAAATTTGGCGATGTATCAATAATTTTTTAAGAAAGTTTTAAGAAGTTTAAAAAATATAGCTATTTTTGTGAAATTTTTCAACAGAACCTAAAAAGTTCGTGGAATTTAGGGATTTATCGCTATTTAATTTTTTTTATAATTTAGATATTTTCTAGTGATTTTTTAGTTTGATTTAGCGATATTTTTAGGGAAGAAGTTGGCAGCAGTATTTTACTAATTCTTACAATTTTTCTGTTTGCGTACATTTTTAGATATTTTTCTTTTTGAGAGTAAATTTTGCCTTACTCTCTGTAAATTTGTTACTGAGTAATTTTTACTGGACTTTACTGGAAAAGTACCCAAACACACCTAAAGTCATTATTAAAATTGTTTTAAAATATAGTCCTTATTAATCTATAAAATTATTTTTAGTGAATTATATATTATATTACTACGGTGTAATTTTGTACTATTTTATGTATATTTATATAATTCCCATTGTATTACTTTGTATTACTACCCATTGTACATATTACTTTTCTTGCAATGTATGGTCTTTTAAGGCTCAGATTGTGTTGAATAAATAAATTTGAAATTTAATAAATACTAGTAAAGTAAGAACAGCAAAATTAAAACTGTTAAACTTACAGAATTTTAGTTATATTTAAGTTCACTTTTAGTTAATTGAAAATAGCAAATTGTACTGTAAAATCTGCAGAAATTTTTGCTAAATATTAAAACACTAAAAATAGCAAAAATAATCTGTTATATCTACAACATTTTTGCTATTTTTAAGCTAAATTTTGTTGAATGCAAATAGCAATCTTTTCTGCTAAAATCAGCAGAAGTGTGTATTTGCTAAAAAAATTTTAACTGCTCTTTTCAAAAGGCTCGATTTTTATTTGCATTTAAAAAAAACTTCGAAAATTTTTAATTTTTTGTGATTTTTCAGGCCACTAACTATTTAGGAAAATTTGTTGCTGATTTTAGCAGGTTAATTTATTTTATTTATTTATTTGTGTTCTCATATCCTGTACAACAAGATTAAATCTTATAATTAAAGTACAGGAAAGCAGTTTGTGAAAAACAGATATTGCAAAATATTTAAAGAAAAACTTAAAATTACACTAAATATGCTTTAGAAACGTAAACTATCTAAAAATCACAAATTGTTGCAAAAATAAATATATTAATTAGACTAACAATTTGTCAATATTGTAGAAAAGAAAATTAATTCTGTTTAAAAAATTCAAATAGAAATTGTTTGAAGTTGCTTGCGTTGCTGTTGAGTTGTTGATTGGATGGAAGATCTCTCCAAAGACGTGCGGCATTTTTGAAGAAGTGCCATTCAGACACATGATAACTATGTTCAGGTATAATAGTCTTTCTACCCCTTGGGGATAATGCAAATTGAATAATTTCAAAAAGATATAAAGGATTTTTTGTATAAATGATTTTGTGATAAAACAAAAGTACTCGAATTTTTAGAAGACTTTCAAAAGATACTCCATAGAGTTTTATGGCAAATGATGAAATTCGCTCAAATCTCGTTAGTCCATAAACATATCTGACAATATTATTGTACAAAACGGTTAATTTGCGTTTGCAAGTCGTGTCACAATTCCCAAAAAGCTCACAACCAAAGATTAAACCGGGAATTAGGTATGTTTTAGCAAGTAGAATTCTTACTTTTAAAGGAGTAAAAAATTGTGTTGACCAAAGAGACCTTAACTTGGCGTAAGTTTGACCAACAAGTGAATTTATATGGTCTGTCCAAGTTAAATGTTTGTTGAAAACGATGCCGAGGTTTTTAGCTGCTTCAACGAACTCAATTATTCCTCCATTTATCACAATATCATGTTCAATTACTGGTACGCTTCGTTGTCTGTGAATTACTACACATTTAGATTTCCATGGATTAAAGCAGAGCCCATTTGCCGAAGCCCATAAAAAAATTTTATTCAAATCAGAGTTAATCCTACTAATATTTTCCGTAATTAATTGCATTGGACTGCTCAAATACAATTGCACATCATCCGCATACATATGTATTTTGCAATACGAAAGCTGATTAGGCAAATCATTTGCATACAATGAAAAAAGGAGGGGGCCAAGAATCGACCCTTGAGGCACACCTCTAGTAAGAGAGAGGGGATTAGACCAGACATTATTTATGTAGTATTGGCCAAGAGGAGTAGGGTAATAATCCAAATAAAACACTTGGTTTGATTTCTACCAATATGCAAGTTTATTTTATTACAACCTCACGTGTTCAGTGCCAAGATAAGAAGAAGGAGAATAAAGGTATAGAGTTTGACATTAAGTCGGTTACAGCAAAAATGCAACTTAGCTTTCACAGCTGTTTCTTAAGGTTACTTTACATTAGGGCGGTTCACATAGTTTGTTTTACATTTACCGAATAGCTTATACTACATCTCCTTTTTTTTTAAATACACTATATATATCTTAAATCTTATTATCAAACGTATATATAATATATTCTTTGTATATTTGGGGTTTTTTCTTTCCCAATATTAAAGTTTCATTTACGCTTAAATATACTACAATATTTTTCAATATAGCAATTTCATTTCAAAAAATTTTATAAATTTAGTTAATGGGGAACATAATCTTTCATCCAAGAAGGTGTATTTCTTTGTCTACCAGCTCGTGTTGAGGAACCAACTTCTGGAATTTCTTCAGGAGGTGATTCCTCAGAGATATTGGTTAGATCATTTTGACCATCCTTACAGTTTTGAGCAGTACTATTTCTAATACTATTTTGAACTATATAATCTTCGTTTGGATTATAACATTCTTCAGAATCATAAAAACTCTCAGCACCTATATTTGACATCGGAATTAGGTGCCATCTGTTTCGCCTATACTTTTCTCTTTCCACCTGAATCAGATACGACCGTGGTTCATCTAATTTTTCCAAAACTCTACCGTATTTTCTCAAATCAATTATCCATACTCCGTCCCTTTTTTTAAGTTCCGAAAGATCCCTAGTACCATGTCTCCTATTGTAATTTTCAATTTGCTTTCCCCTTATTCTGTGTTCCCTTACCATTACCTCATTATTCCCAGTTCCTAATAAACTGGGAAGCACTGGAACCAAAGAGTTAATTTTACGACCCATCATTAATTCCGCCGGTGAAAATCCATTCGGTAAGGGTGTTGAACGATAGTTCAGAAGAAGTAGTGTGCATACTCACGGTACATAGTGTACAAAGGGAAAACAACAGTTTGTATTTCAACCTTAAGTTGAAGTTAGTCAGAACGAATTAACAATAAAGAAAACACTTATGAATACCCATGAATGAGAACGTATTAAAGGGTTTCATGTTACATTGTTTGTAGTACTGACCATTGTAAAATATTTTATTTATTTTGATACTAGACCTCGCACATTTCAAGTGCAACAAATACATGTGACACTTTGAAGCGCTGCGACTATAATAGTCTGGCAGGCAGATGTTTGAAGTGGGTCAATGTTTGTTTTGTTTTGACGTTTCCCCTTTGTTACAGTACAGACAAATTTAGTATATAAATTTGTGTAGAATTAGAATTAAGTTGGTGTTAAGAAATGAGTTAAACAAAACGGCAACGCCGATTGTATCAATAAAGTAAATTTACAACCAGATAGAAAGAAACGTCTTTTTTTTTACTTGAGAAGACAATCACCATACGTGACAATCAACCCACACTATACCTTCGTGAATATTGTCGCATTTTTTTATTAATAATTTTGCTACCTTTACTGCTGCCTCTGCAGCACCATTTGATTGGCTATAGTATGGGCTACTTGTAACATGTTCAAAGTGATAATCAAGTGAGAATTGTCTAAATTTTGAGTGAAACTGGGGGCCGTTATCACTTCTACATATAGAGCAAATACCATAACGTGAAAAAAATTCCTTAACCTTTTCTATTATGTCATCTTCTGTCATAGAAGTTAGTGGAAAAAATTCGAAATACCGTGAGTAATAGTCAGTTATTATAAGATACCACTTATTCCACTTAAAGAGATCTAAACCTATTCTTTCCATTGGTCGAATCGGTGGATTTTCATCCCTAAACGTTTCCCTGTGGTTACTTCGTTCCTCGATGCACTTTGGGCAGTTTCTTATCAAATCCTCTAGTTGGGAACTAAGACCTAACCACCAAACCGTTGTCTTGGCCAACCTACGACATTTTGTAATGCCCTGGTGCCCCGAGTGAATATAAACCAGCACTTCGAGATGGCCACTCATCCGAAATATATTGGACTAACAGCTTGCATACAGGGTCCTGTCTTTGAACATTTATTATCTTTCGCATGTAATAATCTTTTACTGGAAAATTCCTTACCACAAAACGCACAAAAGCCTCTGTCTCCGTGCCCAACTCCTGAGGTTCGTTTACCCCATAAGAAACTGGACTACGAGATAAAGCGTCTGCTACCTTCAAGTACCTTCCCGGTGCATATACTACTACATAGTCATACCGCATAAGACGCATTCTAAATCGTTGTAACCTTGGTGTCAGAGTATCCAAATTCTTCGATTGTAAAATCTGGACTATATATTCGGACAATTTCTCAGCTACCCAAGTTATGCCCAAGGCCTCACGTTCAATTTGAGCATAATGTTTCTCGGTATCAGTCATATTCCTAGAAATATATGAAACCACCTGTCTTCTATCATTACCGTCTACCTGAAAAAGGCACGCCCCAATACCATAAGAAGATGCGTCCGAGCTGATAATTATCTGTTTCGAAGGGTCATAGAAAGCCAAAGTTGGTGTCTTTGTTAAATTATCCTTTAATTCCAAAAAAGTCTTTTCCTGAATCTCACCCCAAACAAATTCTACCTTACCCGTTAATACGTTAATGGGTTCCAATATTCTAGAGCGATTTGGGATAAATTTCGCCACAAAATTCACCATGCCGAGAAAACGCTGGACCTCCGTTTTATTTTCGGGTCTGGGATAATCAACAATTGCTCGAATTCGCTCCGAATCAATAGAAATACCTTTTGCCGAGAGAACGTAGCCCAAATAGGTAACCCGATTTACGCCGAAGCATGATTTTTCCCTGTTAATAGTTATGCCCTCCCTATCAAGTCGGCCTAAGACCTTTTGGAGAGCGTCATCATGCTCGGTGGGATCCTTCCCAAAAATCAGAATGTCGTCTACATGTGATATACAATTGTCGATTCCGTCTAGGACCTTATTAAATTTAGATACAAAATATTCAGGCCCGCAAGAAATGCCGAAGGGTAATCTTTTAAAAATAAAGCGACCGAATGGACATATAAAACAAGTGAGTAATTGACTCTCACAGCTTAACTTTATTTGATAAAATCCCTTATTCACGTCATTTTTCGAGAAAATTCGGGCATCCTTAATTTTAGCCAAGGACAGTTCAATTTTCGGCATTGGGAAATACGGTCTGATTACCGCCTTGTTTAGTTGCGTGTAATCGACGCACAATCTTATTTCATTGTCCGGTTTTGGTACAACAACTATGGGACTGACCCATTCCGTAACGTCGTCCACCCGTTCAATTATACCCAGATCCATCAACCTCTTAATTTCGGTCTTTAATTTAGGCAATAAAGGAATCGGCACTTTCCTTGGTATTGTTTCCTTATTTTGATTTCGCCCTTAAATTCCCCAATTTCACGAAAAAGTCTGGGAAATTTCTCAATTATTTCCGAGGACTTATCCCCGCAGACATTTCTGGAAATGGAAAGATTGTTTAATACCGGAGGCTTCAGAACACCTAATATAACAACAGCTTCCCGTCCCAAAATAGGAGTTCTAAGTCCCTCAACAATATAAATGTCATCCTGAAATTCCCTGTCATTATAATTTACGGTTGCCCTTGCAATGCCCACAACTCGAAGCGAAGTGTCATCCGGCCCACTCAAACCCGTATTCGTTCGCTGGATAATTAACCTATGATTTTCCGGAATGCAAACACAATCTGCCCCCGTATCAATGAGAAAATTAAATTTCTCCCCAAATTCAGTTATCGTACACTGCACATACCACGATTCTATACCTGGTTTTCGAATGCTCCCCGCGAATAATCTAGTGATCGTTCCGATCATGTACTCAGAGTTTTTTTGATTCTCAGAATTCGTTTCAAATTTCTCCATTTCGATTAAATTTACCTTATTATTTTTAATCGCCTTAAAATTATTATCTTTTTTCTTTTTACAAACATTAGAAAAATGTCCCCTTAAATTACAAATATTACAGTTCTTATTCTTTGCTGGACAATCTTCCCTATTGTGTGGCCCATATCCACAATAATTACATTTACTTATATAATTATAATTAACATTACCCTTAGATCCTGAACTGTGAGAATATCGTTGCTGACCACCATGATTTTGTTGTTGAATACTGTCATTAGACGGAACTACTTTTTCAACATTGAAAACATTCTTTTCATCCTTGATGATTTTTGTTTGCTTTATTTGAATCTCTGCTTGACGTGCTGTATCAACTGCAACTTTGAGTGTTAGGTCTGGCTTTAACTGCATCTGTTCGCTTACTTGTGTATTCAGCATCCCAACTACAATTCGATCTCGAATTAAATCTTCTTTTAGACTCCCATAGTCGCAATTTTCAGCAAAAGCGTGTAACTCCGTTATGAAACTGGATTCACCTTGTCTTTGAACACGTGAATTAAACTTGAATCGTTCAAATATTACATTTTTCCGTGGATTGAAGTATTTGTCAAATTTATTTAAAGCGTCTGCCAAAGTTGTTGGTGCAGGTTTTAATTGTAACAAAACTTCTTCGCTTTCGTCACCCATGATATAGAACAATAGATCAATTTGCTCCAGTGGAGTCTTTGTTGATTGCCCAGAAACGTTTATGTATCGCTCGAACCTTTTTCGCCATTTTGGCCACTTGTCTGGGAGTGAGAAATTGAAAGGTTCGGGAGGAGCGATGTTTGCAACAAAATTGTTGTCCATTTTTTCTTCTTTTGGAGGCATTTAACTATTGTGTCTTTAACGTAAAACTTAACCTCACTTTTCTGCCTTGGAGAAAACGTTTTTTTACAAAAATCCCCAGAACTTTATTATTTTTTTCATAAACTTTCAAAAGTTCTGTAGATTTTGGTTTACCGCTGTCACCATGTAGTATTGGCCAAGAGGAATAGGGTAATAATCCAAATAAAACACTTGGTTTGATTTCTACCAATATGCAAGTTTATTTTATTACAACCTCACGTGTTCAGTGCCAAGATAAGAAGAAGGAGAATAAAGGTATAGAGTTTGACATTAGGTGTGTTTGGGTACTTTTCCAGTAAAGTCCAGTAAAAATTACTCAGTAACAAATTTACAGAGAGTAAGGCAAAATTTACTCTCAAAAAGAAAAATATCTAAAAATGTACGCAAACAGAAAAATTGTAAGAATTAGTAAAATACTGCTGCCAACTTCTTCCCTGAAAATATCGCTAAATCAAACTAAAAAATCACTAGAAAATATCTAAATTGTAAAAAAAATTAAATAGCGATAAATCCCTAAATTGCACGAACATTCTACGTTCTGTTGAAAAATTTCACAAAAATAACTATATTTTTCAAACTTCTTAAAACTTTCTTAAAAAATTATTGATACATCGCCAAATTTTTCAAACTTTTTTGTTTTCCATAAAAATTGACCGATAAATCGCTGAATAATAATGATTCAAAAATTCTGTCAAGGAAATAAATGTAAAAAAATGCTAAGAAAATGTGAAGACTGTCTTGAAAAGAAAAATCGCTAGTTTTCCCGCTAATAGCTAAATTATATTTTATCCCCCGAAACGAGTTGAAGTATCGCTAGATTTGCCGAGAAAATAGCTAAATTGGCAACAGTTATTAATATAGCTGATTGCGAAATAAACCTATTCAAATTATTGGATTAATAAATAAAACCTAATAAAATGATCACTTACTTACTCCTTCCATCGTAAATAAGCTTATATTTAAATATTTTTTATTTTTACAAAAAATTATTGCAAAATTATTTAGACAAATGTTTTGTTTCTTCAATCATATGTTTTAAATTATATGTTTTTTTTCTTACAAATTCTTACTAGCAAAAATTCATCCAGTAAAAACTTGTAAGCAGTGTTGCCAACTTTTGAAGGCAGGAAAGCACCGTGAACATTGTGAAAACGGGTAAAAAGGGTAAAAATTTACCAAAAATGGGGTAAAAAGCACGATATTAATTTTTTGAAAAATTTAAGTTAATAATTTAAAAACACATTTTAGCTTTGTAAAATCGTGTAAAAAAGTTCAAAAATAACCGAAAAAGGGGTAAAAAAGCACCAAACTAATATCTAAAAATTTTGAAGTTTAAATATATCGAAGTTGCTATTTAAAATTGTTCTATAAACATTGTGAAAAAATGTATGTTTTGTTTAGTTCGTATTATTTTTTCAACTTTGACAGAAAATTGAAGAAAAATATTAAAAAACGAGACCAAATACCAAAAATATGAACTGGACAAAAAGCACTGCCAGAAATCTGAAAAAGCACTGTAAATACCCCCTTTTTTTAAACGGGTATTTGTAAAAAATCACCGGGTACAAGAATGAAAAAAGCACCAAAAAATACCCGAAAAGCACTGAAATGGCAACACTGCTTGTAAGTTCTCTGGTATTGAACTGTCACTTTACCCTCTATTTTTCCTCTCTCCTTACTGAGTAATTGTGTAAACAAACACCTTCCAGTAAAAACTTGTACAAATTTGTACGAATTTGTACAAATTTTCGGGTACGCAAACACACTTATTAAGTCGGTTACAGCAAAAATGCAACTAGCTTTCACAGCTGTTTCTTAAGGTTACTTTACATTAGGGCTGTTCACATAGTTTGTTTTACATTTACCGAATAGCTTATACTACAATTTACATATACGGATTGTGTACGATCAGTTAGATATGAAGATATCAATCGAGTAGCAGTCGAAGAGAATTTAAAAAAATTTCTGAGTTTCATACATAGTGTAAAATGGTCTACTGTATCAAAGGCCTTGGAGTAGTCAAGGAGTACCAAGAAATTAACTTTACAATCATCCAGTTCACGTCGTATACATATATTCAGACACATCTGTCAAGGCTGTAACGCAGGTATGCTTTGGACGAAATCCAGATTGCTTTTCATACATTAGTCCTTTTTCCTTAATATATTTACCGATTTGTAGATGTAGAATCTTTTCTAAAACTTTTGAAAGGAAACATAGAATCGCGATTGGTCGAAATTCAGTAGTTGTTTTCGGAAGCGGTATGATTTTAGCATGCTTCCATTTCAGCAGAAAAGTGCTTAATGTGATAATTGCATTAAACAGATGAGTAATGTAAGGCAGAATTAATGGCAAAATTATTTTCAAAAATTTCGGATGCATATTATCGTATCCCACAGATTCAGATTTTACTAACGAAAATGTTGACATGACATCAAATTGGGAGACGCATGAAAATTCAAACCCATTTTCATCAAGAGAAGAACTATTAATAGTTGTTGGAAAATTATAAAAGTTTTTGTCGATTTAGACCATTGGTAAGTTAGTAAAGGTTTTGTTTAGGTCATAAGCATCAACCTGGCAGTTTGCTATTTTCCATTAACAAAAATTTAGCTCAAATATAACTAAAATTCTGTATATTTAAGAATTTAATTTTTGCAATTCCTATATTACTAATATATAGCAAAAACAATTTAGAAGTTTTTTTCTGCTAATTTAGAAGTTTTTTTCTGCAGCATCATTTTTAACTAATGTTTAGAAGTTTTAACTAAATTTTTTACGGACTTTTTTTATTAGTGTACAAGCATGTTATGAATATCGAAAACGATCTGATTTTCAATGGTTCATATTTTACGATCTGAACAATACCAATAATTTTTTATTTCCTAATTTAGATGTTTTGAGTCAAATAAAATAAAATAATAAATAATAATTTGAAGACAATTTAATTTTCGCGAAACTAATTATTCTAGATTGAAAAACTGTTCGTTTTCGTTTTCGATTTTCATTACACCCTGATAATAGGGGTTTTCATATAAACTCGTATTCTACTTGTAAACGCTGTAAACCTGGTATATTTATGAGTTTAATGTCAAACTCCATACATAAAAAGTATGGTTTGTATTTATACAAGGTTTACAATGAATTTACGAGTTTACGAGTTTATATGAAAACCCCTCGGTTCCTATAAGGAGCATAGGGCCTTCCTTATATATACTACTAATTTAATATATTTAAAACTTCAAGGATTTTTCTTTTTTAGGTTTTTAGTGAATTAGATTTTATTGGGTGGTATACAACTGGTGAAACTCCTACTGAAAAGGATTTAGACATACACAAAGAAATAGCCGAAATTAATGAGTGTCCCATTATGTTACAATTAAATCCTCTATCACGCAGTGTTGATCAATTACCATTGAAATTTTATGAATCCATTATTGACATTGTTCGGGGCGAAGCTACTATGCTTTTTGTGCCCTTAACCTACACTCTAGCCACCGAAGAAGCTGAACGTATTGGTGTTGATCATGTGGCTCGTATGTCTACCAATGACACGGGTGAAAAATCGTATGTTGCTGAACACTTAGTAGCTCAGGAGAGTGCTATTAAAATGTTAAATACCCGCATAAAGATTGTTTTGAAATATATTAAAGATGTTGAGGCTGGTACATTATCTGCAAATCAAGAGATTTTACGTGAGATATATGCTTTAAGTCATCGTCTGCCTGTTATGCAAGGTGGTGCATTTCAAGAGGAATTTTATACTCAATGTAATGATGTTGGTCTGATAAGCTATTTAGGTTCCATGACAAAGGGATGTAATGATATGAATCATTTTGTTAATAAATTTAATGTGCTCTACGATCGTCAAGGCTCCGGTAGACGTATGAGAGGTCTTTATTACTAAACAAAATTTAATTGTACTTTATTTTTTCGTTGCATTTGTCATAATCAGAGCTTTGAAGAATTAATTCCTTAATTCAATTTTTCAATTCTGAATTAAAAATTCGATGAATTAATTCACTAAGCACCATATATTGAATGGAATTAATTCATATTTGCTTTCGTTCGATTTATTTTGTTACGAATTAATTCAATTGCAATAGTTCTTTTTATTAAATCAAATGAATTAATTCACTGGTGAACACGTTCAATTTTATAAATCGAACGGAAAAAAAGTGAATTAATTCCTTACTGAATTAATTCACCACTGAATTCATTCAATTTCATTTTCATTCAGTGAATTAAAAAAAAATAAAATTACATTCAGTGAATAAAAAAAAAATAATAAGTTCACTGAATTGAAAAAAAAAAATGAAATAAGTTCACTGAATTAAAAAAAAAAAGAAAATAAGTTCACTGAATTCAAATCCTGTTTTCTGCCGTTCAGTAGAAGAAAACAATAATGTACAAATAAAATTTTTAAATAAGCAATTTTAGAGCGTGTGCTAGTAACAAATTAGAAACCGGATGCTGTTTATCAACCTACATGATTCAAAAATAAAGCCTTTTACTATTAAAAATAAAAACTTTACAGATATAGATAAATTTGGAAAAAAATATAACTATTAATTTTTCAAACTAGTTATATAGTTATATTTTTTTCCAAATTTATCTATATCTGTAAAGTTTTTATTTTTAATAGTAAAAGGCTTTATTTTTGAATCATGTAGGTTGATAAACAGCATCCGGTTTCTAATTTGTTACTAGCACACGCTGTAAAATTGCTTATTTAAAAATTTTATTTGTACATTATTGTTTTCTTTGAATTCAGTGAACGTATTTTATTATTTTTTAATTCAGTGAACTTATTTTATTTTTTTCAATTCAGTGAACTTATTATTTTTTTTTTTAATTCACTGAATGTAATTTTATTTATTTTTTAATTCACTGAATGAAAATGAAATTGAATGAATTCAGTGGTGAATTAATTCAGTAAGGAATTAATTCACTTTTTTCCGTTCGATTTATAAAATTGAACGCGTTCACCAGTGTATTAATTCATTTGATTTAATAAAAAGAACTATTGCAATTGAATTAATTCTTTGAATTTGTTGTTTGATGAACGCATTCAGTTGAATGAATTCAGTGAATTACTTCAGAAAAGGAATTCATTCAATTCTAGAGAAAATTGAATTCGATTGGTAGTGAATTCATTCAAAAAGGAATTAATTCTTCAAAGCTCTGGTCATAATACAATAAAAATTATGAATATAAATAAATATTTAATAAAATCTTTATAAAAGACAGATAAATATGGTTTTTTTCAAATAGTTTTGTCTGATTTTGGTTTTCGTATCAAATAAGAAAGCTTTGCAAGGCGCATTCAGCGGATGCGGTGATGCTATTTGTATGGAAAATTCCCTTTTTGTAGGGGAAAAAGAACAGATTTTTAATTTTTGGGCAAATGTAGGGAATTAAAAAAAAAGCTAGCATTTTTATACAAAAAACAATACAAATTTCAAAAAACAATAATTTCACACTTCTGTGCAGAGCTTCTAAAGACTTCATCCACTCATTCTAGTTTCAATTCTGATTGATTGAATTCTCAAACTGCAATATTATAGATCGAATGAAGCCTTAAGTCCAAACCAGATAGTGAAAGTACCAGTGGATCATTGGGAATGCTGTCAAACTTTGTTCTTTGTTTGTTCAAAAAATTTAATTTAAAAAAATTTTTATTGCACTTTATTTGAAGAGCGGTCTTCACACAAATTTCAATAAGAAATTTTTTAAAATGTTGACTCAAAGAGTATATATTATGTGCGTTCCCGTACGTTACCGCGGGTACCCGCGGGAACCCAAAACAGCCTAAACAACAACAATTTACATGCAATTTTGAGTACGGGAACGCCTTTGGGCTAGTTTGTGTAACTTCGGTAAAGTACGGGAACAGACATATTATGTACACGGGTACCCGCGCGAACCCAAATCAGCCCAAACAACAACAATTTACACGCAATTTTGAGAACGGGAACGCCTTCGGGCTAGTTTGGGTAACTGCGGTAAAGTACGGGAACAGACATATTTTGTGCGTTCCCGTACGTACCCGCGGGAACCCAAAACAGCCCAAACAATTTACACACAATTTTTAGTACGGGAACGCCTTTGGGCTAGTTTGGGTAACTGCGGTAAAGTACGGGAACAGACATATTATATATATAACAGATTGTAAACGAAAGTGGACTGCCAAAAATTGACAGAAGCAAAAATATATAATCTTTAATGAGAGGTACTCCAGAGAAAGTTGATGACTTCGTTCATGGCTAGTGATATTCAAAAAACCTTTGTTTAATGAATTTACATAAAATTGCAATAAATTAAAATTTAAAATTTTAAATTAAACGGTTGAATTTTTATTTAACTTTATATGAGTCGGTTTATTTTCTTTATCTAACTAGTTACGTCATATTTATACTACGCGGTTAATCTGGTTTCAATATTGTTGAATTTAACCCTTTCGACCCCAACTTTAAATGGCTGGGAATTTTCCGACCAAACTTCGTGTAGATCTATGTATACTAAAGAAATATTTTTTATTACTTTTATGGCTTTGCAGCACCCCCTAACGGAGATATTTGGAATTAAATTTTAAAATTAAATTAAATTTAACATTAACATGCTGCCGGTCCCGCATGGGTTAAGATTTTTTTTTAAGTTTTATATTTTTTCTATTACTAAACTCTACACAAAAATTTTTGATTTTTTCAATTTAATTCATCACACAATTTTTGAGACTAATTTAAACAAAAAATTTATTTTTCCGTAAAATTTTCTGTGAGAAAAAAAGCGTGTGAACACTAGAGATGAGCGATCCGGTGATTTTTGAATAACGCTGCTACCAGTGATCGTGATTTTCAAATCACCGTTCTTTTAAACAGTGACCGTTATCACGTGTTTGTAATAGAGATGGGCGATCCGGCGATTTTTCAGTAACATTGTTCTCAGTGAATGTGATTTGCAAATCGGTTCTTTTAAACTGTGATCGTGATCACGGTTTTTCTATAAAAGACTGCGATTTTCTGATAAACGAAATAATATTTATGGTGAGTTTTTAAGATGTCAGTTAAACTTGGTTTAGTTAAACCGAAAACGAATTTTGTCAGCCATTTCAAAGTTTATTAACAAAAATTTGCCGGAAAAACTTTTTCTCGAGTATAATTTATTTCTTTATTGAAATAAAACAAAATAAACCACATTTTAAAAGCAGTATTCCAGTTACAAACTGCGTTAAACTAAGTTTTATTCAGAAGAGTGTGAAAGCAAGTCACTGTTATTGAAAAAAAACATGTAATACTGTGCACAATGAAGTTTGCAAGAAAGAATAGTACAAAAATATTTAAAGAACGACATTCCGAGTAACTGCGACTTGAAATATTTGATCACTGCCGTTACCAGTGATTTATCAATAACTGTGATTAAATCACCGGTATGAAAATATCGCTCATCTCTAGTGAACACTATAAAAAACAGCTCGCAAATGAACACTATCAAAGCATGGTATATGCAATTTATACACAGTAGAGTGACTCACAGAAAAAAAGTAAAAAAAAAGTGCCCCCCTCAAAATAAACCTTGGTTTGTTTTACGATGATTCCCAAAATATTTCGGGTCTAGCAATAAGATCTCACGAGCTGCACCATTTTTAAAAAAAGGTATTTTTTTAGTTTTTGTAAGAAATTTGCATCTTAGCTGAAGACAACATACTAAATATGGTTATCATATGAAAGGTTTTTTAGAGGCGCGTCCAACGGCATGTTCAAGCATATCCTGAAATGTGCTATTTTCCAGGATATTCTATATCTTACATATCATAATCTATAGTAGATTTAAGTGAACACGTGTTTAAGATTTTTTTGAAATTCGCGATGGTTCGCGTTTTATCACAAATTCAATGTGGTGGAAACAATGGTGGCATTCGGCAGAGAAACCTTAAACTGATACCGGTGACTTGTAGGGCTTTGTGATTACTTACGCCGCTGAACGACGTTTTCTTTGTTTTGTTTTTAAATACATTTTTTTAGTGCTTCCTTTTATTTTTTAAAGTGTTTGTTTTCGAATTATATTTGTGTTTTTATTTGGCATTCTTTACAAAACAATTTTTATTGTAAATGAACAACAACAAATCACTTATTGATCAAAAGTAGCAAACATTTTTTACGCTACCAAAATATGACAGCGCTACCTGAGCGGTTAGTGATCAGGTCGGTGTACAACTGTTGTAGAACTGTTGACTATTAAATAGTATCTGTCGAACGCACCCAATGTGTTCTAAGGGTGTGTGCGAACAGGCTAAATTGAAACTAAACTAATATATTTTTGATATAAAGGTTGGCAACGCAATTAAGAGAACATATTTCTTGAACTAAATTATTTGAAAGCCTAAACTAAATGTGTTGTCAATTTTTGAAAAATGAAAAGAAACTTTTGAAAATTTAAAGAAAAAGAACATCAAAAATTTTTTTTGTATTGAAAATTATTTTTAATTTGTGTTTGAAATAAATTTTTATTAAAAAGGCCTGAAATTTTCAAAATTCTGGATGCCGAACTAAATTTAATGTCAAGTTGGGACTCCGCACACTTTAGTCTAAATTTATGAAAAGTGTAAGTATGACAGAAATATTAGTTTAGTTTAGCTTCAATTTAGCCAGCCCGCACGCAGCCTAAATAGAGCAATATGGATACCAAAACTTTTCTTTTGACAAGCAAATCACCGCTGAGTGAATATAGTTTACAATTTTGCAAATTTAATACACTTTTCACGGTGACATTTATATAACTTTTAGTGTATACGCAAAGGTAAGGGACCAACCTCTGTTAACGAACCTCTTGATTGGTCTGTTTTAAACGATAAAATAGGTTAACATCAAGGTTGGTTACCGAAACGAATAACGGTAACGGTATCAGATTTCGTTTGTTTAGGTAACGGTAAAGGTAACGGTATTTAAGACTGTTTCGGTAACGGTATACAGTTATCGAAACAGCAATACCGGTACGTACCGGTATTAAAAATTATGTTAAAAACATATAAAAACATGGCATATTTTTAATTTTAAGTACTGAAAATACAGATTTTAAGCTATAAATTCAATACTGTAAAATTATTAGGTCCATTCGAAGTAAAATTATTAGGTCCATTCGATTACTTTTCTCAGTCAAGTCCAGTAAGAATTACTCAGTACAAACTTACAGAGAGTAAGACAAGATTTACTCTCAAAATAAAATTTTCCCAAACATGTACGCGAACAGAAAATTTGCAACAATTTGCAAGTTTGTAGACACAGCTGGTTACAACACCAAATATACAAATAAATTTTAACTGGTCGCTGTGGAAGAAGATAATTTTTATTGTTAAATCGTAAGCAGAAACTTTTTATAAGGATTTCTTATCTTTCCCATAATTTATTTTGAAAGTTTTACTGCTTTTCATTTCCATAAAATAACATAATTCTAAAATATTTTTCTTTATCTCTATATATAAAAGAATAACGTGACTGACTGACTGAATGACTGACTCAACATCGCCCAGCCCAAACTGCTGAAGGGGTAGACGTCCGCTAAGACGGGATTTTTGGAAATTCCTACCGGAACGGGCAAAAAGGGGGAAAGTACCTTTTTCCAAAAAAAGTACCTTTTTCCAAAAAAGTACCTTTTTCCGAAAAAAGTACCTTTTTCCAAAAAAAATTCCTTTTTCAAAAAAAAGTACCTTTTTCCAAAAAAAAGTACCTTTTTCCAAAAAAAGTACCTTTTTCCAAAAAAAAATTCCTTTTTCCAAAAAAAGTACCTTTTTCCAAAAAAAGTACCTTTTTTCAAAAAAAGTACCTTTTTCCAAAAAAAGTACCTTTTTCCAAAAAAAGTACCTTTTCCCGAAAAAAGTACCTTTTTCCAAAAAAAGTACCTTTTTCCAAAAAAAATTCCTTTTTCCAAAAAAAGTACCTTTTCTCAAAAAAAGTACTTTTTTCTAAAAAAATTTTCCTTTTCCCAAAAAACATACATTTTTCAAAAAAATACCTTTTTCAAAAAAAGTACCTTTTCCAAAAAAAAGTACCTTTTTCCAAAAAAAGTACCTTTTTCCAAAAAAAGTACCTTTTTCCAAAAAAAGTACCTTTTTCCAAAAAAAGTACCTTTTTTCCAAAAAAAAATTCCTTTTTCCAAAAAAAGTACCTTTTTCCAAAAAAAGTACCTTTTTTCAAAAAAAGTACCTTTTTCCAAAAAAAGTACCTTTTCCCGAAAAAAGAACCTTTTTCCAAAAAAAAAAGTACCTTTTTTTAAAAAAGTACCTTTTTCCAAAAAATGTACCTTTTTCTAAAAAAATGTACCTTTTCCAAAAAAAAGTACCTTTTCCAAAAAAAGTACCTTTTCCCAAAAAACATACATTTTTCCAAAAAAATACTTTTTTCAAAAAAAGTACCTTTTCCAAAAAAAAAAGTACCTTTTCCCAAAAAAGTACCTTTTTCTAAAAAAATGTTCCTTTTCCCAAAAAACATACATTTTTTCAAAAAAAATACCTTTTTCAAAAAAAGTACCTTTTCCAAAAAAAGTACCTTTTCCCAAAAAAAAGACCTTTTTCTAAAAAAAATTTTCCTTTTCCAAAAGAAGTACCTTTTCCAAAAAAAGTGCCTTTTTCCAAAAAACATACATTTTTCCAAAAAAAAACACCTTTTTTAAAAAAAAATACCTTTTCCAAAAAAAGTACAAATAAAGTACTTTGTAAAAACAAAGTATCTTTTTCCAAAAAATTTCGTTTTTCCAAAAAGTACCATTTAAAATAATATATAATTTCAAAAAAACTACTTTTTTTCCTCCCCCCACGGATTAGATATCCTAAAACAAGGTTTCTTGATATTCGGCGGTTTCTTGATATAGACGGGATTTTTGGAAATTCCTACCGGAACGGGCAAAAAGGGGAAAAGTCTCCCCATAAACAGTCTCACAAATTGGAAAAGTGCCTGCCCAAACCACTGGAGGTAAGAAGTTGAAATTTGGTATAAAGGTTCCTCCACTGTAGTAGACATCGACTAAGTTTGTATTTTTGGAATTCCCTACAGGATATCCCAAAAGGAAACTCGGTATGTGAGTTCCTCCTTCTGTGTAGGCGGCCGCTTAGACGGAATTTTTGAAATTCCTATCGGGAGGGGAAATAAGGTAAAAGTCTCCTCCTGACGGCTTGCCCAATCCCTTTTGGCCAACCTAAAATTTTAAATATGTATTCCTTGGAGTAGGACTAACTCACCGGCAACGTATTTTTTCTATTTTGGAACAGGAACATAGTAAAAATGGTGGTTGAAAGGGAAAAATGTCCCCACTAACGGCCTGCCCAAACCGCTTAGGCAATGCAGTTGAAATTTGGTATGAATGTTCCTCATCCATCGCAGATAGCCGCGAAGATGGAATTGTTGTAAATTCCTAAAGGGAGGGGCAAAAAGAAGAAAAGCCTCACCTTGGGGGCCGGTTAAAACCCCTTCGGCTAGAAACCTGAAGCTTAAAATGTGGGTACCTGGAGTGAGGGCTAACTTAGTAGAAAGATACTTTTTTGAATTTTGGACAGGGTCGTTATAAAATGGGGGCTCAAAAAGGGAAAGTTGCCCCTTAACGACCTGTCCAAACTGCTGGAACTAGGAAGCTGAAATTCGGTACTTAGGTTCCTCTCAGCCTGCTCAAACTGCTAAAACTAGGAAGCTGGAATTCCCTGTCGATGGATTTTCGGAAATTCCTACCGAGAGGGGCACAAATAGTAAAAGTTGGCTAGAAACCTGAAATGTAAAACATATGTTACTTGGAGTATGTGCTCACTTACCGGGAAGGTGCTTTTTGGACAGGGACATTGCAAAAATGGGGATTAATGAAGCGAAAAGTGCCGCGTGAAGGCCTGCCCAAACCGCTGGAGGTAGGAAGTTGAAATTTGGTATTAAAGTTCCTCCTCTATTGTAGACATCCGCTAAGATGAGATTTTTGGAAATTTCTACAGGTAGGGTCAAAAATAGGAAAAGTCTCCCCCTTAACGGCCTGGCCACACTGCTGGAACAAGGGATCTTAAATTAGATTCCTTCTCCAACGTTGACGTCCCCTAAGATGGTATTTTTGAAAATTCATACCGGGAGGGGTAAAAAGGGAAAAAACTTCCCCCTTGACGGCCTGGCCAAACTGCTGGATACAGAGACCTAAAATTATGTATGTAGTAGGTTCCTCCTCCAACGCAGACGTCCTCTAAGACGGAATTTTTGGAAAATCCTACCGGGAGGGGTAAAAACGGAATAATTCTCCCCCTTGATGGCCTAACCGAACCCTTCGGCTAGAAACCTGTAATATATAATATGTTTTCCTTGGAGTATGGGCTAACTTATCGACAAGGCATTTCTAGGACTTTGGACAGGAACGTGGTAAAAATGGTGGTTCAAAAGGGGAAAATTGCCCCCCCCCCCTTAACGTCTGCGTCTTTAGCTAGAAACCTAAAACTTAAAGAACAAGTGTATATGAAACACTTAAATTAAGAAACTAAATAGGAAACGAGTGGAATTGAAACACTACACAAGTGGAATGTAATGGATATAAACGTTGAACGAGTGGAATTGAAATTATAGACAATGCAAATGGATTGGAAGAGGGAATTACCTCTTCAAACACTATCAGCGGAATATGAAACTTATGTAGCATTGAAACATTCTGTCCAAAAAGTTAAACAAATTTTCTGAAAGAGAAAAAACCTTAGAAAAGGAATGGAACTTATATATTCCGATATTTAAACTTCATGTAACGAAGCACCGGTGGAAGAAACCGACGCAGTAAATTTTCCAACTGAATTTGTGAATTTACTTGAACTGCCAGGTCTACCTTTACATAAACTGGAATTAAAAAAAAAAACTTTAAGACACGCTAACAACGAAGCTTTGCCCGCTACTTTTAATATTATAAAATGCTTTCCAACCCTGCTTTACGTTATTTATTTTCATTCAAAACACAAATGAACAAAACTACTTACGGGTATATCTACCTAAGTTCGCACTTTACCAAATTATCTTAACATACACACGTATATTGCAATTTGTTATGGATTCATTACTAACAATCCACTTTCATGAGAAAAAGTGATCAAATATTTATTTATTTTAAACCCATTGTTGTGCAGAATTATTTATTTGTGGTGGCTGGGTGAAGGATTTTATTATAAAAACTGTACTTTAAATAAAAAGCGAATTTAAAAAAAATTGTCGGGGGGCGGCGCAGCCCCCCCCCCCCCTAAACTTTAAGGCACGCTAACAACGTAGCGGGCTGCGCCCGCTATCTTTAATATTATAAATCGCTTGCCAACCCTGCTTTACGTTTTTTATTTTCATTTAAAACACAAATGAATAAAACTACTTACGGGTCTATCTACCTAAGTTCGCACTTTACCAAATTATCTTGACATACACACGTATATTGCAAATTATTATGGATTCATTACTAACAATCCACTTTCATGAGTAAAAGTGATCAAATATTTATTTATTTTAAACCCATTGTTGTGCAGAATTATTTATTTGTGGTGGCTGGGTGGCTTTAAATAAAAAAACTTTAAATAAAAAAACGAATTTAATAAAAATTGTGGGGGGCGCAGCCCCCCCCCCTTAACCTTTAAGGCACGCTAACAACGTAGCGGGCTGCGCCCGCTAGTAAAAGAATAACGTGACTGACTGACTGACTCAACATCGCCCAGCCCAAACCGCTGAAGCTAGGAAGTGAAATTTGGTATGTAGGTTCCTCTTTCGGCGTAGACGTCCGCTAAGAAGGGATTTTTGGAAATTCCTACCGGAACGGGCAAAAAGGGGAAAAGTCTCCCCCTTGGCGGCCTGCCAAAACCCCTTTGGCTAGAAAGCTGAAATTTAAGATATGTGTTCCTTGGAGTATGGGCTAACTTTTCTGAAAAGTACTTTCTGGAATTTTGGACAGGGACGTTGTAAAAATGGGGGTTAAAAAGGGGAAAAAGGCCCCCCTTGACGGCCTGCCCAAACCGCTGGAGGTAGGAAGTTGAAATTTGGTATAAAGGTTCCTCCACTATCGTAGACATCCACCAAGACGGGAGTTTTGGAAATTTTTACAGGGACGGGCAAAAAGGGGAAAAAGTCTCCCCCTTGACGGCCTGCTGAAACTGCTGGAGCTATGAAGTTGAAATTTGGTATGTAGGTTCCTTGACCGGTGTAGACGTCCGTTGAGACGGCATTTTTGGAAATTCTTATCGGGAGGGGACAAAAAAGTACCTTTTCCCAAAAAAAGTACCTTTTTCCAAAAAAAAGTACCTTTTTCCAAAAAAAAGTACCTTTTTCCAAAAAAAGTACCTTTTTCAAAAAAAAAGCACCTTTTTCCAAAAAAAGTACCTTATTCCAAAAAAAGTACCTTTTTCCAAAAAAGTACCTTTTTCCAAAAAAAGTACCTTTTTCCAAAAAAAAGTACCTTTTTCCAAAAAAAAGTACCTTTTTCCAAAAAAAGTACCTTTTTCCAAAAAAAGTACCTTTTTCCAAAAAAAAGTACCTTTTTCCAAAAAAAGTACCTTTTTCCAAAAAAGTACCTTTTTCCAAAAAAAATTCCTTTTTCGAAAAAAGGTACCTTTTTCCAAAAAAAGTACCTTTTTCAAAAAAATTACCTTTTTCCAAAAAAAAGTACCTTTTTTCAAAAAAAGTACCTTTTTTCAAAAAAAGTACCTTTTTCCAAAAAAAGTACCTTTTCCCGAAAAAAGTACCTTTTTCCAAAAAAAGTACCCTTTTCCAAAAAAAGTACCTTTTTCCAAAAAAAAATCCTTTTTCCAAAAAAAAATCCTTTTTCCAAAAAAGTACCTTTTTCCAAAAAAAGTACCTTTTTCCAAAAAAGGTACCTTTTTCCAAAAAAAAAGTACCTTTTTTAAAAAAAGTACCTTTTTCCAAAAAATGTACCTTTTTCTAAAAAAATGTACCTTTTCCAAAAAAAAAGTACCTTTTCCAAAAAAAGTACCTTTTCCCAAAAAACATACATTTTTCCAAAAAAATACCTTTTTCAAAAAAGTACCTTTTTCAAAAAAAAGTACCTTTTCCCAAAAAAAGTACTTTTTTCTAAAAAAATTTTCCTTTTCCCAAAAAACATACATTTTTCAAAAAAAGTACCTTTTCCAAAAAAAAGTACCTTTTCCCAAAAAAAAAGTACCTTTTTCTAAAAAAATGTTCCTTTTCCAAAAGAAGTACCTTTTCCAAAAAAAGTACCTTTTTCCAAAAAACATAAATTTTTCCAAAAAAAAACACCTTTTTAAAAAAAAATACCTTTTCCAATAAAAGTACAAATAAAGTAATTTGTAAAAACAAAGTATCTTTTTCCAAAAAATTTCGTTTTTCCAAAAAGTACCATTTAAAATAATATATAATAATAATATGAAAACGGTGTGATTTCAAAACACGGACCGTTTTAAAATCACACGGGTGATTTGTTGCTGTTCTACAAATCACCAGATTTTATTTTTTTCGGCGTGATTTCAGTTTTTCGATATCACGAGGAAACAGCTGATTTCTTTACTTTGTTTTGATTTATATTTTTAATAAAAATATTAAGTGGAAAATTAAAATGCCGGGAGCTACTATATTGGCAGTAATTAATTTAAAAAGAAAGCAGTTAAGGGATGATCGTGTTAAAAAGCGTTATTTGCGTGATGTATCAAATCCTATGGATACAAACGAAACATTGTAAGTAAACAACGATTAAATTAATGTAATGATTTAAGGCATATTGGTTTTCAGTTTCATTTCATTTTACCGGCTAAACAAGAGGGCTTTTCAAATGGTATTGGAAGAAATAGCACCACAGCTACCAAACTCCTCCATTCCGGCAAGTATTCAGCTAGCAGCTGTGCTTAGATTTTTAGCAGTCGGATCGTATCAAGGGGTCATAGCGAACGATGTGAACCTAAGTAAGGGACGCTCCACCTTCTGCAAGATCTTATGGAACGTAATGAATTTATTAGAAGAAACCTTGTGTCCAACTTGGATACAAATCTCATTAGATCAGCAAACACAAAGTGCATCAAAATCTCATTTCTATCAACAGTTTGGTATACCCGGAGTATTTGGATGTGTTGATGGAACGCTTATTAGAATAATGAAGCCACCGTCCGATCATTCTGCATATTTTAGCAGAAAGGTTAATTACTGTCTTAATGCTATGATTACTTGTTGTTGCCATTTGTTACATTTAATACATATGTTTCTTTATATTTTTTTAATAAAAAACTTCATAATTATTGGCTATTTTCATTTTTACTTAAGAAAAATAATAAAGTTTGGTATTAAAAGGTTATTTTTATAAAATATTTTAGTTAATTGGTTCGGTACTGTAACATTGTGTGACTCTGGCATGCAAAATCACGAAGAATGTCATACAAAAAAAATACAATTTTTTGCAAACAAGCAGTTACTTTGAAAACTTGTTGATTTTTAAGTTTTTTATGTATAAAAGCCTAATCTTACTACTAGAATCCATAAAAAACACATAAAATTACATTTTCAAGATAGTTATTATTAAGTTCATAACAAAGTACGTACAGAAAAACAGCAAGTGATTTGAAATAACCTTAACTTATCTGACCGGTTTTAAATCACGTGATTTTCAAAATATTTCTGTTCAGAACACCTTTTAAGTGATTTCAAATCACTTCGGCGTTAAGTGATATCCAGAACAGGCCTGATAATTTCAAAAAAACTACTTTTTTTCCTCCCCCCACGGATATCTCCACTAAAACAAGGTTTCTTGATATTCGGCATAGACGTGCGCTAAGACGGGATTTTTGGAAATTCCTGCCCAAACCACTGGAGGTAAGAAGTTGAAATTTGTTATAAAGGTTCCTCCACTGTAGTAGACATCGACTAAGTTTGTATTTTTGGAATTCCCTACAGGATATCCCAAAAGGAAACTCGGTATGTGAGTTCCTCCTTCTGTGTAGGCGTACGCTTAGACGGAATTTTTGAAATTCCTATCGGGAGGGGAAATAAGGTAAAAGTCTCCTCCTGACGGCTTGCTCAATCCCTTTTGGCCAACCTAAAATTTTAAATATGTATTCCTTGGAGTAGGTCTAACTCACCGGCAACGTAATTTTTCTATTTTGGAACAGGAACATAGTAAAAATGGTGGTTGAAAGGGAAAAATGTCCCCACTAACGGCCTGGCCAAACCGCTTAGGCAATGCAGTTGAAATTTGGTATGAATGTTCCTCATCCATCGCAGATAGCCGCGAAGATGGAATTTTTGTAAATTCCTAAAGGGAGGGGCAAAAGGAAGAAAAGCCTCACCTTGGGGGCCGGTAAAAACCCCTTCGGCTAGAAACCTGAAGCTTAAAATGTGGGTCCCTGGAGTAAGGGCTAACTTATTAGATACTTTTTTGAATTTTGGACAGGGTCGTTATAAAATGGGGGCTCAAAAAGGGAAAGTTGCCCCTTAACGACTTGTCCAAACTGCTGGAACTAGGAAGCTGAAATTCGGTACTTAGGTTCCCCTTCCAGCCTAATTCCAACCGGGAGGGACAAAAAAAGAAAAAGTGTCCCCCTTGACAGCCTGCTCAAACTGCTGGAACTAGGAAGCTGAAATTCCCTGTCGATGGATTTTCGGAAATTCCTACCGAGAGGGGCACAAATAGTAAAAGTTGGCTAGAAACCTGAAATGTAAAACATATGTTACTTGGAGTATGGGCTCACTTACCGGGAAGGTGCTTTTTGGACAGGGACATTGCAAAAATTGGGATTAATGAAGCGAAAAGTGCCGCTTAAAGGCCTGCCCAAACCGCTGGAGGTAGGAAGTTGAAATTTGGTATTAAAGTTCCTCCTCTATTGTAAACATCCGCTAAGATGAGATTTTTGGAAATTTCTACACGTAGGGTCAAAAACAGGAAGTCTCCCCCTTAACGGCCTGGCCAAACTGCTGGAACAAGGGATCTTAAATTCGGTATTTGGGTTCCTTCTCCAACGTTGACGTCCCCTAAGATGGTATTTTTGGAAATTCATACCGGGAGGGGTAAAAAGGGAAAAAACTTCCACCTAAAATTATGTATGTAGTAGGTTCCTCCTCCAACGCAGACGTCCTCTAAGACGGAATTTTTGGAAATTCCTACCGGCAGGGGTAAAAACGGAATAATTCTCCCCCTTGATGGCCTAACCGAACCCTTCGGCTAGAAACCTGTAATATATAATATATTTTCCTTGGAGTATGGGCTAACTTATCGACAAGGCATTTCTAGGACTTTGGACAGGAACGTGGTAAAAATGGTGGTTCAAAAGGGGAAAATCGCCCCCCCCCTTAACGTCTGCGTCTTTAGCTAGAAACCTAAAACTTAAAGAACAAGTGTATATGAAACACTAAAATTAAGAAACTAAATAGGAAACGAGTGGAATTGAAACACTACACAAGTGGAATGAAATGGATATAAACGTTGAACGAGTGGAATTGAAATTATAGACAATGCAAATGGATTGGAAGAGGGAATTACCTGTTCAAACACTATCCACGGAATATGAAACTTATGTAGCATTGAAATATACTCTCCAAAAAGTTAAACAAATTTTCTAAAAGAGAAAAAACCTTAGAAAAGAAATGGAACTTATATATTCCGATATTTAAACTTCATGTAACGAAGCACCGGTGGAAGAAACCGACGCAGTAAATTTTCCAACTGAATTTGTGAATTTACTTAAATTGCCAGGTCTACCTTTACATAAACTGGAATTAAAAAAAAACTTTAAGACACGCTAACAACGTAGCGGGCTTTGCCCGCTATTTTAATATTATAAAATGCTTTCCAACCCAGCTTTACGTTATTTATTTTCATTCAAAACACAAATGAACAAAACTACTTACGGGTCTATCTACCTAAGTTCGCACTTTACTAAATTATCTTAACATACACACGTATATTGGAATTTATTATGGATTCATTACTAACAATCCACTTTCATGAGAAAGTGATCAAATATTTATTTATTTTAAACCCATTGTTGTGCAGAATTATTTATTTGTGGTGGCTGGGTGAAGGCTTTTATTATAAAAACTGTACTTTAAATAAAAAGCGAATTTAAAATAAATTTAAGTTTACAATAAACAAACAAATGTTTTCGAATCATATGTTTTTTTCTGCTTGCAAATTCTTACTGGCAAAAAATTATCCAGCAAAAATTTGCAAGAAAAAGAAGACTTAGAAACTCTCATCATCGAACTGTCACTTTATTCTCTCTTTTTTTTCTGTTTACTGAGTATTTGTGTATACGAACGCCATCCAGTAAAAATTTGTACAAATTATCCAGTAATCGAATGGAACTATTATCTATAAATTTTTTGTAAAAAAAAACTCAATATTATAAAATAAAAAAATTGCAATTTTTATATAAAATAATAAATACCGGTAACTACCCATAAAAATAACGGTATCGGTAACGATAACGGTATTTAGAAATTTTTTTAGAGGTATCGATAACGGTACTCAATTTGAAACGGTATTTTAGCGATAACGGTATTATAACGATAACGGTAACCAACCTTGGTTAACATTGCAACAAATTTTATTAACATCCCAGCAAAAAAATACCTGACCAAGATCCGTAAAATCACCTATATTGTTCGGCACGAATGCGTTCAAATTGAGGTGAAAAAGGCATTTTTTTAACATTGGCTTGTCATAGGAGATAAGGTGTTTATGCTACTTTAAGTCTGCTTTGCACGTCATAAAAATGAATGCTTGGATGTTCTTTTTTATACAGGAAAGCAATTCATTTTTTTTACTATCTAAGGAGAGATGAAAAGTAACTTCTTGGGAATGCATTCAAAAGTCATAAATATCACTTCTTAAATATATATTTGAATGCATTCCCAAGAAGTTACTTTTCATCTCTCCTTAGATAGTAACAAAAATGAATTGCTTTCCTATATAAAAAAGAACATCCAAGCACTCATTTTTATGACGTGCAAAGCAGACTTAAAGTAGCATAAACACCTTCTCTCCTATGACAAGCCAATGTTAAAAGAATGCGTTTTTCACCTCAATTTGAACGCATTTGTGCCGAACAGTATAGGTGGTTTTACGGATCTTGGTCAGGTATTTTTTTTTCTGGGAAGTAAAAAAATGTTTTAATTAATGGCATTTTGTAAGTCATTTAAAATACGTTTATTGGAAGTAAGAAATCAGCATATATAGCTACTTTATATGCAGTGAAAAATGCATTCTTGTAGAATACATTCGGTTTTTTTTTTGCTGGGATATTTCTTTGGTACACGGTGCAATAGCACGCGAGCGACTTCATAGAGCCTTAACAATACATTTTAATTTTTAACTTTTTGTATACATATTTGCATGTAGTGAAAAGAAGAATTCATATTTGGGTCATAGTCCAGGAGATTCAAAGGGATCCAATTCTTTATTTCCTTCACTTTTTCAATGGGAACTGTAATTGAATTGAAGTATTTTTTAAAATATGTAAATAACCGTAAATTAATAAAGTACGTGAATAAAATGAACTATTTTTTTCAGGGTTGGCAGGCAATACCGCTAAAATACCGTAACCGATTTAAACCCGTTCCAACTGACTAAAGTTACCCCTAAAATACCGTTACCGAAATACCCGGATACCGTTACCGAAATAACTGAAGTACCGTTATCTTTAAAATACCGATTCCGAAATAAATGAAATATCGATAACCTTAAAATACCGTTACCGAAATACATGAAATAGCGTTATCCTTAAAATACCGTTACCGTTATTTTTAATTCTCTACTCTTGGTCATTGCACGTGGTTGTTGAGTATTTTACATAAATTAAGTCAATTCATTTTGTTTTTACTTTAGTGTGGTTTTTGCAACAAAAAAAAACTGTGGTATGTACCGAAAAAGCTGACTACCGTTATTCTTAAAATACCGTTACCGAAATAACCTAAAATATCGTTACCCTAACGATAACCGCATTCGTTTCGGTTACCATCCATGATTTTTTTTAGAGATGAAAAATGGAATCTCTAATAAATTCTTAATTTACTAACAAATGCTTTTACAAAGAAAAAAAAAACATTATATACACATTTTTGAGTTGTTTTAAAGCGCATACTTTCGAAACAGAAAAATAGCACTTATCGCTCCATTGTAACCAATTTAAGTTGTTCGTTTTGAATGACTTACACATATTTTTGCTGGGTGAAGTTACACAAGTTAAAAAAAATCAATAACAAAATTTTTTTATTAGCGCTTAAGTGCAAAACATCAAAATTTCTTAATTTAGCTTTATTTATTCTCAGAAACAGTTATTGAAAATGAGCAAAATCAAAATAAACCGAATAAAAAATTGTGAAGCCACCTCAAACTTTCATTTACATAGCCTTGCTTCGTACGTTTTGTCGTTTTTGTTGTGTAGCATTTTAGCTCTTTATGTAAAATTATGTCACGTTAAATAGTATGTGCGTTCCCGTACGTTACCGCAGTTACCCGCGGGAACTCAAAACAGCCCAAACAACAACAATTTACACGCAATTTGAGTACGGGAACTCCTTTGGGCTAGTTTGTGTAACTTCGGTAAAGTACGGGAACAGACATAGTATTTTAATTATTTTTGGATTCCGCACAGCCGAATTAAATCTTTTATATATTTATTTTCTGAATTATTTTTATATAATTCTATTGTTTATATCAAAATAGATTTTTTTTTTACTAAACTTTACAAACATCAAGTCGAATTAATTTTAATTTTCTATTCACAGATAATTTTTTTTTCTTCTCATATTTATTAAGAGTCGATTACTGAATTTATCATTAATTTAACTAACAGTTAAATAAAAATTCTGTATGTAAAACAGAAAATTTGCCAGCTAAATCTCTAGTTAGTAACTCACGGGACATTGCGAAGTCTAAATTATAATTTAAACTGGATCATTTTTAAAATTATATCCAAAAATTAAAAAATTTTGTAACAATTATTTCCAAAATCCATTTACAGTTTAGAGTAACTTTGTTAAACTAATGCTACAATTTAAAAATATCACTGGTATAGATTATAATACTCCACGTACTAAAAGTAGTTGAGCTGGATTTTTGCATTCTTATTTCAAACGGTTTCCAACTTTTTTCCTCTGCTTTCTAAGTTATCATAAAAATAAAACTTATAGTTGAAAATTCCGTTAACTTTACAACTATAAATTGGTGCGTGACGGAAAAAGTTGTAAAACAGAGTTGCGCTCAGGATATGAAAATCTTTTCGTATCAACCATTTTTATTCCGGGGAGAACTACTTTTTCCAGATTCGTGCGCTAATATATTCTGTATTTTGGAAAATTTTAAAATAGGAAAATTCTAAAAAATGTTATTGTCTTAAATATAAAATTGCAAATATTGTTGTAAGCTTCTCCATGAGAAAAAAAAGTAACCAGCATTTTCTACGTACACAAAAAAAACCATTCAATTAATGAGCACATTCTTATAAAGAGAGAATATCTGTGATCTAATGATTGTAATCCTCTAATTTAAAATTTGCAAATTGTTGCAGAAATTCCACTTCTAATGGATGCAATTCTTTGGCAGGTATAACAATTGAATGTAGTGGTCTTCCCAAATCTGTTGAGGCCATGTCACGCAGCGTACTTACGACGATACGTTGATTGTCGTGCCCCACACGAGCCAAACCCACACACAGCGATTGTTCGTTAAGAATAGTATTGCGTTCCAGGGCGTCCTTCTTTTCCACTATAACCAACAGTTGCTGTGCTGCTTCGGCCACAGTCATAAAACGTGGTGGCATAAATTCTTTTCGCCCCCGCATTAGTGACTCTAAAGTGGGCTCTTTAACCTTAATGTCGAGCAAGCATAAAGTGTGCATATTGTGCAGTCGATTGAGCTTGATTTTGTCATAAAAACTATCAGGTTTCCATGTTTCATCCCAATATGGGATGGATACAGTTTCACCGAATTTGTACAATTGAAGGCCACAACAGCCGATGGCGTTCATAATGGAGGCATTATGTATCACTTTATACGGCATTTTCTTTTCTTTGGCTCTTAAAATAAAATCTGTATGTGTGGTGGCTCCAAATGGATCACCGACCACCAGCAAAGCAACATCTTCTTCGCCAGAACCAGCTAAAATTTCATCAGCTCCTTGTTCAACAAGGTCACGATCTGCCAACAATATAGGTCGACCATAAAATGCTTCCTGTATAAACAAAAATTAACTAAATAAAATGTCATTTGAAATTTTAACAAAAAAAATATTACCAGTTCTTCTTTTGGACAACCCAAAATGGATGTATACATTTCTAAGTATACTCGTGTGCATTGTTTCACAATTTCAAGGCCTTTTACTGTAATGTCCTTGGGATCTCCTAAACCCAAACCAATTAAATAAAACATGACTATGTGATTTGTGTTCGATTATAAAACAAATTCTTAACAGAAAATCCCACTAGTTTTAAACGCTTTATCTCTTTTTTGCTCTTTACGCACTCCGTAAATGCTTGACTTAATTTAACGGCCTTTATCTTATTGATATTTTATTCCTGGTTTCCTGTGACAAAAAAAGCTTTTAGGACAGACACGTGCTGTTTGCTTGTTGCTTTTTTTTCTAGTTAATTTGTCTTTATTGTTTTATAAAAAAACAAAGATACAAGCCGACTGGTGCAAAAACGATTCGCCGCCACCGTGAACTTTTTTTTGGAATTGAGCCGCCGCTGAAGTAAGCGGCTAAATTAGGCTTTTATATTTGTGCTTGGCGAGCCCATAGTTGAGCCAGCTAACAGTGAGGTTACACGATCAAGATTTTGCTTTCAAGTTGATAAAGTTGCGTTTACATCTATTTTCAAATCCCGAGATTTCAATGGAAATCTCGAACCGAAATCTTGACAGTTTACATTTGCACTTTATGACAGTAGCGAGATTTCGATTTGACAGCTGCACTTTATCTCATTTCAAGGCATAATCGAAAAAGCTCTTGTTACTTATTCTTGTGTTGCCAGAACTGAAAACTGCAATTACACATTGGAGCGGCAAAAATTGCCATAATTAAAATGTTTAATCTCGAGTTTAGATGTTAGATTTCACTCGAATTTTCATTCAATAAATTTAGGGGTAAAGTAATGGCTCAAAAGAAGAGTGAGGTATTACTGAAATTGTTTCTTTTGTCACCGAATTTACTTTCTGACAGTAGGCATTTTCAACAACAGCTATTTTTTTTTAAACAAAAATGTGCCATTTTAATAAGATTTTACTTTTTTTTAAGAAAATGTAATTGTGTTTAGAGCTTTTAAGATTTTTTAATATGCAAATAAAAGTACTAAAAAGCAAACCTCCACCATAAAAAACCATTAGAACATTTTTTTCTTTACGTAAAAGCCCTTTTAACAAAAATTAAATTTCTTATACACAATAAAAATTTTAAACAACGTTAACACTAATAATTCGTTTAACAAAAACCACAAAGTTCTTTTCGACAAAAAGTTCCTTTATTTAAATTCCTAAAATAAAATAATAAAATTTTAATGTGGCAGCACTGTTTTAATATTGCAGAGCTTTTGGAAATTTTGGATTACTGTCGCCATCTTGAGATTTCGAAATCAAATTCGATTTTTTCAGCGCCATCAATTGCACGATTCTGCAACTAATGTCCCCTCACTTTTTGCTATATCTTCTAATTTATATATCTTTGATTTTATCAATCGTGTTTTATTGCGCCACAATATTTGTAAAAAGAAAAATAAATTTACAAGAAATTGATCAGCTGTTTAAAACTTGACCGTCAAGTTTTCTCAAAACTTGAAAGCAAAAATTGATATCAAGTTGCTGTTCAATTTTTAAAATGTGAGTGTGTTAGTAAAAAAGTGTGAGTGTATTAAAACTTGAAAGGAAAAAGTTGATCGTGTAACACCTATGTAACGGTGGATCTCATATACTGACGGTCAGAGCTTTGAAGAATTAATTCCTTAATTCAGTTTTTGAATTCCGAATTAAAAATTGAATGAATTAATTCACAAAGACTATATCGAGCTCCTATATTAAATAAATGCCAACTCAAAAAAGTTAATTTTTCAGGAGAGCTAAAAAGTTATTTATTATTCGCTTATTATTGTGAAAATAAACAATGTACCTTCCATAAGATCCCAAGAAACATTTTTACGGACACTCCGGCACATACGAAATCATGAATTCGGCTTTTACGGCACATTAACGGTCCGTAATACACGTATCCGTCAAAGCTTGTACGTATACGGAACATTAACGGACCGTGTAATCGGATTTTCCAACATAATACGTTTTAACTCCGTTTCCGTACCGTAAAATACGGACTTAATGGATTTTAATTTGTGTTCAAAATAAAAACCATTAAATTCTTTTAAAAACTTTTTGTGGCGATAAATTGGTGGCGGTAGCTAGAATATATCCAACACAACACAATCAACACATCATCAAGTCGCATACATATATTAGATGGTAAGATTAATAAAATTTAGTGCGTGTTTTACAATGGTTTGTGGTTTATGTAAGATCGTTTGTTTTTATAACAAAAGCTCTGTTCCACGTACGTTAACGCGGCTACGCAATTTTTCCCAAATTGTGTGTAAATTGTTGTTGTTTCGAGTAAAACACCATCGTAAATACAATCAATTAAACCATATAACTAATTTATTTTTTCTTTTGCATGTAGATGATCGATTTTATTATGGGTGACTGTCGTGAATTGATGTGCTAGATAAAGAGGTAAACTCAAAGGTAAACTGAGGTACTAAATATAGTGTAAATTTAAAT
This sequence comes from Leucophora obtusa, assembly GCA_949987735.1. Classification (NCBI taxonomy): domain Eukaryota; kingdom Metazoa; phylum Arthropoda; class Insecta; order Diptera; family Anthomyiidae; genus Leucophora; species Leucophora obtusa. The sequence continues at coordinate 115,755,970 of OX465295.1, read as the reverse complement.
AATATCGTTGCTAATAAATCTATCAAAAATCAAAAAAACAAAATTTACTCAAAATTAGTCAATTTAGATAGATATACAAGTCCGTTTTTGGTCCGGAGTCACTCTGGTTTTACACGACATAACGGTCCGTAAATGGTCCGTCATTGACGGACTTTCAACGGACTTGTCCGTTTTTACACGACGCAACGGTCCGTAAACGGTCTGTCATTGACGTACTTTCAACGGACTTGTCAGTTTTTTACACGACATAACGGTCCGTAAACGGTCCGTCATTGACGGACTTTCAACGGATTCGAATCAGTTTCGATGTTCCTTAAAATCCGTTTTCTGGTCCGTATACGGATCCGGAAAATGGTACGTAAACGGAGTTGGATTCCGTTTATGACAGACCGAAAACGGTACGTAAACGGAACGATTTGTTTGTTGGGATGGTTAAAATAGTCTTATACTGAATTTAGACTAAGTACAAAACTAAATTACACAAACCAAGTCATTTACACTGGTTATTCAGTTTTTCTGTCTCATCACTTTTTTATTACACATTTTTATTTATTTTTTTATTGTTAAATTAATGCAAAAAAATTATTAATACGTTGAAAAATTAATAACAACACACAATTTCAAAATAAAAAAGAAATATTCTTAAAAAACTAAAAAATAATTTTTTTCACACTTGCTTTACTTCTATATTCGTTGTAACAGGGTGCATCGAAAGATAACTATAAATGATACCGGGTGTATCAAAAATGCACATTTCATATATTTTTACTTGGTTTTTGGCAAAAACCAGGTAGAACCTGGTTTTCAGTTTGTATGATAATTGTATGGAAAAACTAAATTAATTTTGTAGTTTTCAGCTCAAAACCCAAAAATGCCCAAAAACTACTAGTTTTTGCCAAACTAAATATACTATTACTAATTTATACCTATGCAAATTTTTTTACGTATTTTTTTTTTTGAGATAGCATATTTTAGTATATCGCAACACAAATATTTTTCAGGTTAGCATATTTTGTAGAAAAATAAAAATACGATTTTTTTTATTTATTATTTAAGCATTTTATGAGATGTTTTACTCCATATTAGATATAAAAATTTTAAAACTAGAAGAAAAAAACAACAAAAAATACCATAAATAGTAGTATTTTTTTGTTATGGAAAAGCTTTTCCATCTCGATGTGGTCAACTTTGGCACTCTCTAACTCACTCTATATTGTAACAGGGTCACTCCAAATCAGTGTTACCAGAACTTTGATACCAAAAATGGCTAAATTTCTGGGAAATGGTGGCTAAAAATGACTAAAATAAAGCTAAAAAATGGCTGAACGATTTTTAAGATGAATCTCCCGATTTTCTTTAAAAATTTATTAAACGCAGTGAAACCTACCAACAACATTCATTCCAACAGTAATTTAAAAGACATTTTTTGAGCAGCGGCTCTGTATGAAAATTTTGGAGTTAAAAATTACCGAAAAGTAGGCAATCATCTCTTAGTCAAATGCGGACGTTTAAAAACGCACTTTTTGTAGTTCTGAAGAATTTTAGGCCTCTCAATAGCGAAGAATTTTTATGATTTCTGCTGCCGAATATTATTGCCCAAACCACATAGTGAAAGTGCCAGTGGACAGTGGCAGTGCTGTCAAACTTTGTTCTTGAATTTCGCGGAAACGATTTAATATTTTAAAAAATTTCTTATTGCGTTTTGTTTAGAAACAGCTTTTTGTTATTTTTTTTTTTTTTAATTTTGATTTGTCTGCAGATTAGTGTCCCACAGACGTGTTTGCTAAGCTTAATAAAGAAAACTTATATGCCAGAACTGGGTGTATTGTCTTTGGGTGTATTGACTTCTGTTTTTTTTTTTTTAATGTTCTGAATTATTTGCAAAATTGTGTGTTTTTTATGATATGTGCGAGATTGTTAAGGTTAAGTTGTTTAGGGGTGGCTGTTGTAACAGCTGATGAGTGTTTGACGTTTCCATTTATAGGTCTATGTTGCATTTTCCAATAAATGACACTAGTTGTGTTAGATGTTCAGGACGTCGTTCTTTTAAGATGGTGTAGAGGTTGTTGTGCTTACGAAAAAAACTGAACTGTTCACGTTGTGTAGTGCATTTTGAACAGTGGAATATGAGGTGGTCATCATCTTCTACAACGTTGCAGGTATCACAGTTGTAAGAGATTTTGGCTCCATGATTTTTATGGTATGTTTTGCTGTACGTGTGCCCTGTAAGTAGTCTGTTGATGAGTTTGATTTTTTCCGGTGACAACTTTAAATTTTTGAACCAATGGTGGCGTGGAAGTTGCGGAAACAAAGTGAAAAATTTTGCTCCTTTAGTTCTTGATTTTTCAACATATTCTATAGACCATTCGTTCCAGAGTTTGTTATAGATTTCTCTGCAAGCATCTTTTACTGAAAAGAGGGTAAAGATGTCAGTTCCATTTGTAGCAGCTTGTTTTGCGTAGAAATCCGCAGTTTCATTAACAGTAATCCCTACATGTGATGGAGTCCAGATAAGCATAAGTGAAGTGATATGTGAATTGTCTAACTTGTTTTTAATATTTTCAATCAAATAGTTATTTGACGAGTTGTTTTTTAAAAGTAAGCATTTTTGCTGTCCGTGAAAATCGCAGCTTTTTCTACACTCAAATAAAAAAGTCTGTAAAAGTTACAGAAAAAACTGTAATATTACAGAAAAATTAACTAATATTAGGCCAGCAGACCGATTAGCTAATTTTAGCAAAATGTGTCTGTAATTATTAGTAAAGTCAAAGTTGTGGAAAAAATTTGTAATAGTTACTAAAATTTAGTATAATTTTAGTATATTCATAATGGAAATCAATTTGCTAAAATTAGCCAAATTCCTTACTAAATATTAGTGAAATTCATTTAGAAGCAAAAATTAGTAATTTTACTATATATTAGTAAAATTTCTGTAAATTTAAAATGGAAAGAAAATAGTACTTATACTAAATATTAGTATGCATACTGTATTTTATTTCCAAAAAATCTAAAATAAAATCCATAAAAAATGCTTACGAATAGTAAAATTTATTTCTTTTTAGTTATAAAATGAAATGTAATTTTAAATACGATTTAATTATAAGTAAAGTTTTAAAATTTAAATAACTTTTAGATGAATGATACATTGAATGTATGTATATAAAAAGATAAAAAGATTTATTATAAATATATGTACTAAAAAATAGGTTTTTGAGATCAATATCAAATTGATATTCACATTTAAATTAATTTTTGGAGTATTAATATATATAAGTATTTAAAAGAAAGTCACACATTCATTTAATGCAAATTTTCATAAGTATTCACTTTTAAAAGTATAAAAAAATGCCCACATTTATTCCAAATTAATGTAGGTACATTTTATTATTTATCTATACGCTCGGTTTCATATTTAAAGTTAACTTGAACTTAACGATATTGAAAGATAAAATGTAAAAAATTGTATACGAAATAACAAATTAAATAACTAACCCAGCAAAACCTTCTATTACCAGGTAAAGGGAAATGTAATAAGAAATCAAAAATTGTAACTACTTACACTTTGGTCGCATAACACATTATTTTAACATGGGGGTGTCATTGGGAGTAAATGGTTGCCTAAATCGTACCGGTATAGGCTAAAATAATTGATTACGAAAGAAGTACTGAAATAAGTTGTTACTTGTAATATTAAATTCACTAGTTAGCTAAAATAAGTTCATACTTTTATAGAGTGAAGTAAGTCATTACAAATTAGCACATATTTCATTGGTTACATATAGGGGAAAAAATAAGATGTTACACTCAGGGAATTATGTAGGTAAAATCAACTGCAAATGACAGTTAAAATAACTGCATTTGCACTTAAAAAGGTGTAGACTACATTTGCAGTTAAATTAACTGCAATATGAAGTAATTTTTAACTGTTAAAAATCAACTGACAAATGTAGTAAAAACAACTACAAATGCAATTGAAACAACATACATGCAAATTATTGTAAAACTGTACAAACAACTTGCAAATGTAGTTAAAAAAACATAAATAAAAATTTTTTTTTTTAAATTATTAATTTAATAAAAAAAACAAATTTATGTAAACACTATTAACTTAATTTTATTCTATAAAAAATTTAAAATTGAGAAATCAAAATTTACACTTAATGTCACTTTTTTTCACTATTAAGATATTGTTGTACATGTCCGTCTGTGAGGGATGAAATATGCTGTTGTTTGGCTTTCTCCAGGTAGAAAGGGATGAGAATATAAAAGAACTGAAAGAAAATAAATACAATCTTTTTTTAACATTCCCCGTAAATAAATTTATATTATAAAACTTACCTTATTATTTTAATAACTTAATAAAAAATATATAAACTTTTCCGTATTACGCGTCCTCACTCTTTGGCGTTGTTTTATGACTAAGACAAGAGAAAACATGTTCTACTCATATTCTTTCACTAGAAATTTCTAAACAAGCGCGTCATACACATGCTCCTGATTGCTTCGTGTGTGTGCACACACACTTGAAAATATAAGTATTTGTAAAAAAATTCAAAATAACTGCATAAAATAAATGTTACTACAATGTGGTAGTTTTTGTAGTTAGTTTGAAAAAATAACTGTCAAAAACATTGAAATATTTTGCTCTAAGTAAATTAACTACAATTGTAGTTAAAATAACTACAACCGCATTACTACACAAATAACTGTCATGTAGTAACTGCAGAACTTTTCTGAGTGTACCAGTAATATAGATATACCTCTAACTCTCACTGCAGCATAGGGCGTACCAGTAATGACTTTGTTTAAAATTACACCGATCCGAGCAATGCAATTAGATTCTAAATTTTTATTAAGTAGTACTTTCGCATAATAAATAGTTATATTATGGAATACCAATAACTTATTATTTTTACCCTTATTAATATGTTATTATAAAACACGATATCGGTAACTTATTATTTCTTACCTCCCACATAAGTATTGATGTATCATAATATTAGTAACATATCACTTTAGGATTCTAAGTAAAACCAAGGGTAAAGGGGTACCCATTGCCAGGCAATGCATGAAAAAGGTCAAACCCATTACCAAGGTTTTGCTGGGAAGTTAAAGATTTCAGTATGAAACTCAGCTGTAAAGATTATATTTAGAAAATAAGAGTTTCAAAGTTAACAAAAGTAGGCAATTGTTATTTCCTTTAATTAATAAATTGATGCGAAAACAGCGAAAAATAACATGTTTTAAACGACTTAAAATGTGAAATTATCAAATTAACTAACATAGGAGTAAAATTTATAAATTTTTCTCATTTATATTTTTTAGATAAGTTGTCAGGCTAAGGATTGCTGTTGATAACTTGTCTTTAGGAAAATTGATTCCAAAAAAATGTAATTGAAGAGCCATACATGTTTACATTCAATCGGACATTTAAAATGAAAAACCACATAAATATGAAAAAGACATGTCAAAGCCCCTAAAATACTTTCTAGTTTATAAGTAACAGTGTCAAATTTTACAAAAATATATTTATAAACTGCGTGCTATTAAATCATTGATACCATTACCACGATCGCCGTATTGGCCTCCACGCTTAAAGGATACCGACACTTTATTCTTCCAAGCTTCACGTGGGCTACAAAACTGTAGATAAAAAAATAGAAGTTAATTTTTGCTACATATAAATTAATATAAAGACAATAAACTTACTAAAAATGCACACAAAAATTCACTAACAGCTTGAACCTTTGTACCCACTGTAAATATCTCATGAATAATATCTTCCAAACAAATAATGGGTGATTTTTTGCCATTGATACGAGCAAAACCTTTTTAAATACCAATTCACGTATGGAACCAATATTGGGATAACCATATGTAATTATAAAATTATGTATCGCTTTTCCATAATTTTATGGTTTTGTCATTTTCCAAAGCCGCCGAAGCAATAATATTCTCTGTTGGATGACAAGCAGTATACAACACAGTGTCGGTGTGACCCTGTCATTTCTGGACCGCCTCTTTCGATTGTAGATTCCAGATGTAAACCATATTAACTGCCGAAAACAACCCACAAAAAAATATTACAAACATTTAAAACAAATTTATAGATAAAAAAAATCTTGCCTTTAACTAACATTTCCTCCAGTTACTGAAAAATTTGCAAAAATACAATATTTTTCATTTTTATGTCCAGTGTAGGTTTTTAAACATTTTCCTTTTGAATAGTCCCATAATTTCAAAGTATTATCCAAAGTAGCCGCCAATATATACTTGCCATCATCTATTAAAGTCTTCAAACACTGACCACTGGCTGTATCCCAAATACGACATAAGCCAACATAGCTAGAAGAGACAATTAACGAACCATCACGATTAAAATGAACGGCCGAGACAGGCCAATTCATAAAATTTCGAAATTATTTCTTTTCCCACTTCTGGTACCTACATGAACTCGCCAACCATTCCCCATTGGGTGAAAACAGCTGATACTGCCTTGGTATGACCAGCCAAAGTAAACTTTAAAGTATAATTGGGTTTTACGGATAAAGACGATTTATTTGAAGATGAGGATGTTGTTCCGGTCGAAGATGATGTTTGAAGAGTATTAGGACCACTGGGTGCGGTGGGCATATGTTGTGGAGCAAGTACCCCAGGATGACCACCATGTACTGGTCCAATATGTACCATTGTTATTGTTTTTTACAAGTTATTATTTTAATTCACTTTATTTTTTTAACCATCAAAACACTACCGAATGTTTTTGTTGAAAAACCTCGTGCTTAGAGTTGTGTCGTTCATGAACGAACTAGTTCATTTGAACGGTTCAGTTCATTGAACGATATGACATCGTTCACCATTATTCGTTCAATCGTTCATTTCGTTCAATCGTTTATTTCGTTATTTTTTTTTTAGTCATAGAAAATTTGTATTCCTTTCTTATTAATTTCATTACAGAATTTAATGTTTTTCTTAATAATTTAAAATTTTTAATAAAATTGTAATTTTCTGACGCTATTAGTCTATGCACAATAAAATTAATACAAACATCATATCGCTGACATGCAATCGGCTCTTGCAGTGATGCCAGAGATCAAATGTCACTTTTAGTTTTCATTTTAATTTTGTAATAGAAAAACAACAAAAAATTTGGTAAAAAAGAATGGAAAAGTGTTTAGTTTTTTTATTATTTGTCGGTAAATATTAATGTTTCATAAAATTCGTTGTTTTTCGAAAAAAATTTATGATATTTCTTATCCATGAAATGGTCAAGTGTTCTCCTTTGCAATTGATATCATTTTGACGTTTCGCTGCAATGGTTTTGACATTTCATATCATATAATTTATTGCATTTGAAGACACCGGGTTAGCACGCGTGCAATTTACAGTTGTTTATATTATATATGTTTAAAGGAAAACTGGTCAATATTTTGTTACAATTTATATTTAAGCAGTACGACTGCTCTTAATGAACTAAAACAGCAAAAACAATAACATCGATACACACGATGGAAAATTGAGTTAGGAAACACAAAATATCAAAAAATTTTGATAACACGAATGTCAACACGATACATTAGCGGCCATATAGACTTCCAAGTATGCTGTACAGCATGCTTGCCGGCTGTATGAATTTGACCATGTAATGTCTAATTTGACGGTTTGTCAAGCATGTTGGACGAAAAACAAAATTTTTTGGTTTTTCGGCAAGTTTGACAAACACGCTTTACCGTATATTGAAAAAAATCATCAAACATTTCAGAATTTTACATTTTTACATTTTTACATGGGGGTTACACGATCAAGTTTTGCCTTTCAAGTTTCAATTTTTTTACTAACACACTCACACTTTTCCAAATACATATTTGGAAAAGTGTGAGTGTGTTAGTAAAAAAGTGTGAGAGTGTTGAAACTTGAAAGCCAAAAATTGATCGTGTAACCCCAGTATTAATAAGTTATTTTGTGACAAGAAAGGGATAACGTTAATAAATAAACTAGGGATGTGCGATTAATCGATTAATCAAACAGTATGCTTAATCAGAACTTTGATTAGTCAATTAATTGATTAGTTGAAAATTTGATTAATCAGAATTATGATTAATCGATTAATTTGAATTTTGATTAATCAAAACTTGAATAATTTCAATTAATATTTAAAATAGAAAAATACGGAAATTTTATCCTTGTTTTGTGGCGATACTTTATATAGCTCCAAATAAAGAGAATAACAAAGGTTGTTTGCTTACTGGTCAGACTTGACCAACTCCGTTCCTAAATTTAAAGTCTCTATTTTGAACTGGCTTTAAAAAGCGTCGTCAATGGAGAAAATCAAGATATTATTCAATTATTCATAAATTTGATTAATCAAAATCATGATTAATCAATTAATCATTATTTTGAATAATCGAAATAACTGATTAATCGATTAATTATGTTTTTGATTAATCAAAATTATTGAATAATCGATTAATTGATTAATCAGAATTTTGATTAATCAGGACGTTTGATTAATCGATTAATCGCACATCCTTAAAATAAACTAAAAAATGAAAAAAACAGAAATTCAAAACTGAAATTCCAAGAAAAAAATTAATAAAAATAATTTCGTCATTATCATCCGCTGTGTTGATTTTGTGGTTTTGAAGTAAAGTTTTACAGCATGCTTGTCCGTGTATACCAAAAACCATTTTTTGTTTGTGAAACAAGCTGGACAGCATGCTTGCTCGTACATAGGCCGCTATTGACATAAGCGGACTTTATACGATCAAATACACGGTCAAGCATGCTGTAAAATGTACCTTCAAAAACACAAAATTAACACAGCGGATGATAATGACGAAATTATTTTTTTAATTTTTTTTCTTTGAATTTAATTTTTTTCTTCTGTTTTTCCATTTTTTAGTTTTTTTATTAACGTTATCCATTTCTTGTCACAAAATAACTTATTAAAAATGTAAAATTCCCTAATGTTTGATGATATTTTCCATTACACTGTAAAACGTGTTTGTCAAACCTGCCGAAAAATAAAAAAATTTTGGTTTTTCGTCCAACATGTTTGACAAGCTATCAAATTAGGCACTACATGATCAAATTCATACAGCCGTCCAGCATGCTGTACAGCATGCTTGATTTTCTATAGGTCGCTATACACGAAGGGCATTTTGTGACGAATGTTCCTTCGTGTGTAGGCGGCTTTAGAATAGAAAACAATTGTACCTTTTACAGTAAAATTCTTTTAAGCTAAACTTGGTTAAAGACGAATTATCGGTTAATACGAACTAATTTGAAAGACGTTTTGGCATCAATTTTCGTATAAAAAAGATCATCTGCTTTATGAAACGCTTCGTCATATTTATTGCCGATGATTGATTTATGAAGCAGTTTCATCAATATGATAACTCTTTTTTTCACCGAGTGTACGAATATGGATGATAAAAATACATATTGAAAAAATTGCAAACTAATTTGTATTTATAGCAAAGAAATATTAGAAAAAAGCAAAAAAAAAAAAAACGTGGAAATATAAACATTAAAAAACAACAAAAAAATTTAGAGAACAAATCTATTTTTATTATAAATGGAAAAAAAACGCTTAAAAACAACTTAGTTTTCTGGTAATCATATTGCAACAAAAATTTCTATCAGGTTGTGTATATTTTCAAAAAAAAAAAAAATTTAAACTTCCAAAATAAAAAAGATTAGTAATTTTTTTGCTAATTTTAGCTAATCGGGTTTCAAAATTTAGTAAAATTAATTTTGTAGATTTAGCAACTCAAATTAGTAAAAAATTCTGTAATTTGTAAAATGAGAATACCAAATTATTTTACTAAAAAACAACTTTATACTAAAAATTAGTATAATACTAGTATAATAAAATTGGAAACCGTTTTACTAATTTTTATACTAACTTTTTTTTTTTAGTATAGTCCTATAGTTGAAAAATTTCTTAGTTGATTACAAAAAAATAATAAACAACTACTATAATCGTTAGCAACTAAAGGGCGGATTATGGGACCGTAAACGTATATGTGATGTAACTGTACCGTGCCGTAGCTAAAAAGTACACTTATAGATTATCGTAAACGACATTACTATTTAGCATCTATTTCATGTGGTTTTATATTTTATTCTAAATTTTTCCATTTATTTGTTACCCAACCGTAAACGTATCTGTAACGAATCAGCTGTTTCGATACCACAAGAAGAAATGTATACGAATGGTTACTAACACGTAAATTTAAACGAACTTGCCGGATCATTCTGTTGAAATCAGAATTTTCTATCCGGCATCGAAACAGCTGACTGATTTTAGTCGGAAAAAATATGAAATGAATAAAGAAAAATGATTCAAACAACAAATAAGGAATAAAAATAAACAAATAAATGGAAAAATTTAGAATAAAATATAAAACCACATGAAATAGATGCTAAAGTGATAGATGCTACCAGTGATCGTGATTTTCAAATCACCGTTCTTTTAAACAGTGACCGTGATCACGGGTTTGTAATAGAGATGGGCGATCCGGCGATTTTTCAGTAACATTGTTCTCAGTGAATGTGATTTGCAAATCGTTGTTCTTTTAAACTGTGATAGTGATCACGGTTTTTCTATGGAAAAGACTGCGATTTTCTGATAAATAAACGAAATAATATTTATGGCGAGTTTTTAAGATGTCAGTTAAACTTGGTTTAGTTAAACCGAAAACGAATTTTGTCAGCCATTTCAAAGTTTATTAACAAAAATTTGCCGGAAAAACTTTTTAAAGAGTATAATTTATTGAAATAAAACAAAATAAACCACATTTTAAAAGCATTATTCCAGTTAAAAACTGCGTTAAACTAAGTTTAAAAATAATCCACTTCCTAAAAACTGGGCCTTAAAAGAAGAATAGTTGCGACTAGAGATGAGCGATCCGGTGATTTTTGAATAACGCTGCTACCAGTGATCTTGATTTTCAAATCACCGTTCTTTTAAACAGTGACCGTGATCACGGGTTTGTAATAGAGATGGGCGATTTGGCGCTTTTCAGTAACATTGTTCTCAGTGAATGTGATTTGCAAATCGTTGTTCTTTTAAACTGTGATCGTGATCACGGGTTTTCTATGGAAAAGACTGCGATTTTCTGATAAATAAACGAAATAATATTTATGGCGAGTTTTTAAGATGACAGTTAAATTTATTTCTTTATTGAAATAAAACAAAATAAACCACATTTTAAAAGCAGTATTCCAGTTGCAAACTGCGTTAAACTAAGTTCAAATATAATCCACTTCCTAAAAACTGGGCCTTAAAAGAAGAATAGTTGCGACCGGTAACAAAGACATGATAGAAGGAGACATTTTATTCATGTATTACTGTGCACAATGAAGTTTGCAAGAAAGAATAGTACAAAAATATTAAAAGAACGACATTCCGAGTAACTGCGACTTGAAATATTTGATCACTGCCGTTACCAGTGATTTATCAATAACTGTGATTAAATTACCGGTTTGAAAATATCGCTAATCTCTAGTTGCGACCGGTAACAAAGACATGAAGAAGGAGACATTTTATTCAGAAGAATGTGAAAGCAAGTCACTGTTATTAAAAAAAAAAAACATGTATTACTGTGCACAATGAAGTTTGCAAGAAAGAATAGTACAAAAATATTAAAAGAACGACATTCCGAGTAACTGCGACTTGAAATATTTGATCACTGCCGTTACCAGTGATTTATCAATAACTGTGATTAAATCACCGGTATGAAAATATCGCTCATTTCTACTAAATAGTAATGTCGTTTACGATAATCTATAAGTGTACTTTTTAGCTACGGCATGGTAGAGTTGTGAAATTTCGATACTTTTTGAGTACTCAATACTAGAGTTGTGAAATGTCGGTATTTTTTGAGTACTCAATACTACTCAATACTTTTCAATTGAGTACTCGATACTACTCAATACTTTTAACGGTTTTTTTAATTTAAAAATAAAAATGTTATGAATTCGTATTTATTAGGAAAAATTATCACAATTCACATACACGTGTTAAATAACTATTGTTATTTACATTTTAATTAATTTAAAACATTTTAAATAAATTAATTAAATAATTTTTCCCAAAAATTCGTTACAAATTTCTTTGCTTCACAAATAGAGTTGTATTTTCAGAGCTGTATTTTTAGAGTACTGTTTTTAGAGTTGTATTTTTATACGAAAAATACACATTTCTACGGAAAATTGCATCTTTAAAAGTATTGAGTAGTACCGTTTTAGTATTGAGTACTCAAAAAAACAGTCAGTATTGAGTACTCAGTACCGGAATACTCAATACTTTTACAACTCTACTCAATACTACTCAATACTTTTCAATTGAGTACTCGATACTACTCAATACTTTTAACGGTTTTTTTGAATTTAAAAATAAAAATGTTATGCGTTCGTATTTATAAGGAAAAATAATAACAATTCACATACACGTGTTAAATAACTATTGTTACTTACATTTTAATAAATTTAAAACATTTTAAATAAATTAAATAATTTCCCAAAAATTTATTACAAATTTCTTTGCTTCACAAATAGAGTTGTATTTCCAGAGTTGTATTTTTAGTATTATTTTTAGAGTTGTATTTTCATACGAAAAATACACATTTCTACGGAAAATCGTATCTTTAAAAGTATTGAGTAGTACAGTTTTAGTATTGAGTACTCAAAACAACAGTCAGTATTGAGTACTCAGTACCGGAATACTCAATACTTTTACAACTCTACGGCATGGTACAGTTACATCACATATACGTTTACGGTCCCATAATCCGCCCTTTAGTTGAGACTTACAATATTTGTTATAGTTGAAGTGAATACTACTAATACTTTGAAATTGTCAAGAATTAGCAAACAAAACGAAAAATTCCAATAATAGTTTTCAAAATTATTGTTTTTATTTTTATGTTCGTTAGAGAATTGTTAAATGATTTTTCTTCCTATAAATCAGCTCTAGATAATGGTAAGCATTTTTCATTTGCGTTATTTGTAAAATATTTTTAGATTGTTTTTATATTTTGCAGATTTAACATTCAGTGAAGATCAAAATTGGAAAAGAAAAGGCGACGGTAACGTCAAAGTATGTGTGGAGAAGAACCAACCCATTACTAAACTACACGTGTATGTGCATATAAATAAAAAGTTTCAAAAAAGCTGTTATTTGTTTTTATTTTAAAATTTAGATCAAACAAAATGATATATAATATCTAGCAACCATTTTGAAATTGGAAATAGTTAATTTCTACCAAATTTAAAATTAAGTTAAGCTTATCGTTGTAATTAGCTGCATTCGTAGTTGATTGCCAACACTCTAAAAAACTTAGTTGATAACAATTAAATCAGTTCAACCATATATTAGTTAGAGGTATTTCACCTATAAGATTATTTTCGTTATAATCAACTAAGGAATATTTTAGGTGCATGCATAATATTTCCATCCGATGAATAGTTTAAAAGTTACATATACATATATTACCATTTTTTTTTTGTTTGGAACCACTATGTACTAATATGATAAAACTTACCATATCTCGAAAACTATCCATTGGATAAGAAAATCTTTTCCAGATTCGTATTCAGCATGCCAAATGCAATAAGATATGAGGTAGATTTATAATAAATTACTTATTTTTTCCAAAAAAAAATGTACTTTGAGATAGCAGAATAACAAAAATTGATATAAAACTAGAACTAATTATCTTTTTGCTTAGAAATTTGTATCACAGATGGGTATTGCATAGGGGAGCTATTTGCCATCGAAAACTCATTTTGACCAAATTTAAGTTGCCATATTTTGAATATAGGCTCTCGATATATTGAATGGAATTAATTCATATTTGTTTTCGTTCGATTTCTTTTATTACAAATTAATTCAATTGCTCAAGTTTTTTTTTATTAAATCAAATGAATTAATTCACTGGTGAACGCGTTCAATTTTATAAATCGAACCTATAAATTAGGGCAAACATGTTCAATATTAGCTGTGTTTGCGCGGCAAGCTATCAACGTTGACTTATGTCATTCCCATATAAATTTGACATTAGCCAACGTTTCGTGTTAACTCTCAACGTTTCTTATGTCAAATTTCTATGGGAATGACATAAGCCAACCTTGATAGCTTGCCGCACAAACACAGCTACTATGGATCAATTTTTGATTGTTTACAAACGAATTGAAGGTCCCCAAGAAACATTTTTACGGGTTGTCCGCAACGTACGGAGTCATAAATCCGGCTTTTACGGCACGTTATTGGTCCGTATGCACGTATCCATAACAGCATGTGCGTGTACGGAACACAAACGGACCGTATAATCGGATTTCGAACATAACACGTTTTAACTCCGTTTAGTTGTATCCATTTCCGTACTGTTAAATACGGACTTCATCGGTATTAGTTTGTTTTTTTTTAAGTACACAAATTATTTTAAAAAATGGTAAGATTTATTCAAATTGTTAGTGTTTTAAAGATGGTTTTTTGTAATGTAATTAAGAAATATTTACTGACACATTTAGTTGTTTTGATAGCAAAGTGTGCGAATTTCCATCGTATGCAAAAAACCATCGTGATTACAGTTAGTTTAAATTTATCTAATTTATTTTTTCTTTTGAATACAGTACCCCGTTTCTGTATCTAATGCAGTGGTGCGCGTTTCAAAGCACAATTGTGAATTTACTACCTCACCAGTGTTGCCATATAGCCAGTTTTAACTGTTTTTTACAATTTTTTGGGAAGCCTAACAGTTTTTCAGTTTTTGCATGTAAAAAACAGTTTTTTTTTAATTCATGGATTTTTTACAGTTTTTTCATATTAAATCGGCATATTTGTTTCATTTACAATTTTTTTTTAATTTTGTAACTAAAAATTAAGAATTCAAATATAAAAGTGCTTATGCATAATAATTTGAAAACCTTATAACACGTTTATAAAATGAATTTTGTATAAAATATTTTTCTTATAAGCCATTTATAAACTTATTAAGTGATTATGCATATGACCCAAAAATTACAATAAAACTTTCATATTGTGCTGAAAAATTAGGTACAAATCGAAACATAAATAAATTTAAAAATGCCATTATACTACAAAATATGCTTATTGAAAAAACGACACTTTTAACAAATTTAATCAAATATTAGCATGGAATAAAATTAGCTAAACCACATCTGACATGGATATTTTTTAGCCGAACTTTTCAGAGCACTTCTAAATGAAGGATAATTTAGAAAGCTATATTTTTTTGAAAAAATTTTTAAAACAATGTCTCATCAAAAAAGTCCGAAATTCATTTTTTTTAAATAAATATTTGCCAATTCTGGATAACGGTTTACTACTTTTTTAAATTTGATCAATCAATTTAATAAATTTTTTTTTAATTTTAAATTATGATCAAGGATTATTCCAAAAAACGTGATTTTCGAGATTTTTACGGGGTTTTTACACGCCGTCAAACAATTCCCGACATAATAATACTCAATCGAATAAAAGGTAATTTTATGCAGAATGCAAATCCATAAAAAATATTTTGAAGTATAACATTGACCAGTAAAGTATTCTATCCTAAGTCAGGAGTTAATAAAAAAAGGCTCACATCTCGGAAGGGTGATTCGATGAACTTTTTTTAACTTCAGATTCGGGCCTAGGAGACCAAAATTCTTAAAAAAGTTTTGTTAGAAGGCTGTGCAAAAAGTCGATTAATATAAATGCCAAACACAATTAAATTGTTCAAATCTAAATATTTTGAAAATTGAAAATTTTGAAATATTTTAATCCCACTATACTTCGGGATCCCAGAATTTCTTCCGATTTTTTAAATTTTTTCGAATAACAGTTTTTCTATAAAGAAACAGTTTTTTTTTACAGTTTTTCTAAAAAAATATATGGCAACACTGTACCTCACACATATTCTTATGCTCTTTAATTTAGTCGTCACTGAGACAGCGACGAGTGCACATGCTTAGTGGGTGTTTTGATATTTTTTTCAAGTGCACTAAAAACAATTATTTATGATATTCAGAAAATATATGATGAAAAATGTTTTTGATATCATGCAATGCCTTTTACTTTATAAAACATTTAAGGAATCTTGGGACTTTGTTATAAAAAGACATTATGATTATTTTCATAGTAATATCTTTCATAGAAGATTTTTAATAGAAATAACAAAAAAACAAAATATAAACAATATGCCATAAAAGTATTAATATAGAAGATTTTGTTTAAAATCTATAAAAATATGTTGCAGAGAATTTCATTAAGATTGTATAAAAATATGGAGATTTAAAAAGACATATTTTTTAATTCGTCCAATTTTTTTCCCAGTGCAGTTCTCTCTCTTGCTCACTAATACAATTGTAAATCAATTTTGCACATCACTGATCTAATGTGAGAAGTTTTCTCATCGAGAAATGCATGGTCATCCTGAATTGCACAGGGTGATTTAAGCGATGATAAAATGGACTGGAGTTGTAGTCGTAAATCTTTCAGATATTGCAACTTTTATAACCGAGTACACACGTAGTTTTGTAAAATACACTCATAAAAAAAAGTTAGTACAAAAGTCTGTTAAACGCGTTCTAATTCAATTGAACTAATTTTTCCTGTTGTTTTCGTTTAAATCCGTTGTTTAGCTAAAGTTGTTAGTTATCAAATTTCACCACAAAAACATATTTCTGCTGTACTTGAACTAATTTTTCCTTCTGATATTTAGTTATTTTTTTATAAATGATTTTGACAATGTTATCAGCTAATATAGATAAATTTATTGGCATGGTGATATGGTGGTGCAGCACCTGGGATTGTGGTGGCGTTGGTGGTGGTGGATACGGTGGAGTGTATGACGCTCGGCAACGTGATGTGAACACCGAAACGGTGCATGGTGGCGTGGGGTCCCGGGTGTTTGCAAGCCTCGGGTTAACCCGCCCTATCTTCTTCCTATCGTAGACCGGTGATTCCTCATCTGTATCCGATTCGGACGTTGGGGAGGTGTTAGATGAGGCCGAATGTGACGATGTCGACGAGGATGAGGTTGACGAAGATGATGAGGAAGATGATGATGGGGATGACG
This sequence comes from Leucophora obtusa, assembly GCA_949987735.1. Lineage (NCBI taxonomy): Eukaryota > Metazoa > Arthropoda > Insecta > Diptera > Anthomyiidae > Leucophora > Leucophora obtusa. The sequence goes on along the minus strand of OX465295.1, from coordinate 115,738,880 downwards.
ATGATGACGACGACGATGATAAAGACGACTCCGAAGAGGTCGATAGCGTCGGGGATGCCACTACGGGGTGTTGAGCGGCTCGTGGTGGTGTCATTCGAGCACTCTCTGGGCTTATGGCCGTGCTTGGTGACGATGGTATGTGGGTCTCTGGTGGTAACTCCACGGCCAATTCGGGGTTGACCGCGGGCCCAACGGGTTCCGGATTTACTTCGGAGCCTTGGTTCACCGAGTGACCAGACGTGTAAGTTGTCGAAGAGGACACCGATGAGGCTGACGTGGTTGTTGATGACGAAGATGATGACGAGATTGAGGTTTGTGACGACGTGATTTCTTCGCTTTGTATTGGAGCGAGATTGGGTTGCTCTTTGTCCCTACCGACCTCGGTTGTCATCTCCTCCACAAGACCCATGCTACCCGGGATTCGGGATTGGCAAAATCCCGAATCCCGGGATTATTTCTCAAAAATCCCGGGATTTTCTTATTTTTTAATATTAATAATAACGCAAATAAACAAAGTGAGCAATTTTAGATTACCTACGTTTTTTCTTGAATTTTTTCATATTGACAAGAAATTGATGCCAAGATATTGGTAAAATTAAAAACTAAGAAGATTATTCGAGTAAACTATGCAAAGACTTTGCAGAAAAATTTTAAATTTTGGTAAACAATATTAAGTTTTTGAGTAATACATGCGAAAAATCAAGTTTGTTTGTTATTTTACCGATTTATTCTTCCAAGCGAAATTCGATTTCTGAAACTGGGACTATAAGTTTTGGCTGAGACTGTAAGTTTGAATTCTTCCTAAAACATTTGTTAACGATAACCAAATAACTTTGTTGCTGTAATTACACGATTTAGTGGGCAAGGTTATCGCAACGAATCTGTTTTAAAATCTGCTTACAAAATACTGGGCGCAAGTGTACTTAATGACAGGCCTTCATATATTATCCCAGCCAGAAAAATACAAACGGGAAAGCGATGGCAAGGTATTTTAACAGGTGGTACAAGTACTGACAAAAATTGCTTTCCCATTTCCAATATGATAACGTCAATAGACAAAAGGACCGGCAGTTCAAAAAGCGCCGGAAAAGTACTGGAGAAACAAAATTTTTAACTTTGGCAAAACGCTGCCAAAACCAATAAATAGGTGGTTTGGAATTATATTTTCCAAAATAAAATTTAAAAAAAGTTCATATGTATCTTTTTTTGCTCTGCCGTGATGTTTTGTAAAACAAATACTGGCAAAACGATTTTTGCAAACACTGGCAAAGCGTCCCAAATGAGTGTTCTGCAAGTCATTTATTTTTAACAACGCGGTTACCCAGTGGTATGCAAGTACTTGATTTTTTGTACCACTGTCAATTTCTGATTGAGATGCTTCAATATTCATAAAATGTACCACATTATTAATTAACAACTATTAAATAATTATAAAACGCTTTATTCTATAAAAAATTAGTTACATAACATAAAAATTTTTACAAATAAAGAAAAATTTAAATCCCGAAATCCCGTAAAATCCCGGGATCCCGAAAAATTCTGTGGTACCCGATTGGCATCCCTAGCCACAACACAGCGCGTCATGGGTGGAAGGATTGGCCGAATAGACCTAGCCGGGGTGCAAGGTCTTAACTCCACCTCCGTGTTCCATAAGGGCCGCAAGGCTTCCTCGACAATGTGGCACAGGTGCTGGGTGTCGGTTGGAGGACCCGTAACCCTTGTTTCGCGCTCCAGGCGGCGGATAAGCTGGGGTTCGGTGGCTGGGTTCTGCTTCTGGACCTCGGGGGGATTATCGGCCGGCCGGGGTGGGTGGTATGGCAAGAATCTCGTGCGCCGGCCGGTCTTCGCCTTACGGACTGTGTTCACGCGGTTCATGGTTGTGTTTTTTTTTTCTTTCAGTCTTTCTGAGGTGTGAATGATTTTATGATTGGTGTGTCTGGATGATTATTGATTGTGTAGTTGTATTGATTGTGTAGTTGTATGAATTAGTTTGGAGCTTTACCACTTGTATCTGGTTAGTCGGGGTAATCATGAGTGGAGTGTGGGGGTAGTTAGTAGCTAGTAGGTAATTAAGGGTGCATGTATTGAAATGATCTGTGGGGAAAAAAAGTAAATACAACATTAGTCAATGGTTCCGACCCCGTTCCCAGAAAGAGACAATGGTTCAACAAAGGCCTTGAGCTCACCCAGGTGAGCTGTCTTTAAATCGCCATTCTCCCGGCCCCGGAGCTGTGCTATTACCGGGGATGGGAAACTTACAACTTCATACGGTCCCGTAAATTTCGGGGCCAATTTGGCAGCGAAACTTTCCGCCGCTTTGGACAAAGGGTGTTGGCGGACGAGGACCAGGTCACCAATTCTCGGTTTCCAGGGTCGCCGGCGCAAGTTGTAATGCCGCCGCTGATCCTGAGCGGATTTGCCAATCTGATGTCTAACAATTTTAAAGATTTCCACAAGTTCGCTGGCCTTCTCTTCCGGCGTACGGCTGTGGGCACCCGTACCCGGTACCACCTCATCGTAGAGGGCTTTAGGTAGTCGCGGTTCCCGCCCTTGAACGAGATAAGCCGGACTATACCCCGTAGACTCGGAACAGCAGGTATTGATGGCCAATGTTATCTCAGGTAGGTGATCATCCCAACGATTGTGTTGGTTTCTAGCAAACTGCGCGATCATCGTCTTTATCGTTCGATTCGCCCTTTCGGTTGGGTTTTCCTGTGGGCAATATGGAGCCGTAAACTGCTGTAAAACCCCGATATCCTGCAGGTATTTTTGTAACAAGCGGCCGGTAAATTGGCTACCATTATCTGTTATTAGCACCTTCGGTGTTCCAAATCGGGCCAGAATTCTTTCCCTGAAAGCCTTAATGACCCCTTGAGTCGTAGCCTTTCGCAGAGGGACGAGCTCAACCCATTTCGAGAAGCGATCGAAGAATACCAGGAGCATGCTGTTACCATGCTTTGAGCGTGGCAGCGGTCCAACGAAATCGGTGCATACCGTGGCCCACGGCTCTTCCGGTATGGTCACTAGCATTTCGCCCGCTGGAGCCACCTGACTTGGTTTATACCTCTGGCAAGATTCGCAGCTCCTGACGAATCGGGCCACATCACGAAACATACCCGGCCAGTAGTACCGGTTGCTGACGTGGTTGACGGTCTTCCGTACCCCGAGGTGTCCGGCGGCGGGCTGACTATGATTCTCCGTTAATACCCGCTCTCGTAACTGGGTGGCGACGCACAACTTCCAAGGGGTACAGTCCTCGTCGTTCGGATGCCTAGGTATATGCCTAAATAGCTGCGTACCGACTATAGCATAGTCGGAGTATTTAGCCGGGTTTGGTCTGACCTCCCCCTTCTTCCGCTGTAACCAGGGGCAATCTGAGGCCGATGGGCTGTTGTCTTCTACGGCCCGTTGTAGCACTTCCATCGGTTGGCGGGACAAGGCGTCGGCGACCACATTGTGCTTGCCCTTGCGGTATTGTACCGTGAATTTGTATTGCTGAAGCTCCAGGGCCCATCGGGCCAACGGTCCCGTAGGGTTGTCGATTGAGTTGAGCCACTTCAGCGACAGGTGGTCAGTGATGACGTGGAAGTGGTAACCATCAAGATAAGGCCGCATCTTTCGAATTCCCGAGATGATGGCGAGGCACTCCTTCTCCGTAGCCGTATAATTCCTTTCCGCCCCGTTGAGGCCCCCGCTAGCATAGGCGATAACACGTTCCCCTTCGTCCAAATCCTGGGTTAAGACCGCTCCCAGCCCGTAGTCGCTGGCATCCGTCTGTAACTTGAAGGGTTTTTGGAAATCGGGACAGGCCAACACTGGTGCCTCCGTGAGCCTCGCCTTCAGGTGTTTAAACGAAACGCCGATACCAGGACGCAACACCAAGGAACCGTCGTACCTCCCGCAAGTTACTAGGGGTCTTCATCTCCTGAATTGCAGCAACCTTGTCCGGATCAGTTTTTATACCCTCTCCACTGACCACATGCCCCAGGTATTTCGTCTCTTTTTTAAAAAACTCGCATTTGTCCGGGTTTATTTTCAGATTCGCCGCTATGAGTCGCCGGAATACTTCTCTCAGATTGCACAAATGCTCGTCTAACGTCCTCCGGTTACGATAATATCGTCCAGATACGAGAACACAAATGGCTCTAGATCGGGTCCGATGACACTGTCCAGTGCACGCTGGAACGTGGCCGGAGCTGAATGCAGCCCAAAAGGCATCACTCGCCATTGATATAGGCCCCGTCCTGCGACGGTGAAGGCCGTGAATTTCTTACTAGTTTCCTCCAAAGGAATTTGCCAATATCCATCCTTCAAGTCAAGGCTGCTCACGTATCGGGAGTCCCTCAACCGATCCAGAATGGTGGCGATTCGCGGCAGGGGATAGGCATCGGGGTCTGACTTGCTGTTCAGGTGTCGGAAATCTATACATAACCTCCACGCGCCATTCTTCTTAGGAACCAGAGTGATCGGTGAGCTATAGGGACTCCTGGATGGTTCTATGCAGCCGTTGGCCAGCAGTTCATTTACCTTCGCATCAATGATCGCCTGCATCGCCGGGTTCCTGGGAGCATACCTGATTTTAAAAGGTCGATCATCCGTCATCACGATTCGGTGTCGGGTGGCTGTAGATAATCCATGCAGCTCCCGAAACTTTTGAAGCTCACCCTCAATGAAATTTCTAATTTTATCTTGGTATTCGGGGCTATGGTCACTTACCGGGATATGGCTCGCTGTTGTTTGGTCGGAGCCGGGTGAGGCGACAGTGTCTGCAATATTATTCCGAGCCGGAACCCCTCCGGGATCCGCGGCCAGGACTGGCGACCCCGCTGATGAGTCCATATGGCGATTGATCTCCCTGTCGCCTGGTGTTTCGGGTGTATTTTGAGTCTGGCGAAAGTCACAAGTAAGGCCGGCAATCAAGATTCGTGTTCCGCAGTTTTCCAGAAACCGCAGCCCAATGATGAAATCCTCGGGGGTGTCAGGCATGACGAGGAGCTTGGTTCTTATCGTTTTGACCCCCAAGGTGACGTCGTGCTCCAATGCATGGGTGATCCGTCTTCGGGAGCCGTCTCCCAGTGTCACCCCGGATTCATAGGGCTCTAAGGTGGAGACATCCCGAAGAGTGCTGACGAGGTTCTGACTGACGAAACAACTGGTGGCCCCGGTGTCAATCGTAGCAGCAATCAGTCGGCCCTCTAGGACGACGTTGGCGACCAGTTTCGTGGAGGTGTATTGCAGGGATGTTTCTAGTGGTGAGGGGCGTTGCTCTGGGGACCCGTATTCCCTCGTTCGGTACGGGCCCGGCGTTCGTTTCCCGTCCTGCGGCAGCATTGTATCGTCCGTCAGAGAAACAAGCCGACCAAAATAATCGGCGGCGGCGGAGCAAGCAAAAAATCGGCGGCGGCGGCGGCGATTGAGGTTGAGCCGGATAAAAATCGGCGGCGGCGGCGCAACCAAATAATCGGCGGCGGCGGCGGCTTGATCGGCTGAAAACAACATTTTGTAATGTGACTTGAAAACGTTTAAGTTTTTTTACGAAAGATAGCTATTTTACTATCACTCTATATGCATTTACGTTTTTTGCCATTACTCTTACCTGACCATCTCTCAAAGATTTGTACGAATAATCTTCAAGGTTTATTATTTTTGAAAAGTTATTCATCATCGCTCTTATATCTGAAACATTTGGAATAATTATTGGAGGTGGTTTTTCTTCAGAAAGCTCTTTGTTAGCATTATCGTTAATATAATGATCATCATTATTGTCTACATCAAGTGCAGCAAACATGTTGTTGCTAGTAGGTACTTGGTATATCATCATTAGGGCAAGGAATTTCATGCACTTAAAAATGAAAAATATGCGGTTAAAAAAAAAAAAAATATGCACTCACAATATAAGAAATATTCACTAAAAACTATAATTTTTGCAAAAATAATGCACTTTAAAACTTAAAAATATATTTAAGTTAGTTATTTTGCAAACAGACACAGAACTCGAAGATTTCCCATAGGTCAATAATGTTTTAAAAATGTTTATTTTGATTGAATCAAAATATGAAAACGTATCAATTTTTTATATTTTTTAACAAAATAAAAAATGCTACTAAAAATATGCACAAATATGCATTAAAAAGCACAAAATATGCATTAAAAAGCCACCAAATATGCATTTAAAGTCGAAGTATGCAAAAACATGCATTTATGTCAAAATATGCAACTACAAATCGATGCCAGTTTGTTCTAAATTTGATGAATCGGATAAATGTTTAGTCCATATTAGTTTTGGACTATCGAGAAATAACATGCATTTGCATGGAATTCCTTGCCCTAATCATCATTGTTGGCAGTTTTTGTTATTTTGATTGCATGCTTAACTAATTCTGGTGATCAATTTTGTCGTCGTTTTGTTATTTTGTTTTCAGCGACTGTCTACCAGACAATATCGCTTTCTTCAGTAGACTCGCTGCTACTATGCATTCTGCTGTAACAGCAGAGGATTAGTATAGCAGTATATTAATCCCTTTGTTTACTACTTAATAATAAGTAATAATTTGTTGTTGATTTCAATATAAAATGTTGCCAACAAATTTTCAAAATAAATGGCTAGATCAGACCCAATAATCGCTAGAAAATCTCTAGATTACAAACAGTGTAAATATTTAGCGATTTTATCGCAAGATTGTTGAAAAATGGTACTTAAAGCAGTTTTTACTCAAAAATTTCTTTAATATGTTAATAAGAAGTGTTATAAACTTTTAAATAATGAAAAATTTTACGATTAAGCTTCAAATAATGAGTCCTGATTTTCATTGAATTAATCTTAGTATTGAGAATACACAATAGAGGGCGTTGTACGATGAAAAAGTGCATACCCATATTTTATCGAAATGTGTATTTTTAGAGTTTTTTTTACTAAAATCGTTTAAGATGTTGTGTTTTATAATAAAGGAATATCAATGTGCGAGTTTTATAATATTTTTCAACATAAAACCGAGTTTTAAAAATTATTACGGCGAAATAAAATCGCTAGTTCTGACGAGAAAATCGCCGTAATGGTAACACTGATACAATGTATTAAAAAAAAGTTTTTTCTTAAAACAATAACAAATGTTATTGCTTTTAATTTAAAATAGAATTATAGAAAAGAGATCACAATTAACGTCTGCACTTTATCACGGTCAGAAAATCACTCGCAAAAAATATATATAAAATCAATTTATATATGATTTGTTGTTGGTTCACGTGTGATTTGTTTCATGTTCGCACAGATCCATGGCTAGTCAAGACTATATCTAACAAATGGTCCTAAATATTTAATATAACATACAAGTTTTATTTAATAAATTATAAACATACCCTTTTAGGGCTCCAAAGTAATCCCAACATTGGGAAAATGTAACCCCCTTGGAACTCAAAACAATTTTTGCCTCTTATAGAATTTTCAGACAATTAGCATACTGGGAATCAATTTTTTTATTTATTCTTTTTAATTTTAACAAATTAAGGAATAAATAAAGACCATAGAAAAAATACATATCGATTGATACTTGTTTAAAGACTTTTGAATGGAGGCTTTGTTAGAAGAAGTTAGAAGAAGAAGAAGAAGGTCAAAATGTCATTAGAGAAAAACACTGGTCACCTCGAGGCAAAAAAATCGATATATCACACTTTAAAATCCGATTTTAAATGCCAAAGCTATAACAAAAAATTAAAAAAGGCGACCCCTACGTTCGGCAAAAAAAAAATTTTTTTTTTAAATCGCCTTCCAAAAATACATCATATTGGAGGGTGTACGGCGAACTTTTTTTTTGAGGTACGGTCTAATGCACATATCTTGTAGGGACCCATTTGAATTAGATGCTCAATCAATAATGTCCTTAAATGAAGAAATTATGTGATCTTTTCGAACATTGGTTTGAGCATTTTATCCGTAAAAGTGTCCTTTTCTAATTATTATAGAATTTTACAATATCATTTATCTTTACTTTTTCATTTATTTGTTACAAAATGTTTAATTTATCCAAAATATTCAACTGGACCATTTTTAAAAATGTATTTTAGAATTGAAAAAATATATATGGGTGATATCAAAAAATGTGATAAAAACCATGTAACCAGCTAATTTCAAATGCATGGATTACATTTGAGTTATATATTTCGATATATATCAGCGCATTGTCACCTGTTTTACAAAATTTATAACAATCTGACCAATTTTTGTTTAATACATAAAATTTGTAACCAATTTTATAGGCCAAATGTAAACTCCGTAACCAGTAACTCATAAGGTTTTTTAACTTTAATAGCTTATATATTAATAACCAATGAAGCTAAACACTAACTGTAAGAATTTATATGAAGAGGAGAAGTAACGCTTTTAACAAAAATTAATACATTAGCTGTGTTTGTGTGACTCTCTATCAGTGTTATCAAGAACGATTTTGATAGTTTTTCAACGTATTCCGGCTTTCTACTGTCAAAATTGTTCGAGATATCATTTATAGGAATGCCGCACAAACGCAGCTATTTTACAAACTTTTACGTATATCTATGCTAACACGACTTCAACTCTGTAACGATTTTTCGTCATAATTTTTGATAAAAATGCATACACCAAATACATATATTGAGTTTTAAATGCAAAGTTAAGCAGCTATGTTTTTTTATTAATTGATTTTTTACAAATCTGCAAAGAGTTGCATTCTGAAGTATTATATTAACCCATTAAGAACTTTTTTTTTAAATTTTTTCACAGTATAAATTTACATAAGCTTTTATAGCTTAAAAAAATTATATTTATAAAAATTTAATATTTAGAAGATTTTAACTTTTTTCTTTTCATATAAAAAAATTGTTTTTAGCTCTGGTTGGTTGTTCAAGTTTAATGAATTAGTAAATTCTTTTTAAAAATATGTATTTATTTTAAAATTTTTTATATTTGAAAATTGATACTTCCAGCCGAAATGAGCCGAAAAAAATCGGCGGCGGCGGCTGAAGCAAAAATGACCGGCGGCGGCGGCTTAAACGGCTCACGGCGGCTGGCTTGTTTCTCTGTCGTCCGTACGTTTCGGCGACCGCATTCCCAACAGAACAGTATGCTTTGGTTCGTACACTGGGCAGCAAAGTGTCCACTTCGGCCGCAATTCCGACACGCTCTTCGAGGGTTGGCGATCATTTCGTGTTGGTGCTGGGTAATCTCCTCCGGCGCTATTAAGCGATGTTGTTCACCGACGTGCTGGGGCCGTGCCGGTATACATTCTAGGTCAGCGGCCATCTCCAGGAGTTCATCTAGCGTGCTGAAATCTTTCCTCCGGATGTACCATAGGTACTCTGGTAGGGCGTTACGAAATATCCGACCCAGTTTTTCGGTCTCGGAGTAGCTGGTGTGCCTCATGAGATTTTGCATATCAAGGGTGTAATCTCGAAAGGACTCACGATTCCGTTGATGACGCTTCCTGACCTCGTCCTCTAAACGCTCAAAGTACCGGGGTGGCAAGAAGAACTTGAGAAAATCTCTTTTGAATGCGGTCCACGTTGTCCACTGACGGTTATTATTTCGGTACCAGATGAGAGCTTTCCCGGTGAGGATTTCCGGCATCATGGACGGCATCGTGTCTACTTTAATGGCATACATCTGCGCCAATTCCTCGATCCTCTCCATGAACTCCAATGGTTCGGTGCTCCCATCGAACTGCACTCCCCATTTCCGGACCTGGTCCGCCCTAGATTTGAGATCGCAGACGCCCTGTCGGTAGGAATGCCTGCGTCGGGACCGACGTCGTGGCCTGTCATGGTTGTAGGGTCGGTAGGTACTACCAACAGCGGTGCCTTCTTCGGGGTCAATAGCCTACCCTCAGTACCAGGGGGGGTAGGTTCGTGTTTCGCCTGTATTTCCAGGAGCCTGGGTAAGATTTCGGGTTTATGTTCTCCGCCCACGAATTGGCCAAATCGTTTCCGAAGTTCTTCGACGTTCCCCGAACTGTCAAGACTGAACTTGTAAATAAAAAGTATTTTCGTTTACTTTTTATAAACTTTGCATGGAGCGGATGATACGCACCCTAAGACGTTAAGCAAAGTGATTACTTTATTGGGTAAAATCGAACTTAATATATAGTACATTATTTCTATAACAGTGGGAAATGCAGCAAATGGACTGAGAACTTTTGTTAAGATTCATAAAGTATGAAACAACGATAAATGTACAATACCAAAAGTGGTGACTGTTACAGTGGTTGTTATAAGAGTTTGACTGAGTGTTCTCAGCTTAACTCACTGTAACTACAACGGTCATTGTACAATACAAATAGTGTGTATCGTATGTATTATTACTTTGTAATATGATCTTTCAATTTCAATTACCCAAAATATTCTTATGCTTATGTTTACTTATGATAAGTGCTTTATTGTTATTTTTTATAAATCTTAAGTCTATCTTTATGGACTATTTGTTCTTTTTTATTTTTCTTATCAACTATTGTTACATTATTTCTTAATTCTATATTTTTAATTTCATATGGCCCTTTATATTGGTTTTCCAATTTGTGCCCTGTTTCATTCTTAAGCAAAACTAGATCTCCTATTTCAAAATTAAAATCTAATGTATTTCTATCGTAATTTAATTTTTGTCGTAACTTAGATCTATCTAACATATGGCGCGCTCTTCTATGTGCTACTTCTAATCTAAATTTTATTTCCTTAGCATAATCATCTATGTTATAAAGTGGACTAATTCTATCTACTTCACTAAATTGTTTAAACATATTTGGTAATCTACCAAAAACTAATTCATATGGGCAGTAGTCGTGAACAGACGATGGTGTGGTGTTAAAGCAGTACGTGAAGTACTTAAGCCATTCATCCCAATCATCTTTGTCAACGGATATGTATGATCTTACATACTCATTGAAAGTTCTATGACTCCTTTCTATCGTGCCCATTGTCTGATGGTGATAAGCAGTTGAGGTGAGTTTCTTCACCTTAAGAAGACTGCATAGTTCTGTCAGTAAAGAATTCTTGTATTCTGTACCCATATCCGAAATGAACGTCTTCATCGGACCATAGGTAAGAACAAAATGTTCGAAAATTGCCTTTGCAATTGTTTTAGCGTTTTTGTCTGGTACGGGTATTGTTACTAGATATTTTGTCATATCACATATCATAGTAACTGCATATTCATTTCCATTGTAGGATTTTGGTAATGGACCTATAGTATCCACTAATACAATATCAAATGGTTTTGCCGGTGTTGGCGTTAATATCATTGGACTTTTCAAGTTCTTTGTAGTTTTGGCTGTTTGACACTTTTGGCATGATTTGACGTATTTTGTCACGTCTTTAGTGATATTCTTCCAATAGTAATATCTTTTAATTTTGTTAAATGTTCTGGAAACACCGCAGTGACCTCCTTCTGCAGGGTCTTCGTGGTATCGTTTCATTACATCTTGAATAGCTATATTATTATTGTCAATTCGGGTCACCTCATTTAGTAGCGCTACTTTTATATGATTCAAATATTTATTGCCCATTTGTTTGAATTCATTAATGGAGATAAATTCGAAAATTTTCTCACTAGGTGCCATTTGTAATTTCGTAATGTCATGTTTACCGGCCACTTCTTCGAGCCTTGGGAAGAATTGTCCTAAGTCAAGTTTCCCATTAGTAAACAAATCATCAATTGGTATATATGCCATTATAGATTTTCCTCTTTTGATGTAACATCTTCCGGGGGTAATCTTTAATTTATAATATTTTCTGACGTCAGTGTTCTTAATCGGTACATATATACTGGGCTTTTCATTTTTTTTGAATTGATGCTGCTTATTCATTTCTTTGTTTTTAGCCATATTCTGTGCCTTATTTTTCATTGATCTGGTTATAACTTTTAGTATATTATTATTTTGTATATTTAATTCCTTTAATTCGTCGATCGTGATACGCGATAGAGCGTCCGCGACGTAATTATCTTTTCCCCTAAGATATTCAACTGTGAAATCATATTCTTCTAGATCAAGTCTAATTCTAGTCAATTTTGAGCTGGGGTTCTTCATCGAAAATAGATAAGAAAGTGGTCTATGATCTGATCGAACGAGGAAATGTTTTCCATAAATATAGGGTCTAAAATGTTTCACTGCCCAATGTATGGCTGTCAATTCCTGTTCAATAGTGGATTTATTGCTTTCTCCTTTGGTGAAACTTCTAGAAGCGTATGCCACTGGTAAATGTTTTCCATCGTACTCTTGTGTGAGTACGGCACCACAAGCGTGTTTGCTTGCATCCGTTGTTATACAGAATTGTTTTTCAAAATCTGGGTATTGCAACAATGTTGGTCTCATTAGTGCACTTTTAAGATGTTCAAAAGCAATATCGCATTCTTTTGTCCATTTAAATGGTACTCCTTTTTTCGACAATCTAGTAAGATGCCTTGAATACTCAGAAAAATTTTCAATAAATCGCCTGTAGTAGTTGCAAAACGCTACACATTTTTTTGCGCTATCGGCATCAGTAGGCTTTGGGTATTTTTCTATTACTGAATATTTACTATCATCTGGGAGTATGCCCTTGTTGGTGCATTTATGGCCTAGGTATGTAACCTCGTGCATGAAGAATGAACATTTTTCAGGATGTAGTTTGAGATTGTGTCTGCGACAAAGTTCGAAAACATCTGTTAAATTTGAAAGCATGTATTTCTCTGAACAACCTAGAACGACTAAGTCATCCATATATAGGAAGGCTTGATCTGGTCTTAGCCCGCTAAAAGCAATTGTCATCATTCTTTGGAATGAATTTGGTGCCACCTTTAAACCATATGGTAATCTGGTAAATCTATAAGCGCCTTTGTTGGTTGAGAATGAAGTTAGGTTCCTAGAATTCTTTTCCAGTTCTATTTGATGAAATCCGGATATTAAATCTAGACAAGAAAAGTATTTTGCTCGGCCAAGTTGATCTAAAATATCGTCTATTCTTGGCAATGGAAATTTATCTGCAATTAATTTCTTGTTTACCTGTCTGTAGTCTATCACCAGTCTCCATCTTTTTTCTTTTGTATTTGGTAAGGATTTCTTTGGAACTAATAAAATTGGACTATTATATTCGGAATATGATGTCTCTATTATTCCATCATCTATCAATTTATTCACTTGCTCTTCGATTTCTTCTTTATGGGTATGTGGTATACGGTAGTTCTTGATGTACACAGGATCCGTATCCTTCGTTCTTAACTTTTGTTTGTAAAAATTGTTAGTTGATTTGATTTGATTTATTTATTTAATTGATTTTCTATGCTACAAGATTATATCTTATGAATTACAGCATAGAACTTAATTTGACTACATATGTTTAAATGTGACAATTTATATAAAAATAAAAATTGAATTTAAAATAAAAAATATTAAAAATGATAATAATAAAAAGAACAAATTTGTAAAGTATAATACCATAATTGAAAAAAAAGTTAAAAAAAGAAAAAAAAAATTAAAATAAAATGGATAATTTGAAATCACAACTGTTTTTTATCACAATAACTTTAAAAATCTAAGAAAATCTAAGAAAATAATAAAATGAAAATATAAAAAAAAATTAAAATAAAAAATGAAATAGAAAACGAAAATGACAAATAAATAATTTTAAAAATTTAAATAAAAATAAAATTAAAAAGTAAGAAAAATAATATATGAAAACAAAAACTAAATAAATAAAAAACCTCTCAATCGTATCGCCTATCATTTCATATATGCGTTTATGTGAACATATTAAATAATTCAGTTTTGAATTTTAATGCGTTACTATTTTTTTGAATGTGGTGCGGAAGTGCATTCCAAAAACGTATAGCATTTACAAAAAACTGCCACTCTGATATTAGAGTTCGATAAAATATAGGAATTATCCTCTTTCAGAATTGTTAAAAAACAGATAATCATAAAGGTACCTCGGTGTCTTATGATAAATAATTTTATGTAACATCATAAGACTTTTTTGTTTAAAAATATTATCAAGCGTCATTCCATAAAGCTGTAAGGAATATGAAGATACACGATCGTATTTTCTTAGACCGAATACATATCTGGTAATATTATTAAATACAACATTTAATTTTCGCTTACTATTCGCGTCGCAATATGAATAAATTTCACAGCCGTATAGCAGAGATGGCATCAAATAGGCTTTAGCTAGAAGCATTCTTATATTAGGTGGTGTGTAGTACTGTGTTGCCCATAGAGTACGTAGCATATTATATGTTTTACCGACAATATTATTAATGTGGTTAGACCAAGTAAGGGTGTTATTGAAGATTATACCCAAATTACGTACAGATGACACTATATCAATTTTTTGATTATTAAGTCGTATATCAAAATCACGATTAAGTTTAAATAATCGCTTATGAATCACGATACATTTAGATTTCTTTGGGTTGAGACAAAGTCCGTTCCCCAATGCCCATCGGTGAATTCTATCTAGGTCATTGTTAAGTTTACAGAGTGATGAATCAAGAGTTTTTTCTGAACTACTCAGGTATACCTGAACATCATCAGCATACATATGCACCTTGCAGTGTTGAAGTTGTGATGGCAGGTCGTTGGCATAGAGTGAAAAAAGTAGAGGTCCTAGAATGGATCCTTGGGGAACACCTCTCGGAATAGATGAAATATCTGAAGTGTTATCGTTACAAAAAACTGATTGTGTACGACCAGATAGGTACGACAAAAGTAGCTTCGTTGAGCTGGTAGAAAAGTTAAATACATGTTTCAGCTTGTTAATTAAAATGTTATGATCCACAGTGTCAAACGCCTTTGAATGATCGAGCAGTACTAAAAAAACCAAATTTCCTTCATCGACATATTGTCTTATATCTTCAGAAACATTCAAGAGAGCAGTGACACAACTATGTTCTGAGCGGAAACCAGATTGCCGATCAGAAAGTATGTTGTATCTCTTAATATATGAATTTATCTGAGAGTGTAGTAATTTTTCAAGCAACTTAGAAAGAAATGGAAGAATTGCAATAGGCCTAAACTCAGAGCCCGATTTGGGCACAGGAATAATTTTAGCGTATTTCCATTTATGAGGAAAAGAACTTGTTGTAATAATCGTGTTTAAAAGATGTGTGATATATGGAATTATTAACGGTATAAGTAGTTTTATAAACTTAGGATGAATATCATCAAAACCTACAGCATTAGACTTAATATTCAATAAGCATTGTAAAACATCATATTGGCTGACACACTCGAACTCAAACATGTTTGTCAACAAGTGTTCCGTTGCAACCGTAGTTGAAATCAAGTTATAATTATTAAGAAACTCGCCGTTTACATTTGTCAAATTAAATGAACTAGAATTATAAGTGCTTTCAAAATTGTAGAAATTAGGATTTGCAGCTACCATCGGTATGTTTGTGAATGTATTGTTGATTTCATTAACATCAACTAACAACCTATCATTTATCCCAGCTTTTCCTATGCCTATATTCTTGATAGTCTGCCATGTTTGCTTATTATTAACAGCATTAGAAAAACGGTTAGAGTAATATTCCGACTTTTTCCTTAAAATTAAATTATTGACATTTTTTCTAAATATACGGTATTCATTGTGCAGCTCTGTTGTTTTAAATCTCTTCCAACGTGAATGAGCAATGTCCCTCTTTTCTATCAGTTCCTTGATATCCGGAGTAAACCAAGGTCTAGACTTGTTCGGAACACGCTTAGTCTTTAAAGGCACATGTAGATCATATAATTGTATGACATTAGATTCGATGAACGACAATTGTGAATCAACTGATGCCATAGAATACACATTATACCAATCAATGCTCATAAAGTTCTCGTATAAAATATTAATATTATTAAAATCACGATATGTATATGATATATTATCCTTTTCTAACTGAAAATTATATGAGACAAATATAAGGTCATGATTAGAAAAACATGGAGCCGCTATCTGGTCATAAAGTAATACAGATAGAGCATTTCCAACAAATATAATATCAAGAAGTGTGTTGTTTGTAGCCGTATAGTGGGTCGGTAAATTATCATTACTTGGTGTTAGTCCAAGTGCCAACATACTATCAGTCAATAACGTTTCATTAAGTAAATTAGAGTTAAAATCCCCACATAAAACTATATCGTGAAAAGGAACTGTCATCATCTCCAACGTTGATATAAAAGAATCTATATTAACATTTTTATTAGGTCTATATACGCAGCCAATTAGCATTCTGTTACCCAACGATTGAATTTCAACGAAAATGTATTCTACTACTTGCTTTTTCTTGTCATTTGCATTTATGGAGTTATTCTTCTTAGTCTTCTTAACCTTTCTTTTTCCTTTTTTTTCTTCTCATCTTTTTCGCAAGAATTATCCTTCTGCTCAAACTTGCAAAACATCGGCTCTAAAAGATTTATATCCGCTAAGAGAAACTAGACTGTCAGGTGTTCTTTCGTCCAACCAGGTCTCGGATACACATATTACGTCTAGTCCAGAGTTCTCAAATATCAACCTAAATTCCTCTATTTTATTATTTAGACTTTGTGCATTAATATGACAAATATGGATACCATTTCTCTGCTTCGCCAATATTCTGACCATATTCATTGTTACGTCTTTGGAATGACTGTTAACACTATTCAAACTTGGCATGATAATAATGTATAAAGATAAAAATAATAACCCTAATAGTAACGCATTTATTTCTAATAATATTAAAATTGAAAGGCATTATAGGTGAAAAAAGGTTAGGTCATAAGAGGTGGAGTATAATATTTTTTTAATTGATTTGTATAATATATAAAAACGATATAAATGATTATATGTTGCTGTTATTGTTATTTGAGTGCCCATGATTTTCATTAGAAGTGAGAAAAAAATCACTTAGTTGTTCGATATAATTAATACTAATTGGCTGATCATTACTAAAGCGTTTAATATAAACAAAACCACGCACAGAATATGCAGAATGTAGGCACTTATCACGTTTTAGTTTTATCGCTTCAAGAAGTATTTTGTAATTATTTAATGTTAGGCTTTCGTTAACATAAAACGGTTCATCAGTATTGTAACCAATAGAACTAAGCTTTAATTGCGAAATATTATTTTCCTTTTTATAAGCTGAAATTGATTTTAAAACAAAATTTTTATCATAGGGTGACATCAAATTAACAATAATCGCAGCATCTGGTGAATTTTGTTTTTCTCTATTATTTTTATTTTTTAGTCTATATACAGCTTTTACGGATGGGGTTTGGATATTAATGGTTCGACATATGTCATTAAAAACATCATAAACATTTTCACTACTGTTATATGGCACATTATTAATACGAAGATCACAAGCTACAAAGTTGTAACTGTTTCTGATTCTAATCCGAAGATATCGCTATATTCGGTGCATATTTCCGTTAAAGTTTCCTTAAAATGTATTGGAAAATTCTTCTCTAATATATTTAAAATTTTATCTTTTCTATTTTCATTGTTTCTTTCTTTACTATGTCATAATTATTGACATCTTCCGTTATAATTTCATTTTGTTTTAGGGTAGTTACAGAATTGTTTGTATTAAGTATCCTTATAAATGCATTTTCAGCTTTTACTAGTGTACTGGCTATGAAGACACCCGGTTGGGGTTCTTGATTAGTTATCAGTACTTCCTCATTGCATGATGAAAGTTTAACTCGTCGTATTACCTCAGATCTTGCTGGCAAGGTAATATCATCATCACAAGTATTGGTCATTGGTATTACTATTTGTTGTTCCAGATAATGTGGTCTCAGGATAAGATAATCCTGGTCTTGGTTAAATTCAAGAACACAATTAAATCTTTTCATAAAATCCATACCAATTATTCCATCACATGGTATTGGGAAATTGTCATCTACCACTTGGAAATTGTGGGGTATCAGAAATTCACTAGTCTTTAAATCAAAAAATGTTGTACCAATGGATTTAATTCCTCCTTTTCCTATACCAGTAAGTGTAGTAAAATGAGCCGTATTTACTTGTTTAAATGTGCATTGATGTTTTATTAAGGATATATCTGCTCCAGTGTCTACCAGTAAAGTTACAGTAGTGTTAATTATGTCTATTTTAATTTGGATGAAACAACTAAAGTTAAGGTTAAGATTATATATTTTCCCATTTATTGGCTTTATCCTAGGGGATTGTTCGAGTTTTCCGAACTGTTTTCACTTGCAGTTAGTGCTCTAGCGTGGTTTCTGTTTCCATTATAATTTCCACGTCCTCTTCTATTTCTGTAGTTATTATTCGAATAATTATTATTATTGCTATTATCATTGTTGCGGTTATTATTATTGTTATTCCTGGAGAAGTTACCTCTTCCACGGAATTTTCGCTTGTTCCCGCGGTAATTGTCGTAATTGGGTATTTGCCCATAGTACAATATGGCATTTTGTTGACCAGTTGCCTCAGTGCAACTATTTACGAATTTGCTGATTGCGTCATTCATATTATTGAACTGACCAGCTTCCATGATCAATTTTACTTTATCAATATTGCAGTTTTTCGTAAGTGCTTTTACAGCAACTTGGGTGGAGTATTTATTTGCCAATTCGCAGGTCAAACCATCTGATATGTATGCATTTTCAAGTGATTTAACTAGAGATTCCACCTCACTACAATAAGCATTCGCAGACTTGTTGTTCTGTTTAATATTCATTATCTTTGCCGACAAGACCTCGACTGATTCCCCTTTTACTGAACTAGTCAGTTTACCTATAATTTCAGCGATTGAAGTCTCATTGCTAATTAGATTTCTAGCAGTTCCCTTTAGTTTAGTCCTTATTAGGGATACCGCTGTCTGTTCGTATGTCCCCTTTAGTGAATCGACTAATTGGAGCGAGTCCAAAAATGTGCGTAGATTCTCAGGTTTACCATCGAAATCACAGATTAGCTTTGAAGCTGTATTAAGAAATTCCACGACCGTTTGTGTCATTTCGGAATTATTTGAGAAATCTTCTGAGTCTGAATCGGTATCTATTTCGGAAATTGGGTAAAATTTCTCACTATTGCTAGAAGCGAGTATAACATTTGTATCTATCTTCAATTGTTGATCAATTGAATGGGGTAATGTTTGGTTAATATTATATTTGTCAAGTATTTTTACTAATTGGTCTCTTAGGTTCCAATAGATTTCTAAAACTTCAGTTTTATGTTCCTCAGTGAATTTCTCTCTATTCCTGTATATTATCTCTCTAATTATTTCTAGTGAATTTATAATCGTATTCCAATGTTTTCTCACTGTTTCTGGACGAACATATATATTTTTATTTATGCATTTATAAGCCTTTCTGAAGTTTTCTCTTTCTGAAGAGATTAATTTATTTATTAACTCCCATTTTTCCATTTAAACATTATCTAATTCTGTTTCTCTACTTATTCATTTCTATCTAATATTTGTTATTTATATTTTCTGTTGACGCGTGTTACTTATTGCCCTACAAATTACCTTTATGATATAGATGATAGCTACTATAACAATCATTATTATTGATACGATTTCCATATAATTAAATTCATTGTCCCTAGTAATGTCTGGTTTACTACTTTCTTTAATATTTTTCCGCAAAACTTCGATAAGTTCCCTATTATCAGTTTCCTCTTGTGATTTACCTACTTCGTATCCGGCAATAAGCAGTGGGATAGTGGACAAAATCCTCTTCCACCAAGTCATTTTCACCAAAAAAAGAATCTATATTGTATTTTTCTTTACTAATATATGAAAATAAGCAACACTGCCATGGTAAAAAAAATCTATCATGTTCTTCGATCTACTCTTTTTTTTTTCTTGTATCCCTAATAAAAAGGACCATATAAAATTTTTAATTTTATATATATTTTATTTCTAGTTTGTATTATATAAAAAAAAATCTTTCTTTGTTAATTAAAATTTTCTTTATTTTGATTTTTTCTCTTCAATATTTACTAATAGTCTTTTGAATTCTATTTAAAGCAATGATCATTTGTACGTTTATTTAATAATCTTTTTTTTTTCTTTTTTTCTGCCTCGAGCGATGACTCGCTTACAGGCCCTATGAGTGCGGATAGTACGCACTTCGTTTGTAGCTAAAAATTCCCCTTTTAAAGTTATACTTATTTTTGGTTTTTCTCCAAACGTTGTTTTATCAAAAACTCCAATGTATCTATCTGTCTCCAGAGCTCCGAGGCTCTTTCCCAGGATGGTGGTGGTTTATTGTTTAACATGCGTAGTATGATGGCTTTTTCCCGTTTTAATTTCTGGGTCACCCCTCCTCTTCGTTTATGGGTGATCTTTGGTGGTGTTGGCTTCTCGGGTTTTTTCCTTTGTTGCCGTTTTCCGTACTCTTCTAAAGTAAGCGGTTGAGGTTGTGGCTTCATCCTGTCTCTTGGCCAGACAGGGAACTTCCTTCAACGCGGCTGGCGGATCTTTGTGGCTGACCCGCCAGGACAAAATTATATATATTTTTTTTTTGGCTGTGCAATGAAGCACTAGTCCAATGGGTGCAGGTTTATAGCACTCCCTTTTTTTTTAGTTTTTTTTTTCTTTATACTGGCAGAATCGCCAAGTAAATAAAAAGTCTTTTCGTTTACTTTTTATAAACTTTGCATGGAGCGGATGATACGCTCCCTAAGACGTTAAGCAAAGTGATTACTTTATTGGGTAAAATCGAACTTAATATATAGTACATTATTGCTTACTAAGCAATTCTATAAACAGTGGGAAATGCAGCAAATGGACTGAGAACTTTTGCAGATCTTCTTTCTTTAGGCCGTACGCCCACGATGTACGCAGCATTGTAGTATTGGCTCAAGATATTCTTCCAATCTATCTCCGCTCTTCCTTTCCGCCTATCCCAAGTGCCTTGCTGTAGTATTGAGAAAACCTTCCTCTCTCTGTCCCTGCTCGGGCGCCACTGTAACGACGAGTTTCCTCCGTTAGCTGGGGTAAGCTCGCGGGGGTAGGGATCGTCACAGAAATTTGTTTGATCTAGTGACAGAGAGTGAAAGGCGTGGTCTTGAACATTATAAATTTCAATTTATTGGCTTATATCTACAAACAAAACACTTAGGACTAACAGGACGAAAAGAAAAGAAGTTCTCAGAGGGAGGTGGACAACCTAGTTTCGCTCACGGGGTCTGTTGGTCGGGTTCTATCGGGAGGTGACTAACGCTCGGCACACACTCGACGCTGAGAAAGGAGGTGACCAACGCTCGGCACACACTCGACGCTGAAAAGGAGGTGATCGACGCTCGGCACACACTCGACGCTTTGCAGGACCACGAAGGATGTGGCAGGACCTCAAAGGATCTTCGCAGGGCCTCAAGGGATCTTCGCAGGACCTCGAAGGATGTGGCAGGACCTCAAAGGATCTTTGCAGGACCTCAAAGGATCTTCGCAGGACCTCAAAGGATCTTCGCAGGACCCCAAAGGATCTTCGCAGGACCTCGAAGGATGTGTACAGGACCTCGAAGGATGTGTGCAGGACCTCAAATGATCTTCACAGGACCTCAAAGGATCTTCGCAGGACCTCAAAGGATCTTCGCAGGACCTCAAAGGATCTCCGCAGCACCTCAAAGGATCTTCGCAGGACCCCGAAGGATGTGTGCAGGACCTCAAAGGATCTTCGCAGGACCTCAAAGGATCTTCGCAGGACCTCAAAGGATGTGTGCAGGACCTCGCAGGATATGGGCAGGACCTCAAAGGATACAGGCAGGATGTGTCTTCAAGAGCTAGAATAAAAAGGATAATTAGTGAGATGTACCTTGTTAGTTGTGCACGCGTTGGCGGCTGCCAGCAACTGATCCAGATTTCTTCGATGCTGCGCTTTATATACCCTCTGAGTCGCGGCTGATGGTATTTACTTAACATTAGGGTGGCTCGTACAAACTAAATGATAGATTTCTTCCATGTTCTATTTATTTCTATTAATCTTGGTAAGAGTAATACTAAAGTAATTCAATTCAATTCAGTTCAATTCTATGCAATTCAATTAAATTCTATTAAATTCAATGCTATTCAATTCTATTCAATTCAGTTTTATTCAATTCATTTTAATTAATTTAATTGATTAAATCTAGCCAGGGTGTTGGCAGAAACGAGTGTCCGACTTCTGCCATTACAGCCTTCATATATTATCCCAGCCAGAAAAATACAAACGGGAAAGCATTGGCAAGGTATTTTAACAGGTGGTACAAGTACTGACAAAAATTGCTTTCCCGTTTCCAATATGATAACGTCAATAGACAAAAGGACCGGCAGTTCAAAAAGCGCCGGAAAAACTGGAGAAACAAACTTTTTAACTTTGGCAAAACGCTGCCAAAACCAATAAATTGGTGGTTTGGAATTATATTTTCCAAAATAAAATTTAAAAAAAGTTCATATGTATCTTTTTCTGCCCTGTCGTGATGTTTTGTAAAACAAATACTGGCAAAACGATTTTTGCAAACGCTGACAAAGCATCCCAAATGAGTGTTCTGCCAATCATTTATTTTTAACATCGCGGTTACCCAGTGGTATGCAAGAACTTGATTTTTTGTACCACTGTCAATTTCTGAGATTTTATGAGATGTTTCAATATTCATAAAACGTACCACATTATTAATTAACAACTATTAAATAATTATAAAACGCTTTATTCTATAAAAAAATTAGTTACATAACATAAAAATTTTTACAAATAAAGGAAAATTTTAATCCCGAAATCCCGTAAAATCCCGGGATCCCGAAAAATCCCGTAGTCCCGAAAATCCCGGGATCCCGGGATTTCATACAAAATCCCGAATCCCGGGATTTTTAAATATCAATCCCGATTGGCATCCCTAATTTGAACTAACTTTTTTACCTATAATTTAGGTCACCTAAATTTAGCAGACCATGATTCTCAACATCATTGAAATTTCTGCTGGCGCAAATTCAGGTACTATTTCCTGTTATTTTAGCAGAATTTTTAACTATTTGTACGGGTTTTTTTTATGAGTGTACCTAATTAAATTAGAAATAACTTTTGATTTGGTTTCATATATGTTTTATTGTCTGCGACTCATCCTATATCAAGCAGAGCAGGGTTGCATTTCACATGTTTTTTTTCAGAAACGGGGTGCAGGTATTGGATTTTATTGTGTGCTGATATTGTAAATTGATGCTGGATAGAGACGTAATGTAAATATAGTGTAAATTTATAAAATAAATATAATTTTTAATAAATCTAAAAAAAAAACAAAAACTATTACTTATAATTAATAAAAATAGGGTCAATATAGGTACACTCATAAAAAAAAGCCCGTACAAATAGTTAAAAATTCTGCTAAAATAACAGGAAATAGTACCTGAATTTGCGCCAGCAGAAATTTCAATGATGTTGAGAATCATGGTCTGCTAAATTTAGGTGACCTAAATTTTAGGTAAAAAAGTTAGTTCAAATACAATAATTTATAAGAAATGCTGTTTAATGGAAATGAAAATTAATCAGCTGAAATCAGCACATGTTTTCTGCTAAATTTTAGTTGGTTATAAACAGGTAAAAAATTTAGTTAACATTCAAAAATTTAGAAGAATTTTCGTTTAATAGAAATGAAAGTGGGTCAGTTGAAATCTGCAAAACATGCTAAAATTACAATCACTTTTTGTTATTAATTGAATAAAAACAAATTAATGTAAATATTGTTAATTTTATTTTCAAATAAATTACACAACCCAAAAACACCAATTGCACTTTTATTTTCTTGCCAATATGTTAAACTTCCGCTGGAGTTGTATTATTTGGTTCCTTTTTTTCGTCTACCTGCGGGTCGAATTTATATGAAAATGTTAAAGGGCTGAAATAAAATAACATATTTAATAGTATTACTTTAAATACAGTTTATATTATAAAACAAACCTCTATTATTTTATTTTTTAAATACAATTTTAACTGCGAGATGTTAATGTCCAGTATAACTCCGTTTTCTTTTGCGTTCCTTTGCTGACTAACAGAAACAAAAGAAAACATGCTCTTATCATATTATTTTATTTACTACAACTTTCTAAACAAGCGCATATTATTTTTATTTGTATTGGTAAGCGTCATCAGTGATGACTCATCACATACATTAAAATACACTTACTAGAAATTTTCTAATTTGTATTGGTCGGCAAACTCACCAATACGCACTTCACCATCAAGCGCCATCAAGCACCATTAATCACTATACACTAGCGCCCCTATCGTTTTCTTTTGAAAACAGAAATATTAAAAAAGTTGCCAATAAATTTATCTATATTAGCCGATAACATTGTCAAAATCATTTATAAAAAAATAACTAAATATCAGGAAGAAAAATTAGTTCAAGTACAGCAGAAATATGTTTTTGTGGTGAAATTTGATAACTAACAACTTTAGTTAAACAACGGATTTAAACGAAAACAACAAGAAAAATTAGTTCAATTGAATTAGAACGCGTTTAACAGACTTTTGTACTAACTTTTTTTTATGAGTGTAGCATTGCAAATCCGTTTTTATTTCAAAAAACGGTACGGATACGGACCGAAAATTGCATTATAAAAACCGGCCACTCCGTTATTTACACGATATAACGGTCCGTAAACGGTCCGTCATTGACGGACTTTAACGGTGGGTCTCATACCGTACACTTAGGGAATTATGTAGGTAAAATCAACTGCAAATGACAGTTAAAATAACTGCATTTGCACTTAAAAAGGTGTAGACTACATTTGCAGTTAAATTAACTGCAATATGAAGTAATTTTTAACTGTTAAAAATCAACTGACAAATGTAGTAAAAACAACTACAAATGCAATTGAAACAACATACACAATTATTGTAAAACTGTACAAACAACTTGCAAATGTAGTTAAAAAAACATAAATAAATTTTTTTTTTTTTTAATTATTAATTTAATAAAAAAAAACAAATTTATGTAAACACTATTAACTTAATTTTATTCTATAAAAAATTTAAAATTGAGAAATCAAAATTTACACTTAATGTCACTTTTTTCACTATTAAGATATTGTTGTACATGTCCGTCTGTGAGGGATGAAATATGCTGTTGTTTGGCTTCCTTTTTTTTCTCCAGGTAGAAAGGGATGAGAATATAAAAGAACTGAAAGACAATAAATACAATATTTTTTTAGCATTCCCCGTAAATAAATTTATATTATAAAACTTACCTTATTATTTTAGTAATTTAATAAAAAATATATAACTTTTTCCGTATTACGCGTGCTCACTCTTTGGCGTTGTTTTATGACTAAAGGTTCAATTAGACGTGCCATATCGCCATAGCACAGGGCACAGGGTATACCAGTGAAGTCAAAAGTGACAGCTGTCAAACGAGTAAACAGAAACCGTATGGTGTGGTTTTGTTGTAATTTTTAACCGAAGTGCGAAGGAGATTTAAAAAAAAGTATATATACGAAACCCATGAGTAAAAGTAAACAACTATACAGCATGTTTTCAAACATGTGTTCACAAAAAAAAGTAAAAGATAGCCTAGAAAGCACTAGAAAGTATAAAGATACACATCATGGTTGTATTGGGCAAACAGTTTAACTTCCCTGGTGTGTTACAAACTCACAAAATAATTATATATTTGTAGTTACACATTGTAATGAATAAAACAATATTAATTTAAACTTTTTTTTAACGGCATCGTTTGTGTAACACAATAAAATTATATAGCTCAAATAATGATTGAATAATAAAAATTAAAAATAGATAGTGTTATAAAGTGAATATTTTATGTTGTCGAATAATAATAAATAATATAAATCTGTTTTGTGAGTGCGTTTGTGTTTTTTTTTTATACATTTCACAGAACATATGGATGTGAGAGTTTGATGTATGTATGTTGTGTTATGTTTAATAGTACTGTATAAGTTTTCTTTATTGTTAATAAAGGGCATTAATGTGCACAAATTTTATAAAAAAAAGTTTAAATTAATATTGTTTTATTCATTACAATGTGTAACTACAAATATATAATTATTTTGTGAGTTTGTAACACACCAGGGAAGTTAAACTGTTTGCCCAATACAACCATGGTGTGTATCTTTATACTTTCTAGTGCTTTCTAGGCTATCTTTTACTTTTTTTTTGTGAACACATGTTTGAAAACATGCTGTATAGTTGTTTACTTTTACTCATGGGTTTCGTATATATACTTTTTTTTAAATCTCCTTCGCACTTCGGTTAAAAATTACAACAAAACCACACCATACGGTTTCTGTTTACTCGTTTGACAGCTGTCACTTTTGACTTCACTGGTATACCCTGTGGCCATAGCCATAACCATAACGCCATAGCAGAAAACCAAAATTCAATTGGTTTCTGTGGTTACGGTTATGGCGTTATGGCATGTCACCAATAATTGTATACATTGTAGCCCGTAAGATTGGTTTGAACAGCTGTTTTATATGGTTATGGTTATGGCACGTCTAATTGAACCTTAAGACAAGAGAAAACATGTTATACTCATATTCTTTCACTAGAAATTTCTAAACAAGTGATTCATACATATACTTCTGTTTGCTTCGTGTGTGTGCATACACACTTGAAAATTTAAGTATTTGTAAATAAAATTCAAAATAACTGCATAAAATAAATGTTACTGCAATGTAGTAATTTTTGTAGTTTGTTAAAAAAAATAACTGTCAAAAACATTGAAAAATTTTGTTCTAAGTAAATTAACTACAATTGTAGTTAAAATAACTACAACCGCATTACTACATAAATAACTGTCATGTAGTAACTGCAGAACTTTTCTGAGTGTAACTCAAAAATATCAATTTTTGCTAACAACACCAAACTACCATATACCACACTTAAAGCCAGAGATAGATGGAAATCTCTGTCTGCCCTCCCAACCTTGACCGTAAAATATGTTCCCCCGAAGTTCGCTTTACGATCCCGAACACCACTCGACCATTCCTCCCTCAACTTACCATCACTTCCTTTACCCTCTTTTCCAATCTAAGCCAACATTATTTTCCTATTCTTTTCAAATAAAAATTAACATATTTATTTATATTATAATCTACACTAATCTGTACATTAAAAATTTTATACTTAATAAATTTTTACAACAAATTCAAAAAAAAAACCATATATAATATTACAAAAAAAAACGTTATAATTTACCTCTTAAAAAAATATATAGCATGCAATAAAACAAAAATTGCTGATAAAATCTCATATACTTTGTTTTACTTTAAACTTTAGCGCCATAAATTTATTTCCTTTTCCTGACTATTTAAATTTTCCTATTTGCCAAACGCCACTAAATTTTCTTCAATAATTTAATTATCTTTTATCTTATTATTCATTACCTCAAAGAATGTAACCATTTACGTACACTCAGGGAATTATGTAGGTAAAATCAACTGCAAATGACAGTTAAAATAACTGCATTTGCACTTAAAAGGGTGTAGACTACATTTGTAGTTAAATTAACTGCAATATGAAGTTATTTTTAGCTGTTAAAAATCAACTGACAAATGTAGTAAAAACAACTACAAATGCAATTGAAACAACATACATGCATTTTATTGTAAAACTGTACAAACAACTGCAAATGTAGTTAAAAACATAAATAACATTTTTTTTAAAAATTATTAATTTAATAAAAAACAAATTTATGTAAACAGTCTTAACTTAATTTTATTCTATAATAAATTTAAAATTGAGAAATCAAAATTTACACTTAATGTCACTTTTATTTTTCACTATTAAGATATTGTTGTAGATGTCCGTCTGTGAGGGATGAAATATGGTGTTGTTTGGCTTCCTTTTTTCTCCAGGTAGAAAGGGATGAGAATATAAAATAACTGAAAGAAAATAAATACAACATTTTTTTAACATTCCCGTAAATAAATTTATATTTTATATAATAAAACTTACCTTATTATTTTAATAATTTAATAAAAAAATATATAACCTTTTCCGTATTACGCGTCCACACTCTTTGGCGTTGTTTTATGACTAAGACAAGAGAAAACATGTTCTTCTCATATTCTTTCACTAGAAATTTCTAAAAAAAAGCGCTTCATACACATGCTCCTGTTTGCTTCCTGTGTGTGCACACTTGAAAATTTAAGTATTTATAAACAAAATTCAAAATAACTGCATAAAATAAATGTTACTACAATGTAGTAGTTTTTGTAGTTTGTTTAAAAATATAACTGTCAAAAACATTGAAAAATTTTGCTTTAAGTAAATTAACTACAATTGTAGTTAAAATAACTACAACCGCATTACTACACAAATAACTGTCATGTAGTAACTGTAGGACTTTTCTGAGTGTATCTCTTTATACACAAAAAAACTATTTTATAACTTCCGTTTCCGTTTTACTCAAATTTCTATACTTTTTCGTTTTTAACAATAGGGCTCAAATCACATACATTTGTCCTTAATTTGGACACCAAATTTTTCTATATTTTGTTCCTGAAGGAGCTCCCTAAGGTTAATATACAATCTGCCGCTACACAGATTTTTATCTTTTACCAAAACTCTATGGTGTGAACCCTGAAGTTAAATTTTCTATTCGGAATTTACTATTAGATTTAATACTTTGACTTTATATTTGTTTTCGTATTCTTTTAAAATTTATGAGGTTAAAATTTCCTGGCGCTGGGTATATGGAATTATAGCAAATAATCTTTAAATTCTTCTAAACTACGCCGACTTTTAGGCACTACATAAAATCACTTTAAACACGTATAACACTTTTATATATTTTAACCCTAACATATACCTAACCCTTAATTAACTAGGGATGAATAAACAAAATATTTAAGGATAACTTTTATATAAATTTTAATATTTTCTAAAAATTTTCTTTTTAAATAAACTTTCTTTTCTTTTTCGATTAGGGTGATTTACATTTACTTATTTTTTTTCAAAAACTAACTTTTCGTTTAAACACTTAATTTTCCTTAAAAATTTCCCTGACCATACCAGCTTTTTACACACTCCAATACTTCGCTTAGTGACTCACTTGACTTCACAAAATTTTTTATTAGATAAACAAAAAAGACAAGCGTTTACCTGGCTATACTTTTGCTGCTTGGAACTTACGGCTGTTTCTGGGTCCAATAGTCCAGGGCCTAGTACCAACAGGATGTTCAATCCGGACCTTCAATGATCCCTTAATTACAACCGTTTCCCTTTCCGTCTTCCTTCCAACTATAGTATAGCCAGCTAAGGATATACTCGCAATTAGAATAATGAATTTTCTAAATTTTCTCAACCAAACTTACGTTTATCTTTACAAATCAGTTAAGTTGCTCCTTTCTATTTAAATTTCGGATTTTCCCCTTTACTTTAGGCGTTCAGTTGCACTGCCTTTTTTTTCAATATTTATTGCTGTTAGCGAAACGTTTCCTTAAATTTTCCCGTTCGGCTTAAATTATTTTAATTCGTAAAAAATTTAACACTGTATTTACTTTCTTTCACTTTAATTTTTATTAAAACCTTTAACAACTTAACTCGGTTTACATTTATTTGCTCGCAGTTTGCAACTATGATCCGCACGATTTGACTTTTTGTGTATTACTGATTTCCTTTGCAATTTCTCTAACGAAACCTTACATTGTTCTTACTGTTTCTTACTGTTTGTTTCCAATATTATTCTACATATTTACTTTTAAATACCTTATACATTTGTCTATATATCAAAACTATTTCCCTCCAAAACTCCATCTTTTCTTTCCGAAAATAAATTTTAATTTTTATACAAATAATTACTCTTTCCGCCATATTTTGCACCTATAAACCATTTCTTATCCTTTCCCTTCGTCCTATCACAACATTACCTTATCCTGTATATTTTAAATTACCAGGAGCCCACCATTTTAGCAGTCAATTATTTTCATTCATAATCTCACTTTTTCAAAATAAATTTTTAGCCCATCCGCTAAAACCGTCGTTTTGAATGGAATATCCAATAGAGTTGTGAAATTTCGATACTTTTTGAGTACTCAATACTTTTCACTTGAGTACTCGATACTACTCAATACTTTTAACGGTTTTTTTAATTTAAAAATAAAAATGTTATGAATTGGTATTTATAAGGAAAAATAATAACAATTCACATACACGTGTTAAATAACTATTGTTACTTATATTTTAATTAATTTAAAACATTTTAAATAAATAAATTAAATAATTTTTCCCAAAAATTCTTTACAAATTTCTTTGTTTCACAAATAGAGTTGTATTTTCAGAGCTGCATTTTTAGAGTACTATTTTTAGAGTTGTATTTTCATACGAAAAATACACATTTCTACGGAAAATTGCATCTTTAAAAGTATTGAGTAGTACCGTTTTAGTATTGAGTACTCAAAAAACAGACAGTATTGAATACTCAGTACCGGAATACTCAATACTTTTACAACTCTAATATCCAACCATGCAACATTCTTACAAATTTTTCCCCTTTTTATGGTACCAATTTTACTATTGATTTAGAGTTGTGAAATTTCATACGAAAAATACACATTTCTACGGAAAATTGCATCTTTAAAAGTATTGAGTAGTACCGTTTTAGTATTGAGTACTCAAAAAAACAGTCAGTATTGAGTACTCAGTACCGGAATACTCAATACTTTTACAACTCTAGTTGAAGTCATGCGCAGAGATACAAGTCGAGTGGCGCAAAGTCGAATCGCCGCCGCCGCCGACTTTTTTTTAGTAGTCGAGCCGCCGCCGACGTATGCTGCAGGTTTCGGCTTATATTTGCTAGCTGGTCAAATCCGCTTAGCCGATATATTTCTTTTATATTTTTTTACAATAATAAAAAAATTGGAAATAGGAAAATTGACAATATTTTTTTACAGTCGGAAAAACGTCGTGAACAACGAATTTAAAAAACAGCTCTTTGTTCACTACAATATAAAAATCTTTGAGACAATTTTATTATCAGACTGAAAAATAATTTCATTATTTTATTTATTTAAACTTAATTTTTAATACTCTAAGAACGCCATTTTTTTACTATAAGCATTCCCAAGAAACATTTTTACGGACTCTCCGGCATGTACGGAATCATCAATCCGGCTTTTACGGAACATTATCGGTCCGTAAAACAGGTATCCGTCAAAGCTTGTACGTATACGGAACAATAACGAACCGTACTTTCGGATTTTCGAATATAATACGTTTTGAATCCGTTTTGGTGTATCCGTTTCTGCACCGTAACTTATAGTCTTGACTAGCCATTGATTTGTGCGAACATGAAACGAATTACATACAAAACAAAAACAAAAAAAAATTTTGTTGTTGTTTAACGTGTGATTTGTTTCATGTTCGTACAAATCCATGGCTAGTCAAAACTATAAGTTAAATACGGACTTCACCAATTTTGATCAGTTTGAACTCCGGAGCTAACGGTGTCGTCTTTCTTCAGTTTATTCGTGAATTTTTGTTGTCAAAATAGAATTATTTAAATAATTTAATACGGGTCGCGCGGTAAAGTCGGTTAAAAAAGTTTCTCGATGTCGCAAAAACGAGCATCCTCTCTTGGCCGTTGCCGCATAGCCAATTTACTTCAATTCACACAGAATCATTAAATAGTAAGTGTTTATGAAATTTTATTTTTTTTTCGCGATAGTTTGTGTAACCGAATGCAATTAAGCAAATATAATTATTTTATGTAAAGCTGGGTTTACATTAACTGATTTATTTATCTGATTTTACGTCTGATGTGATTGTCAAAAAAAAATCTTGTATATGTGTTTACACTATCAAATGCAACCAGATGAAAAGAGATGTTAACATCGAATTCTTATAATGTTATGAAATATTTTTAAAAAAAATCTGACTCAAAATTTAAATCTGTACTTATCAGTCATAATGTGTTTATACAATAGCATTTTGGCTATCTGCATCTCTTTTTGGCCAGGTTCTATGACTTATGATATAAACCGTTTTAGTAAAAAATTTTGCGAATTGTGAATACATTTAATTAAACCTCTATTAATAAATTGTTACTTTTGCTTGTAGATATATATTGGATCTAGTTATGGGTCAATTTTGCGAATTTTGATTTTGCCGTTTTGAATTTTGCCGATTAATGAAGTTAATTGCACCGGCTGTAAACATAGTTTTTAATAAAATTAATAAATAATAACAATTATTTTAATTTTTGCATTAAAAAATACAAAAATTGTTTTTTCGGACTTTCTAATGTAATTGTTGCTTTCAAAAAGGAGTTGATTTATAACTGGTTTTACCACATCAGACAGTTCATATACGAAAGTACAAAATTCTCATCCCGTTGGTTTTTTGTACCTTATGTAATGTCTCGGTTTCAGTAAGAAAGTTATCATTTTCTTATTGCGGACAACTGAAGAGTAGAGTGATGTCTACGAAACAATTGTATTGTCTATCATGAAAATGATCAACCCTTTTTGAAACAACAAATAAAAATCTAATATGACAATATCATATTGGAATTTGGACTTGAGGTGGAAGAATATTCTAACTAAATATATGAAAATATAGAAAGTCCGGAAAAACAATTTTTGTATTTTTTAATGCAAAAATTAAAATAATTGTTGAAAATAGGCACACCACGGCTAAAATCTCATACAAATATTTATTTTGTTTTGAGTTTAAAATTAGTTGTTTTTACAAAATGTATTGACAACAGATATACATATAAATAGTACCCAAAGGGTACTTTTATGTAATTGTTGCTTTTAGAGTTGTGAAATTTCGATACTTTTTGAGTACTCAATACTACTCAATACTTTTCAATTGAGTACTCGATACTACTCAATACTTTTAACGGTTTTTTTGAATTTAAAAATAAAAATGTTACGATTATTATTTTTCTTTATTATTATAAAGAAAAATAATAACAATTCACATACACGTGTTAAATAACTATTGTTACTTACATTCTAATAAATTTAAAACATTTTAAATAAATTAATTAAATAATTTTTCCCAAAAATTCATTACAAATTTCTTTGCTTCACAAATAGAGTTGTATTTCCAGAGTTGTATTTTTAAAGTAGTATTTTTAGAGTTGTATTTTCATACGAAAAATACTCATTTCTACGGAAAATTGCGTCTTTAAAAGTATTGAGTAGTACCGTTTTAGTATTGAGTACTCAAAAAAACAGGCGGTATTGAGTACTCAGTACCGGAATACTCAATACTTTTACAACTCTAGTTGCTTTCAAAAAGGAGTTGATTTATAACTGGTTTTACCAAATCAGACAGTTCATATACGAAAGTACAAAATTCTCATCCCGTTGGTTTTTTGTACCTTATGTAATGTCTCGGTTTGAGTAAGAAATTTATCATTTTCTTATTGCGGACAACTGAAGAGTAGAGTGATGTCTACGAAACAATTGTTATTGTCTATCATGAAAATGATCAATCCTTTTTGAAACAACAAATAAAAATCTAATATGACAAATTTGGACTTGAGGTGGAAGAATATTCTAACTAAATATCAGTGTTGCCATTTCAGTGCTTTTCGGGTATTTTTTGGTGCTTTTTTCCTTCCCATACCCGGTGATTTTTTACAAATACCCGTTTAAAAAAAGCGGGTATTTACAGTGCTTTTTCAGATTTCTGGCAGTTCTTTTAGTGCTTTTTGTACGGTTTATATTTTTGGTATTTGTTCTCGTTTTTTTCAATTTTTATTAAATTTTCTGTCAAAGTTGAAAAAATTATACGAACTATACAAAAAATACATTTTTTCACAATGTTTGTAGTACAATTTTAAATAGCAACTTCGTTATATTTAAACTTGAAAATTTTGAAATATTAATTTGGTACTTTTTTACCCCTTTTTGGTAATTTTTTTAACCCTTTTTACACAATTTTACAAAGCTAAAATGCGTTTTTAAATTCTTGACTTAAATTTTTCAAAAAATTAATATCGTGCTTTTTTACTCCATTTTTAATAAATTTTTACCCTTTTTACCCGTTTTCACAATGCTCACGGTGCTTTCCTGCCTTCAAGAGTTGGCAACACTGCTAAATATATTAATAAATAATTTAATAAATCTATTAAAAATCATACAATATTAAAGTTAGTAATGTGTCAATTTAGGTAGATAAAAAAGTCCAAAAACGGAATTCTAAAAACGGAGTCACTCCGTTATTTACACGACATAACGGTCCGGAAACGGTCCGGTATTCACAGACTTTCAGCGGACTAGTCCGTATTTTACATGACATAACGGTCCGTAAACGGTCCGTAAACGGTCCGTCATTGACGGACTTTAAACGGACTTGTCAGTTTTTAACACGACATAACGGTCCGTAAACGGTCCGTCATTGACGGATTTTCAACGGATTCGAATCAGTTTCGATGTTCCTTATGTTCCGTTGTCTGGTCCGTATACGGATCCAGAAAACGGTACGTATACGGAGTTGGATTCCGTTTATGGCGGACCGAAAACGGTGCGTAAATGGAACGAATTGTTTGTTGGGTTATCTTGAATTTTTTTTATTCACGTATATATTTTTTGTAACTTTTTGTAATGAATTCAATTTTAAAAAATTTATTTTTGTTAACATCGGCTTCAGCCGACTTTGAGCCGTCGCCGATCATTTTTTGCCAACCTGCCGCCGTCGACTTTTTTCAGCCGACTTGTATCTCTGGTCATGCGTCTTCCATATAAACGAACGATAATTTTTCGTTTATATGAAATCCATATTAGTATACAACGAGCAAAAACGTAACAAGAAGTTCCGTGAACGTATTAATGTTGCTTACCCAAATTAATTTCATAGCTTTGGTCACTATGGGGTGACTCAAAGATATTTTTATTTGGAATATAGTCGGCTGATTATTGGAGGGCTAAAGTGCAGTTTACGGGGTTTCGTCAAAAAAATATGAAATCAAAAAAGAAAAACAAAGAAATTTTTTTTGAGAGGGGCTCGGCTCCAGGAGGCCCGTGGGGGTCAAAAACGGGGGGAAATAGTAACATGTAAGTGTGGGTACTAAAATTAAATAAAATTGTCTCACGATTCCAAAAATGTTATTTTTTATCCATAAAACGTAGCCCTAACTAGAGCCATTTTAGTATTTTAGAGGCGCATCTACACGAGAGAGAAAACTGCTAGAGACAGCAGTCTATTTACACGTCTATTTAGGTTTATTGTGAATGATTTAAGCTATTTAGAGGTGTTTTTGCTCTATCTCTAGAATTTTTCTCTCTCGTGTAGATGTGCCTTAGGGGCCCAAAATTATGAGATTTTTTTGTACGGGAAAATGGTACTTAAATGATCGGAAAAATTCGCACGACTTCTAAAATTAAAGAAAAAAACTAATTTTAGTCCCTTGAGAGGGGGCCCATTAAAAAGAATTAAAAATTTTTGCCAAATTCAAAAAATCAAAAATTTTAATGTTGAGTTTAGTAATAGAAAATTATAAAATTAAAATTAGAAAAATCTTAACCCGTTCGGTACCGGCAGCAAGTTAATATTTGAAATTTAATTCCAAATATCTCTGCTAGTGGGTGCTGCAAAGCCGTAAAAGTAATAAAAAATATTTCTTTGGCTACATTTACAAGAAGTTTGGTAGGAAAATTCCCAGCTATTTAAAGTTGGGGTCGAAATGTAATCTCTAGGCCATTGATAATTGCTGTCATACATAATTCCTTTAATTAGTAACAATTTTTAAAATGTCTTGTAACATTATTGGACATGTCAGATAATTAAATGTACCTTTTGGTATTTGGAGAAAAAATGATCCTTTAAAATACAACAATTTTAATAAAAACATATACTACATAACTAGAGATGATACTTTTACGATAAAAATTAGAGATGATACTTTTACTATTAAATCAACTATATTAGAGATGACAAATTTAGCGCAAACTCTACGAGACTTATATTCCTTAAAGGAAGTTTTTCGATAAACCCAGCAGATTTTTTTTTTGGTTGCCGAACGTAGGACTCGCCTTTTTAAATTTTTTTTCATTGGATTTTTCCTTTATAGCAAAACACTGCTATAAAGCTATACGAAAAATTAAAAAAGGCCACCCCTATGTTCGGCAAAAAATTTTTTTTTTAGAATTGCCTTGCAGAAATACTTTATATTTGAAGGTGTACCGCGCACTTTTTTTTGTCTGTAAGGTGATACGGTCTAGTGTACATATTATTATTTCAATTTAATTTTTTATATTTTATCTAATTCATTAATTTCGTTTAAAAGACGTATAACTAAAGATGTATATATATTAAAAAAAAAATTAAATTGATAAAATATAATAAATAATAAAATGTGAATCTAAAAAATAATAATGAATTGATAAAATATGAATTAATTGAACAAAATTCATTGTGGAATTGAATAAAATGCATTGGTAAAACAACAAAAAAAATATTCTATTTGATAAAATAGAACTGTTGTCATAATTGATTTTTGTTACTACATTTGACGATATTTTGTTTTCAATAACACCGTATCAAATAGTTAAAAGTCAAATTATAAATTTTCTAAACAATATGTTAAATTGATGACAGGTCTTGTTAGTTGTATAGTGATCACCCATTCATAAATTTAATATGGATTTTAGTTGATTTTACCACTGTTTTGGTTCAGTGTATGTAGTTATTTAATGTCACTTTTAGTCATTTTGGATTACATAATTTTCTGAGTAGTTAACTCTAAAGCGGGGAATACACTAAGGAACATCCGTGAAAAATTGGCCATTTTTTTACGAATGTTGATTTGTGTATGTTAATGTTCGTGTTGACATTCGTGCAATTCGTGTTTACAAAATTTTTTGATATTTTTTGTTCCCTACTCAATGTTTCTTAATGTATTTGCCGCTTTAAGGAATAGAAAACTCGCTAGACTTTATGAAAATTCAGCTCCGTATAAGTCTATGAAATATAATCTCTAGGCTATTGATAATAATTTCTTTAATTAGTAACAATTTTTAAGATGTCTTTTAACATTACTGAACATTTCAGTTTATTAAATGCACCTTTTGGTATTTGGAGAAAAAATTATTCTTTAAAGCCCAGTATTTTGTTCAAAAGAGCGAAAAAATTTCGCTCTATGTTTGGAGCTCAAAAACTATAAAAAAACATTAAACATTAAGGTCTATAAAAAGTTACAATCATAATTAACACAAATGTCAATTTTTCGCTACATTTTCAAATGGTCCTGTCTATTAAATTGATGAGAAAAAAATTCCACCGCAATTTCGCAACAATTCCACGCAAGTGAAAAATCATTTTTTTATATGGAGTTTGACAGCTTTTTTCGCAAACAGATACAACAATTTTAATAAAAACAAATACTTGGCAACTAGAAATGATAATTTTACGATCAAAATTAGTGCCAACTATAATAGAGATAACGCCCTATGTTCTACGTGAATCTTTTATTTGAATATATGTAAATGTATTATATTTAGATAAATAAAGGACATATATATATACGATCAAATTAAGCGCAAGATCTACGAGATTTCTATCCCGTGTAGATGTGCATTAAGAAAATTGCTAGAGATAGAGCAAAAAACAATCCTAAATAGCTTAAATCATGCACAATAGAGCTATTTTAGCGTGGTTTACATTATCTGATTTTGCATCTGATTCTACGTCTGACAAATCAAATTAAAAAAAAATTTCAATCGGATTTTCTGTACGTATCAGACAAAATGTGTTTACACTATAGGATTTTGTCTATCTGACTGATTTCTTTGACAGATTCTATGAGTTGTGGTATAATGTAAACTCCGCTTTAGAGGTGATTTTTGCTCTATCTCTATAAAAAAAACTTGGTAAATCTATCTATAAAAAAACTTGGTAAATATTTCTTATTCTGTTTTTGGAATTGTTAGCCATAATTTATTAAGGTGCTTTCACAATGGTAGAGTGACTCTACTCTGCAGCACAGATTGAAATGTTAAAGGCTCGTTTACAATGATAGAGTGACTCTACTCTGCAGCACAGATTGAAATGTTAAACTGTTCAAAATACAGAGTAGAGTTACTTCAAAAATGTATGACACTTCAATACTTACATTATATTTTCGCAAAGTTTATTTAGTTTATTAAATAAATTTCGTTTTATTTTGTTTATTTTAAAAAAATTGTTTTTAATTTATTGACAATTAGAGATGTGAACAAATTAGTGATGGGATTTTTTAGGTATATTTGTCATGTTAAACACTTAACAGAACAAAGTTAGCTCTAGAGTGGGGCAAATCTGTACTCTAGAGTCAAACAAGTTTTACTCTGGAGTGGAATAAAAAGAGATAGTAAAGGTGCGTTTACAATGATGGAGTACTCCAATCTGTAGCAAATGTAGTTTTTTTCTCTTTCATATTAACACATTTTTGTATTTTACTATCTCTTTTTATTCCACTCCAGAGTGAAACTTGTCTGACTCTGGAGTACATATTTGCTGCACTTTAGAGCTAACATTGCTCTGTTAAGTGTTTAACATGACAAATATACATAAAAAGACACATCACTAATTTGTTCACATCTCTAATTGTCAACAAATTAGAAACAAAATATTTAAAAACATAAAACCAACACAAAATATTTGTGTTGGGAATTTTACTATAAAATAAAAAATTATTTTAAAAATTGGGTACTCGGAATAAGGCCTAGAAATTCTCTACTCTGCATTGTGAACAGTTAACATTTTAATCTGTGCTGCAGAGTAGGGTCACTCTATCATTGTAAACGCGCCTTAAAGGTGCGTTTACAATGACGGAGTACTCCAATCTGTAGAAAATTTTGTTCTTTTCTCTTTCATACTAACACATTTTTGTATTGTGCTATCTCTTGTTATTCCAATCCAGAGTAAAACTTGTTTGACTCTGGAGTACAGATTTGCTACACTCTGGAGTTAACATTGGTCTGTTAACTGTTTAATATGACAAATATACCCAAAAAAACACATCCCTAATTTGTTCACATATCTAAGTGTCAACAAATTAAAAAAAATAATAACAAAATATACTAAATAACTATAAAATTTGTGATGTTTTCGGTATGATTTAAAATAAAAAAAATATTTAAATTAAAAACGGTTAAAATTCTGGCAAAAAAGTGGCGAAAATATGAATGTCAAATAAGCTTTGAAGTAACTCTACTCTGCATTTCGAACAGTTAACATTTTAATCTGTGCTGCAGAGTAGAGTCCCTCTACCATTGTGAAAGCACCTTAAAACTGTAAAAAATTGAGTTCTTTTCTCTTTCTTACTAATACATTTTTGTATTTTGCTATCTTTTTTTATTCCACTCTAGAGTTAACATCACTCAGTTAACTGTTTAACATGACAAATATAACTAAAAAAAACACATCACTAATTTGTTCTCATCTCTAATTGTCAACAAATTATAAAAAATATAAACAAATAGTTTCAATATAGAATAAAATATATAATAAAAAATTTTTTTATAAAGGCACATCTACACGAGAGATAAAATTTCTAGAGATAGAGCAAAAAACACCTCTAATTAGCTCTATTGTGAATGATTTAAGCTATTGAGAGGTGTTTTTTGCTCTATCTCTAGCTATTTTATCTCTCGTGTAGATGTGCCTTAATAACAGCAGTGAATGCCGTGGCAAGATATTCGCAAAATCTGCGTAAGCATTGAAACGGCAAATATTTTTTTTTGAAGTAACTCTACTCTGCATTTTGAATAGTTAACATTTCAATCTGTGCCGCAAAGTAGAGTCACTCTAACATTGTGAAAGCACCTTAAAGGTGCGTTTACAATGATGGAGTATTCCAATCTGTAGCAAATTTAGTTCTTTTCTCTTTCTTACTAATACATTTTTGTATTTTGTTATCTTTTTTTTTATTCCACTCCAGAGTCAAAGTTGTTTGACTCTGGAGTACGGATTTGTTGCACTCTAGAGTTAACATCACTCTGTTAACTGTTTAACATGACAAATATAACTAAAAAAACACATCCCTAGTTTGTTCACATCTCTAATTATCAACAAATTATAAAAAAATATTGAAAATTATAAACAAATATTTTCAATTTAGAATAAAATATAAAATAAAAAATTATTTTGTAATAACAGCAGTGAAAGCCGTGGCAAGATATTCACAAGAACTGCGTAAGTATTGAAACGTCAAATATTGTTTTTGAAGTAACTCTACTCTGTATTTTGAACAGTTAACATTTCAATCTGTGCTGCAGAGTAGAGTCACTCTAACATTGTGAAAGCGCCTTAATAAAGGTGCGTTTACAATGATGGAGTACTCCAATCTGTAGCAAACTTAGTTCTTTTCTCTTTCTTACTAATACATTTTTGTATTTTGCTATCTTTTTTATTATACTCCAGAGTCAAAGTTGTTTGACTCTGGAGTACGAATTTGTTGCACTCTAGAGTTAACCTTGATCTGTTAATTATTTAACATGACAAATATACCTTAAAAACACATCACTAACTCTGGAGTACGGATTTGTTGAACTCTAGAGTTAACCTTGATCTGTTAACTATTTAACATGACAAACATACCTTAAAAAACACATCACTAACTTGTTCACATCTCTAATTGTCAACAAATTAAAAAAATATATATTAAAAAACGTAAAACCAACACAACATATTTGTGTTTGGAATTTTATAATAAAATAAAAAATTATTTTAAAATTTTGGCAGTGGAAATAAAGCCTAAAAAATTGCGACACAAAATGTAAGTATTTAAGTGTCAAATATTTTTTGAAGTAACTCTACTCTGCATTGTGAACGGTTAACATTTTAATCTGTGCTGCAGAGTGGAGTCACTCTACCATTGTGAAAGCACCTTAAAGGTGTGTTTACAATGATGGAATATCTCCGGACTTATTCAAATTTCATTTTTTAACTTTAAAGGTGCGTTTACAATGATGGAGTACTCCAATCTGTAGCAAATTTAGTTGTTTTCTCCTTCATACTAATACATTTTTGTATTTTGCTATCTTTTTTATTCCACCCAGAGTCAAAGTTGTTCGACTCTGGAGTAAGAATTTCCTGCACTCTAGAGTTAACATTGATCTGTTAACTGTTTAACATGACAAATATAAATTTGCTACAGATTGGAGTACTCCATTCAGAGTTGCATTTTGGACAGACAAAATATATAAAAATGTGACTCCGCTAAAATATTTACCACAAAAATGTGACTCTGCAAACTATTACCACAAATTATACCAGATATGAATCAGCTGACTTGAGCAATATGGCCGACAGAAAATGAGCAAAACAAATCGCAAAAATTTAAGAAAAACACAAAAGATAGAGCACAATAATCTAAAAAGAGACAGATATATACAAAAAATGCGCAATACAAAATGTATGGAGATTTTATATTGTTATCTCCCTCTTGACTTGACTTCCATGTAAACAAAACCATACGGTTCGAGAATACTTTTTTGACACCTGTCATTGGTTTCACATCTGGTATTAATCTGTGCTATTACCAAGCATCATTGTATAATATTATATACACACAGAAAATAACAACTACATAATTTTCAAATTAGGTTTACAAAGTTCTAGTCAAATATCCACATGTTTTGTAAAAAAAAAATACAATCCTTGCAAAATATATACATGTGTTGTGGAAAATATCCGAAAAATTAGATATATTTTACTATAAATTTGTAAAACTTACTTCGAACTTATGTAGTTGTATAATTACATAGCACTTAGATAAAGTTCCACCTGTTTTTTTTTCTGCGTGTACGCTGATTTTTGGCACTCATGCACAATTTCTAATATTATAAATTATTGGTTTAAATAATTACAAATTTAGGGGTTTTGGCTAAAAAAGTTGGCAGCATTGACCTTTCTTATTTGAGTCATCCTGTA
The DNA here is from genome assembly GCA_949987735.1 of Leucophora obtusa. Taxonomy (NCBI): domain Eukaryota; kingdom Metazoa; phylum Arthropoda; class Insecta; order Diptera; family Anthomyiidae; genus Leucophora; species Leucophora obtusa. Next base: position 115,697,079 of record OX465295.1, on the reverse strand, counting down.
AATTATTCTAAAATAACGTTATTGGAAAAAACCGATTTGAACAATTGAACTATTCGCAGTGTTGGAGACGCCTTATGATACATGCTTTGTCATTCGTGGCCTTGCCACTTATAGCATATATGAACGATCCTATACTATTAGTGTTGACGGATGTTTTATCTGCATGGCAATACCAAAAAACGACGCGAAGAAATAAAAAAGAATCGGAAAGTTAAAAAAAAAACCAAACGACGAAGTCGAACATAAGTAAACGGCATAGAAAAACAACGACATCTAAAACGTAACGTCTAACATTAATACTTAAATTGAACAGTTAAAAATAAAAAATAATTAAAAAACAAGTAGTTAAATTATTAATTAATGCGAATTACTAAAACTATTAACAAAACTGTTGCGTTGAAGTTGCGTCAAGTTTTTGTGTATTAATGAAGTGTTTCACAAAGCGGCGGCTTAAATTGATTTTATAGAACGCCTTTATTCTGTTGGCTATTTTGATGAAAAATCGTTAGTTTTACTCCTAGTTTTCATAAACCCCAGAAAGTTTTTGAAGTATTTATAAAATTGATTAAACTTATCAAGAATAAACTAATCTACAAAAACGAATATCCAATTTTAAAAAATTTGACTTGTGAGAAAAAACTTATTAAGCTCGAATTTAATAAAAAAAATCGTAGAATAAAACAAGTTTGCAAATTATTTGCTACAAATGCTGCTGCTGCTATTCGCGTTTTTTGATGTAGACTTAAATTGCTAAGTTATACATATACAAAAATATAAATAACAGAAAGTTATAACAAATTTTGAAACAACATGGGTGTTAACACGGAGGTTGCTCAGACGGATGCTAATGCTGGAAAAGAAAATGAATTGACAAATAACTCGAACACTACAACTTCATCCATTCAACAACAAGAAAATAAACAGTCCCCAAATTATGCTTCTACTGCTAATATCCAGAATATAACATCAAACAATCCTTCTACACCCACGGCAGTTGGGGGTTTAATAGAAACTGAAATGCAGGAAATTACTACAATGCCCGATATTGTTGCAAATATGGATGAAAGTAACGAAAAATGGCAACAGAAGTTCCGTTGGAGACGAGTTTTTAACACTACCGGTCCCCAGCCACGTCCAAGACATGGTCATAGAGCAATTAACATTAAAGAGCTGATGGTTGTATTTGGCGGAGGTAATGAAGGTATAGTCGATGAACTGCATGTTTACAATACCATTACCAATCAATGGTTTGTTCCGGCCATGAAAGGTGATGTCCCTCCTGGTTGTGCGGCCTATGGTTTTGTCTGCGAGGGTACCCGTATGTTTATTTTCGGCGGCATGATCGAATATGGTAAATATTCCAATGAATTGTATGAATTACAAGCTACTAAGTGGGAATGGCGTAAAATGCAACCCGAAGCGCCCGATAATGATGCACCACCGTGTCCCCGATTGGGTCATAGTTTTACTTTAGTGGGAGAACGTATTTTCTTATTTGGCGGCTTAGCTAATGAGTCCGATGATCCCAAAAATAATATTCCCAAATATCTTAATGATTTATATATATTGGAGACACGGGGAGCCCATAGCCATAATGGAAAGTGGATTGTACCCAAGACATATGGAGAATCACCACCGCCTAGAGAATCACATACTGGGGTTAGTTTTGCCTGTAAAACTACGGGAAAATTGTATTTGCTTATATATGGCGGCATGAGTGGTTGTCGTTTAGGTGATTTATGGTTGTTAGATATCGATACTATGACTTGGTCTAAACCCTGCACTCGAGGTCGGGCACCCTTGCCTCGATCTCTGCATAGCGCCACTATGGTAAATAATAAAATGTACGTTTTTGGTGGCTGGGTTCCCCTTGTTGTTAACGATTCAAAAGCTACCACGGAAAGAGAGTGGAAATGTACAAATACCTTGGCCGTTTTAAATTTAGATACAATGACTTGGGAAAATGTCACTATGGATACGGTTGAAGAGGATGTTCCTCGGTCAAGGGCTGGACATTGTGCTATAGGTATACACAGCCGTTTATATGTGTGGTCGGGACGTGATGGTTATCGTAAGGCTTGGAATAATCAAGTATGCTGTAAAGACCTCTGGTATTTGGAAGTTGATCGTCCTTTATATGCTGTCAAAGTGGCATTAGTAAGAGCTTCAACACACGCTCTAGAAATCTGCTGGCCAGCCACCACCTTTGCTACGGCTTATGAGTTACAAATACAGAAGATAGAACCACCTTTAGGTGCAGTCAAACAAGCACCCGCAACATCGGCGACACCAATGGCCCCATTGGCCACAGTTGCACCACAATTAATGGCGAATGGTAATCCTTCATCGGCACTAAATGCGTCATGCGCTGCTGGTCTTACTGCTAAGTTTAATAGAATACAAATACCCACCACAGTAGTGGGTGCACCATCTGCAGCTACAAATGCCAGCTCTACAACTGTAGCATCATCAGCTTCTTTGATTGATACATCTTTGTCCCGTGGAAACAGCAACGTAACTAATAATCAAGCGATAACATTACATAAAATGCAACCTTCATTGAATTCACAACAACAACCCAGCCAAGTTAATATGGTGGGACAAGCTACAGGTACTGGTATTTATATAGCCCAGCCAGCTCAAACAGCAATGGTAACTGCTTCATCGACAGCTAATACTACAACACCGCATGTTATTACCACACAATCGGGTAATATTCAACAAACACCAGCAACGGCAACAGTGGTAAGTAGTGGCGGCACAAATATTACCACTATTTTGCAGAAATTTCGACCGACTTCAGTTGTTTCAAGACCCAATACCACCATTACTACCACCGCAGTCAACTCGATGGTATCGCCTATTACATCGCAACAAATGGTTATAACTTCGAACACCTCCACTGGCTCAGTACAAGGCGGTAATCTACGTGTTGTCAATACTGTAACACAACCAGCAGTAGTTGCTACTAGTTCAGCTAATTCAACTGTAAGACTAGTATCTACTACTGGTTCTCCAGCTTTGAGGTTAAGCACCGCGCCATCGGCCAATACTCCGACCGCAGTTCTTAAAACTTCCTCACCTTCAACCACACAGGTTACAGCAGTTAATCAACTGAATCCGCAACAAAACATACAACAATCAACTACGGCCACTGTCGGAGGAGGTACCACATCAACAACTATTGGTGGCAAGCAATATATCATACAGAAACCTTTGTCTTTGGGCTCCAATGTACAATTTCAATTGGTCAAGACTAGTAGTGGTGGTGTAGCTGTGCAAACATTTCCCAAAATTAATATTAACATGGGTAAAGGTACAGGAGTTACAGGCCAAGCAACAGCTGCTGGTCAAACGTCAGTGGGAGGACAAAATAAACAAACCCAATTTATTGTAAGTGGTAATGTAGCTAGCTCTTTGGCATCGGCTGCAGGTGGGCAACAAAAACAAATAGTACCCGGTAATTTGGTAAAGTTAGTATCACCGCATACTCTTAGTGGTGGTAAAGTTATAATGAAAAACTCCAATATTTTACAAGTTGGTAAGATGACTTCTAATGTATCGGGAAAACCGGCTTTTGTTATAACCAATAAACAAGGACAGCAATTGACCAATCAGCAGATAATTATAGTTACCACAGGGTCTGGTATCCGTACAATACCATCGGCGGGTGTGGTAACCAATGCTTCATCTTCTAATATAGTATCGATAGTGGGTTCTACCTCCACCACGGTGTCCACTCCTACGCGAAATGTGGTCAACACACAATCTGGCATGAAAATGTTACGTAATGTACCAACAAGTGCAGTAAGACCAATAACCATTACCTCCTCAGCGGGAGGTGGTAACAATGCATCTCAACAGCAACATCAATCGCAACAATTTGCTAATGTCAATACCGGCGGTGGAATTCATCAGAAAACTATAACTTTGGGCGGTAAGGCGGTTACTGTTCAAATGTCTTCAAATCCTACCACCATTACGGCAGTGCCTAAAACCGTAACCATAGTAGCTTCCAGCAATAGTGGTCATACACAAACACAAAATCAAATTATAACAACTGGAGGTGCTGGAGGAACAACCGGTAAATTAGTAATGGTACCTACAAATTCTACAACAGCTGGGGGTAAAAAAGGATTTGTTAATATCTTCAATGCCAGCAATACATTGCAACGTACTATCACCTTATCGTCTAAGGGTACGCTTGTGCAACAACAACAGCAGCCTTCTCAACAACAAACTATGCAATCTACCAGCGATGCAGCTAATGAAGCAATTGCTATAGCTTTACAAGATCAATCTTGCAATGAAGGTGATACTATGGATGATATCATAGAACAATTAGATGGTATTTCAGATATACCGTATAATGGTATTGAGGAAGATATTAATGCAATACCTTCTTCAACACCACCACCGTCACCACAAAATTATGATTTAGATGATTCAAATTCATATTCTAAGGCAACAGCAGCAACTATAGATAATAATACACGTACATCTATATGAAAATAATTTTAAGACAAATTTATTTATTACGCGATAACTTCATTGGATGAAATTGTTGATAAAAGAATTTGGATAATGTGGAATAAACCTGCCCAAGAAATATACACTTCCCAAATAGCAGTTTGTTCAACACACTTTTACATATTATGTCTGTTCCCGTACTTTACCGAAGTTACACAAACTAGCCCAAAGGCGTTCCCGTACTCAAAATTGCGTGTAAATTGTTGTTGTTTGGGCTGTTTTGTGTTCACGCGGGTACCCGCGGTAACGTACGAGAAAGCACATATTGTATGAAATCACTCATATGTCTTTCTTATTCATTCTCTTATGCTTTATTCCTTTCTCGTATTTAACTTACTTTTACATTTTATAAATTAGATGTTATAAATTTTTTTCGACTTTGAAAATAAAGGAATTAAAAACAAAATATTAAACTTTAGATGTGTTTTCGACTTAACTATATCCGTTAACTCATAAAAACACTCGAAAGTGCATAAAAACGCGTTTAAGACGAAAACTAAAACATTACTTTTCGTATGCAAGTTAACTTTCAACGCGGATAATTATCAACACTGAAAACTCGACGTTATACATTTTCACTAGGGATGTGCGTTTAATCGATTAATCAAACTTCCTGATTAATCAAAATTCTGATTAATCAATTGATCGATTATTCAACAATTTGGTTAATCATTTGGTTAAACATGATTAATCGATTAATCAGTTATTTCGATTATTCAAAATAATGATTAATTGATTAATCATATTTATGAATAATTGAATTATCTGGCATGTGATGGAAAACGATCGATTTAAAAAAAAAAAATGGTTAAAAATTAAAAAATGGGTAGAAAAGGCAAAGTTTGAAATTCTTTTAAACCACTTCAGATGTATCAGATATATCGATTTACGTTTTCTGATCCCTTTTAAATTAAAAATAATGCGAAATATTCAGAATTGAAATTTCAAAAAGATCGATTGAAACCGTTCGATTTTCATCACATGCCAGAATGTCTTGTTTTACTCCTTTGACGGCGCCTTTTAACGGCAGTTCAATATAGAAACATTAAATTTAGGAATGGAGTTGGTCAAGTCTGACCAGTGAGCAAACAATCTTTGTAATTCTCTTTATTTGGAGCTGTATAAAATATCGCCATAAAACAAGGATAGAATTTCCGTATTTTTTTATTTTTTAAAATTTTTTCAATATTAATCAAAATTATTCAAATTTTTATTAATAAAAATTCAAATTAATCGATTAATCATAATTCTGATTAATCAAATTTTCAATTAATCAATTAATTGATTAATCAAAGTTCTGATTAATCATACTGCTTGATTAATCGATTAATCACACATCCCTAATTTTCACATCTAATGTAACTTATTCGCGTTGCTTCCTAAAAACTCTTGCTGACGTACGTTCGATTATACCGCGAATATTGTAAACACTGTTTAAAATTTTTTTATACTACAATCGGTTTAACGTATATTTGCTTTAAATACTTAACGTTGATAGGCATGAGACAAAATACAGCTTTTAATAAATAAAAGAAGGAAATGTATGGAAATTGAGAGTCGTGTTAATACAGAATACATAGTATAGTTCGGAACAAGTTGATTTTAGGTGCAATTCTCTGATTTTTGTCCCAAATATTACTTTTTGGGCTGAAAAATAAACAATTTATAGCAGTTATTTTAAGTTTTGCATAAAAAAATACAAAAATTGTTTTTTTCGGACTTTCTATATTTTCATATATATTTTATTTGTTGTTTCAAAAAGTTGATCATTTTCATGATGGACAATACAATTGTTTCGAGGGCATCACCCTTCAATAAATACACAAACCGAGACATTACATAAGGTACCAAAATTCAACGGGACGAGAAATTTGTACTTTTATATATGAACTGTCTAGTAGAGTTGTGAAATTTCGGTATTTTTTGAGTACTCAATACTACTCAATACTTTTCAATTTAATTTTTAATTAAAAAATAAAAATGTTATGAATTCGTATTTATTAGGAAAAATTATCACAATTCACATACACGTGTTAAATAACTATTGTTATTTACATTTTAATTAATTTAAAACATTTTAAATAAATTAATTAAATAATTTTTCCCAAAAATTCGTTACAAATTTCTTTGCTTCACAAATAGAGTTGTATTTTCAGAGCTGTATTTTTAGAGTTGTATTTTTATACGAAAAATACACATTTCTACGGAAAATTGCATCTTTAAAAGTATTGAGTAGTACCGTTTTAGTATTGAGTACTCAAAAAAACAGTCAATATTGAGTACTCAGTACCGGAATACTCAATACTTTTACAACTCTACTGTCTAGAGTTGTGAAATTTCGATACTACTCAATACTTTTCAATTGAGTACTCGATACTACTCAATACTTTTAACGGTTTTTCTGAATTTAAAAATAAAAATGTTATGAATTTGTATTTATTAGGAAAAATAATAACAATTCATATACAGGTGTTAAATAACTATTGTTAATTACATTTTAATTAATTTAAAATAAATTAAATAATTTTTCTAAAAAATCGTTACAAATTTCTTTGCTTCACAAATAGAGTTGTATTTTTAGAGTACTATTTTTAGAGTTGTATTTTCATACGAAAAATTCACATTTCTACGGAAAATTGCATCTTTAAAAGTATTGAGTAGGACCGTTTTAGTATTGAGTACTCAAAAAAACAGTCAGTATTGAGTACTCAGTACCGGAATACTCAATACTTTTACAACTCTAGAACTGTCTGATTTGGTAAAACCAGCCATAAATCTTGACTTGAGGTAGAACTAGGGTTGCCATCCGTCCTCTTTTCCCCGGACACCGTCCTCTTTTTTAGGGCGTCCGGGGCAGTCCTCCTTTTTCAGTAAGTGTCCCGGGTTGTCCTACTTTTTGCACTTTTCTCCATAACTTTTTTTGTTGCTTCTAAACTTTTGAATTGTTGGCATCGCTGTTTTGTCGCTGTTATTTCAATTGACTTGGCATCACTTACTTTGATTGCCAAATTTGACATTCAAATTGGAAGCGTTGAAAAATATTCATGAAACTTGATAATTCGTATCAAGAAATTATAGAAATGTACATTCCCGAAAATGTATGAAATAAATTTGTTATTCGTTATTTATTTTTTTTGTTTATTCAGGTACTACAAATTTTAAGTTCAGAATGATTTTGTATCTTTTTTGTGAAGTTTTTTGTAATCAAGGCACAGTGGGCGCCAGAAAAATTGGAAGCATTGAAAAACATTCATGAAACCCTTTACAATTTGTATCAAGAAATTATAGAAATGTACATTCCTGAAAATGTATGCAATGAATTGGTTAATTGTTTTTTTTTTTGTTAATTTATGTACCACTAATTTAAAGTTCAGAATGATTTTTTTGTTTTTTTGTAAATTTTCTTTTTAGTGGGAATAAAAACTGTTTTATTTATTTTATCGCGTTGTTGATTTTTGTAAAATTGATTTATTAAAAAAATTGTCTTTTTTTACGACAAACGTCCTCTTTTTTTGAGGTTGGTGTCCTCTTTTTCTTAAAATGGAAATGTCAACCCTAGGTAGAACAATATTCTAACTAAATATGTACCTACATTAGGCTGGGTCGATTTGTGGGGAGGCAAAAAAATCGCCCATGGCTCAGGGAAAATCGTATTCTAGGGATCAAAATAAGAAACTTTGCCGAAGGAACCATACCTCTAAAACGAATTCTACTACCCCTAACTGTTGACTTTTGTCCCGTAGGGTCAAGTTTTGAAAAATCCCACTTTGACCCATTTAGAGTGCCCCAATCGAGTCCAAATGTATGACCGACCCCCACTAACTTTGGAGGGCCGATCCACCCATGCCAGTGGTACACCCCCTGAAACTCCCCTGGGGGGTTCCCCATACAAACATTTTAAAAAATCACCATTTTTGGCACTTTATTTTATTATTTTTTATTTATTTTATTTATTTTTATTATTTTATTTATTTTTTCTCCTTAGAAATTTATTTAGTCAGAACATATGTAAATGAAAAAATTAATTTAACTTAGTAATAGAAAAGAAAAAATGCCCAGACTTGAAAGCAAAAAAGACTTCAAACAGTAATTTTTTTTATTTTCTTTTCTATTACTAAGTTAAATTAATTTTTTCATTTACATATGTTCTGACTAAATAAATTTCTAAAGAGAAAAAATAAATAAAATAATAAAAATAAATAAAATAAATAAAAAATAATAAAATAAAGTGCCAAAAATGGTGATTTTTTAAAATGTTTGTATGGGGAACCCCCCAGGGGAGTTCCAGGGGGTGTGCCACTGGCATGGGTGGATCGGCCCTCCAAAGTTAGTGGGGGTCGGTCATACATTTGGACTCGATTGGGGCACTCTAAATGGGTCAAAGTGGGATTTTTCAAAACTTGACCCTACGGGACAAAAGTCAACAGTTGGGGGTAGTAGAATTCGTTTTAGAGGTATGGTTCCTTCGGCAAAGTTTCTTATTTTGATCCCTAGAATACGATTTTCACTGAGCCATGTGCGATTATTAAATCGACCCGCCCTAACCTACATATACAAAAGAAATTTTTTTTTGTCGGAGACCCCTATTTCGAGAGTATCCAACAAACAATTGGATCCGTTGGATACACAGCCGTTTATATGTGTGGTCGGGACGTGATGGTTATCGTAAGGCTTGGAATAATCAAGTATGCTGTAAAGACCTCTGGTATTTGGAAGTTGATCGTCCTTTATATGCTGTCAAAGTGGCATTAGTAAGAGCTTCAACACACGCTCTAGAAATCTGCTGGCCAGCCACCACCTTTGCTACGGCTTATGAGTTACAAATACAGAAGATAGAACCACCTTTAGGTGCAGTCAAACAAGCACCCGCAACATCGGCGACACCAATGGCCCCATTGGCCACAGTTGCACCACAATTAATGGCGAATGGTAATCCTTCATCGGCACTAAATGCGTCATGCGCTGCTGGTCTTACTGCTAAGTTTAATAGAATACAAATACCCACCACAGTAGTGGGTGCACCATCTGCAGCTACAAATGCCAGCTCTACAACTGTAGCATCATCAGCTTCTTTGATTGATACATCTTTGTCCCGTGGAAACAGCAACGTAACTAATAATCAAGCGATAACATTACATAAAATGCAACCTTCATTGAATTCACAACAACAACCCAGCCAAGTTAATATGGTGGGACAAGCTACAGGTACTGGTATTTATATAGCCCAGCCAGCTCAAACAGCAATGGTAACTGCTTCATCGACAGCTAATACTACAACACCGCATGTTATTACCACACAATCGGGTAATATTCAACAAACACCAGCAACGGCAACAGTGGTAAGTAGTGGCGGCACAAATATTACCACTATTTTGCAGAAATTTCGACCGACTTCAGTTGTTTCAAGACCCAATACCACCATTACTACCACCGCAGTCAACTCGATGGTATCGCCTATTACATCGCAACAAATGGTTATAACTTCGAACACCTCCACTGGCTCAGTACAAGGCGGTAATCTACGTGTTGTCAATACTGTAACACAACCAGCAGTAGTTGCTACTAGTTCAGCTAATTCAACTGTAAGACTAGTATCTACTACTGGTTCTCCAGCTTTGAGGTTAAGCACCGCGCCATCGGCCAATACTCCGACCGCAGTTCTTAAAACTTCCTCACCTTCAACCACACAGGTTACAGCAGTTAATCAACTGAATCCGCAACAAAACATACAACAATCAACTACGGCCACTGTCGGAGGAGGTACCACATCAACAACTATTGGTGGCAAGCAATATATCATACAGAAACCTTTGTCTTTGGGCTCCAATGTACAATTTCAATTGGTCAAGACTAGTAGTGGTGGTGTAGCTGTGCAAACATTTCCCAAAATTAATATTAACATGGGTAAAGGTACAGGAGTTACAGGCCAAGCAACAGCTGCTGGTCAAACGTCAGTGGGAGGACAAAATAAACAAACCCAATTTATTGTAAGTGGTAATGTAGCTAGCTCTTTGGCATCGGCTGCAGGTGGGCAACAAAAACAAATAGTACCCGGTAATTTGGTAAAGTTAGTATCACCGCATACTCTTAGTGGTGGTAAAGTTATAATGAAAAACTCCAATATTTTACAAGTTGGTAAGATGACTTCTAATGTATCGGGAAAACCGGCTTTTGTTATAACCAATAAACAAGGACAGCAATTGACCAATCAGCAGATAATTATAGTTACCACAGGGTCTGGTATCCGTACAATACCATCGGCGGGTGTGGTAACCAATGCTTCATCTTCTAATATAGTATCGATAGTGGGTTCTACCTCCACCACGGTGTCCACTCCTACGCGAAATGTGGTCAACACACAATCTGGCATGAAAATGTTACGTAATGTACCAACAAGTGCAGTAAGACCAATAACCATTACCTCCTCAGCGGGAGGTGGTAACAATGCATCTCAACAGCAACATCAATCGCAACAATTTGCTAATGTCAATACCGGCGGTGGAATTCATCAGAAAACTATAACTTTGGGCGGTAAGGCGGTTACTGTTCAAATGTCTTCAAATCCTACCACCATTACGGCAGTGCCTAAAACCGTAACCATAGTAGCTTCCAGCAATAGTGGTCATACACAAACACAAAATCAAATTATAACAACTGGAGGTGCTGGAGGAACAACCGGTAAATTAGTAATGGTACCTACAAATTCTACAACAGCTGGGGGTAAAAAAGGATTTGTTAATATCTTCAATGCCAGCAATACATTGCAACGTACTATCACCTTATCGTCTAAGGGTACGCTTGTGCAACAACAACAGCAGCCTTCTCAACAACAAACTATGCAATCTACCAGCGATGCAGCTAATGAAGCAATTGCTATAGCTTTACAAGATCAATCTTGCAATGAAGGTGATACTATGGATGATATCATAGAACAATTAGATGGTATTTCAGATATACCGTATAATGGTATTGAGGAAGATATTAATGCAATACCTTCTTCAACACCACCACCGTCACCACAAAATTATGATTTAGATGATTCAAATTCATATTCTAAGGCAACAGCAGCAACTATAGATAATAATACACGTACATCTATATGAAAATAATTTTAAGACAAATTTATTTATTACGCGATAACTTCATTGGATGAAATTGTTGATAAAAGAATTTGGATAATGTGGAATAAACCTGCCCAAGAAATATACACTTCCCAAATAGCAGTTTGTTCAACACACTTTTACATATTATGTCTGTTCCCGTACTTTACCGAAGTTACACAAACTAGCCCAAAGGCGTTCCCGTACTCAAAATTGCGTGTAAATTGTTGTTGTTTGGGCTGTTTTGTGTTCACGCGGGTACCCGCGGTAACGTACGAGAAAGCACATATTGTATGAAATCACTCATATGTCTTTCTTATTCATTCTCTTATGCTTTATTCCTTTCTCGTATTTAACTTACTTTTACATTTTATAAATTAGATGTTATAAATTTTTTTCGACTTTGAAAATAAAGGAATTAAAAACAAAATATTAAACTTTAGATGTGTTTTCGACTTAACTATATCCGTTAACTCATAAAAACACTCGAAAGTGCATAAAAACGCGTTTAAGACGAAAACTAAAACATTACTTTTCGTATGCAAGTTAACTTTCAACGCGGATAATTATCAACACTGAAAACTCGACGTTATACATTTTCACTAGGGATGTGCGTTTAATCGATTAATCAAACTTCCTGATTAATCAAAATTCTGATTAATCAATTGATCGATTATTCAACAATTTGGTTAATCATTTGGTTAAACATGATTAATCGATTAATCAGTTATTTCGATTATTCAAAATAATGATTAATTGATTAATCATATTTATGAATAATTGAATTATCTGGCATGTGATGGAAAACGATCGATTTAAAAAAAAAAAATGGTTAAAAATTAAAAAATGGGTAGAAAAGGCAAAGTTTGAAATTCTTTTAAACCACTTCAGATGTATCAGATATATCGATTTACGTTTTCTGATCCCTTTTAAATTAAAAATAATGCGAAATATTCAGAATTGAAATTTCAAAAAGATCGATTGAAACCGTTCGATTTTCATCACATGCCAGAATGTCTTGTTTTACTCCTTTGACGGCGCCTTTTAACGGCAGTTCAATATAGAAACATTAAATTTAGGAATGGAGTTGGTCAAGTCTGACCAGTGAGCAAACAATCTTTGTAATTCTCTTTATTTGGAGCTGTATAAAATATCGCCATAAAACAAGGATAGAATTTCCGTATTTTTTTATTTTTTAAAATTTTTTCAATATTAATCAAAATTATTCAAATTTTTATTAATAAAAATTCAAATTAATCGATTAATCATAATTCTGATTAATCAAATTTTCAATTAATCAATTAATTGATTAATCAAAGTTCTGATTAATCATACTGCTTGATTAATCGATTAATCACACATCCCTAATTTTCACATCTAATGTAACTTATTCGCGTTGCTTCCTAAAAACTCTTGCTGACGTACGTTCGATTATACCGCGAATATTGTAAACACTGTTTAAAATTTTTTTATACTACAATCGGTTTAACGTATATTTGCTTTAAATACTTAACGTTGATAGGCATGAGACAAAATACAGCTTTTAATAAATAAAAGAAGGAAATGTATGGAAATTGAGAGTCTGTTAATACAGAATATATAGTATAGTTCGGAACAAGTTGATTTTAGGTGCAATTCTCTGATTTTTGTCCCAAATATTACTTTTTGGGCTGAAAAATAAACAATTTATAGCAGTTATTTTAAGTTTTGCATAAAAAAATACAAAAATTGTTTTTTTCGGACTTTCTATATTTTCATATATATTTTATTTGTTGTTTCAAAAAGTTGATCATTTTCATGATGGACAATACAATTGTTTCGAGGGCATCACCCTTCAATAAATACACAAACCGAGACATTACATAAGGTACCAAAATTCAACGGGACGAGAAATTTGTACTTTTATATATGAACTGTCTAGTAGAGTTGTGAAATTTCGGTATTTTTTGAGTACTCAATACTACTCAATACTTTTCAATTTAATTTTTAATTAAAAAATAAAAATGTTATGAATTCGTATTTATTAGGAAAAATTATCACAATTCACATACACGTGTTAAATAACTATTGTTATTTACATTTTAATTAATTTAAAACATTTTAAATAAATTAATTAAATAATTTTTCCCAAAAATTCGTTACAAATTTCTTTGCTTCACAAATAGAGTTGTATTTTCAGAGCTGTATTTTTAGAGTTGTATTTTTATACGAAAAATACACATTTCTACGGAAAATTGCATCTTTAAAAGTATTGAGTAGTACCGTTTTAGTATTGAGTACTCAAAAAAACAGTCAATATTGAGTACTCAGTACCGGAATACTCAATACTTTTACAACTCTACTGTCTAGAGTTGTGAAATTTCGATACTACTCAATACTTTTCAATTGAGTACTCGATACTACTCAATACTTTTAACGGTTTTTCTGAATTTAAAAATAAAAATGTTATGAATTTGTATTTATTAGGAAAAATAATAACAATTCATATACAGGTGTTAAATAACTATTGTTAATTACATTTTAATTAATTTAAAATAAATTAAATAATTTTTCTAAAAAATCGTTACAAATTTCTTTGCTTCACAAATAGAGTTGTATTTTTAGAGTACTATTTTTAGAGTTGTATTTTCATACGAAAAATTCACATTTCTACGGAAAATTGCATCTTTAAAAGTATTGAGTAGGACCGTTTTAGTATTGAGTACTCAAAAAAACAGTCAGTATTGAGTACTCAGTACCGGAATACTCAATACTTTTACAACTCTAGAACTGTCTGATTTGGTAAAACCAGCCATAAATCTTGACTTGAGGTAGAACTAGGGTTGCCATCCGTCCTCTTTTCCCCGGACACCGTCCTCTTTTTTAGGGCGTCCGGGGCAGTCCTCCTTTTTCAGTAAGTGTCCCGGGTTGTCCTACTTTTTGCACTTTTCTCCATAACTTTTTTTGTTGCTTCTAAACTTTTGAATTGTTGGCATCGCTGTTTTGTCGCTGTTATTTCAATTGACTTGGCATCACTTACTTTGATTGCCAAATTTGACATTCAAATTGGAAGCGTTGAAAAATATTCATGAAACTTGATAATTCGTATCAAGAAATTATAGAAATGTACATTCCCGAAAATGTATGAAATAAATTTGTTATTCGTTATTTATTTTTTTTGTTTATTCAGGTACTACAAATTTTAAGTTCAGAATGATTTTGTATCTTTTTTGTGAAGTTTTTTGTAATCAAGGCACAGTGGGCGCCAGAAAAATTGGAAGCATTGAAAAACATTCATGAAACCCTTTACAATTTGTATCAAGAAATTATAGAAATGTACATTCCTGAAAATGTATGCAATGAATTGGTTAATTGTTTTTTTTTTTGTTAATTTATGTACCACTAATTTAAAGTTCAGAATGATTTTTTTGTTTTTTTGTAAATTTTCTTTTTAGTGGGAATAAAAACTGTTTTATTTATTTTATCGCGTTGTTGATTTTTGTAAAATTGATTTATTAAAAAAATTGTCTTTTTTTACGACAAACGTCCTCTTTTTTTGAGGTTGGTGTCCTCTTTTTCTTAAAATGGAAATGTCAACCCTAGGTAGAACAATATTCTAACTAAATATGTACCTATACAAAAGAAATTTTTTTTTGTCGGAGACCCCTATTTCGAGAGTATCCAACAAACAATTGGATCCGTTGGATACACAGCCGTTTATATGTGTGGTCGGGACGTGATGGTTATCGTAAGGCTTGGAATAATCAAGTATGCTGTAAAGACCTCTGGTATTTGGAAGTTGATCGTCCTTTATATGCTGTCAAAGTGGCATTAGTAAGAGCTTCAACACACGCTCTAGAAATCTGCTGGCCAGCCACCACCTTTGCTACGGCTTATGAGTTACAAATACAGAAGATAGAACCACCTTTAGGTGCAGTCAAACAAGCACCCGCAACATCGGCGACACCAATGGCCCCATTGGCCACAGTTGCACCACAATTAATGGCGAATGGTAATCCTTCATCGGCACTAAATGCGTCATGCGCTGCTGGTCTTACTGCTAAGTTTAATAGAATACAAATACCCACCACAGTAGTGGGTGCACCATCTGCAGCTACAAATGCCAGCTCTACAACTGTAGCATCATCAGCTTCTTTGATTGATACATCTTTGTCCCGTGGAAACAGCAACGTAACTAATAATCAAGCGATAACATTACATAAAATGCAACCTTCATTGAATTCACAACAACAACCCAGCCAAGTTAATATGGTGGGACAAGCTACAGGTACTGGTATTTATATAGCCCAGCCAGCTCAAACAGCAATGGTAACTGCTTCATCGACAGCTAATACTACAACACCGCATGTTATTACCACACAATCGGGTAATATTCAACAAACACCAGCAACGGCAACAGTGGTAAGTAGTGGCGGCACAAATATTACCACTATTTTGCAGAAATTTCGACCGACTTCAGTTGTTTCAAGACCCAATACCACCATTACTACCACCGCAGTCAACTCGATGGTATCGCCTATTACATCGCAACAAATGGTTATAACTTCGAACACCTCCACTGGCTCAGTACAAGGCGGTAATCTACGTGTTGTCAATACTGTAACACAACCAGCAGTAGTTGCTACTAGTTCAGCTAATTCAACTGTAAGACTAGTATCTACTACTGGTTCTCCAGCTTTGAGGTTAAGCACCGCGCCATCGGCCAATACTCCGACCGCAGTTCTTAAAACTTCCTCACCTTCAACCACACAGGTTACAGCAGTTAATCAACTGAATCCGCAACAAAACATACAACAATCAACTACGGCCACTGTCGGAGGAGGTACCACATCAACAACTATTGGTGGCAAGCAATATATCATACAGAAACCTTTGTCTTTGGGCTCCAATGTACAATTTCAATTGGTCAAGACTAGTAGTGGTGGTGTAGCTGTGCAAACATTTCCCAAAATTAATATTAACATGGGTAAAGGTACAGGAGTTACAGGCCAAGCAACAGCTGCTGGTCAAACGTCAGTGGGAGGACAAAATAAACAAACCCAATTTATTGTAAGTGGTAATGTAGCTAGCTCTTTGGCATCGGCTGCAGGTGGGCAACAAAAACAAATAGTACCCGGTAATTTGGTAAAGTTAGTATCACCGCATACTCTTAGTGGTGGTAAAGTTATAATGAAAAACTCCAATATTTTACAAGTTGGTAAGATGACTTCTAATGTATCGGGAAAACCGGCTTTTGTTATAACCAATAAACAAGGACAGCAATTGACCAATCAGCAGATAATTATAGTTACCACAGGGTCTGGTATCCGTACAATACCATCGGCGGGTGTGGTAACCAATGCTTCATCTTCTAATATAGTATCGATAGTGGGTTCTACCTCCACCACGGTGTCCACTCCTACGCGAAATGTGGTCAACACACAATCTGGCATGAAAATGTTACGTAATGTACCAACAAGTGCAGTAAGACCAATAACCATTACCTCCTCAGCGGGAGGTGGTAACAATGCATCTCAACAGCAACATCAATCGCAACAATTTGCTAATGTCAATACCGGCGGTGGAATTCATCAGAAAACTATAACTTTGGGCGGTAAGGCGGTTACTGTTCAAATGTCTTCAAATCCTACCACCATTACGGCAGTGCCTAAAACCGTAACCATAGTAGCTTCCAGCAATAGTGGTCATACACAAACACAAAATCAAATTATAACAACTGGAGGTGCTGGAGGAACAACCGGTAAATTAGTAATGGTACCTACAAATTCTACAACAGCTGGGGGTAAAAAAGGATTTGTTAATATCTTCAATGCCAGCAATACATTGCAACGTACTATCACCTTATCGTCTAAGGGTACGCTTGTGCAACAACAACAGCAGCCTTCTCAACAACAAACTATGCAATCTACCAGCGATGCAGCTAATGAAGCAATTGCTATAGCTTTACAAGATCAATCTTGCAATGAAGGTGATACTATGGATGATATCATAGAACAATTAGATGGTATTTCAGATATACCGTATAATGGTATTGAGGAAGATATTAATGCAATACCTTCTTCAACACCACCACCGTCACCACAAAATTATGATTTAGATGATTCAAATTCATATTCTAAGGCAACAGCAGCAACTATAGATAATAATACACGTACATCTATATGAAAATAATTTTAAGACAAATTTATTTATTACGCGATAACTTCATTGGATGAAATTGTTGATAAAAGAATTTGGATAATGTGGAATAAACCTGCCCAAGAAATATACACTTCCCAAATAGCAGTTTGTTCAACACACTTTTACATATTATGTCTGTTCCCGTACTTTACCGAAGTTACACAAACTAGCCCAAAGGCGTTCCCGTACTCAAAATTGCGTGTAAATTGTTGTTGTTTGGGCTGTTTTGTGTTCACGCGGGTACCCGCGGTAACGTACGAGAAAGCACATATTGTATGAAATCACTCATATGTCTTTCTTATTCATTCTCTTATGCTTTATTCCTTTCTCGTATTTAACTTACTTTTACATTTTATAAATTAGATGTTATAAATTTTTTTCGACTTTGAAAATAAAGGAATTAAAAACAAAATATTAAACTTTAGATGTGTTTTCGACTTAACTATATCCGTTAACTCATAAAAACACTCGAAAGTGCATAAAAACGCGTTTAAGACGAAAACTAAAACATTACTTTTCGTATGCAAGTTAACTTTCAACGCGGATAATTATCAACACTGAAAACTCGACGTTATACATTTTCACTAGGGATGTGCGTTTAATCGATTAATCAAACTTCCTGATTAATCAAAATTCTGATTAATCAATTGATCGATTATTCAACAATTTGGTTAATCATTTGGTTAAACATGATTAATCGATTAATCAGTTATTTCGATTATTCAAAATAATGATTAATTGATTAATCATATTTATGAATAATTGAATTATCTGGCATGTGATGGAAAACGATCGATTTAAAAAAAAAAAAATGGTTAAAAATTAAAAAATGGGTAGAAAAGGCAAAGTTTGAAATTCTTTTAAACCACTTCAGATGTATCAGATATATCGATTTACGTTTTCTGATCCCTTTTAAATTAAAAATAATGCGAAATATTCAGAATTGAAATTTCAAAAAGATCGATTGAAACCGTTCGATTTTCATCACATGCCAGAATGTCTTGTTTTACTCCTTTGACGGCGCCTTTTAACGGCAGTTCAATATAGAAACATTAAATTTAGGAATGGAGTTGGTCAAGTCTGACCAGTGAGCAAACAATCTTTGTAATTCTCTTTATTTGGAGCTGTATAAAATATCGCCATAAAACAAGGATAGAATTTCCGTATTTTTTTATTTTTTAAAATTTTTTCAATATTAATCAAAATTATTCAAATTTTTATTAATAAAAATTCAAATTAATCGATTAATCATAATTCTGATTAATCAAATTTTCAATTAATCAATTAATTGATTAATCAAAGTTCTGATTAATCATACTGCTTGATTAATCGATTAATCACACATCCCTAATTTTCACATCTAATGTAACTTATTCGCGTTGCTTCCTAAAAACTCTTGCTGACGTACGTTCGATTATACCGCGAATATTGTAAACACTGTTTAAAATTTTTTTATACTACAATCGGTTTAACGTATATTTGCTTTAAATACTTAACGTTGATAGGCATGAGACAAAATACAGCTTTTAATAAATAAAAGAAGGAAATGTATGGAAATTGAGAGTCTGTTAATACAGAATATATAGTATAGTTCGGAACAAGTTGATTTTAGGTGCAATTCTCTGATTTTTGTCCCAAATATTACTTTTTGGGCTGAAAAATAAACAATTTATAGCAGTTATTTTAAGTTTTGCATAAAAAAATACAAAAATTGTTTTTTCGGACTTTCTATATTTTCATATATATTTTATTTGTTGTTTCAAAAAGTTGATCATTTTCATGATGGACAATACAATTGTTTCGAGGGCATCACCCTTCAATAAATACACAAACCGAGACATTACATAAGGTACCAAAATTCAACGGGACGAGAAATTTGTACTTTTATATATGAACTGTCTAGTAGAGTTGTGAAATTTCGGTATTTTTTGAGTACTCAATACTACTCAATACTTTTCAATTTAATTTTTAATTAAAAAATAAAAATGTTATGAATTCGTATTTATTAGGAAAAATTATCACAATTCACATACACGTGTTAAATAACTATTGTTATTTACATTTTAATTAATTTAAAACATTTTAAATAAATTAATTAAATAATTTTTCCCAAAAATTCGTTACAAATTTCTTTGCTTCACAAATAGAGTTGTATTTTCAGAGCTGTATTTTTAGAGTTGTATTTTTATACGAAAAATACACATTTCTACGGAAAATTGCATCTTTAAAAGTATTGAGTAGTACCGTTTTAGTATTGAGTACTCAAAAAAACAGTCAATATTGAGTACTCAGTACCGGAATACTCAATACTTTTACAACTCTACTGTCTAGAGTTGTGAAATTTCGATACTACTCAATACTTTTCAATTGAGTACTCGATACTACTCAATACTTTTAACGGTTTTTCTGAATTTAAAAATAAAAATGTTATGAATTTGTATTTATTAGGAAAAATAATAACAATTCATATACAGGTGTTAAATAACTATTGTTAATTACATTTTAATTAATTTAAAATAAATTAAATAATTTTTCTAAAAAATCGTTACAAATTTCTTTGCTTCACAAATAGAGTTGTATTTTTAGAGTACTATTTTTAGAGTTGTATTTTCATACGAAAAATTCACATTTCTACGGAAAATTGCATCTTTAAAAGTATTGAGTAGGACCGTTTTAGTATTGAGTACTCAAAAAAACAGTCAGTATTGAGTACTCAGTACCGGAATACTCAATACTTTTACAACTCTAGAACTGTCTGATTTGGTAAAACCAGCCATAAATCTTGACTTGAGGTAGAACTAGGGTTGCCATCCGTCCTCTTTTCCCCGGACACCGTCCTCTTTTTTAGGGCGTCCGGGGCAGTCCTCCTTTTTCAGTAAGTGTCCCGGGTTGTCCTACTTTTTGCACTTTTCTCCATAACTTTTTTTGTTGCTTCTAAACTTTTGAATTGTTGGCATCGCTGTTTTGTCGCTGTTATTTCAATTGACTTGGCATCACTTACTTTGATTGCCAAATTTGACATTCAAATTGGAAGCGTTGAAAAATATTCATGAAACTTGATAATTCGTATCAAGAAATTATAGAAATGTACATTCCCGAAAATGTATGAAATAAATTTGTTATTCGTTATTTATTTTTTTTGTTTATTCAGGTACTACAAATTTTAAGTTCAGAATGATTTTGTATCTTTTTTGTGAAGTTTTTTGTAATCAAGGCACAGTGGGCGCCAGAAAAATTGGAAGCATTGAAAAACATTCATGAAACCCTTTACAATTTGTATCAAGAAATTATAGAAATGTACATTCCTGAAAATGTATGCAATGAATTGGTTAATTGTTTTTTTTTTGTTAATTTATGTACCACTAATTTAAAGTTCAGAATGATTTTTTTGTTTTTTTGTAAATTTTCTTTTTAGTGGGAATAAAAACTGTTTTATTTATTTTATCGCGTTGTTGATTTTTGTAAAATTGATTTATTAAAAAAATTGTCTTTTTTTACGACAAACGTCCTCTTTTTTTGAGGTTGGTGTCCTCTTTTTCTTAAAATGGAAATGTCAACCCTAGGTAGAACAATATTCTAACTAAATATGTACCTATACAAAAGAAATTTTTTTTTGTCGGAGACCCCTATTTCGAGAGTATCCAACAAACAATTGGATCCGTAAACGGACCAGAAAACGGAACTTAAGGAACATCGAAACTGATTCGAATCCGTTAAAAGTCCGTCAATGACGGACCGTTTACGGACCGTTATGTCGTGTTAAAAACAGACAAGTCCGTTTAAAGTCCGTCATCGTTATGTCATGTAAAAACGGACAAGTCCGTCAATGCCGGACCGTTTCCGGTCCATTATGTCGTGCAAAAAACGGAATGACTCCGTTTTTAGAATGCCGTTTCTGGTCCGTATCCGTACCGTTTTTTGAAATAAAAACGGACTTGTATATCACCTCAAATTGACCCTATTTTCATTAATATGTACAAGTTTTTATGTTTTTTTATAAATTTATTAAACAGAACTTATTGTTTAATTTAATAAACTATATTTACATCTGGTGCAACTTACATCTCTGTCTAGTATCAATTTACAATAGCGGCCGACAATAAAATTCAATATCTGCAAGAAAAAGAACAATAAATTAGTTAAGGTTTAACTGATTGTAATCGCGCATGGTGTTTTGCATACGGCAAAGGTTAGCGCACTTTGCTATCAAAACAACTAAATGTGTCAGTAAATATTTTTCAATTACATTCGCTTGCAACAAAACCATCTTTAAAACACATCATAATTTTAATATATCTTACCATCTGATGTATGAATATGGCTTGAAGTTGTTTGGTTGGTGGGATGTTACAACAGATTTACGCTATTGGGAATCATTTTTCGTCCCAGTATTATTTTCTAACAACTGAAGGGCTGAGCTGCATTTTTTAAAATAATTTGACAACTTTTTTCCAAAAAGAAACTAACACCGATGAAGTCCGTATTTAACAGTAAGGAAACGGATACACCAAAACGGAGTTAAAACGTATTGTGTTCGAAATTCGATTATACGGTCCGTTAATGTTCCGTATACGCACAAGTTTTGGCGGATACGTGCATTCGGACCGTTAATGTGCCGTAAAAGCCGGATTTATGATTCCGTAATTACCGGACAGTCCGGAAAAATGTTTCTTGGGTAATATCGATTCAAAGTGGAAACATTTACTTGGCTATATCTCCGTTATATATCTGGCAAAGTATGTTTGTTAACCTAGTGTCTTGACATGCAATAAAAATTTTTTTTTGAGTTTTAAAGTACAGTTAAATGTACCGTTAAATGGCGCTGTTACCAAACAGACATATTGCCAGGTTATAAACACGATGCGTATTGATACGCAATTAGGGTTTGGGGTTCGGGAATTCCCGGCATATCCCGGGAAAAGTTTGCCGGGAATTCCCGGGAAAATAATATATTTTTCCTGGGAAAACGGGAAATTTTAAAAATACTATATTCTTTAAATTGTTTTTGTTTGGAATAGGATTTATTAATTTTAGTCATAAAAAACATTTTAAATACCAACACAAAATATTATTGCTAAAATATTTTAAAAGGGAATCAATTTCTTTGAAACACAAAAAATCTTTGCCAAGTAATTAGGAGCATTTCAACTAATAAAGATTTTTCGCATAATGCAGCGCAGTGCAATATTTGCCCTAAAAGACTAATGGTTAACGAAGGTATTGTCCGATATTTAAATTTGGTTCACAAAAAAAAAAAAAAAATTGAAAGTCATGCAACTTCCCTTGAAGAAAACAACAACAAGAATGACATTCCAGCTAAAAGTACCCGAAGAAAAAAGTGTAAGCTGAATAGGCATTGAACGTTTTATGGTAGGGCAAACAATCCGCGCCATAACTAGATCTTCGTTTATTCGAGAAAGTTTTTATAACAAAAACCTGGCATTGCCAAAAAACGAAACCGATGTAAAGAACATTATTTATTTATTTATTTATTATTCAAATAAACCAACTGAGCCCTTAGGGCCATATATAGTTGGTAGACTAACAAAAACAGGTTATTTTATAATATTTCTTAAAACTATAGTCTTAAAAATTAATTAAATTTGTATATAAGAACATTTGAAAGAGACTACAAGATAAAACAATTTGTAATAAAAATTTGTTTTACTTACAAAAAATATAAAAGTAACAATAATGTGGCAAAAATATATATGACAAAAAATATTGCGTTATAAAATTAATTAAAAAATAGAAATAATATGGCAGAAATAAAAAAAATATATGATAAAATGTATTGCGTTCTAAACTTAGAGGAATTTAAACACCCCATTACTTGAACAAAACAAGAAATGATGTAAATATGCAAGATTAAAATCAAATTAAAGAAAAACAAAGATTTGGCCACTTAAATGTCATGGACAGAAGCATATTACTACAATTATGTAAAAGATATCGTGATAAAAGAAATATTGAGCAATATTTCTAACAATAGGAGATTTACTATAATCTTAGATGAATAGACAAGAATATCAAAAAAGAGATATTTGAACATATGTATAAATGGAAATAATTCATTTTATAACCTGCGGTTGATTTATATGTCAGGAAGATGTAATGCTGATGAATTAAGAAGAATTGTAGAAATAAGGCTAGAATACACTCAGAAAAGTTCTGCAGTTACTACATGACAGTTATTTGTGTAGTAATGCGGTTGTAGTTATTTTAACTACAATTGTAGTTAATTTACTTAGAGCAAAATATTTCAATGTTTTTGACATTTATTTTTTCAAACTAACTACAAAAACTACCACATTGTAGTAACATTTATTTTATGGAGTTATTTTGAATTTTTTTTACAAATACTTATATTTTGAAGTATGTGTGCACACACACGAAGCAATCAGGAGCATATGTATGACGCGCTTGTTTATAAATTTCTAGTGAAAGAATATGAGTAGAACATGTTTTCTCTTGTCTTAGTCATAAAACAACGCCAAAGAGTGAGGACGCGTAATACGGAAAAGTTTATATATTCTTTATTAAGTTATTAAAATAATAAGGTAAGTTTTATAATATAAATTTATTTACGGGATTATTAAAAATTATTGTATTTATTTTCTTTCAGTTCTTTTATATTCTCATCTCTTTCTACCTGGAGAAAAAAAGGAAGCCAAACAACGCCATATTTCATCCCTCACAGATGGACATCTACAACAATATCTTACTAGTGAAAAATAAAAGTGACATTAGTGTAAATTTTGATTTCACAATTTTAAATAGAATAAAATTAAGTTAGGAGTGTTTACATAAATTTGTTTTTTATTAAATTAATAATTTTTAAAATAACTTTTATTTATGTTTTTTAACTACATTTGCAGTTGTTTGTACAGTTTTACAATAATTTGAATGTATGTTGTTTCAATTGCATTTGTAGTTGTTTTTACTACATTTGTCAGTTGATTTTTAACAGTTAAAAATAACTTCATATTGCAGTTAATTTAACTGCAAATGTAGTCTACACCTTTTTAAGTGCAAATGCAGTTATTTTAACTGTCATTTGCAGTTGATTTTACCTACATAATTCCCTGAGTGTAGTTTTATTTGTATTTATACCCTACACCACTATGTGGTCAAGGTATTATAAGTTTCTGCTGATGTTTGTAACACCAAAAAATATTGGTCCTAGACCCACCTTATAGTATACCGATCGGCTCAGAATTTTTTTTATTTCGATTAAACGATGTCTGTCCATCCCTCCGTCTGTCTGTCCATGCATTCTTGTGCGCACTCTACAGGTCGCAAATATTAAGATATTTTGATGAAACTTGGTACACCGACTTTTGTCGGCCCAAGGACGATGGCTATTGATTTCGGTGAACATCGGTCTATGTTTAGACCTAGTGCCCATATAAGGGTCCCCCCAAAATTATATTGTTTATACGCGGCAGGTCGCAAATATTAAGATATTTCGATGAAATTTGGTACACAGACCTATGTTGGTCCAAGAACGAAGCCTATTGATTTTGGTGAACATCGGTCCATGTTTAGACCTAGTGCCCATATAAGGGTCCCCCCAAAATTGGCTTGGTTACAAACTGCAGGTCGCAGATATTAAGATATTTTAATGAAATTTGGTTCGCTGACTCACATTATAGAAAATTTTGACACAAGTCCCATTTCAACCCATTCGAATTTCGGATCCAAACATTAGTTGGCTTTTAACCAGACTGGTGTAAGGTATTGTATAGTCGGCATGCCCGACCTATTAACCTATTTACTCGTTGGAAAATAATATTGTGGACACCATATCTAATGGGCCGAATGTGATGAAACGGTTTGTTTCCGACAATCCAGTAGTGGCTGTTTTTTCTGCTGGAATCATGCAATTCATTTGGCAGTGCTTAGAGTTATTTATGTGAAACCAAATGTTCAACATTCTGATATTTTTACTTTGAATTCTCACTACACAGACTGAATTTGTACTGAAATAGTGTTTTTTTTAACAACTATTACTTATATATGTAGGTGGTTTTCATTAACAATTTTGTTTAAAAATATTTCCCGGGATTGAAAAAGTCCGGGAAATCCCAAACCCTATACGCAATATAAAAAAAACAATGTGATAAACAACACAGACGCACAGGAACAGCAACAACACATACACAACCATTGCCTTCACAATGGAGGTTACGCACAATTAAGTCCTAATACGTCAGAATAAAACAGACGCACAGGAACCACAGCAACACATATACGGCCATTGCCTTCACAAAGGAAGCTAAGCGCGACGAAGCCCCAATACGCCCGAAAAAGTTTGCATGTGATTAGACTGCACAGTCTAACGGCATGCTGAGACACGCTTTAGAGTATCGCAAAACAAAAACAATTAACCGATGTTCCCTATTAAAAAATTTAATACAGGTCACGAGATAACCTTCTTCTTCGGCGACTCGCGGCGAACTGCATGCAATAAAATGATAGCAAGCAATTGTCAAAATTATTTCATCTCAAGTGAAGACACTTAATTTCAAGTTTATTGCAATATCCCGCGGGATCCCAATTTTACCGAAAAGCGTTTTCTTACTACACAATTGGGTAAATGAGAGCTGTCATGAGAGAGTAATATTCTTGTTCTTCTTGCACGAAAAAGCCCAGACTTTTTTTTCGTGTAAATTTGGGTAAATTGTTTTTATCAGCTGTTATATCATCAGTTGGGTTCAACTAGTTAAATTGAACTATTCACTAATTTGAACCAAAGACCTAGTTCCAGTGTTGCCACTTTTTGAATAATTATTCAAAAACGGGACTGTTTACACATTCGTTGGATAATTTTTGAATAATGACATTTTTGTGTAATTTCACTTTTAACAGAAATTTCCGTAAATTTTTAAAAGTTAATAAAAATTAATCGATAGTTGAAGAAACGAGTTTGTCTGTGAAACATTTACCACAAATCTCCAATTTTTGGTGAATTACTTTTGTAAATTTTTTCAACACTAAACCCAATTTAAAAGCTATAAAAAATGATGATATTTATTCTTTTTTTGTTTTGTTTAAAAGACCGTCTTTTGTTTATTTTTTGCGAAAATAATTGTCAAGCTTCGTTTAAAAATTCTCTTGGTTTGCAAGACCAATTAAAAATGCAGCGAAAGAGTGGGAAAATTTGAGTTTGTTATGATTGTTACTTTCTGATCTCTGATATTTTTTTTTGCTGTAGTTAACATGATACTGGGCTTTGACCAGACAAAAATTTTATTAACGCAGCAAGTTGGAGCAGAATTAAAATATTTTAGAATTCCGTAAGTCCAACATGTTCCAGATTTCAACAAAATAGTATGAAATTGAAAAAAAAAAATATCGGGAATTTTTTGTGAAAATTTTATAGTTTTGTTTTCCAAAAGAAAATTTGTTGATGTACATACTGCAAAGAAATGTCATGCCTTGCTATCAGTAATTTAAAAATTAAAGAAAACAAGCAAAATTTTACAAATATGCACTTTTTTCAATTTTTGCTGTCTTTCCGACATTTAAAGCTAGGATTGAACAGGACTTATGTCATCACATTAGGAACGCCTTGGAGATATATGGGAGAGAATAATTATCAAGTAGGTAATATTTTTGCATGCAACGCATTTGAATGAAGTAGCTTTTCTGAAAAACAACAATTATACAAAAATTTTTTTTAATATTCAAATTTAAAAGAACGCCATTTTAATTAAGCCTTGAAAAAGTTATTGCATTAAAATTCCCTTTAGTTAATAGAATAATTTGTTATAATATTTTTCAGAAAAATTAGACTGGATTTGCTTTTGTAGAAGACCAGTACCAAGTTATTGCAAAAACGCAAAATTTTAGTTCTAAAATGCAAATAACTTTTTCACTTTACAGGTGACAAAAATGCTGTCTTTAAAAATCAGTGTATAAATAGAAAAATGGCAAAACTTTGGAGTCGAAATTTACAGTGTGAAATTTCATATGAGTCCAAAATACTTTTATTCTTCCCCAATGTGCTCAGGAGAGTTTATTTTGAAATAATATAAAAAATTATAATTTTTTGTGTAATTTCATACGGTTTTGGGTAATTTTTGACCTACAGCTGTGTAATTTTTTGTTTTATTGGTGGCAACACTGCCTAGTTCATAACTAATAGCTCTCTTAGTTCAATCGCTCATTTCATTCATTCAGAAAATATGTTTATCATTTACAAAAATTAGTATAATAGTTGCAAAAACCTATCGGTGATTTTACAACTCCACAAAAATTACCGACAATTTTTGAAGACGCTTGTTTAAATGTGTTAAAGAGGTAAGTATGTATATAAATCGAAGCTTTTGTTTAATATTAAAATCTTATCCAAATTTAATAAACTATGTATTCCTTTTTGTAAATAGAAATGCCTAAAAAGGAAATTTTTATTAAATTTTTCATTTAAAAAGGGGTTTAAATAGAAAAGCTATCTAGATTTTTACAACAACTTGAACAAGAACTAGAAAGACCGCTCACCAAAACGAACTATAATGCACAAATCTATTGACGTTTGTTTTTCGGGCTTCAAATGTGGTTTTTCGCGTTCGTTTACTTTTGTGCATTTTTGTCATTTCGTGAGATTATTTCTTGTTAACTCTCATTTTACCGAACTTTACCCAAAAAGTAAAGAAACAGACCTAATATCGCTGACATGCAAGCAGCTCTTGCAATGATGCCAGAGATCAAATGTCACTTTTAGTTTTCATTTTAATTTAGCAATTTTACTTCCGCAATTTTGTTCCTAACCCGGTGTCTTCAAATGCAATAAATTATGTGATATGAAATGTCAAAACCATTGCAGCGAAACGTCTAAATGATATCAATTGCAGAGTGGTGGAGAACACTTGACCATTTCATGGATAAGAAATATCATAGATTTTTCTTCGAAAAACACCAAAATTTATGAAACATTAATGTTTACCGACAAATAATAAAAAACTAAACACTTTTCCATTCTTTTTTACCAAATTTTTTGTTGTTTTTCTATTACAAAATTAAAATGAAAACTAAAAGTGACATTTGATGTCTGGCATCATTGCAAGAGCCGATTGCATGTCAAAATGATTTATTGCAATCAAGTTTTAAGAAAATAATTTAAAAATATTAATTGAATTACTTCTTTTTTTTTGTAATAAAGTTTTTATTTTAATACTTTAACGGTGGGTCTCATACTTCAGGTTTAAACTTTAGTTAATAGTTAACCCAAAAATTTGTTGTTGTTTTGTGTACATTTTTTTGACATTTTCTTTTGTTTATAGTTAAGTTAAAGTTAAACCTGCAGTATGAGACCCACCGAGGTTTTGGTTAAACTTGGTTTACTTAAACCGAAAACGAATTATATCAGCCGATTCAAGTTTAAAAACAAAAATTTGCCCGAACAACTTTTTCTCGTTTAGAATTTATGTCTTCATTGAAAGAAAATAAAATAGATTTTAGAAGCAGTATTCCAGTTATAAACTGCGTTGAACTAAGTTTAAAGATAATCTACATCCTACGAGGTGCGCCTAAGTTATATGTAACCCCCTGATTAATTTTTTTAAAAACATTACTCAAGAAATTTTCAGAATATTAAATCGTACTAGGAAACTATTTTTTCATATATGTATGTATATATTTTTTTCATTTTAACAAATAAAGGAAAGAAAAGCATCGACATTTTACAACTCTACAGTATAAGGCCATCATTATAAATTTGCTGAAGCCGCAGATCAATAATTGAAATTTTAGCTTTAAATTCATTAAAGAATCCGAGAACCGTTGGAGGACAGTTTTTCCCCAGACATATTTCGAAGACAAATACCATGTCGTCATTTGAATTTTGCAAGTCAACCATCGTTAGCTTAAAATCAACTTTTTCATTAAACGATGCATTAAGTTCCAATGCTATAATTTGCAATCGTGATTAGTTAAGTTCTTATTTTGAAGAAGTTCATTTAGCAAAATTTTAACTTTAATTAAAATTTGGAACTTTAATAGACATTTTAAATCTATTTTTGAGTTGCCCGAGTAAAAATAGTTATATATTGTCATATATAATGTGATTGGGCTATATCTGACAATGAATGGAGTCACATTAAGACACATATCATAATATACAACTACATCTGATATTATTTTTTCAACGAAATTTTTGTATGGTAATTTATATTACTACATATCCCCAAATCTGACTCTATATATAACTACATAAGCCTTATAAAACTAATGAAATTATATGCAGTGACCGATATGATTATATATGATTTGATACTAAGTTTTATAACACTGTATGGTCGTCGTACTAAAAATATATTTTAATTTTATATAACTTTCTATATAAATAATCCCATACAAATTAATATATAGTTCAACATCAAATTTAGTTATCTGCAAATTCAGAGTTAATTACTCCATAGCCAAATATATTTCACGTGATGTTTTTGCATGTAATTATCATATTAAAAAATGATGCGTACGATTTAGAAGACAAAAGTATTCAAATAAATTTTTATTTTATGTTTTAAAATTTGAGTCTTCAAAATTGTTAAAACCATAGACATTTCAAAAAAGTATGCCTACTATCAGACAAAATTTTATAAAATCTGATATTTTTATATCGAATTAGATATAATTTGATGTCCTGGATATGGACAAATCTCGGATAAAACTGTATCAAATTATATCTAATTTGATATAATTAGACACATGTAGATGACCCATTTTTCGGATCAAGTTGTATGTCGTTGTATATGGGGATTTATCAAAAAAGATTTAATTATGTATGACACCATATTAAGATTTTTACCCGGGTGAAGAAATAATATATTTTTCGTCACTATAGGCGTAATAACAATTAAAGCATATCGACATTTAAAGCAGTGGGGGTTACCGCGTAACTCGATCCGAAAAAATTTCGAATTCGTAAATTTTGTACCTTTGTAAATAAAACAGTTTTAGCAAAAATCTTAGTTTTTGAATTTTTATGTGTAGTGTACAAAGTTTAGGAAAAAAATAAGAATTTTTATACAGAATTATATTTTTAACAATATTTGCAAGATTTACGAATTCGAAATTTTTTTTCCAATCGAGTTACGCGGTTACCCCCCAGGATTCAATGGGATCCAATTCAGAGATACAAGCCAGCCGACTTTAGCCGGTCAGCCGCCGCCAGCCGACACCTTTGCCAAGCCGATTCAGCCGCCGACAATAATCGGCTTAGCCAATTTTCGGCTAAAGCCGATAGAAAAATGCAAAAATAAAATTTTTTTAAAAATTTGTTTATTAATTTAATTTTTATTTACAATTTCCAACCAAGCCCATAGGGCCAAATATGGCTCACATACAACTCATTAAAAAATACTACTAAATAAAGTATATATCATTAACAACAAAGTAACAATAATTAATTTACAAAAAATAAAAATAAAAAAACATATTTATGTATTGAAAAATAAAAATAAAATAGAAATGTGTATAGAATTCTTTCACTTTATATTTACTTCTCCCTAATATGATTCCCTGTATAATATTGCGTTCAAATATATAAGATATAAATTAACAAATGCAACAATTAACGTTATATAATTATTAAATTAATTTAAAGATTGTTACAGTAGGCATATTCTTTTACTTTGGCTTTAAATACATTGACCGAAAAGTCAAAACTTCTAAGTAATAAGGGTAAAGAATTCCAAATTTTAGCTACCCTATACTGAAATGATCGCTGAAGAATCGATGAGTTATAAAGAGTATAATTTAATTGAGGGTTCCTTAAAGAACCTGAAAGTATAAAAAATTCTAGTAAATATTCCGGACATTTGGCCCTGAAAACTTTATAAAAATGTATTAACAACCGCGTGTGTATAAAACTTTTAAAATTGCTTCCTAGAAAGTCTACTACATAATTTAAGGTTGTAAATAAATCGAATAATTCGATTGAAAAGAAGGTTGCATTACACGACCCTTGACGCCTGTAAACACTTCAGCACAATACAACATATTTGACATCAGCAATGCGTGTGCAATACGCTTTTTAATATAAACAGGTAGATGAAGATTCAATGAATATAATCGGCGTAATGTAAAGTTAATAGTAGAACACAACCAATTTATATGTTCGTCAAAATTAAGTCGGGAGTCAATTAAAACTCCCAGACATTTAATACATTCTACAAACTCAATTTTATCACCATTTACCATGATATCTAAATTGACGTCATACCTAGGAGATTTAAAAATCATTGCCTTAGTTTTCGCAGAATTAACACAAAGATTACAACTACACATCCAATCTGAGATATCTGACATTAAAAAAATTATCACACGTTCCAAAACATCTGTAAACTGATGTTCACCAGAAAAAAGAAGCTGAATATCATCTGTAAAAACAAAAATTTTACAAGAAAACCCTTGCGTAACTGTCATAAGATCATTCATATACAATAAAAACAACATAGGCCCAATCACTGATCCCTGCAGGACACCACTAGTCACAGTGGAACAATCAGAAACAGACTCCTTACAATGGACATATTGACGTCTTTCCGTCAGATAAGAATAAATTAGAATACAAGCCGATCGAGAAAAATTGAAGAAATTGCAAAGTTTACGTACTAAAACTGCATGACTGATGCGGTCAAAAGCTTTGGATAAATCGAGTGAAAACAAAACGCCTATCTTATTTTTATCCAAAATTCTTCTAATCGAGTCTGTAAGACCTACTAGTAGGGGTGAGGTGTTATAACCCTGGCGAAATCCTGACTGATAAGGACTAATTAACCAATTTTCATCTAAATATTGTACCATTTGTGCCTTCATGACGTGTTCAACAATTTTGGACAATATAGGAACTATAGATATCGGCCGTAATTCATTTACTGATCCATTTTTAGTAATGTGAACAACTTTGGCCACTTTCCAATCCGTAGGAAATACAGAGTATGTCAGAATATTATTAACCAGATGTAAAAATTGTTTTTGAATATATGGGAAAATAATTTTCAAAAATCGTAAAGGCAGACCATCAGGGCCCGAAGCATTGGATTTAATATTAGAGAATGCAATATATAATTCATCCAAATCAATAGTACGAAATGAAAAACCATTATCAACAAAGTTTAAATTGGAATTAAAAGGGTTAGTGGTATCAACAGTTCTATGAGACAAAAATTCTCTATTTAACTCACTTGCACCTAAATCATCAACAGATTCTATAGATTTCATAGTCCCATTAGTTCTTAAAAATTTCCACATACCCTTACCATCAAGGTTTTTAAATCTATCTAAATGAGCTTTCCTTTTCGCATTACGAATAACAGTTTTAGCCTTATTTCTCTAAGAGATAAATTAAATCGAATAGCTGGTGTATCAAACCAGTTTTCATTAGCTACGTTAAATTTACACCTTTTGGTGGGGACGTGGGAATGCAAAATACCAATATACTCCATCAAACTACAAAGTTGGTTGTCAATATTAGGACTCTCAAACAATTCAGTAAAATCAAATTGGAGCAACTGATTCTCCAACAATTCAATGTCAACATTGTTGTAGTCCATAAATTCGACATATTCATCGACAGGGGTAGTAAAAGTAGAAACACTCATGAAAATAAAGGAATGATGAGATATAGCCGGGCACTGCATCTGATTAGACAATATGACAGATACAGAAGGACTTACAAGGAAATAGTCCAATAATGAAGTAGATGAACGAGATACATCAAAATGAGTCGGTAGGCTATTATGAAGACAATATAGTCCCAGCCTCTGGCAAAATGAATGAAGAGAATGAGAGTTAATTAAATTAAATAAATTAAGATTAAAGTCACCCATAATTATAATATTAGAGTATTTCACCAACAGATCACTTAACCTTTCCTCCATAATTTGAATATTCTCAGTATTCTTATTAGGTAGATAAACAACACAGAGTAAAAACTTGGCACCTCGTGTATCAACTTCAATAAAAATTGCTTAAAATTTTCCATAATCCTCCGATTTATAAACTAATTTAGCCTTAAAACCCTACACCTCCGCCTCTAACTTTATCAGATGGTCCATTTCCAATCTGATTATCACGATTTGTAACTACACCACCAACATCAATTCTTCTTTCTCCAGGTCTATAATTCCTGTAGAAAGTATGTATATCCCGGAATCGAAATGACTTGTGAGGCAATATTTGGCTTCAATCAAGTCTCACTAATACCTACAATATCTAAAAGACAATCTCGAAGAATATGCCTTATTTCATCAAGCATTGATGAAGACGATTTTGTCGTAAAACTTTGACAATTAAATTAAAGTGACCAATATTGAAAGCATTTACTAGGCATCCTAAATTTGAACGCAAATAAGCGTTGTCATGAACAACGGGTCCTAAATTTAAATTTACTGTCATTAGATTATAATTAACAATAATAGGATTATAATAAATAACAAATAATGTAGATTATAATTAAAAGAAATAAAATTAACTAATAAAAAAAATCAGCAGGTTGACTATGATGGGAAATTTGATAAAAAAGCTTAAAGAAATGAAAATAACTGTTTGTAATTATCATTACCAGAAAATTATTAAATTTAAATTTATAAATAATGAAAAAGAAAAAAAAGCTTTCAAAATTTTAGGTAATATTGCAACTACAATTTTAACTAATTGAAGGACGACGATGAACTAGACAATGACATACTATTTACTGGGGCTTCTATCAATTCAACAAATTGCCTAAGATCCAAAACTTTCTCTAGCCCATTGTAGAAAGTTATATTTGCCTTCGGTCTGTCGCCATTAAAAAGTTTAAATTTTTTTATTTTTCTTTCTTCCCACAATTTACGGCAAATGTACATAAGCTTGGAAGAAGAATCATTCAAGTGATCATACAAGTATATTCGACTCGCCACACGACCACCAATAACATCATTGAGCTTTATGGGATTAATATGGGAATAATTTGACATAATACAGTCTCTGGTATAAACAGAGTTAAATTTAACTAAGACCGAATTCCCACACCCTTAAAAATACGTGGTTACTGATCACTATATTTTCAACTATTTCATAGGTGAAATAACCCCTATTATGCCATAGTTGATATGAAGTAGTGGAAGGCAACTATGTTTAATTAAATTCTAGAAATTGACTATGGAAAAAGTTAATGCCAATGATTTCGTAGTGGAATTTAAATTAAATCTAAACATGGTAGCCAACGACTACTTTTAATTTAAAAATGGTCAATAGAAACCACGGATCTTTATATTTTAACTTGTTTTTTGCAATAAATAAAATATTAATCAAATCAATTGTTCACAATATTTTTATTTAAATTAAAACATGATATTTTAAATTATTTGCATATACCATTATATAAGATAATGTTCAGTATTCTGCAGATAGGATTTTCTTTTTGGATCTTATTTGTAAATTCTGAAAATAAATAGAATAAATTATTTTAAATTGAATTCATATATTTTGCAATTATTTACCTTAAGTTCTGGACTTGATTTCAAATTTTATCTCCAATAAAAAATAAATGCATTAATTGCAATTCGAGCAAAATAAGTGGGAAATTGTATCGGAACATCTCTTATTTGAAATTTATGTATTTGTTAAGATTTTTTTGTAATTTTGGCTGTTTTATTTATTTTTATATTTGACAATTTGTATTTCACAATTATGTAGTAATTACAAAATTGACTATGTGTAACGGGGTTGCTAATGCCTACACCAATAGTTGTTATTGATTATTATGGTTGATTCATAAAAAATCTAAATTGACTATGGATTTTGTTGACTATGCGACCACGTACTTTTTAGGGTGCACCCATAATATGACAACAATGTTGCTATCAATCGGCCACAGTTGAATATTACAGATTGAAGCGATCCGAGCAACTGGTATTCGAAGATCTTTAATTCCCTTCGGTAAACCATTTATTACTATATTTGCTCTATTCAGCCGTCGTTGTAAAATATCATTTTGAGTCTCAAGGTTATGTATTTTTTCTCTCAGTGTTCTATCTACCTGATTTACAACATTAGAGCAACTACGCACTTCCTCCTCTAAATGTTGGATTTTATTCGAAAATTCCGTACGAACAGCATTTAGAATCTCATCAATTTTCTCCTGGAAAATTTTTATCGAACTTTGTAGTTGTTTTTCCAGCTCAGCTTTATATTTGTTTTGTTGCTTCTCCAGGGAGGACGAAAAGTCTGTAAAACATCTACGTAAATCATCACTCAAATTTGATATGTTATTCTGAGCGATATTATTTGCAGTCCGGTTGACATCATCAGTATGTTCAACACTTCCTTTTGAGGTAATCAGAGAGTATACATAATAAAGAGATTGGGGGACTCTCTATCACTGAGGAAGCATTTGTTCTATTATGTGCCTTGGAACAGGAACATACTCAAACCAATATTACCCAGCAAACATGGCAATACGAAGAAGATTCTCCGAACATATCGCCAGGAAGAAAACATTTATTGCCGGCAATATCAATTTCGTATTCCGGAAGTTTCCTCCGTCGGAAACAACTGTTACACTAAAACAATACTTCCAGGCAATATGGAAGCAATAACTCATATGGAAGATAAAAGGGATATCGCTAAATAAACTCCCGGTACAATAAAAAACGATTTAATTTTTTCATTATTAAATTTAAGCCTGAAAAACAATATCTGCATATATAATCCATTGACCAACTTATAAATTACACTGTGAGACAAATGGTAGGGGTCAGTGATCGGGAAGGGTTCAAACTACCGGGGAAAGTTATATCGGCAAAAAAGAAGTTATACGTGTCCCGGCGTTTCGCTGGATCACCCCTAGGAATCGAGATATATCGATTTGACCTTTGGTGGTCCTTTTTTTAACATAACTCGAGAACCACTTTTCCGATTTTGCTCAAACAATTTTAAAAAAATTAAAAATTACAATTCCTTTAATCTGTTCATATAACGTTTTTCTATATACTCAACAGTTTTGCCGGTAAAAATAAATGTATGAAGAAAAAAATATTTTTTGCCAAAAATATTAGAAAAAAGTAATAAACAAAAGGTTATTGATTTTTATGGTAGCGATAACAAACATTTATTTTTACCGGCAAAACTGTTGAGTATATAGAAAAACGTTATATGAACAGATTAAAGGAATTGTAATTTTTAATTTTTTTAAAATTGTTTGAGCAAAATCGGACTAGTGGTTCTCGAGTTATGTCAAAAAACAGATATATCTCAATTCCTAGGGGTGACCCAGCGAAACGCCGGGACACGTATAACTTATTTTTGACCGATATAACATTTCCCGTTGGTTTCATCCCATCCCGATTTTGACTGTCGCATACAGAGAAACAAGCCGACCAAAATAATCGGCGGCGGCGGCGCAAGCAAAAAATCGGCGGCGGCGATTGAGGTTGAGCCGGATAAAAATCGGCGGCGGCGGCGCAACCAAATAATCGGCGGCGGCGGCGGCTTGATCGGCTGAAAACAACATTTTGTAATGTGATTTGAAAACGTTTAAGTTTTTTTACGAAAGATAGATATTTTACTATCACTCTATATGCCTTTACGTTTTTTGACATTACTCTTACCTGTAATGGGATTCTCTAACTTTTTAACGACAAAATTCGGTTGTTAAGTTGTCAGTTTACTATGAAAACTTGTCAACTTAACTACCGAATTTTGTCGTTAAAAAGTTACAGAATTGCCCCTCTGACCATATCTCAAGGATTTGTACGAATAATCTTCAAGGTTTACTATTTTTGAAAAGTTATTCATCATCGCTCTTATATCTGAAACATTTGGAATAATTATTGAAGGCGGTTTTTCTTCAGACAGCTCTTTGTTAGCATTATCGTTAATATAATTATCATCATCATTATTGTCTACATCAAGTGCAGCAAACATGTTGTTGCTAGTAGGTACTTGGTGTATAATCATTAGGGCAAGGAATTTCATGCACTTAAAAATTAAAAATATGCGCCTAAAATATGCGGTTAAAAAAGAAAAATATGCACTAACAATATAAGAAATATGCACTAAAAACTATAATTTTTGCAAAAATAATGCACTTTAAAACTTAAAAATATATTTAAGTTAGTTATTTTGCAAACAGACACAGAACTCGAAGATTTCCCATAGGTCAATAAAGTTTTAAAAATTTTTATTTTGATTGAATCAAAATATGAAAACGTATCAATTTTTTATATTTTTTTTACAAAATAAAAAATGCTACTAAAAATGAAAAATATGAACAAATATGCATTAAAAAGCACAAAATATGCATTAAAAAGCCACCAAATATGCATTTAAAGTAGAAATATGCAAAAACAAGCATTTATGTCAAAATATGCAAATACAAATCGATGCCAGTTTGTTCTAAATTTGATGATTCGGATAAATGTTTAGTCCATATTAGTTTTGGACTATCGAGAAATAACATGCATTTGCATGGAATTCCTTGCCCTAATCATCATTGTTGGTAGTTTTTTTATTTTGATTGCATGCTTAACTAATCCTGGTGGTCGATTTTGTCGTCGTTTCGTTGTTTTGTTTTCAGCGACTGTCTACCAGACAATATCGTTTGCTTCAGTAGACTCGCTGCTACTATCCATTTTGCTGTAACCTAGTGTCTTGACATGCAATAAAATTATATCAAGCAATTGTCAAAATGCTCTCATCTCAAGTGAATACACTCAATTTCAATTTTATTGCAATATCATGATACCTAGTGTCTTGACATGCAATAAAATGATAGCAAGCAATTGTCAAAATGCTCTCATCTCAAGTGAAGACACTCAATTTCAATTTTATTGCAATATCATGATATCGCTGACATGCCATCGGATCTTGCAATGATGCCAGAGATCAAATGTCACTTTTAGTTTTCATTTTAATTTTGTAATAGAAAAACAACAAAAAATTTGGTAAAAAGGAATGGAAAAGTGTTTAGTTTTTTATTATTTGTCGGTAAACATTAATGTTTCATAAAATTTGGTGTTTTTCGAAGAAAAATCTGTGATATTTCTTATCCATGAAATGGTCAAGTGTTCTCCACCACTCTGCAATTGATATCATTTTGACGTTTCGCTGCCATGGTTTTGACATTTCATATCATATAATTTATTGCATTTGAAGACACCGGGTAACAGCAGAGGATTAGTACACACAAAAAAAACTATAGGTAATATTGCCTAAAACTATAGGGTGTTATCACCTATTTTCAAAGGTAACATAGAGTTTACTATGCTTTACGGCAATATTACCATAAAAAATAGGTAATTTCTATCTGACTTTTATGTTCGAAAAATCACCTATAATTTTTGTTAAATTAACTATGAAGAATTGCCGCTTTACCTATTTTAAGATAGGCAAACATTTGTTAATATTACTTTGATGTTAGGTAATTTTTATTGCAAAAAGCCTCTTAATAATACATTTTTTTATTTTATTAAATAAGTATTATTTATTAAAAAAATATAAAAATACAAGTAAATTTCACAAATTGTCTAATAAAAATACCAATTACAGATATTAGTCGTACACTATACATTACACTGGCGGTTTTCTATAAATTTTAATGATAAAAATTCCTTATAGTTATTTTGTTCTAGAAGAAAAAGTTTTTAGAATATTTTTATAATTTCTTGGAGTTTTTATAATTTCTTGGAGAAGTCCTCAAATCTAAAAGTCTTTTATCGATTTTGCCGCACGTACGTTTTTCCGTAGAAAAACATTCAGATTTAAAGGAATGTAATAATATTTGGGTATTATGTTGACGTTTTTCAACACAAACCCCTCCCATTCTAAGGATTTTTTTCTATACAAAAATCCTCAGAACCTAAGAATTATCCCCGATGGAAAACCCCTGGAATCTTAGGACTTTTCGGTAGGGTAAAGAATTGATTATATAAAAAAAACTTCAGATTCTGAAAGATGTTTTTCCATAAAAACAACTAAGGATTCTTTCTCAGATCCTATAGACTTATTGCTACAGAAATCCCTTCAGATTCTGAGAAATATTTTCCACAGAAAACCTCTCATATTTTGAGAATCCTCCGATTCCAAGATCATTTTCCTACAAAAAACCTTTTGGATTTCGATTGCTTTCTATAGAAAACCCCTCCGATTCTTATGAAATTTTTTCATAGAAACCCCCTCGGATTATGAATATGTTTATAAAAACACCCTGAAACTCTCAGAACTGTTTCTACAGTAAATCTCGTAGATTCTGAGGAATTTTTCCACAAAAAATCTTTTAAATACTAAGTTCATAAACGCTTTGTAAAATTATAGGAGGTTTATTGAACAAATTTTGTATCAAAATGACGTTTTGTAAACCTGCTATAACTTTACAAATCATTTATGGATTGAGGGGTAAGAATTTTTCTTTATAAAACCATCAAATCCTGAAGAATTGATCCTTTTGAAAAACCTTCAAATTCTGCAAACGTCCTAGGAGGACGAGGAAACCTTGCTTTCGGGAAAACCCTTATATTCTGAGGTTTGTCCGTACGAACAACATATCATACGTACGAACAACATAATAAAACATATCCTCAAAATATAACGGCTTTTGTACAAGAAAAAAAATCTTAGAATCTATGGAAAAAATACCTCGTTTCGAAAAATTTCTTAATATCTAATGGAAAGAAAAAAACACAAAAGATTCAGAGGTTTACTTTCCAATAGAAATCCCTAAGAAAGAAAACCTCGTCACGTGATTTTTCCAGATAAAGATGAGCAAGAATTTAAGTCCTTCTTGCTTTAAATTTAGAACACAATCCCATCTTTCTATAAGACCATCTGAAAAATAACAAACAGCAACAATGTAAACACAAATAATTTGTATAACAATTAGCAATTCGTTACCTTGTTAGTTTTTCCAATATGTACCTATATTCAGTGAAAATGCATAATTTTTCTTTAAAAAATTAATTTATAAAAAATAAGTTTGCTAATATTGAATTTAAAAAAAATAAATGGTAAACAAATTATTTTAAATTATGACATTTCGAAATTTTCGAAGGGTTGCCTATCTTCATTAGTTGAATTTACAATGAGAATAGGTAAATTAATAACCCTTGGGCATAGGTAATAAAACTATTTTTATTAATAGCATACTAAAATAGGGTACCTATGCCAACCAAGGCAATATTCCCTGAATTATTTTTTTGTGTGTATAGCAGAATATTAATCCCTTTGTTTACTACTGAATAATAAGTAATAATTTGTTGTTGATTTCAATATACAATGCAGTGTTGCCAAAAAATTTTCAAAATAAATGGCTAGATCAGACCCAAAAATCGCTACAAAATCTCTAGATTATAAACAGTGTAAATATTTAGCGATTTTATCGCTAGATTGTTGAAAAATGGTATTTAAAGCTGTTTTTACTCAAAAATTTCTTTAATATGTTAATAAGTGTTATAAACTTTTAAATAATGAAAAATTTTACGATTAAGCTTCAAATAATGAGTCCTGATTTTCATTGAATTAATCTTAGTATTGCGAATACACAATAGAGGGCGTTGTAGGATGAAAAAGTGCATACCCATATTTGATCGAAATGTGTATTTTTAGAGTTTTTTTTACTAAACTCGTTTAAGATGTTGTGTTTTATAATAAAGGAATATGCGAGTTTTAGAATATTTTTCAACATAAAACCGCGTTTTAAAAATTATATTACGGCTGATAAAAAAATCGCTAGATTTTTGGCTAATAGCTATAGGACAATTTTTCCCGCTAGGGGCGAAATAAAATCGATAGATCTGACGAGAAAATCGCCGTTATGACAACACTGATACAATGTATTAAAAAAAAGTTTTTTCTTAAAACAATAACAAATGTTATTGCTTTTAATTTTAAATAGAATTATAGAAAAGAGATCGCAATTAACGTCTGCACCAAGGTTGGTTACCGAAACGAATAACGGTAAGGGTAACGGTATCAGATTTCGTTTGTTTAGGTAACGGTATTTAAGACTGTTTCGGCAACGGTATACCGTTATCGAAACAGCAATACCGGTACGTACCGGTATTAAAAATTATGTTAAAAACATATAAAAATATGTAAAAACATGGCATATTTTTAATTTTAAGTCCTGAAAATACAGATTTTAAGCTGTAAATTCAATACTGGTAGTTGTAATAAGTAAAATTATTATCTATAAATTTTTTGTAAAAAAAACACTCAAGATTATAAAATAAAAAATAAAAAAATTGTAATTTTTATATAAAATAATAAATATCGGTAAAATACCGGTAACTACACATAAAAATAACGGTATCGGTAACGATAACGGTATTTAGAAATTTTTTTAGAGGTATCGATAACGGTAACGGTATTCAATTTGAAACGGTATTTTAGCGATAACGGTATTATAACGATAACGGTAACCAACCTTGGTCTGCACTTTATCACGGTCAGAAAATCACTCGCAAAGAAATATATATAAAATCAATTTATATAAGATTTGTTGTTGGTTCACGTGTGATTTGTTTCATGTTCGCACAGATCCATGGCTAGTCAAGACTATATGTATCTAACAAATGGTCCTAAATATTTAATATAACATACAAGTTTTATTTAATAAATTATAAACATACCCTTTTAGTACCAAGTCCTTTTCGTTGAAACATAACTTGCAAAATATTAATTTTGCCAGCACATTTTTTTGCCAATGTAAAGGGCTCCAAAGTAATCCCAACATTGAGAAAATGTAACCCCCTTGGAACTCAAAACAATTTTTGCCTCTTATAGAATTTTCAGACAATTACAGCATACTGGGAATCAATTTTTTTTTATTTATTCTTTTTAATTTTAACAAATTAAGGAATAATTAAAGGCCATAGAAAAAATACATATCGATTGATTTAAGAAATTAAACTTGGTTGAAGGCTTTTGAATGGAGGCTTTGTTAGAAAGTTTGGGCAGGATGCACATATCTTGTAGGGACCCATTTGAATTAGATGCCCAATCAATAATGTCCTTAAATGATGAAATTATGTGATCAATTCGAACATTGGTTTGAGCATTTTATCCGTAAAAGTGTCCTTTTCTAAATATTATAGAATTTTACAATATCTCTTATCTTTACTTTTTCATTTATTTGTTACAAAATGTCTAATTTATCCAAAATATTCAACTGGACCATTTTTAAAAATGTATTTTAGAATTGAAAAAATATATATGGGTGATATCAAAAAATGTGATAAAAACCATGTAACCAGCTAATTTCAAATGCATGGATTACATTTGAGTTATATATTTCGATATATATCAGCGCATTGTCACCTGTTTTACAAAATTTATAACAATCTGACCAATTTTTGGTTAATACATACAATTTGTAACCAATTTTATAGGCCAAATGTAAACTCCGTAACCAGTAACTCATAAGGTTTTTTAACTTTAATAGCTTATATTTTAATAACCAATGAAGCTAAACACTAACTGTAAGAATTTATATGAAGAGGAGAAGTAACGCTTTTAACAAAAATTAATACATTTTACAAACTTTTTCGTATATCTATGCTAACACGACTTCAACCAACGACTATATAGACTAAAGACAAACCACCAGCCTCAACTGCTGTTAAAAAGTCTCTTTAATTTTATATGCAAACTGGTTTTAAGAGAAACAGTTTTTAGTGTTTTTTTAACGCGTATTTTTTAATATTAATAAGCAAAATTTTGTGCTAATTGTTATGATCTTTAGTTATCCAGTAATTAAAGTCTGAGTTACATAAACCAATCTTTATTAACAATAAACAAATATAATTATTAACAATTAAAATAAATACAATTAATAAATTAATGCTTACCGCGCGTATACCTGTATTAACAACTAACAATATATGTAACACAAAATGAAATGAACAATACAGAGATACACTAGCGGCATTATAACAAAACAATACAATAGTTGCATATTTTAGTATAACCCGTAGTTGCTTATTTGGGTGTCCCAACATCTCTCCTTCTTTTAGAAAGCACGTAATCGGGGGTCCAAACTGGAGGACGGTTGCGACGATTGGAACAGCGTTGTTCTGTAGGAGCTGCTTCAGATTGAAGAACAGGAGATTTTTCCTATCACAAGAGACGGTGCTATTTCATTTAACACTGTAGAGTCAGATGCAGGTGTAGAAACTTGAGGTTGATCTAGAGACTGCATCTGTTCTTGTTCACTGACTGATTGATGTTGTTGAATGCTTTGCGGTGTAGATACAATTTCGATATCTTCATTTTCTTTATGACCATTTTGTACTGAATGTTGTTGTGTAACGTTAAAATAATCAAATAAGACTTTAGTTGGAGATCCAGTAGAATCAGCATAACGAGGCCTTAGTTGATTAGCATGAGACCTAACGGCACGAAAGTCTGGAATGTTTTCAATTTCGACTTCGTAATTTACATTTCCAAGAATTTTTTTTATTATCCCTTGAAACCATTCACATTTGTTGTATTTAAATAGTTTTGCCCAAACTTTTTGACCAATAAAATATTTTCGCTCTTTAGCACCATAACGCTT
The DNA here is from genome assembly GCA_949987735.1 of Leucophora obtusa. Taxonomy (NCBI): domain Eukaryota; kingdom Metazoa; phylum Arthropoda; class Insecta; order Diptera; family Anthomyiidae; genus Leucophora; species Leucophora obtusa. The sequence goes on along the minus strand of OX465295.1, from coordinate 115,652,730 downwards.
ATTAAATTCTTGTTCCATTTTTTTATTACGTTGCAGTTGCGATTTTTCTGGTTTCTTAAGTAAATCAAGATTGATCCTTAATCTTCTCCCCACGAACAATTCTGAAGGCGTTTTACCGCAAATACTTGGATTTGGAGTTGATCGATAGCATTTGAGAAAAGTTTGTAAGTTTTCATTTGATGTACCTGAACCTTCAAGTTTTTTCAATGCACGTTTTAGAGTATCCACAAACCTTTCTGCCTGACCATTTGATTGTGGGTGGTAAGGTGCTGTAAATTTGTGTAAAATACCATTTTCTTGACAAAACTTTGAAAATTGCTGACTGGAGAACTGTGTTCCATTATCACTAACTAGAAGTTCTGGATTTCCGAAAAATGATGTAAAATCGCGTAAACAATTTATAATAACGTTAGACGTAATTGATTTGATTTGATAAATTTGAGGCCATTTAGAAAATGAGTCTATAATTACAAAATAATAAAAGTTATCGACAGCTATATCTATGTGAACTCTTTCCATAGGACGTGTTGACAATGGCCAGGAACAAAGCGTTGTTTTTGGCAAAGTTTTTGCTACTGATGAACACTTAACACAATTTTGTACATACCGCTTAATTTCATCATCCATATAAGGTCAATAAACGTAGCTGCGAGCCAGTGCTTTTGTTCTTTCGATACCATGGTGTCCTTTGTGTAATTCTTTTAAAATACGTTTTCTAAAACAGTTTGGTATGACGAGACGATCACCATACATTAAACAATCATCCACAATACTTAAATTTTCCTTTCTTGAAAAATAACATTGCATATCAGCTGATTTGTCATTTGGCCACTTACCAGTTTGTAGATGTGTAATAAGATTTTGAAGCGTTGAATCTTTCTTAGTAGCGGCATAAACCATATTGAATGTTACTGGCAAAGCATTTGTTATGTCATCTATTACCATTTTAATATCCTCATCAACTTGAATGGATGCAATGATAGTGTCTTCATTTGGTTTTGATGCGTTACCAATTAGACGTGATAAAATATCAGCTGCGCCAAATTGATGTGTTGAAACATATTCTAAATTAAAATCATACGACATGAGCGTTAGAGCCCAACGTTGAAGGCGATTTGCAGAATGTGCAGGAATTCCCTTCTTATTGCCAAAAATTGCAAGCAAAGGCTTGTGATCGGTTTGAAGTCTGAATCTTCGTCCAAATAAATATTTATGGAACTTAACCACAGCAAAAACCAAAGCTAACCCCTCTTTTTCAATTTGGGAATAATTTTTCTCAGCAGGTGTAAGGGACCTTGAAGCATGGTAAATAGCTTTTTCACTACCATCAGGGAAAACATGACAGATGTATGCACCTAATCCCACATTAGAAACATCAGCTGCTACTTTGATAGGAAGTTTTGGATCAAAATGTGTAAGCAACAGGTCAGATGATAAAAGCTGCTTAAAACGATCAAAACTATGTTGGCATGGTGATGACCAATTCCACACTGTATTTTTCTTGAGTAATTTATCCAAAGGATCTCTAAGCTTTCTCATTTCGTATATAAATTTACCATAATAATTGATTGCACCAAGAAAAGATCTTAATTCGCTCAAGTTTTTGGGAGGTTGAAACTCTAAAATTTTCTTGATTTTATTTTTATCCGGATAGATGCCATTACTGTCAACGTGATATCCAAGATATGTGCACGACGTTTTAAAAAATTTACATTTTTCAAAATTTACAGTGATGTTGTGTTTCTTTAAACGCTCAAATAACTGTTTTACAGCCATAACATTTTCTTCTCGTGTTTGTGTGGCCACAACGACATCATCTAGATATGGAAATACACCTTTTATGCCAGCAACAATTGATTCCATGCACTGTTGAAAAGCACCGGGAGCTGATCTTACCCCTGGCGCAAGACGATTAAAAGTATACATACCACGGTGTGTGTTTATGACGAGTAGTTTTTTCGTATCATCATCAACTTCAATTTGCATGTAGGCATTGTTCAAATCAATTATTGAAAAAAACGAGCATTTGTTAAAATTTACAAAAATTTCATCCGGAAGTGGTAATGGATATGTATGTGGTTCCAGCTGTGCATTGAGTCCAGTGGAATAATCACCACAAATTCGAAGATCGCCAGATGCTTTTTTTACTACTACGATGGGTGCTGCCCATTCGGAAAAATTTACGGGAGAAATTATACCTTCATGTTCAAGTCTGCTTAATTCTTTATCTAGATTCTCTTTTGCTGCATACGCTACTTGTCTTTTGGGACGAAAAACTGGTACAGCTTGTGGTTTAAGTTGTAAGTGAACTTTAAAATTTGTGCAGTGTCCAATTTCATTCTTAAAAACTTCTGGATACAGTGTACGTAATTCAGATTCTTTGATTGAATTGTTGACTTGAATTGCTTTACATGTGGTATATGAGTCAATGGGTTTGTTCCACAATTTAAATTTATCCATAAGGTCAGAGCCAAATAAATTTAGATCTGGTAGTGAACATACTAAGATTTTACCTTTTTGTGTTTCACCGTTGACCACCACTGAACATTCAAATTCACCCATAATAAAAATTTCATTTGTAGACGCATCTCGAGGAATATGCTGAGAAACTTGTAGAGGCGGTTTACCAACTTTCACCCAATTTTTTTCTGAAATAATTGTTACGTCGGAACCAGTATCATGTTGTAAGGTTAGGTTTACCTTGTTGATTATTACCCCTACGTATCTTCTATTTTTGCAATTTGACGTTGTAGTATACACGCTGTTTATGTATTTACGCGTTTTTTTAAGCTTATTTTTGTTGTTGTTGTTATTATTTTGCTGTTGCTGATGATTATGTGATTTGAGTTTATCTGGAAAACATGAACAAAAACCTTCTTTATGACCAACCCTATTGCATTGTGCACATTTGTGGAGGCTGTAGCTACATTCGCGTACAAAATGCATATTTCCACATTGCCAACAGGGTCTTTTTGGTTTTCTGTCACCTTTGTTGCTGTTTTGGTGTTTAAAATTATTCACAGTATTTACCTTTGGACTGCTGTGGTTTGCATTTGTGGAAACATCTTTTTTCAAACTGTTGATACGTTCAATTTCAGCAACCAAATTGTCCAATGTTAGGGGATTTTGCTCCGTTTCAGAGTCAAGCATAGTCAGAAGTCTTGCTTTATACTCCTGATCTTTCTGTGAATTTAATCCATTAACGAACATAAGGCACTTAAAATTATCAGCAGTACATTTACTAAGCACAAAATTTTCACAATGGCGATTTACTTTTGCGGCATAACTTATTATGTCCTCATTTTCCTCCTTTCTACTCTGCAAACATTTTACACGAGTGCTGAATTGACTCTCTTTCATTCCAAACAGTTTTTTAAAAATTTCCACTGTTTGTTGGAATGTGACGTCACGAGGTTGTTTTGGTAGCAAGTAGTCTTTGTATTTGTTAAAAACAGCAGTACTGACCTTTCTTAACAATAACCTCACTTTTGCAGCATCGTCAAGTTGATCAGCTTCCACCTGGAAAACATCTTCATACCGCTCGTACCATGTATTGAAAACTTGGTGTTCTTCAGGATCGTAGACAAACTCCCTTATGTTTTTCGACAAAATATCCATTATGGCTTCTGGTGCTGCTGTGTTAACTGTTGGTGTTGCACTTGTAGAAGAGCCATTTTGTGAAAACGCCATCAGCCTTTCCATGAGTTGATGCTGTTTTTCCATGGACTCTTGCTGTCGCGCCAAAAGTTGTGCAACAACTTGCTCCAAAGCCGCCATTTTATTCAACAAAATCCAACAAACAAATCTTTTCAGTTTTTTTTTTACCTCGTCGCCAAATGTTATGATCTTTAGTTATCCAGTAATTAAAGTCTGAGTTACCATAAACCAATCTTTATTAACAATAAACAAATATAATTATTAACAATTAAAATAAATACAATTAATAAATTAATGCTTACCGCGCGTATACCTGTATTAACAACTAACAATATATGTAACACAAAATGAAATGAACAATACAGAGATACACTAGCGGCATTATAACAAAACAATACAATAGTTGCATATTTTAGTATACCCCGTAGTTGCTTATTTGGGTGTCCCAACACTAATTATGCAAAACTAATGCAGAGAACATATCAAACAACACAAGTGCACTTTACAATTTAATTAAAATTGCTTAAAAACAATAAAAATAATTAATTAAAAATACCAATTTTTCACGTTTTTTGTTATTTTACATTGAAACTCTCTTAAAACCAGTTCAGTTTTTCAGACGAGATCCGTGGATAGTGCCTGCTTCAACTCTGTAACGATTTTTCGTCATAATTTTTGATAAAAATGCGTACACCAAATACATATATTCAGTTTTAAATGCAAAGTTAAGCAGCTATGTTTTTTTATTAATTGATTTTTTACACATCTGCAAAGAGTTGCATTCTGAAGTATTATATTAACCCATTAAGAACTTTTTTTTTTAAATTTTTTTCACAGTATAAATTTATATAAGCTTTTATAGCTTAAAAAAATTATATTTATAAAATTTAATATTTAGAAGATTTTAACTTTTTTCTTTTCATATAAAAAAATTGTTTTTAGCTCTGGTTGTTCAAGTTTAATGAATTAGTAAATTCTTTTTAAAAAATATATTTATTTTTAAATTTTTTATATTTGAAAATTGATACTTCCAGCCGAAATGAGCCGAAAAAAATCGGCGGCGGCGGCTGTAGCAAAAATGACCGGCGGCGGCGGCTTAAACGGCTCACGGCGGCTGGCTTGCTTCTCTGGTCCCATAGTGTTATTTTGACTTCATCTTAGCCGATTTTTCCCGAGCAATTAATCTTAACTTTTCACAAGTTTATTTCCCATATATCTTTTGATTGTTTTGGTACAAATTTAGTTTTCATTTTTTCCAAATTGATAAAAGATTTCAAACAAATTTGCTTTATCTTCCAAATGATACAAAGGTGATATTACCGCAATATTGTCATAAAAAGTTATGACAAAAGATAAAATTTTTGAATTATTTTTTTCCAAATATCGCCGAATTATCTTCCAAGTGATAAAAGGAAGCCAATTTCAAAGTAAATACTACTTGATTGTTTTCATTCAAATGACAAATAGAAGATATCGCTTTAATATCTTCTTGGAAGGTATCTTTTAAATGTTTGCAGGGTCATTATGTGCGCTCTTTGTATGACTCAAAACATCGATTGTAACCAGGGATGGAAAATAGTAATTTAGTTATAAAAATCAAGAAGAGAACTATACCAGTGGGTATCGATCCCCCCTTGTCTCGCTCAATCGGTTCTCTTTTTATTTGTTCGCGAACTCGGGCACAAGCAAAATAACACATTTTGCTTGTGTAAAATCAAAGAGCGTAAAATAAGGATAAATTCCAACTATTATACAGGGGAATTGCGGGGAAATTAGATGCTTTTAAGGGGAACGAGATTATTTCATAATGCGTCATAATTTAATTTACTGTGTTCACTGTTAATATAGTGTCTACAAATGAAATAAAATAATAAAATTTTAAAATAATTTGGTGTCTCCACCACACATCAGGTTTAATATTTTTTTTATCAATTAACTTCAAAATCAATCGTAGAGAAAATTATTTTTCATATAGAGTATATAATTCATACACAAAAAATTCCTGTAGGGAAAATGATGAAAGCATAGCTACTATTAAAAATTTGTTCATTAAAATTCGTGGATTTTATCAAGTTTTGTATAAATTGTGTAGGTGCTTCATTGTGTAAATGATGTTGTGTTAGAAGTTGACAACACTCATTTCAAAGAAGAATAATGAAAAAGGAAATTTTACGTCATCACATTTTTCCCCTCACAGTACTCACAGCATCTTTTGTGTGCGCAAACTCTTTTCACCCGGTTTTTATTTGCTCGCCCGAGTTCGCTAAAAATATAAGAGAGTCATTGGAAGAATCGTCTCTCTCTATATGTATACTCTTTGACTATACTATTGAGTTATAATATTCTAACAGTATTATAGCGGTAGATTATGAATTTTAAGAAACCATACGTAAAAAAATGCAAAATAATATCGGAATGCGAAAAAAGGCTTTGGGGTTCAAAAAATTAATTAAAAGATTTACATTCTGCAAACGATGCCAAAATTTTAATTTTTTACAACTAACCACTAAACTTTGTTTTATGAAATGGGCATTATACTCCGTAGATTATAAATTAAAAAACCCGCACTTAAAAAATTGCAAAATAATAGAGGAACGCGAAAAAAGACTTTGTTGTAGAAAAAAATAATTAAAAAACTCAATCAGCGATTAACAATCTGCAAATGAATACAATGACGCAAAAATTTTCCTTTTTGCAAATATTTTTTTCGCGATTTATTTTTTTTTTTTGCAAACTAAGCACCAAACTTTTGTGTATAAAATTGGTACTATAGACCCTAGATTATAAATTAAAAAAACCACACTTAAAAAATTACAAAATAATCGCGGAAAGCGAAAAAAGGCTTTATGGTACAAAAAATTAATTAAAAAACTTAATCAGCTATTTACATTCTGCAAACGAATATATTGATTAAAAAATTTTTCCTTTTTGCAAATTTTATTTTTCGCGATTTTTTTTGCAACTAGCCACCAAACTTTGTTGTATAAAATGTGTATTATAGTCCCTAGATTATAAATTAAAAAGAAACGTACTTAAAAAATTGCAAAATAAAAGCGGAATGCGAAAAAAGACTTTGTGGTACAAAAAATTAATTAGGGAACGTAATCAGCGATTTAGATTCTGCAAACAAATATATTGATGGAAAAATTTTCCTTTTTGCAAATTTTATTTTTCGCGATTTTTTTTTGCAACTAGCCACCAAACTTTGTTGTATGAAATGTGTATTATAGCCCCTAGATTATAAATTAAAAAAAAAACGCACGTAAAGAATTGCAAAATAATTTGAAAAAAGACTATGGTACAAAAATTTAATCCCTAGGTTATATATTTAAAAAAACCGCACTTAAAAAGTTGCAAAATAACGGCGGAATTCGAAAAAGGCTTTATGGTACAGAAAATTAATTAAAAGAGGTAATCAGCGATCGACATTCTGCAAACGAATGTATTCCCAGGTAGAAAATTACAAAGGGGCCAGCACTGGCAAAGCACCGAAATAGGTGGTATGAGTGCTTGTCAACAGCGCTTTCCCAACGCCCAAATGATAATACCGTTCCACGGTGGTGCCAATGCTTTACCAAGCCCTGGGAAAGCACCCATAAACATAAAAATCAAATGCTTTGCCAACGCTCAAATAAAAAAATTAAAGTGCTTTCCTGACACCCAAATGATAGCACCAAAAAACATAAAAATCAAGTGTTTTTGCCTTGCCACCAAATTATGAGCCCTCACACTGAAAAACTTTAAATTACTCTAAAAATAGACGATTCTCGGAGTTATTGTATTGTGGAGTCAAAAATTATTTAAATATCCACTCTTAGTTTCTTTTTCAAAAACAAAATAATGTTATAGGGAAACAATCGATGGGAATTCACCCTTTTCAAGCGTTGTGAAAGCGTCCAAATTTAGTGCTTTGCCAGTACTTCTTTTTGTAAGACCGCGGTCTACTTGCGCTTTGCCAGTGCTTCTTTTTTGTTACCACACATAATTTCCACCTGGGTTGTTGCAAAAATTTCCCTTTTTGCAAATGTTTTTTTTCGCAATTTGTGCTAATATTTGCTAATATCTAAATATTTAATTTTAATTTTTTTAACTAGCCAAAGAGGAAGCTATTTTTTAGTTACTTACATTTTTAAATATATAAGAGCGATCTAACATTTTTTGGTATAAGAGCCCGATTAAGTGAGCCTTTTCCATCCCTGATTAACCAGTCGGAGTTCGTTCCTGTTCCAAGCCGCATAATATTTTTTCAAATAAAAAATATTGAGAGCGTTGCAGGGCCATTGCAAACAACGAAGCAAAAAATCAAACGGATGTCTCAAATTTTATTATTTGAATATATTCCGCGCTTGTTTTTTCCTTATTTTGAGCAGTTTTTAAGTTTTTAAATATAGGCTCAACTGATACTAAACTGATACTATATACACTCAGAAAAGTTCTGCAGTTATTACATGACAGTTATTTGTGTAGTAATGCGGTTGTAGTTATTTTAACTACAATTGTAGTTAATTTACTTAGAGCAAAATTTTTCAATGTTTTTGACAGTTATTCTTTTAAACAAACTACAGAAACTACTACATTGCAGTAATATTTATTTTATGCAGTTATTTTGAATTTTTTTACAAATACTTAAAGTGTGTGTACGAAGCGCTTGTTTAGAAATTTCTAGTGAAAGAATATGAGAAGAACATGTTTTCTCTTGTCTTAGTCATAAAACAACGCCAAAGAGTGAAGACGCTTAATACGGAAAAGGTTATATATTTTTTATTAAATTATTAAAATAATAAGTTAAGTTTTATAATATAAATTTATTTACGGGAATGTTAAAAAATATTGTATTTATTTTCTTTCAGTTCTTTTATATTTTCACCCCTTTCTACCTGGAGAAAAACAACACCATATTTCATCCCTCACAGACGGACATCTACAACAATATCTTAATAGTGAAAAATAAAAGTGACATTAAGTGCAAATTTTGATTTCTCAATTTTATATTTATTATAGAATAAAATTAAGTTAAGAGTGTTTACATAAATTTGGTTTTATTAAATTAATAATTTTTAAAATAATTTTTATTTATGTTATTTTAACTACATTTGCAGTTGTTGTTGTACAGTTTTACAATAATTTTCATGTATATTGTTTTAATTGCATTTGTAGTTGTTTTTACTACATTTGTCAGTTGATTTTTAACAGTTAAAAATAACTTCATATTGCAGTTGATTAAAATGCAAATGTAGTCTACACCTTTTGAAGTGCAAATGCAGTTATTTTAACTGTCATTTGCAGTTGATTTTATCTACATGATTCCCTGAGTGTAGTAGCTCAGGTAATACTAGAGTTCAGCGCCCTCTATCGGTAAGTAGTGTAAGTTTTGATTTCCTATCTCTAATCATAACCATCATTCAAATGCGTTGATAGCGAAAGTTTCTACATAAACCATAGAGTAAGACAAGGATGCGTACTGTCACCTACACTCAGGGAATTATGTAGCTAAAATCAACTGCAAATGACAGTTAAAATAACTGCATTTGCACTTAAAAAGGTGTAGACTACATTTGCAGTTAAATTAACTGCAATATGAAGTAATTTTTAACTGTTAAAAATCAACTGACAAATGTAGTAAAAATAACTACAAATGCAATTGAAACAACATACATGCAAATTATTGTAAAACTGTACAAACAACTTGCAAATGTAGTTAAAAAAACATAAATAAAAAATTTTTTTTTTAATTATTAATTTAATAAAAAAAATAAATTTATGTAAACACTATTAACTTAATTTTATTCCTTAATAAATTTAAAATTGAGAAATCAAAATTTACACTTAATGTCACTTTTTTTTCACTATTAAGATATTGTTGTACATGTCCGTCTGTGAGGGATGAAATATGCTGTTGTTTGGCTTCCTTTTTTTTCTCCAGGTAGAAAGGGATGAGAATATAAAAGAACTGAAAGAAAATAAATACAATATTTTTTTAACATTCCCCGTAAAAAAATTTATATTATAAAACTTACCTTATTATTTTAGTAATTTAATAAAAAATATATAACCTTTTCCGTATTACGCGTGCTCACTCTTTGGCGTTGTTTTATGACTAAGACAAGAGAAAACATGTTATACTCATATTCTTTCACTAGAAATTTCTAAACAAGTGATTCATACACATATTTCTGTTTACTTCGTGTGTGTGCATACACACTTGAAAATTTAAGTATTTGTAAATAAAATTCAAAATAACTGCATAAAATAAATGTTACTACAATGTAGTAATTTTTGTAGTTTGTTTAAAAAAATAACTGTCAAAAACATTGAAAAATTTTGTTCTAAGTAAATTAACTACAATTGTAGTTAAAATAACTACAACCGCATTACTACATAAATAACTGTCATGTAGTAACTGCAGAACTTTTCTGAGTGTACGCTATTTCTATTAGTACTAGATATGATAATGTTAAAAACCAATAACGAAGCACCGGATGGTATCCAGTGGCACCTGAACCAGCGCCTACATGACCTGGACTATGCGGACGACTTGTGTTTGATGTCGCACACGCTGGCTGGTATACAGGATAAAATAAGCAGATTATATGAAAATGGTCTTAAAGTCGGGTTAAAAATTAACTTCCGTAAAACCAAAATTATGAGGATATTAACTGACAACAACACTCCAGTAATTGTGGACAGTAATATCATTGAAGATGTTACCGAGTTTAGTTAACTGGGTAGTATAATAAGTACAGATGATGGTGCAGATATTGACGTAAAAAGCAAAAATAAAAAGTATTCATAAACAAATGCCTAAGGAGGATACTTAAAATGTTTTGGCCATTGCGCATAAGCAACCAAAATCTGCTCCGAACGTATAACATGAACCCCATAGATGTTGAAATTCAACAAAGGAAATGGATTGGCTATACTCTTAGAAAAGAAAATGAGGATATCGCTAAGGTCTGCTTCCAATGGAATCCGCAAGGTTCGAGAAACAGAGGTCGCCCAACAATTACCTGGCGAAGATCAGTCGAAGACGAATTCCGAAGCAAAGGGCTGTTATGGGCTCAACTGAGAAACCTGGCCCCAGATAGAATAAGATTTAGAAGTTTTGTGCAGTTTTGTCCAGACTTTATAGAGATAGTTCTTAAATTCTTGTTATAAATGAAAAAGTAAATATATTATTTGTTGTTGCTAGAAGCTCCAATGGGAGTGATGTAGTTATATTATTTATAAGTACATTAATACAGCGCTATATATAATTAAAAATTGCTTTATCGGAAAACATATAAATTTTTATATATCTCAATGTTAAATTTAATTCCTAAGTTGTTTTAGATATGTTTAAGTATAGCGCAATGTAAAAAAAATTCTATGTTTATTTGAGATATATTTATGTATGATTTCAAAATATAAAAGATGTACTCATTATAACTCCCCTACGGGAAATTTTAACAAACTGTCACCGAACTGGCCCCTTTATATGAAGTAGACTGGTCACTTTTACATGGCGTTGTCATAGGAGGTGGAAATTGACCCCTTGTGACATGTCACAAGACAAATCGCAGGACAGGTTCCTGAACTTTGTTTTTTATGAGAGTTCAGTAACCTGTCCTAGGATTTGCCTTGTGACATGTCACAAGGGGTCAATTTCCCCCTCCTATGACAACGCCATGTAAAAGTGACCAGTCTATTTCATATAAAGGGGCCAGTTCGGTGGCAGTTTGTTAAAATTTCCCGTAGGGTCCTAAGTTCCTTGTAAACCTTGTATAAATGCAAACTCATAAACATACGAGGTTTACACAGTTTACGGGTAGAATACAAGTTTATATGAGAAGGATTAAAATGCTTGGTTACACTCAGGGAATTATGTAGGTAAAATCAACTGCAAATGACAGTTAAAATAACTGCATTTGCACTTAAAAAGGTGTATACTACATTTGCAGTTAAATTAACTGCAATATGAAGTTATTTTCAACTGTTAAAAATCAACTGACAAATGTAGTAAAAACAACTACAAATGCAATTGAAACAACATACATGCAAATTATTGTAAAACTGTACAAACAACTGCAAATGTAGTTAAAAAACATAAATAAAAATTATTTTAAAAATTATTAATTTAATAAAAAACAAATTTATGTAAACACTCCTAACTTAATTTTATTCTATTTAAAATTGAGAAATCAAAATTTACACTAATGTCACTTTTATTTTTCACTAGTAAGATATTGTTGTAGATGTCCGTCTGTGAGGGATGAAATATGGCGTTGTTTGGCTTCCTTTTTTTCTCCAGGTAGAGATGAGAATATAAAAGAACTGAAAGAAAATAAATACAATAATTTTTAATAATCCCGTAAATAAATTTATATTATAAAACTTACCTTATTATTTTAATAACTTAATAAAAAATACATAAACGTTTCCGTATTACGCGTCCTCACTCTTTGGCGTTGTTTTATGACTAAGACAAGAGAAAACATGTTCTACTCATATTCTTTCACTAGAAATTTCTAAACAAGCAAGCGCGTCATACACATGCTCCTGATTGCTTCGTGTGTGTGCACACACACTTGAAAATATAAGTATTTGTAAAAAAAATTCAAAATAACTGCATAAAATAAATGTTACTACAATGTGGTAGTTTTTGTAGTTAGTTTGAAAAAATAACTGTCAAAACCATTGAAATATTTTGCTCTAAGTAAATTAACTACAATTGTAGTTAAAATAACTACAACCGCATTACTACACAAATAACTGTCATGTAGTAACTGCAGAACTTTTCTGAGTGTACAACTTCTTCAACTTCTGTACAACTTCTTCTAAATACTTAAATTTTTATTTAAATTTTGAATTCCTAACTTAAGGGTGTTAGTTTATAGTACTTTTTAATAGTTTTTTTTTATACCTGAAATATAAAGCGTTATATAATTATATCTTTCTACATCAAATTAGATATAATTATATCAGGTCAAAATTCGGATAGGATTCTATATGATTCAATATATTTAGATCTTATCCGATATAATTTTATCCACCATTTTTCGGATCATAGTATATCTCCAATTATCTTAAATAAGTTATCATTACATATTACATCATATTAGCTTTTTCTTTTAAGGGTGTTGTTTTTAGTTACTACTGCTACTTTAGTCGTAGCTTTTTCAACGCTGGTTAAAAGCACCTCAAAATGAAACAGACAACAGAGGTCTATATCTGTGCCACTGCCATGGTTTTGTTACACACTTCTTAATGTGATAGTGAATTATATTAGAGTGTGTTTTCATATCTCCTCCCATCATGCACTTTTTAAGTAGGGTTTACATTATCTGATTTTACATAAGAAAAATCAAATAAAAAAAACCTATAAAAATGATGGATGGGGTTGCCAAAAATAAATTTTTGGTAGTCTTTCTGTGTTTATACGTTCAGATGCAATCAGATTCTTATAATTTTATGAAATACCCCAAGAAACATTTTTACAGACTCTCCGACATGTACGGAATCATAAATCCGGCTTTTATGACACGTTTACGGTCCGTAAATCACGTATCTGTCAATGCCTGTACGTAAACGGAACATTAACTGACCGGTAAATTGGATTTTCGAAAACAATAAGGTTTGAATCAGTTTGGGTGAACGGACTTCTTCTGTTGCTTATTGAATTCGTTTATATTGCTGTCAAAATATAACAAGAATATAAATTAAAAAAATAATAAATAATAAATTTAAAAACTCATTTGATGGTAAATAAATATCTTTGTAATTGGATTAAACCAAAACTAAATAATTTTTATCGTTTTACGTGCAGATTTAATTTATTAATGCCGCATGGGCGATGGAATCTACACCGAAGTTAAAAACAGCCCAATCGCTCCACGGATTTCTTTTTTGGTGCCGCTAGTATGCAAAATTACATTTACATACTTGCATAGAATAAGGAAACAAAATGTGCTAGTAAATTAATTACATATAATTGTATGTTTTGTTTTTTATACTCATTTAAAAAAATATAAGGCCATAAAAATTACGCAAAATTAATAAAAATATTGAAAATTAAGGTAGATATATAAGCCCGTTTTTTGTTTAAAATGAGGGTACGAATATATTCCGCGCTTATTTTTTTCCTTATTTTGCAGTTTCCATCAGTTTATAGGCTCAGCTGATACTAAACTGATACTAAGTAGTTCCTCAGGCAAAACTAAATTTCAGCGCCCTTTACCGGTGAGTAGTGTAAGTTTTGATTTCCTATCTCTATAATTAATATCTCTGAGCTTTTTGCCAGATACTATGACTTTCCAGTGTAGAAAATCATTGCCAGATATGTGGTTATGTAACTACTAGGGATGCCAAACGGGAAATCCCGAATCCCGAAATCCCGGGATTTTCGGGATTGGCAAAATCCCGAATCCCGGGATTATTTCTCAAAAATCCCGGGATTTTCTTATTTTTTAATATTAATATAAACGCAAATAAACAAAGTGAGCAATTTTAGATTACCTACGCTTTTTCTTGAATTTTCTCATATTGACAAGAAATTGATGCCAAGATATTGGTAAAATTATAAATTAAGTAGATTATTCGAGTAAACTATGCAAAGACTTTGCAGAAAAATTTGAAATTTTAGTAAACAATATTTAGTTTTTGAGTAATACATGCGAAAAATCAAGTTTGTTATTTTACCGATTTATTCTTCCAAGCGAAATTCGATTTCTGAAACTGGGACTGTAAGTTTTGGCTTAGAGTCCAAGTTTGAATTCTTCCATGAAAACATTTGATAACAATAACCAAATAACTCTGTTGCTGTAATTACACGATTTCGTGGACAAGGTTATCGCAACGAATCTGTTTTAAAATCTGCTTACAAAATACTGGGCGCAAGTGTATTAAGTACACTACAGGCCTTCATATATTATCTCAACCAGAAATAAAAAAAGGGAAAACGATTGCAAGGTATTTTAACAGGTGGTACAAGTATTGACAAAAATTGCTTTCCCATTTCCAATATGATAACGTCAATAGACAAAAGTACCGGCAGTTCAAAAAGAGCCGGAAAGTACTGGAGAAACAATATCTTTAACTTTGGCAAAACGCTGCCAAAACCAATAAATAGGTGGTTTGGAATTATATTTTCCAAAATAAAATTTAAAAAAAGTTCATATGTATCTTTTTTTTGCCCTGCCGTGATGTTTTGTAAAACAAATACTAGCAAAACGATTTTTGCAACCGCTGGCAAAGCGTCCCAAATGAGTGTTCTGCCAGTCATTTATTTTTAACATCGCGGTTACCCAGTGGTATGCAAGTACTTGATTTTTTGTACCACTGTCAATTTCTGACTGAGATGTTTCAATATTCATAAAATGTACCACATTATTAATTAACAACTATTAAATAATTATAAAACGCTTTATTCTATAAAAAAATTAGTTACATAACATAAAAATTTTTACAAATAAAGGAAAATTTAAATCCCGAAATCCCGTAAAATCCCGGGATCCCGAAAAATTCTGTAGTCCCGAAAATCCCGGGATCCCGAAATCGGGATCCCGGGATTTCATACAAAATCCCGAATCCCGGGATTTTTAAATATCAATCCCGATTGGCATCCCTAGTAACTACATACTTGGTAATGGTAACAACCCTACGGGGAAAGAGACCGGTCCCAGATGACACGCAGGATAGGTCCCAAGGGGGCGGAGACCGGTCGTTGATCGGTCTTTTTGTTTGAAAGAGACATATCACTTTAACATGGCGTTGTCATTGGAAATGACCAATTGCCACAGTTTAGACACCTTGTGACAGTAAGGTGGTGTGTCTAAAAATAGCTTTTCAAATAAACTAATAAAAAATTAAGAATTAAAAATAATCTACTTGTCGTCGAAGTAGGGCTCGATAACACAACCTCCTGCTTGTAAGGCAAACGCTCTACCGTCTGAGCTAATGTTGCTTATGCGTGATGGCTGGCTAATGGTAAAGTTATATATTTTTCGTTTCTCTTCAAATAAAAGAGAAAAAGAAAAAACAAACACTACAAGCAAATAAAAAAAATTGAAAAGAAAAAAATAGAAAAGAAAACAACACTAACACACACACAAATATAGTGGAAGTGCCTTCAGTATGCCCCCGATTGACCAGTCACGGGATAGGTCCTTTAATGGAAGTTGACTCGTTTTTTGCGTTGGCCATAATTAAATTAAAAAATCAATTAAAAATTAGAAAATTACCTCAAAAACTCTGATAATATAAATAAAAATTTAAAAAATTGCCCTTAAGTTAAAAGGAAAATTAAATGAAATACCAATTGTTAAAACTAAAACAGCTTTAACATTAAAAATACAAAACTTAACATTTTTTAGCAAAAAATTATAAAAATTTAAAATAAGAGCTAAAATAAGCAAATCGTAAAAAAATAAAGTTCAAAATAAATAAAAGAGTAAAACAAATAAAAAAATATTCTAAAAAATATGCCGCGAATTTTATTTTTTAGTTCGGTATTGGTCAAGTTTTTTAAAAGCAACAGTGAAAGTAACAAATCAGAAAATACTTAGAAAATTAATTAATTCTCTTTGGTTCATATTTGTACTAATTTAGTAATATGCCTTCGGTTGACCGGTCACGGGATAGGTCCTTGGAGGAAAATTGACTCCTCATTCCCCGTAGGGAAGCGATATCCGTTTGAGATTGTTCATTAGCCTTACCCACCGACAATTCCATATGACATTTAGCATAAAATTTTATATTATTTTACATTTTTCTAACTTTTTTCACTTTTGGCATCTACTTTTCGCCATATAGTTTTATCTCATTAATTTTTTTTAACAATTTTCAGCTTTGGCAATTTTAATGCTATTTTTTGAGAATTATACATATTTTACAATCATCTGGCAACAAATAAATGAATTGTGAAACCTCCAAAGTTTATTTTGGGTCTCATACATAAATTTTTTTATCATTTTCCCATAATATACCCAGCAAAAAAAGAGATGCCGAAGCAATAGAAAAATCACTACAATTGATGATCTAGATGTACTTATTTTTTAACATAAACACTAATAATTTTAACATTGAGTTGTCATAGGAGAGGAGTACTACTAAAATATTTACAAAAAAAAATTATATTTTTTTATTTTACAAAAGTTTTTTTTTTTATTGCCGCCACCGGGTATCGAACTTGCGACCTCACAATTGCTAGTCTAGCGCTCTACCGCTGAGCTATTCTTTGATATGAAATTTGACTGGCATAAAAATGCGAGAAATTGTTCCTTATTCTCTTCAATAAAAGTACTTATTAAACAAGTGTAAAAGGAGCACTCCAATTCAATATTGTTTTCAGTACTATTTTTACAGGTGCATAAAAAGCAATTTCTCACCATTTTTTTTATATATAGATATTTTAAAAAATTTTTAAATTAAAAAAATATTAAATTTAATCAAATTAATTATAAATATTAAAAAAAATTAATAGAATAAAAAAAAAGTTAAAAAAAAATAAAAAAAATATTGGTCCTGCCGGAAATCGAACCCGGGACCCTCTGTTTGGAAATGCCAAATGATACCAAAATCACTTTTTACGATCACTTTTAGAGCAATTACTCTTTAGAAGCAATAATTAAGTGATTTTTTGGATGTGGTTCAGAAGTTATTCTAAAAAAGCTGTAAAAATGTAATAACGGATACTTTGGAAGCAATGAAAGAAGTGATTTTTTGAAGTTGTTCAGAATAACTTCTAAAAAAGCAGTAAAAATACACTAACGGATACATTGAAAGAAGTAGTTTGTAAAGCATTACTTGCAATTTTTTTTCCTGGTAGTTAGTCCTGGTAGTAATATTGGCAATTTTTTAAATATATAAGGAAAGAAAATGATTTAACATAATGTACAAAAGAATTTATAATGCACCAATAAAAAATTATATTTATAGGTAATTTATATAAAAATTTAAGGGTTTGATTTAAACTAAGCTAATGAAAACTCTTTTTTCTGTAGGAAATCGTTTTTGCCAAGAATGTCTGTATAATATAACATACGCTAATTTTGTGCGTGTAATATTTGATAGATAAAAACATAATTGGCCTGCTGCGCATAAGTCAGCTTACTCGCCAACATCAAAAAATATGTTACTATATCCTTTCCAGTGTTGAAAAAATATTGAGTCTAACAATATATTTAAAAAAAATGTACAAAAAAATATATAACAATACTTTACGTTTCAAATAATTATAAAAATAAGTCGTATTTGGTAACGCATTATTTTGAAATAATGGAACAAGTAACTATATTAATAACTCACTATTATATGTTTTAAAATAATTCGGAAAGTAAGTCGGTGTCATTACTGGTAGTCCAAAAAATATATATGCTATTACCGTTTCAACACTGGGTTGTGGTATAATGTAAGCCCCGCTTATGATTTTTTTAGTATACATATGTTTGTACACTGTGATCAAAGAGTATGTAATTATTTAGAAATGCTTTGGAAAAAGTAAACGTATTATAAGACTACACTCAGAGAATTACTGCAAGATATTAATGAATTTTTGCATAAAACCAAAAATTCATTAATATCACTGGAACTCGTTCGTTTAAACTTTTCATTGAATTAATGGAAAACTAGTGAAAGATTTCACTTTATTTATTTAAAGTTTCATACAATCAATGAAAAAGTTTCATTAAAACTGGATTCGTATAATATATGAAACTTTTTCATAAAATTTAAGAAATTTTTCATTTACATTGTGAAGAAAACTTCATTGGCTTACTGAAAAATTTCATTAAAACTCGTCCATCAAAATTCCCTCTGTGTACAACGCCCGGCCCACATATCTTAAATTAATTTGTAATCGCTGGCCCTCAGTCAATGATACATTCAGAAAATACGTCGGTAAAATCAATTGAAAATAACAGTTAACATAACTGCAATTCATATTAAAAAGGTGTATGTACACTCAGGGAATTATGTAGGTAAAATCAACTGCAAATGACAGTTGAAATAACTGCCTTTGCATTTAAAAAGGTGTAGACTACATTTGCATTTAAATCAACTGCTATGTGAAGTTATTTTTAACAGGTAAAAATCAACTGACAAATGTAGTAAAAACAACTACAAATGCAATTAAAACAACGTATATGCAAATTATTGAAAACTGTACAAATAACTGCAAATGTAGTTAAAATAACATAAACAAAAATTATTAGATTAATAAAAACAAATTTATGTAAATACTCTTAACTTAATTTTATTCCATAATAAATCTAAAACTGAGAAATCAAAATTTACACTTAATATCACTTTTATTGTTCTAGACGTCCGTCTGTGTGGGGTGAAATATTGTTTGGCTTCTTTTTTGCTCCTGGTAGAAAGGGATGAAAATATAAAAGAACTGAAAGAAAATAAATACAATATTTTTCAATATTCCCCCAAATAAATTTATATTTTATATTATAAAACTTACCTTATTATTTTAATAATTTAATAAAATATATAACCTTTTCCGTATAACGCGTCTTCACTCTTTAGCGTTGTTTTATGACTAAGACAAGAGAAAACATGTTCTTCTCATATTCTTTCACTAGAAATTTCTAAACAAATGCTTTGTACACACATTCTTCTTTACGTCGTACACATTCATACTTGAAAATTTATCTATTTGTAACAAAATTCAAAATAACTGCATAAAATAAATGTTACTACAATGTAGTAGTTTTTGAAGTTTGATTAAAAAAATAACTGTCAAAAACATTAAAAAATTTTGCTCTAAGTAAATTAACTGCAATTGTAGTTAAAATAACTACAAAAAAACTCAAACTTTTCGTTTCTAAAAGAATTACTTCAAAAAAACACGGCTAAGACACAAAATAAAGACCTAATTTAGGTGTTCCATAATTGAAAACAGATAGCTATTTCCTTTTCTTGATATGTTCAATAAAATGGTATATTAAATAATAACAAATACAATCTTCATAATTTTTTTAATAAAAAAATAAATTTTTTAGTAACTAACAAAAAATACTGGTAATTGCAACAAATCTATTTTGGTAGTTGTTTAGTTGTTTATCAAGCAATTGTTACAAATTGCGGTAGTTTTGTTTTTTTTTTTAAATAGCCGTCATAATAGTATTTTTTTCAAAAACATATGTAATTACTAGGGCAACGTTTTCCATGGAAATTCCAGAACAAAATGTCTTCGACCTGTAGATGCATATTTTGACAAAAATCATGTGTACATATGTTTAATGCATATTTGTAATCTTCAGCTGCAGATATGGGTACATTTTGATTTTTAAGTGCATGAAATTCGTAGCCCAAGTACTACACAAATAAATGATATATAATAACAGTTGGTTTTGTGTTTACTTTTTAGGCATAGAGTATTTTTTTGCTATTACTAAACAACAGTTCAAATATACTAATGTAATGTATGAATAATAAACAAATTTTATTACTTAATTTAAAAAAAACGGTTGAATAAGCAAGACGTAACATACACAACGGTTAAAATTAAAATTTAAAGAAAATGTTTTATTTCAATCTTAAAGGATATATTTGGATGTTTGCAATAATTTCTAGTAAAAGTTATATAAAAAGTGAAACAATTAATTCAAATATGTTTAAAACAATAATGCATGATATGGAAAAAGCATTTTGTTCTATTACAAATAATACGAATATTTTAACAAAAATGTATGATTTTCAAACAATTGAAACTGATATATCTACGATGGTATTTAAATTACCGTATATTGAAAATGAACCTAAATCGGAAAATATTTTAATAATGAATCGACGCGAATTTTTGCCGCCAATATTTCCAAATTTAACAGAGGGTTATATGGCTTTAAGACGATTTAAAATTTATAAAACTCCTGTAGAAAATGCTAATTCAAATATCACCGGATTAATGAAAAGCGAAATGCAAAGTTTAATGCAAAACTATGTACAAGATGTGTGGTCTGATATGGGATTATATGGTTGGAAAGGTCAAATTGTAAATCCATTAAATTCAGGAGCCAAATACAACAGGTAAATTTTTTTTTATGCTCCAACTCCAAGCAAGTAAAAAATCATTTTTTTATATGGAGTTCGACAGCTTTTTTTTCGCAAAAGTACGAACAAAATACCGGGCATTAACCAGTAAAGCCCGTATGACACTTTCTTTTTTCTTCGCCTCTTTTTAGGTGTTTTATTTGAATTTTATTTATTTATTTGAAGTCAAGAAAAAGTGAACAAAAAGTTAGTGTCAATTGCAATAAATTATATGATATGAAATGTCAAAACCATTGCAGGGAAACGTCAAAATGGTAATAATTGCAAACTGGTGGAGAACACTTGACAATTTCATGGCTAAAAATATCAGAGATTTTTCTTCGAAAAACACAAAATTTTATCAAACATTAATTTTTATATTAGAAATTTATTAATTCTTGTTCGAGGTCAATTTCCTTATTATGATTTAACATAATAAGTACTTTTTTCCAAAAACTGTTTTTTTCTTCATCAGGATATTCTCCTGACAAATACTTCACAGAGTTTTTGCTTTTAAAAACCTCTACCTTTCAGGAATGAAAAGACGATCGTTAAAAACGTTAGGTTAAAAAACAATTTAAAAAAAAAAAATAATTTTTATCTACAAATAATAACCCAGTCAGAAGCGATGGCAAAGCACTTTAACTAGTGGTACAAGTACTGGCAAAAGGTGCTTTCCCATTCCCAAAATGATAACATCATTAGACAAAAGTACCGACTGTTCAAAAAGCGCCGGAAAAGCACTGGCGAAACAAAATTTTTGAACGTTGGTAAAACGCTGGCAAAACCAATAAATAAGTGGTCTGGAAATATATTTTCCAAAATAAAATTTAAAAATAAATACATATATTTGGTCCAGCCGTAATTTGAACCCAGGCCGTCAGATTGGCAGACGATTGCTCTACCCACTGAGCTTACGAGACATATAATATTTGATGGCGAAACACATAAATGAGTGATAATAGCTGGACAACTACTGGCTATGCTAAAATGGAACTAATATGCCAGCGTTGGGAGAGCAAAAAAAAGTTGGTCTTAAAGGAGCTTTCCCACAAACAAAAAATTGATTTTATAAAACAAAAAAATTTTTAAATTAAAAAAAGTCCAAAAAAATGTTTTTGCTTGCAACCGGATTTGAACTCGAAACCTCCTGACTACAAACCTTTTTTAACGAAGCGTCAGCATTTTTATAAAATCATTGGTCTACCAGTGAATTGATTTTTGTACCACTGGTAGCATTGGCTAGGTAGCACTGTATAACCACTGGTTGCAAACCTTGGCATATCACTCTTAGACCATTCATTGCCAGTGGTTTTTTTATAAACCACCAAAATTTTTGTAAAACAAATACTGAAAAAACGCTTTTTGCAAACGCTGGCAAAGGGTCCCGAATGAGTGTTCTCCCAGTCATTTATTTTCAACACCGTGGTTACTCAGTGGTGCTTAATTTTTTGTACCACTGGCAATTTCTAATTGGGAAGTAATTAAACTTTTTCCCATTCTTTTTTACCAAATTTTCTGTTCTTTTTTTTTTTATTAGAAAATTAAAATTAAAACGCAAACTGTCATTTGATAGCAGGCATCTTTGCAAGAGCCGCTTGCATGTCACCCCCTGAAATTTAAAAACATTATAGGTTTGTTCCACGTAATTCTGGGTAAAGTCTGGTAAAATGAGAGTAAACAAATAATTATCTCAAAAAATTGTAAAATTGCTCACAATACCTGGAACGCACAAAACCACATTTCAAGCCCAAAAATTAACGTCAAAGTTATTCATATAAACAAAAGCTATTTTTAAGAATAAAATATCGAAGGGAATAAAGAAAAAATGTTATAACGTGGCATTTGTTAACGATATTAATTATTGGTAGCATTCGGCAGAGAAACCTTAAAATGATACCGGTGACTTGTAGCGCTTTGTGATTACTTACTCTGCTGAACGATGTTTTCTTTGTTTTGTTTTTAAATACATTTTTTTTTATTTTCCTTTGATTTTATAAATTTTTTGTTTTTGAATTATATTTGTATGTTTTTATTTGTCAATCATACAAAACAAAAATTTTTTAAAATCAACAACAACAAATGTATCACTATTTGATCAAAAGTAGCAAACATTTTTTACGCTACCAAAATATGACAGCGCTCAGACTGAGCGGTTAGTGATCAGGTCGTTCAGCAGATAGTTGCACAACTGTTGTAGAACTGTTGACTATCAAATTGTATCTGCCGAACGCACCCATTGTTTACAAGTTTTGTTAATATTTTAATTATTTTTACAATTTTAAAACAGCTGATTTATAAAAAACTAGTGATTTGACAGTTTTACCATTTTACCCGCAAAAAAAGTACGGGTAACTTCTGGTAAAAAGAGAAACAAATTATTCTCTCATCAACGCTCTCATTTACCCAATTTTTAACAATAGAAACGCTTTTTGGTAAGATTGGGTTCCCGCGGGTACCCGCGGTAACGTACGTGGAACAGAGCTTATATTAGCTACATAAATGGACGTAAAATTACAAAAAGTATACATTGAGATACACATAAAACTGGAAACATTTGTGTCAATTTGTATCAAAATCGAAGCAAGGACTATTAGTCCTGCCATATATCCTTTATCTTAAAATCTTTATAAAACCTGCAAAAATTATCCGATTGTAATGAAATTTAGCACGTCAATTGATATAAGGTCAACCCATATTTGTGCCAAATTTGGATAAAATCGATTAATAAAAAATGCCTGTCATAAAAAATGCGTTTTAAACGCTTATAATGATTTTTCTAAAACAAAAAAAAAATTAAATAGGATTAAAATAGAAAACCATCTGAATTCTACATTTTAGGTATAGGGTATGTACAGCGAACTTATGTAAAACGCTGCGAAGAATATTTTTGTGGAATATTTTAACCTTCTAACTCTTCAATTAAAGGGACTTTTTTTGCCCCCTTTTATAAACGGACAAAAACGACCCGTAAGTTTAAAGGTTAGAGGTTTAAAATGCTCCGCAAAAATATTTGTCATGAAGTTCTACTATAAGTCTTTTAAGACATCAGTATTGAAAATTTAACTTCAGTGCCAATAATAAGTAAAAACTTAAAGTGTGTTTAAGGGTTAATTTCGTACTTATTCAGAATTGGCGCTCAAATGTCCCACAAACCTAGATTTTAGGGAGAAACCATGGGAATCTTCCATTTTAGGTATAGGATGTCAGGCACGTAGCTAGGGGGGGGGGGCTTGGGGACTCGAGACCCCCCGAAAAGAAAAGTTTTGAAACGTAACAAAATAATAATGTAATAAAAAATATTTATTTTTTATTGAAATCAAATACCAAATGGCCAAGTTTCTTAAGTTTTCATAAATAAAATAGACTCGAAATGCAATTGCGAAAACTGCTTTCTAAACATTTTTCTAAGCTTTTTGGTGGCCATAGAAACTGTTTTTTATAGGTTTTTTTTTAAATCTTGAATAGCTATGTGTGCTAGGCATAATCTTTTTGAACTAGTGTGTTCTTGTTCACTCGTTCATTCGAGAAATTTTTTCAGTTGTTCATACACTAATAGGAGGAGAGTTCATTATTTGTATTCAACTCAATTAAATTTAAACATAAATTAACTTTTGAATATATAACAATTTCTTTACTGCTTTTTTCTACTAATATTCAGCAACATTTTTTTAGCCAATATTAGCAAGGTAAATTTACAATTCAATTAAACGAAATTTAACTCAAATATTACTAAAACAGTTGCATTTTTGATGTACTTATCTTACTAATAGTTAGCAAAAAGGATTTACTAATTTTAAAAGCTTTCTGTGCATGGCCCCTTTTAACTAATTTTGAGTACCTTTTTTTGCTATTTTTCAGGACTTTTCTATCAGTATAAGATTATATTATGTCAGTGGTTTGTTTGATAATTCCGAATAAAATAAAAGAACCGAAAAGAACAGTTGATATTTAACTTATTCGTGAACGCGAGAGTGTTCCTTATTCTAAAAATGTGCAACATTTTCAAAATGTCATAAAATAAAAAACCGAGCTAGCAATGCAAAATTCTCTAAAATTTTACTTTCATTTCGCGTTGGAACCATCGGGCTTGAAATTATTGTTGCGCTTTGAAATTAGTCTAAGATCATATTGGAATTGCGCACTCCATTGGAAATCAAAATAATAATGAAGTAATTTACTTTTAATATTTAACCTTTCCGATAATCTATAAAATTGTAAAAAAACCCAGCAAAAAAAAGAGATGCCCAAGCAGTAGAAAAAGCACTATAATTGAGGTTCTAGATGTACTTCTTTTTTAACATAAACACTAATGATTTTAAAATTGAGTTTTCATAGGATAGGAGTACTCCAACTTGAACATTCTTCGCAAAAAAATTATGTTTTTTTATAAAATTGAAATCTCCTAGAAATCAAATTACACTTAAAATATATAATTTATTTTAGAACTTAGAAAACGCGTTAGAAATTAAATTTTCCTTTATGGTTATTAGTAGGGTTTGGGATTTCCCGGACTTTTTTATTTCCCGGGAAACGGGAATGAAAAAAGTTGAAATATTTTAGAACAAAATTGTTAATGAAAACCAACTATATAAGTAATTTTTGTTAAAAAAAAAAACACTATTTCAGTACAAATTCAGTCTGTGTAGTGAGAATTCAAAGCAAAAAATATCAGAATGTTGAACATTTGATTTCACATAAATTACTCGCAGCACTGCCAAATGAATTGCATGATTACAGCAGAAAGCACCTACTACTGGACTGTCGGAAACAAACCGTTTCATCACATTTGGCCCATTAGATATGGTGGCCACAATGTTATTTTCCAAAGACAAAAAAAACTCTTCTAGTCTTATTTCTACAATTCTTCTTATTTCATCAGCATTACATCTTCCTGATATATAAACCAACCCCAGGTTATAAAATGAATTATTTACGTTTATATTTATGTTCAAATATCTCTTTTGTGATATTCTTGTCCATTCATCTAAGATTATAGTAAATCTCCTATTGTTAGAAATATTGCTCAATATTTCTTTTATCATGATATCTTTTACATGATTGTAGTAATTTAATATAATGTTCTTTACATCGGTTTCTTTTTTTGCAATGCCAGGTTTTTATTATAAAAACTTTCTGGAATAAACGAAGATCTAGTTATGGTGCGGATTGACTGCGGCTAATTTGGATAGCATTTTAGGAAATGTTTGCCCTACCATAAAACCTTTAATGCCTATTCAGCTTACACTTTTTTCTTCGGGTACTTTGCTAATTTTAGCTTGTTGTTTTCTTCAAGAGAAGTTGCATGACCATCAATTTTTTTTTTTTTTTTGTGAACCAAATTTAGATGTCGGATAACCAAATTTAGATACCACCGTTAACCATTAGTCTTTTCTTTTCACATTTATTAATAAAAACGTTACTTATGAAATTATTGACCCTTAATATAAAGGAGTATTTTAAATTTAAAGTCGACTTTATTTTTAATCAAACGGTTTTGTTCATTTTGTGTATGAAAACCTTACAAAAATATTTATATTTTCAAATATTTTGATTGGTTGAAAATAAATTAATCAATCAGAATGCTCCAAAAATAAACCAAGTCAAGGTATACTTCCACCTAACTAAAGTCGACTTTACCTAAATTATACATTTGAAAAATTAAGATAGTAAGGGAGATTATTTGTATAAAACAAAGCTTTTTTTCATATTTCTTTTAAACATTTTACCAAGTTTTTAGGCTTTACTACTTAAATTTTGAATAAGTTATGTGAAAAATCTTTATTAGTTGAAATGCTCCTAATTACTTGGCAAAGATTTTATTTGTGTATCAAATAAATAGCTGTGTTTGTGCGGCAATCTATCAACGTTGGTTTATGTCATACCCATATAAATTTGACACTAGTCAACATTTAGTGTTAACTCTCAAAGTTACTAATGTCAAATTTGTATGGGAATGACATAAGACAACATTGATACAGGGGTGTGGCATCACCAAAAAAATAAGTTATAAAAAATTGTTATCACTAGATGGCACTTTGTAAAACAATTTTCTTTTTTTATTTAAATTTAAATAATAACAAATAACAAAGGAAAAAATACAAACAAATATTTCAAATTTTATTATTTGAATATATTCCGCGTTTGTTTTTTCCTTATTTTGAGCACTTTTCAGCAGTTTTTGAGTTTTTAAATATAAGCTCAGCTGATACTAAACTGATACTAAATAGTTGCTCAGGTAATACTAAATATCAGCGCCATCTATCGGTGAGTAGTTTAAGTTTTGATTTCCTATCTCTATAATTAATAGTCTCTGCATTGATAGCTTGCCGCACGAACACAGCTAATGTATTCCCTTTTAAAAGATTTTAACAATGAAATTTTTGTTTTGGTATTTAAAATGTTTTTTATGACTAAAATTAAAAAATCCTATTCGAAACAAAAACAATTTAAAAAATTTAATATTTTTAAAATTTCCCGTTTTCCCGGGAAAAATATATTATTTTCCCGGGAATTCCCGGCAAACTTTTCCCGGGATTTCCCGGGAATTCCCGCACCCCAAACCCTAGTTATTAGCCATTCTTAGATATAATATTATACAAGTTTTAAATACCTTTAGGCCCTAACAGATATTTTTGGGTACTTACAGATATTTTTATAAAATTTTCTGCCTCTTTCTACTATTAACTTCTCTTTTACTATTAAAAAAATTGTAAAAGGGACAGCTGGTGCAATGATAAACAAATAACACCATTGTGAAAATTCTACATTTAAATTAAGCAAAGAAATACACAAAATAAAACTTCTATATATAAAAATTAACTGAACCAAAGAGTATACATATAGAGAGAGTCGATTCTTCCAATGACTCTCTTATATTTTTAGCGAACTCGGGCGAGCAAATAAAAACCGGGTGAAAAGAGTTTGCGCACACAAAAGATGCTGTGAGTACTGTGAGGGGAAAAATGTGATGACGTAAAATTTCCTTTTTCATTATTCTTCTTTGAAATGAGTGTTGTCAACTTCTAACACAACATCATTTACACAATGAAGCACCTACACAATTTATACAAAACTTGATAAAATCCACGAATTTTAATGAACAAATTTTTAATAGTAGCTATGCTTTCATCATTTTCCCTACAGGAATTTTTTGTGTATGAATTATATACTCTATATGAAAAATAATTTTCTCTACGATTGATTTTGAAGTTAATTGATAAAAAAAATATTAAACCTGATGTGTGGTGGAGACACCAAATTATTTTAAAATTTTATTATTTTATTTCATTTGTAGACACTATATTAACAGTGAACACAGTAAATTAAATTATGACGCATTATGAAATAATCTCGTTCCCCTTAAAAGCATCTAATTTCCCCGCAATTCCCCTGTATAATAGTTGGAATTTATCCTTATTTTACGCTCTTTGATTTTACACAAGCAAAATGTGTTATTTTGCTTGTGCCCGAGTTCGCGAACAAATAAAAAGAGAGCCGATTGAGCGAGACAAGGGGGGATCGATACCCACTGACTGAACGAAGTCAAAAAAAACTTTTAAATGCAAAAAATATGTTTCTATGCGATTTTTGAGGCTAAACGTATTTTAATTTTTTTTTTCTTTTAAATAGTTTTGGAATA
Source organism: Leucophora obtusa (assembly GCA_949987735.1). Lineage (NCBI taxonomy): Eukaryota > Metazoa > Arthropoda > Insecta > Diptera > Anthomyiidae > Leucophora > Leucophora obtusa. Next base: position 115,624,418 of record OX465295.1, on the reverse strand, counting down.
GAAAACTGATTTTGTGCGTTCCCGTACTTTTGGGTAATTTTGACTTTTAGATAGAGGATTTTGTGATAACTCTCATTTTATTGAACTTTAAACAAAAAGTAAAGGAGCTCACTTAACTTAAAAAAACGAGTTTTTTTAAAATTTTATAAACTTCCCCAGTAAACAAAAAAAAAAAAACGGGAAAAATTAAAGAAAAAATTTTTGAAAAGACAAAATAACACATTTTGCTTGTGTAAAATCAAAGAGCGTAAAATAAGGAGAAATTCCAACTATTATACAGGGGAATTGCGGGGAAATTAGATGCTTTTAAGGGGAACGAGATTATTTCATAATGCGTCATAATTTAATTTACTGTGTTCACTGTTAATTAGGGATGCCAAACGGGAAATCCCGAATCCCGAAATCCCGGGATTTTCGGGATTGGCAAAATCCCGAATCCCGGGATTATTTCTCAAAAATCCCGGGATTTTCTTATTTTTTAATATTAATATAAACGCAAATAAACAAAGTGAGCAATTTTAGATTACCTACGTTTTTTCTTGAATTTTCTCATATTGACAAGAAATTGATGCCAAGATATTGGTAAAATTATAAATTAAGTAGATTATTCGAGTAAACTATGCAAAGACTTTGCAGAAATATTTGAAATTTTGATAAACAATATTAAATTTTTGAGTAATACATGCGAAAAATCAAGTTTGTTATTTTACCGATTTATTCTTCCAAGCGAAATTCGATTTCTGATACTGGGACTGTAAGTTTTGGCTGGGACTGTAAGTTTGAATTCTTCCATGAAAACATTTGATAACGATAACCAAATAACTTTGTTGCTGTAATTACACGATTAAGTGGGCAAGGTTATCGCAACGAATCTGTTTTAAAATCTGCGTACAAAATACTGGGCGCAAGTGTATTAAGTACACTACAGGCCTTTATGTATTATCCCAGCCAGAAAAATACAAACGTGAAAGCGATGGCAAGGTATTTTAACATGTTATACAAGTACTGACAAAAATTCCTTTCCCATTTCCAATATGATAACGTCAATAAACAAAAGGACCGGCAGTTCAAAAAGTGCCGGAAAAGTACTGGAGAAACAAAATTTTTAACTTTGGCAAATCGCTGCCAAAACCAATAAATAGGTGGTTTGGAATTATATTTTCCAAAATAAAATTTAAAAAAAGTTTATATGTATCTTTTTTTTTGCCCTGCCGTGATGTTTTGTAAAACAAATACTGGCAAAACGATGTTTGCAAACGCTGGCAAAGCGTCCCAAATGAGTGTTCTGCCAGTCATTTATTTTTAACATCGCGGTTACCCAGTGGTATGCAAGTACTTGATTTTTCGTACCACTGTCAATTTCTGACTAAGATGTTTCAATATTCATAAAATGTACTACATTATTAATTAACAACTATTAAATATTTAAAAAATCCGGAAATTCCGTAAAATCCCGGGATCCCGAAATCGGGATCCCGGGATTGCATATCAAATCCCGAATCCCGGGATTTTCAAATATCAATCCCGATTGGCATCCCTACTGTTAATGTAGTGTCTACAAATGAAATAAAATACGTAATAAAATTTTAAAATAATTTGGTGTCTCCACCACACATTAGGTTTAATATTTTTTTATCAATTAACTTCAAAATCAATCGCAGAGAAAATTATCTCTACCCGAGTAAAAAAAATTATATATAATCATATGTGGCATATATTACAATATATAATTAGACATGTGGTTATGTATATCCATATATAATTATATATGACGTTTTTTCCGAAAAATTTTCCTTATATTATGCCATATATAATTTCATCTAATTAGATATCGGCCTTCATAATATTAGATATGGCATATATAATTATATATTACATAACATGGTTGATCTTATTGCATATATAGTTATATATAGAACTATATCTTAATATATATGGTGGCATTTTAGCAATATATAATTATATATGGTATCATTTAAACAATATATAATTATATATGGTGACAGTTAAACTAGATATTATCATATATGGTGCCATTTAAACAATATATGGTCATGTATGGTACCTCATAAACAAAATCTTTCATTCAGTTCCAGATATGATAATATATGGTACTATATATAGTGCGATATATATTTATATATGGTGTTATTTAAGCTATATATTATCATATTTGGTACCATTCAAAGCATATATTATCATATATGGTGCCATTCAAACCATATATTATCATATATGGTACCATTTAAACCATATATTATCATATATTGTGCAATTTCAACAATACATGCCCAATGGGGATTGCCCATATATGGTACCTCATGAACTATATTTTTAATACAGTTCCACATATGATAATATATGCTACCATATATAGTGCCATATATATTTATATATGGTGTTATTTAAGCAATATATTACCATATTTGGTGCCATTTAAACCATATATTGTCATATATGGTGCCATTTCAACAATATATGCTCATATATGGTACCTGATGAACAACATTTTTAATACAGATGCAGATATGATAATATATGCTACCATATATAGTCCCATATATATTGATATATGGTGTCATTTAAACAATATTAATATATAGACATATATGGTATCATTTAAACAATATATTGTCATATATGGCACAATTTAAACAATATATGGTTAAATTTGGTACCACATCAACAACATTTTGAATACAATTCCATATATGGTTTAATTTGAATAATGTAAAACTATGTATGGCGCTATAAAAAATATTATCAGATATGTTACTTCATTAACAATATTTATAATACAGTGTCATATATTGTAATATATGTATATCATTCAATATATATTGATGTATGGTAATGGTACAATAATTCCAATATCAGTTGAGATACAATTTGTGGGTCCATATCAACAATTTGTTCAGGTACATTTAACATATATATATGTACATTTAAGTTATAATTTATAAACACTTTATAAAGTTAAATAGTTCCATAAACCTCGTCTAACTGTATAGAATGTTTATGAATATACGATTTAATATATAATAATTACAACTACAAATTGGTGCCATTATCTAAAATTTAATTTAATGTTAACTTATAATAAAATAAAAATGTATTTCCTAAAAATAAAAATATAGTGTTAATTAATGTTAATATACAATAGGTTTAAGTTTAACATCCCAGACAGAAAAATATAATCGGCACAATGCTGGCAAACCGTTGGCGATGGTCGGTTATGCGTTGGCAGAACGTTGCATTAACTATCTTGGCAAAAAAATAGATTTCAAAAAACATTTTTGAAAAAATTGAGAAAACTTTTTTTAATATTTGCTTTTAAAAACATGAAATTTAACCCAGTCCACCAGATTGTCAGCCAAGACCTCTACACTCTAATCTAACGAGACTTGTTCATAGACTTGTTATAGATGTGTGATAGCTACAAATTAAATGAATGATAAAAGCATATCGAGCTAACTTATAAGCATCGAAAAAAGGTATTCCATAAATTATTAAATGTATTTTAGAAAATTTTAATTGTATATCACAAAATATTATTTGCACTTCAGAAACTACAATATTACGCAAATTTAATTATTTATTTATTTAGTTGTGTCCAGAAATAATGAAATCTATTTCAGAATTTCATAGCTAATAGAGAAAAATTTCTCAAATACATTTCATAATTTCGGAAATACGATTGATAATTTCTGAAATACAGTTTGATAATTTCTGAAATATAGTTGTGAATTTCGGAAATACAATTAATAATTTCTGAAACACAATTGATAAAACTGAACTTCAATTGACTAGTTCTGAAATACAATTCATAAATGTGAAAAATAATTGATGAGTTCTGAAACACAATTGATAAAACTGAAATTCAATTGATTATTTCTGAAATACAATTGATCAATTTTAAAACAATTAATACAATTGGAAATGGTGTAGAGCGTCAAAAAGATGTAAATAAAATTATTTTATTCAAAGATTTCAATTTAATAAAAAAATAAATATATAATTTTATAAAAAAATTTATAGAAAAAAAAACTTTAATTTTATAAAAAGAAATTCATTTTGTAAAAGAAATGCATATTGAACTCGAGCCCTTCTGAGTTTAAACCTTATTTTAACAAAATATTGTAATTTTTATACAATCAGTGCTCTGCCAGTCTATTATTTTTTGAACAGTTGGCAATATATGTCTGGGAACTTATTTAATCCCAAATAAATGGAGATCTTACGTAGTACCCAAATATAATGCGGCATCTAAATTTATCTGTCATTTTTATGGATACTTTTAGATGTCAATCCCCAAATATATTGCTGTTTCTAATTCGATCTGCCATTTTAATACCGAAATAAATTGCTGGATCTAATTCGATCTGCCATTTTTCTGATAAATTTAGATCCAAGTTTATCCCCAAATATATTGCTGGATCTAATTTGATCTGCCATTTTTCGGTTAAATTTAGATCCAAGTTTATCCCCATATATATTGCTGGATCTAATTCGATTAGGAATTTTTCGGATAAATTTAGATCTAAGTTTATCCACATATATATTGCTGGATCTAATTCGATCTGGCATTTTTCCGATAAATTTACATCCAAGTTTATCCCTAAATATATTGCTGGATCTGCTACTTTTTCGGATCAAATTAGATCTAAGTTTATCCACAAATATATAGCTGGATCTAATTCGAACTGCCATTTTTCGGATCAAATTAGGTCTTACTAAATCCCAAAATATATTGCTGGATCTAATTTGATCTGCCATTTTTCAGATCAATTAATATCTAAGTTTATCCACAAATATATTGCTGGATCTAATTCGATGTGCCATTTTTCGGATCAAATTAGATCTAAGTTTATCCCCAAATATATAGCTAGATCTAATTCGATCTGCCACTTTTTCGGATCAAATTAGATCTACGTTTATCCACAAATATATTGCTGGATCTAATTTGATCTGCCAAAATTGAGATCAAATTAGATCTAAGTTTATCCCCAAATATATAGCTTGATCTAATTGGATTCGCCATTTTTCGGATCAAATTAGATCTAAAAATATCCGCAAATATATAGCTGGATCCGCCAATTTTCGGATCAAAATAGATATAGGTTTATCCCCAAAGATATCACTGGACCTCCCAATTATGAGATATAACTTGATCTTAGTTTATCCCCATATATACAATAGGATCTAATACGATATGATTGGATACACACAATTTTGAGATCTAATTGGATCAGGTAGATATTATAGCAGATCTTAAACAATATCAAATTGGATATACAGTGCACGCTCGATAACGTGAACACTCCAAAACGTGAACACCCCAAAACGTGAACAATTTTTTTTGTACATTGACTACTCTAAAACGTGAACAAAGCAAGAAAGCTCTATAACGTGAACAATAGACATTTCAACGTTTCAGAGGTTGAACATTGTTTTTCTGCATTGACACCACTCTAAAACGTGACCAAAGCAAGAAAGCTCTATAACTTGAACAATAGACGTTTCATAGTTAGCTTTGATTGCAAATACATACATAATTCTGTTTCTTGGGAGTCCCCTAATAGGAAGTTATTTGGCTTTTCGTTTGTAAATGTAACACACAAATCATTTTAGTCGCAATTTTGGCTTTGTACTGCGCGTTTCGCCTTATATTCGCTGCGTAAAAATGAGTTGTAAAAAACCTGTATGCTTAACATTAAAACAAAAAGCAGAAATTCTCGAGTTTTTGAAGAAAGGATCAAGTGTTACGTGCTTAGCAAAAAAATATAATGTTTCTAAATCAACCATTTGTGGAATAAACCCGAAAAGAGAAATGATTTTTAAATGTGTAAACAATACATTCCGGGCCTGGAAAAAGAAAAACGCTGCGCACTTCAGAGTTGCCCAAAATGGAGAAAGTTCTTTATCGCTGGTTTATTCGCATGCGGAATAAAAACTGGCCAGTTAGTGCTTTAATGCTGAAGGAAAAAGCAAAGAAACTTGATTTAAAGTTTAAGGAAAGCGAAGGTGGTTTCAACGCTAGCGATGGCTGGCTCCAAAGCTTCAAGAAAAGGTACGGCGTTCGACTACTTAAAATTTCAGGCGAAAAACTGTCTTCGCAGCCTCGACTAGTGGAGCCGTTTAAAGAAAAACTTAAAGCTATAATGACTGAAATGGTGTTAAGTAACGATCAGCTTTATAATGCTGATGAGTCTATACCCGTGTTCTGTAACTATGTGAGAAGTTTCTCACATAAAAATTGCAACTCTGCCATATTTAAAACAGAGTGAGTATCATAATGTCAAATTTAGCCAGAGGTATGTAAAAAAAATTTACTTATATGCAATTTGAAATTTTGTGACTCACCCTGTTTTAAATATCGTAGACACATCGTAGAGTTGCAATTTTTATGTGAGTAACTTCTCACATAGTTACAGAACACCGGTACTGGTTTATTCTGGAAACTTCTGCCAGAAAAAACATACGTATCCAGTTTGGAAAAGAGAGCCCCAGGCGTGAAGACAGAGAAGCAGCGTGTTACGTTCTTGTGTGGTTCAAATGCCACTGGATCTCACAAACTTAAGCTTTTGGTAATTGGAAAAGCAAAGAATCCACGCTGCAAAACGACTACTACAAAAGTTCAAAGTCAGCCTGGATGACATCGACTATATTCAAAGATTGGTTTCATGAATCATTTGTTCCACAGGTAAATGTCTCCTTTGATTTTTGAATACATTTTTTATATACGTTTGTCTTGTTTTTAAGGTGAAAGCGTTTTTAAAAGAAAAAAAGTTGCCATTAAAAGCTCTTCTTCTAATCGACAATGCACCTTCCCATCCTAATGAAGCTGAACTGAAATCGGAAGAAGGGCAAATTTTCGCAATGTTTATGCCACCAAATGTCACTCCTCTCATTCAACCGATGGATCATAAAAATTACGAAGCTGCACTACAGAAATAGCCTTTTAGCATCAATAGCAGCGACGCAATCTGATTTATTCGAGTCGATGAAAAAAATAACATTAAAAAAAGCTTTAAATCTTTTGGATGCCGCCTGGAGTCGTGTGGGCCAAGAAACTTTAGCTAGGTGCTGGAACAATATTTTGCACTTTGCAGGAAACGACGATGATCCCGAGGATGGTATACCGTTGGCCGTTTTAAAAGAACAGTTTATAGCTGAACTTCGCCCCTTAATGTGCCACACCGTCGATCTCCTACACAGTTTAAACCCTGAGGTTTGTTGTTACGCGCAGCCATCCACAAAGATATGTATGTAAGTTATTGAAAATGTTGTCATTAACCATATCAGATTGAATGTACGTTACCGATTGTTCAAGAATGGAACGATGATATAGACTTACACATTGCGGATAACGATATCGATATTGAAGAGGAGGATGAATCCAACGATGACGACTGCATCTCAGAACAACTGGAGAAAATTAGACCAAGTGAAGCAGTCCAAATATTCAACAAAGCGGTACAGTGGGCTAGTCATGAAGTCGTCGATCAAAGTGATTTGAATGTACTGAGACGTCTGAGGGAGAAAGCTGTGTTTCAGTTGTTAGAAAAGCAGAAAGTACAAAGAAAGATGACTGATATTTTTAAATAAAAATAATATCCCGGTGAAAAATGTTCATATACGCTCAAACATGTTCATATATGGTTTATGTATGGACACATATGAACAAATATGGATTTTTTATGAACATATATGGATTTTTTATGAACATATATGGAAGTATATGTGATTCCATATATGGAAAAAATTTCATATACAGACATATATGGAAGCATCTGTTATTTCATATATGGAAATGGCACTCATATATGTACAAATATGAAAGTATATGTTATTCAATTTATGCAAAAGGGACTTGTATATGAACATATTTCGAAGAATACATTTTTCCATGTATGTAAAAGGAACTCATATTTGGATAAATATGGAATTATATTTAATGCCATGAATAAAAAAAGGAACATATGTAGCGCCTAATTTGAATGTCATACATAAATTTATATCTATCGTACAACCTTATAATAAAGGACAGCAACGTTCGCATGTATTCGCATATATTTAATAAATGTATATGTTCATATATGTCCATATATGAACATATACTTAGGTGTTACCTCATTTTTCGGATCCATACATATATCGTTGAACCATAAATGTTCATATATGGACATTTTTCACCGGGATATTATATTATATGCATATAATAAAACAATCTATTTCTAAGATATTTATTTCTGTTGCGCACAAACGAATGTACAAATAAACAATAAAATATGAACTTAAATGTGTATATGTGCTTATATTCTTTATACGTATTTGGCATTCGAAAACGTGGACACTTTTGTTAACGTGAACTCCCTTGATTTTAATTAGTTCACGTTATCGAGCGTGCACTGTAATTAGATATTGCGCGAGATCAATTTTTTTTACTCGGGTATATATAAAAGAATAACGTGACTGACTGACTGACTCAACATCGCCCAGCCCAAAACGCTGAAGCTAGGAAGTTGAAATTTGGTATGTAGGTTCCTCTTTCGGCGTAGACGGGATTTTTGGAAATTCCTACCGGAACGGGCAAAAAGGGGAAAAGTCTCCCCCTTGGCGGCCTGCCAAAACCCCTTTGGCTAGAAAGCTGAAATTTAGGATATGTGTTCCTTGGAGTATGGGCTAACTTTTCTGGAAAGTACTTTCTGGAATTTTGGACAGGGACGTTGTAAAAATGGGGGTTAAAATGGGGAAAAAGGGCCCCTTGACGGCCTGCCCAAACCGCTGGAGGTAGGAAGTTGAAATTTGGTATAAAGGTTCCTCCACTATCGTAGACATCCACCAAGACGGGAGTTTTGGAAATTTTTACAGGGACGGGCAAAAAGGGGAAAAAGTCTCCCCCTTGACGGCCTGCTCAAACTGCTGGAGCTATGAAGTTGAAATTTGGTATGTAGGTTCCTCGACCGGTGTAGACGTCCGTTGAGACGGCATTTTTGGAAATTCTTATCGGGAGGGGCAAAAAGGGGACAAAAAAGTACCTTTTTCCAAAAAAGTACCTTTTCCCAAAAAAAGTACCTTTTCCCAAAAAAAAAGTACCTTTTTCCCAAAAAAGTACCTTTTTCCAAAAAAAATACCTTTTTCCAAAAAAAGTACCTTTTTCCAAAAAAAAGTACCTTTTTCCAAAAAAAAGTACCTTTTTCCAAAAAAAGTACTTTTTTCCAAAAAAAGTACATTTTTCCAAAAAAAGTACCTTTTTCCAAAAAAAGTACTTTTTTCCAAAAAAAATTCCTTTTTCCAAAAAAGTACCTTTTTCCAAAAAAAAGTACCTTTTTCCAAAAAAAAGTACCTTTTTCCAAAAAAAAGTACCTTTTTCCAAAAAAAAACTACCTTTTTCCAAAAAAAGTACCCTTTTCCAAAAAAAAGTACCTTTTTCCAAAAAAAGTACCTTTTTCCAAAAAAGTACCTTTTTCCAAAAAAGTACCTTTTTCAAAAAAAAGTACCTTTTTTCAAAAAAAGTACCTTTTTCCAAAAAAGGTACCTTTTTCCAAAAAAGGTACCTTTTCCCGAAAAAAGTACCTTTTTCCAAAAAAAGTACCTTTTTCCAAAAAAAGTACCTTTTTCCAAAACAAGTACCTTTTTCCAAAAAAGTACCTTTTTCCAAAAAAAGTACCTTTTTCAAAAAAAAGTACCTTTTTCCAAAAAAAAGTACCTTCTTTAAAAAAAGTACCTTTTTCCAAAAAAAATTGCTTTTTCCAAAAAAAGTACCTTTTTCCAAAAAAAGTACCTTTTTCCAAAAAAAAGTACCTTTTTCAAAAAAAGTACCTTTTTCAAAAAAAAGTACCTTTTTCAAAAAAAAGTACCTTTTTCAAAAAAAGTACCTTTTTCCAAAAAATGTACCTTTTTCTAAAAAAAATGTACCTTTTCCAAAAAAAAGTACATTTTTCCAAAAAAATACCTTTTTCAAAAAAAGTACCTTTTCCAAAAAAAAGTACTTTTTCCCAAAAAAAGTACCTTTTTCTAAAAAAATGTTCCTTTTCCCAAAAAACATACATTTTTCCAAAAAAGTACGTTTTCCAAAAAAAAGTACCTTTTCCCAAAAAAAGTACCTTTTTCTAAAAAAATTTTCCTTTTCCAAAAGAAGTACCTTTTCCAAAAAAAGTACCTTTTTCCAAAAAAAATAAATTTTTACAAAAAAAATACATTTTTCCAATAATATACCTTTTTTAAAAAAAAAATACCTTTTCTAAAAAAAGTACAAATAAAGTACTTTGTAAAAACAAAGTATCTTTTTCCAAAAAATTTCGTTTTTTCAAAAAGTACCATTTAAAATAATATATAATTTCAAAAAAACTACTTTTTTTCCTCCCCCCACGGATATCTCCACTAAAACAAGGTTTTTTGATATTCGGCATAGACGTGCGCTAAGACGGGATTTTTGGAAATTCCTACCGGAACGGGCAAAAAGGGGAAAAGTCTCCCAATAAACATAAATTGGAAAAGTGCCTGCCCAAACCCCTGGAGGTAAGAAGTTGGAATTTGGTATAAAGGTTCCTCCACTGTAGTAGACATCGGCTAATTCCCTATAGGATATCCCAAAAGCAAATTCGGAATGTGAGTTCTTCCTTCTGTGTAGGCGTCCGCTTAGACGGAATTTTTGAAATTCCTATCGGGAGGGGAAATAAGGGGAAAAGTCTCCTCCTTGACGGCCTGCCCAATCCCTTTTGGCAAACCTAAAATTTTAAATATGTATTCCTTGGAGTAGGACTAACTCACCGGTAACGTAATTTTTCTATTTTGGAACAGGAACATAGTAAAAATGGTGGTTGAAAGGGAAAAATGTCCCCACTAACGGCCTGCCCAAACCGCTTAGGCAATGCAGTTGAAATTTGGTATGGATGTTCCTCATCCATCGCAGATAGCCGCGAAGATGTTATTTTTGTAAATTCCTAAAGGGAGGGGCAAAAAGAAGAAAAGCCTCACCTTGGGGGCCTGAAAAAAGCCCTTCGGCTAGAAACCTGAAGCTTAAAATGTGGATCCCTGGAGTAAGGGCTAACGTATTAGAAACCCGACTAAAAAAGTTTTCATATAATCTTATATGATTTGATATAATTATAAATGTTTATATGTGTGGCTTTATATGACCATATACGCCCGGGTAAAAATCTTAATAGGGTGTCATATATAATTATATCTTATTTGACAAGTCCCCATATACAACGACATACAACTTGATCCGAAAAATGGGTCATCTACTTGTGTCTAATTATATCAAATTAGATATAATTTGATACTGTTTGATCCGAGATTTGTCCATATCCAGGACAACAAATTACATCTAATTCGATATAAAAATATCTGATTTTATATAACATTGTCTAATAGTAAGTATACTTTTTATGCATACCGGCTATTAAATTGATATTGAAATTTCTATAGCTTTAACAATTTAAAAGGCCCAAATTTTATAACGTAAAATAAAAATTAATTAGAAATTTATTAATTCAGTTCGAGGCCAATTTCCTTATTATGAATTAACATAATAAGTACTTTTTTCAGAAACTGCTATTTTTCTTCATCAGGATATTTGTATTTGTATTTTGTATTTTTATTAAATATTTGCCTTTCTAACACAACAAGATACAATATCTTATGAATTAAAGTATTAGAATCTGATATGTTAAAATTTATCTACCCGAGTAAAAATAGTTATATAGGAAATTATATAATTTAATATGGACTAATATGTTTATATATAGTCATGTGTAACACTATATCTTTGCGGATATAATTATGTATACCCGAGTAAAACGGGTTATACATTATTTTATATTATTTAATACAATTATGTCTCGTTATACATTGCTTTGTATGGCACTATATATAATGAGACATAAATTTCGTCTTTCGAACAAATTTTATATGACCCAATATCTAAATATATCTTTTTACACATGTCATATTTAATAAGATCTCGCCCATGGAATTGAAATTGTAAGACCAAAAATAGCCCAGTTTCATGTTTAATTTAATATTTTATCGAAATCAATGGATTTTATTGGAAAATATTCTTTTACAAAAACAAATTTTGATATAAAGTTCAAGTGATTTAAAAAATAACATGAACACGAAAAACCGGCAAAATATTTTTGTATTTCTGAGTGAAATTATCTGTTACCCATACATTATCGACATTGAAAATATTATGTTAAAAGAGTGAACACTTAACATACGCAGTCAGACTTTATATGGGATTTCGTACCACATATGTATAGAAACAAAACAAGTCTATTGATTTAAAAAAGAAAAATTTATTTTCCCTATATAATTTATGTTATAGTCTTGTTTCAAATGAACTCTTAATATCTTAGTAAATTGAAATTCTTTTTCATTTAAAACATGAAATTACATCGAAACAACATTTTATTATTAAATTTTAAATTGAATATTGGGTCATATTAATAAAAGTTAGCCAATTCTTCGAAGTAATTATTTTGGTTTAGGAATGCCGTACCACCAAATTTATCCATAGGCTTGAAGGATATCAAAATATCCTATGAAATTAAAACAAAAAAAATTGTCTACCCGCAAGCAGACTAAAATTTTGTAATAAATAACTAAAACACCTAATAAAAAATTCCCCCTATTAGTGAAATGTAGTTTTTTATTCATACATACACTATTTACAAATTTAAAACATTTTTAAACGATTATTTCATGACATTTTTCTCATTTTTTTAAGTGAAAGCCCAAAAATAAAAGCTTCACTTGAACTTTTCTCACTTTCAAAATGAAAATCTCACCTTTAGTGAAAAATCCAGTAATGATTTATGAAAGTTATTTGAAATTTAATTTTATTTAGAATTTTTTTATTTTATGGATTATTCTTAAACTATACTATATCTCGTATAAGTACTGATTAATGTGTAGATACTTTTTATGTATGCAGTTTCACATCAAGACTCGCAAACTTATTAGATTTGCTTAGTTCACACGATACACGAAACCTTACGTGAATTCTCCATTGTTTTTCAGTACAATATTTAATAAAAACAGAAATACGAAAATTTTTATCCAACTGGACCTAATTGCATCAAATTTTAAATATTAAGATATTATTTCATACAATAATGTCTGGTCAAAATTCGGATTAAATTGTATATAATTTAAAGTAATTAAATCCAATTTGATCCACGTAGATACAATTGTATTCACCATTTTTCGGATTAAATTGTATCTGATTAGTTATTGTATTTCATCAAGTTAGATATGTCACCATATCATCTTTTTTAATCGGGTAGCTTTGAGTTTTTCAAAAATTTCTTATATGATGTCATATATAGATCAGTATAAATATACATGTCCCCATATATATTTATATGTGCCATATCTATTTACATATGCTTTGACAATTTTAATACATCGTCATATATAATTAAAAATGGCTTTATCGAAAATATATAAAGTTTTATATAGCTCAATGTTAATTTTTTTTTCTAATTTGTTTTAGATATGTTTAAGTATAGCGCAATGTAAAAAAATTCTATGTTTTTTTGAGATATATTTATGTATGATTTCAAAATATAAAAGGCGTACTTATTACAACTCCTAAATTCCTTGTAAACCTTGTATAAATACAAGCCATATTTTTATGTATGGAATTTGACATAAAACTCATAAACATACCAGAATTATACAGTATACGGGTAGAATACAAGAAGGCTTAAAATGCTTGGTTACAATTATGTACAACTTCTTCTAAATTTTTATTTAAATTTTTAATTCTTAACTTAAGGGTGTTATTTTTCAGTACTTTTTAATAGTTTTTGTTTTGATCTTGAAGTATGAAGCGTGTCTTTCTACATCAAATTAGATATAATTATATCGGGTCAAAATCCGGATAAGATTCTATATGATTCAATATATTTAGATCTTATTCGATATAATTTTATCCACCATTTTTCGGATCATATCATATCTCCAATTATATTAAATAAGATATCATTACATATAACATCATATTATTTTTTTTACCCGGGTAGTACAATATCATTTTACTTATTATATAAATTATCGAACAAATCAATTAAAAATTAAACATTGACAAAATATAAAATTGAATATGAACTAAATATGCAGGATTTATAACATAAGATAAAAATTTATATAAAATATTTAAAATGAAAAAAAAAAACAAAAAAATAGATAATGAAGTAGTAAGTTTAGGTATAATATTGCATTAGTAAATTTTTAAATTTTATTGCGTTGCTGGATAATGAAGTAGTAAGTTTAGGTATAATATTGCATTAGTAATTTTTAAAATTTTATTGCGTTGCTGGTGTATTGAATGTCGGTTGGAAGATGGTTCCAGAGATGTATGGTATAAATGAAAAATTGTTGTTTAGAAGCTGTGTCACGATATTTAAATTGTTAAAGCTACTGTTTCTTGGCGATCTTGTGGGTATCAGCCGGTGAAATAGATATTCCGGTTCCTTGGTATAATTAACCTTATGTAAAAAGACTAGGTTTTTGAATGTCAGGTAATCATTAAGGGAGATTCCTAAAATGTGACGGGAGTATTGGGATACATGATCAAACCTACACTCTAAAATTTTGTCTAGAATTTAGGATCATATTTTGTCTAAATTCTTGTTGAAAAATTCTTGTTGTCTAAAATTATATCAATTTTGTTGTTAAATCAGGTATACTTGTAAGAAAAAAACATAATTTGTCTAATTTTAAGCAAAAATACAAATTTTCTGTTAAAATTGTTCATTTTTAAACAAAATGTGTTTGAAAATCGGCCACATATGCCTAAATAAAAGCAAATTGTTTAATATTAAGCATATCTGTCTAAAAAAACAACAAAAAATGTTTAAACGAAGCTTTATAATAAAGAAGAAGCATTCAAGATTTTTTATTTCAATAGCAAAGTGCGTCATATTTTCTTTGAAGAAAAAAATAAATTTCGTGGTGATAAAAGTATTAAAAAATAATTTTAATTTGTTTTCCATGAAGCTAAAAGGATACACTTAAGTTTGATAATAAATATTAATCATAAAATATTGTTAAAATAAAAAAAATGTTAGTGTGCAAAATTTGTGAAAAAAAATTTCAAAGTTTAAGAATATATCATTTGCATTTGTACGCACACAAAGATGAAAAAAGCAGTGCATTTAAGTCTTTGTATTTAAAATGCGGAAAAATATTTACCAATTATAATTCCTATGCAGTGCATTTCACACGGAGTCACACTTCTAAAAGTCGAGTGCGCAAACAAAATTTGCAGTCTCATATTCAGATTAGGTGCTTGGTGAACTCCTGTTATTTTACTGGAAAGGGTGTAAATAAAATTTACTCCCACGTATTAACGCATTTTCCTACTAGTAAGAAAGTTCCTTGTCCGATGTTAAAGTGCTTCCAATCATTCGGTAATCAGTCTTCCTTTCGGTCGCATTTCTTTCGCAAGCATAGCTCGGCAAAATGCGTCACTTTAGAACAAAAAACTATTGAAAATATTGTGTCACTTGCACCAGTAGGACAAGTTAATTCATCGGAAATTAACAACGAAATCTTGGGCAATAATAACGAAGTGAGTGTTAACAGCTTCGAAAATATTTTAACACAATTGCGATGTGAGTTTAATGTATCAGAAATGTGTGTACAATTTTTGCTAAAAGAATTTCTCAAAATTTACATAGAAAATACAGATTTAAATATTTTAAGGGTGAGGGAAATATTTTCTAATTCAGAAATCTTAGAAAAAGAAGAAGAAGTTGTAAAGCTTTTTCAGAGCTCAAAGTTAAAAAAGGATTTGAAAAGCATTCTAACTGTGCGGAATCAAAACAAATGTTTTTCAGGTAAAAACTATTTTGTTTCACCCAAGGAAATCTACCTGGGAGTAGACAATTATCACAAAAAATGTGTTTTCCATTATATTCCTTTATTGGAGTCCTTACAAAGCTTATTCAACGATGAAATGTTTTTTAAAATATTTTGTCAATCAAAAGATTCTCATTGTACAACTTATACTGATTACAACGATGGACTCGTGTATAAAAACCAAAGCTTTTTCCATGGTAAAGACAAATGCATTGAGCTTCTAATTTTTCAAGATGCTTTCGAACTATGTAACCCTTTGGGTTCATCTAAGAAAAAACATAAACTAATTGGATTTTATTACATCATAGGAAATATTGATGCTAAATATAGATCAGTAATAAAAAACATCCAATTAATACTCTTGTGTAAGGAAAGCCATATAAAAACATTTGGTTTTGAGGCTGTTTTAAACCCTTTACTCTGTGATCTTAAAATATTAGAATTAGAAGGAATAAAAATAAAGTGCAAGGAAGAAAATATCGAAAAAAAATTATTGGGAACTGTTTTTGCAATAATTGGTGATAATTTGGGATCGCATCAAATAGGTGGTTTTAATGAGAGTTTTAGTTTCTCTGATTATGTGTGCCGCTATTGCTTTTTTGAAAGGAAAAATTTGGCTGTAAAAGATATTGAAGTATGTCAAATAAGAAAAAAAAATAATTATAATCAGCTTATAAATGACAGAAATTTAAAAAAAGGCGTTTTGCGCAATTCTTGTTTTAATGACCTTCAATATTTTCATGTCTGCAATCCAGGATTACCACCATGCATAGCTCATGACCTGTTCGAAGGAATCATCCCATACGATTTAATGGAAATTCTTAAGGCTTTAACTCGCACTTTTAGTTTTTCTTTTGATTATAATAACTTGTTTTTATCAAGTTTAAAGAAAAAATTTAAATTACACTTATCGTTTCCAAAATTAGATTCTAAGATGAAAAAAATTGCAGGTAAAGCAGATGAAGTCAGACACATTTTATTTTTAATGCAACTCGTTTTACAAAATGTTATTTCTGATTGTGAAAATCCTGTGTACATGCTTTTTACTGTAATGATAAATATGAGTCGTCTCGTCTGTGCACATAAAATAAGTGAGTCACAAATTGAACTACTAAACCATTATATAAATGTGTATTACGAATACCGGGAAGAATGCTTTCCAAAAATTTGTATCTAAAAATTTGTAACTAAAAAGATTTCTTTCCTTGGAACTGTTTACAAAGCAAACGACATTGTATTATTTTCATTAGATGAGCTTGGCAATATTTATATGCTGACTATAAATTCAATTATTATAAATAAAGATTATACAGAATTTTTACTTTATGGCAGCCTTTCAAAAATGCAATACAATATTGTCACAAACTTGTATGAATCTTTGTCTGAAAAAAATAAACAATTTGGAATTATTAATTGCAACAAGCTTTTAATTCAACAGCCTTTAAAAGTTTTTTATCTTAACCATCATTACTACTTTGCGCCATTTTGTTCAATTGTAGAACATTTATAAAATATTTTTGTCAACTGATGTAAATCTAAATAATTAAAAATATTTTGATCAATTGTAGAACAATTATAAAATATTTTTGTCAACTATTATAAAATAAATATAACCGAGTATTAATTTAAAATAATTAGTTTAAGTTCGTTTAGTTTTTTAAAAATTATTTTTAAAATGGAAAAATACTTATGTTAGGTGTGGAACCTAGATAGATCTAAGAAAAAATCTTTCTTATGCCAGCCACTGATTGAGCAGATAATTAAAAAAGGTAGATATAAAAACACACAAGACATATCAAAATGTGATAAACTTAAATATTATTTTTCTACATACTAAATTCGAAAATTCGAAAAGTTTTTTTTTATAATTTTTTTGCTATCATATACGAATATAAAATTAAATATATCACATTTTGAATATTTCTCTTAATAGCATTAGAGCGCAAATGACCATTTCATTTTTAATTTCAGCACAAGAATATTCACTTCTTGGCAATAAGCTGGTCCTAGAATCCGACGGAACAGATATAGACGACGAAGTTTTGCAGTATTTTTTGAAACACAAAAGCACTTTAATGATTTTAAATAATGATGAAGTTTGGAGACCAGATGGGATATCTAATGCGCTTAAAACTCATTTAATAGAAGAAGCGTCTGGATCATCTTCAATTGTCACTATTTCTGATGATGAGCAAGGGTTACAAGTGCTTTCCCAAAACTCTCAGATATGTTCAGAAAGTAATGTGCAAAATTTTGATAGTAATGAGGTACCAGGTATCCAACAAGGAATTTTGACTCAATATGAAGATAATTCGTCTACACACAACAACTGCGAAAATATTCAGATACAAGAAGTACTTTACATATGTGATGACATTCCAAATAAAGTCAGCGAAAACACAAACACAGTTTCTCACAAAAATATTAATTCTAGAGCCGCTTGCGATTTATTTTATAATTTTGAAATTCCTTGGGTTAAATTTTCTCCCGAAATTATAAAGCGGTTAGATGAAAAACAAAAGCTCGGTAAACTATTGAAAGCTTTTGCTAACACTGTAGTCGACGAGCTACGCGAGATATCACATTATATACCGATGAGCGTTTACAGAGAAGTTGCTAGCAAGGCGGCAAATAAATTTCCTGATTCTTTTATAGAAAGAGACGGAGAAGGGAACATAATGTCGCATTCTCCTGTTTCCCTCATCGCTACAATGAGAAATCGCAACAATTTTTTAAACACCGCACCCAAAAAGAAATCAGTAGCCTCTAACATGCCTTACAAAAAAAGGGTTTTAAACGCATTTGCCAGAACTTGTGTTAATTTGGAGCCACTACATGCAACGGAAGTCGATGTAGATGTTAATTTTAAGAAACAATTTTTATTGTCAATACATCATAAAAATTAACTTTCTGCGAACTGTTAAAAAGTACATGACTGATTGTTTTACAATTCAAAGGAACTTTTTTAACAATTCAGAGCAACCTCCCACCGTCAAAGACATTCTGAACAACTGGCCAATGATTTTTAGAAAATACTGTCTTTACTGTCACTTTAATAAAGTAATGGAGCTGGACGTTGATGTATTTAAAAACAACTTTTATGCATCTACCAATAAAATAAATAATTTTTTCCGGCTTCAACAAAACGCTGAAGAAAAATTAAAAATAAAGGCGATTTGCAAATTTTTTAAGGAGAAAGATACTCTTATCTTTAAAGAATACAAGGTAAATTAAATTTCCTAAAAGCTTATTTAAAGAACCTGATATATATTTGTTTTTTAATTTACAGTTTGTTTCCACACTTGATGAGGTTAGAGATGATATACAAGAATTAACTCCGTTGATATCCGTGGTTGGTAAGTATCTTTATCAATATTACACGCCTACTTTGATTTCAAATTTGTTTATATCTCTAGAAACATCAATAGAAGGAGAATCCACTGCCTATATCTGGTTTGAAAGGAAAGGAGATTACTTCGATTGAAGAGAATTTTAATTTATTGGACATTGTTTTGCAGTTGCTTTGCTACTATTATATATTTAACATCGTCTATCCTAAAGATATATCTCAAACCTTTGAATTCCTAATGCGATATTTTTTTAAATTTTATCCTTCGCAAATGAGAGGCAAAAAGCTCCATATAAATAATTTAAGAAAAATTAATTCTTTAATACACAAGCTAGATAAAATTGTCTAAATACGTAATATGAATTACTAGCGGGCGCAGTCCGCTACGTTGTTAGCGAGCCTTAAAGTTTAGGGGGGTAAACTTTTTTAATTCCAGTTTATGTAAAGGTAGACCTGGCAATTCAAGTAAATTCACAAATTCAGTTGGAAAATTTACTGCGTCGGTTTCTTCCGCCGGTGCTTCGTTACATGAAGTTTAAATATCGGAATATATAAGTTCCATTCCTTTTCTAAGTTTTTTTCTCTTTTAGAAAATTTGTTTAACTTTTTCGAGAGTATGTTTCAATGCTACATAAGTTTCATATTCCGTGGATAGTGTTTGAACAGGTAATTCCCTCTTCCAATCCATTTGCATTGTCTATAATTTCAATTCCACTCGTTCAACGTTTATATCCATTTCGTTCCACTTGTGTAGTGTTTCAATTCCACTCGTTTCCTATTTAGTTTCTTAATTTTAGTTTTCCATATACACTTGTTCTTTAAGTTTTAGGTTTCTAGCTAAAGACGCAAACGTTAAGAGGGGGGGCAATTTTCCCCTTTTGAACCACCATTTTTACCACGTTCCTGTCCAAAGTCCTAGAGATGCCTTGTCGATAAGTTAGCCCATACTCCAAGGAAAACATATTATATATTACAGGTTTTTAGCCGAAGGGTTCGGTTAGGCCATCAAGGGGGAGAATTATTCCGTTTTTACCCCTCCCGGTAGGAATTTCCAAAAATTCCGTCTTAGAGGAAGTCTGCGTTGGAGGAGGAACCTACTACATACATAATTTTAGGTCTCTATATCCAACAGTTTGGCCAGGCTATCAAGGGGGAAGTTTTTTCCCTTTTTACCCCTCCCGGTATGAATTTCAAAAAATACCGTCTTAGGGGACGTCTACGTTGGAGAAGGAACCCAAATACCGAATTTAAGCTCCCTAGATCCAGCAGTTTGGCCAGGCCGTTAAGGGGGAGACTTCCTGTTTTTGACCCTACCTATGGAAATTTCGAAAAATCTCATCTTAGCGGATGTCTACAATAGAGGAGGAACTTTAATACCAAATTTCAACTTCCTACCTCCAGCCTTTAAGCAGCACTTTTCGCTTCATTAATTCCCATTTTTGCAATGTCCCTGTCCAAAAAGCACCTTCCCGGTAAGTGAGCCCATACTCCAAGTAACATATGTTTTACATTTCAGGTTTCTAGCCAACTTTTACTATTTGTGCCCCTCTCGGTAGGAATTTCCGAAAATCCATCGACAGGGAATTTCAGCTTCCTAGTTCCAGCAGTTTGAGCAGGCTGTCAAGGGGGTCACTTTTTCTTTTTTTGTCCCTCCCGGTTGGAATTAGGCTGGAAGAGGAACCTAAGTACCGAATTTCAGTTTCCTAGTTCCAGCAGTTTGGACAGGTCGTTAAGGGGCAACTTTCCCTTTTTGAGCCCCCATTTTATAACGACCCTGTCCAAAATTCAAAAAAGTATCTTTCTAATAAGTTAGCCCTTACTCCAGGGACCCACATTTTAAGCTTCAGGTTTCTAGCCGAAGGGGTTTTTACCGGCCCCCAAGGTGAGGCTTTTCTTCTTTTTGCCCCTCCCTTTAGGAATTTACAAAAATTCCATCTTCGCGGCTATCTGCGATGGATGAGGAACATTCATACCAAATTTCAACTGCATTGCCTAAGCGGTTTGGGCAGGCCGTTAATGGGGACATTTTTCCCTTTCAACCACCATTTTTACTATGTTCCTGTTCCAAAATAGAAAAATTACGTTGCCGGTGAGTTAGTCCTACTCCAAGTCCTACATATTTAAAATTTTAGGTTGGCCAAAAGGGATTGGGCAAGCCGTCAGACTTTTACCTTATTTCCCCTCCCGATAGGAATTTCAAAAATTCCGTCTAAGCGGACGCCTACACAGAAGGAGGAACTCACATACCGAGTTTCCTTTTGGGATATCCTGTAGGGAATTCCAAAAATACAAACTTAGTCGATGTCTACTACAGTGGAGGAACCTTTATACCAAATTTCAACTTCTTACATCCAGTGGTTTGGGCAGGCACTTTTCCAATTTGTGAGACTGTTTATGGGGAGACTTTTCCCCTTTTTGCCCGTTCCGGTAGGAATTTCCAAAAATCCCGTCTTAGCGCACGTCTATGCCGAATATCAAAAGGTTTCTTGATATTCGGCATAGACGTGCGTTTTAGTGGAGATATCCGTGGGGGGAGGAAGAAAAGTAGTTTATTTGAAATTATATATTATTTTAAATGGTACTTTTTGGAAAAACGAAATTTTTTGGAAAAAGATACTTTGTTTTTACAAAGTACTTTATTTGTACTTTTTTTGGAAAAGGTATTTTTTTTAAAAAGGTGTTTTTTTTTGGAAAAATGTATGTTTTTGGAAAAAGGTACTTTTTTTTGGAAAAGGTACTTCTTTTGGAAAAGGAACATTTTTTTAGAAAAAGGTACTTTTTTTTGGGAAAAGGTACTTTTTTTTGAAAAAGGTACTTTTTTTGAAAAAGGTATTTTTTTTGAAAAAATGTATGTTTTTTTGGAAAAGGAACATTTTTTTAGAAAAAGGTACTTTTTTGGGAAAAGGTACTTTTTTTTGAAAAAGGTACTTTTTTGAAAAAGGTACTTTTTTGAAAAAGGTATTTTTTTTTTGGAAAAATGTATGTTTTTTGGGAAAAGGTACTTTTTTTGGAAAAGGTACTTTTTTTTTGGAAAAGGTAAATTTTTTTAGAAAAGAGTACATTTTTTGGAAAAAGGTACTTTTTTTGGAAAAAGGTACTTTTTTTGGAAAAAGGTACTTTTTTGGAAAAAGGAATTTTTTTTGGAAAAAGGTACTTTTTTTGGAAAAAGGAAATTTTTTTGGAAAAAGGTACTTTTTTTGGAAAAAGGAATTTTTTTTGGAAAAAAGTACTTTTTTTGGAAAAAGGTACTTTTTTTGGAAAAAGGTACTTTTTTTGGAAAAAGTACTTTTTTTGGAAAAAGGTACTTTTTTTGCAAAAAGGTACTTTTTTTTTGGAAAAAGGTACTTTTTTCGGAAAAAGGTACTTTTTTTGGAAAAAGGTACTTTTTTTGGAAAAAGGAACTTTTTTTGGAAAAAGGTACTTTTTTTTTGGAAAAAAGTACTTTTTTTGGAAAAATGTACTTTTTTTGGAAAAAGGTACTTTTTTTGGAAAAAGGTACTTTTTTTGGGAAAAGGTACTTTCAAGGTTGGTTACCGTTATCGTTATAATACCGTTATCGCTAAAATACCGTTTCAAATTGAATACCGTTACCGTTATCGATACCTCTAAAAAAATTTCTAAATACCGTTATCGTTACCGATACCGTTATTTTTATGGGTGGTTACCGGTATTTTACCGGTATTTATTATTTTATATAAAAATTACAATTTTTTTATTTTTTATTTTATAATCTTGAGTGTTTTTTTTACAAAAAAATTATAGATAATAATTTTACTTATTAAAACTACCAGTATTGAATTTATAGCTTAAAATCTGTATTTTCAGTACTTAAAATTAAAAATATGCCATGTTTTTACTTGTTTTTATATGTTTTTAACATAATTTTTAATACCGGTACGTACCGGTATTGCTGTTTCGATAACGGTATACCGTTACCGAAACAGTCTTAAATACCGTTACCTTTACCGTTACCTAAACAAACGAAATGTGATACCGTTACCGTTACCCTTACCGTTATTCGTTTCGGTAACCAACCTTGGGTACTTTTTTGGGAAAAGGTACTTTTTTGGAAAAAGGTACTTTTTTGGAAAAAGGTACTTTTTTTGTCCCTTTTTTGCCCCTCCCGATAAGAATTTCTAAAAATACCGTCTCAACGGACGTCTACACCGGTCGCGGAACCTACATACCAAATTTCAACTTCATAGCTCCAGCAGTTTGAGCAGACCGTCAAGGTGGAGACTTTATCCCCTTTTTGCCCGTCCCTGTAAAAATTTCCAAAACTCCCGTCTTGGTGGATGTCTACGATAGTGGAGGAACCTTTATACCAAATTTCAACTTCCTACCTCCAGCGGTTTGGGCAGGCCGTCAAGGGGGCCTTTTTCCCCTTTTTAACCCCCATTTTTACAACGTCCCTGTCCAAAATTCCAGAAAGTACTTTCCAGAAAAGTTAGCCCAGACTCCAAGGAACACATATCTTAAATTTCAGCTTTCTAGCCAAAGGGGTTTTGGCAGGCCGCCAAGGGGGAGACTTTTCCCCTTTTTGCCCGTTCCGGTAGGAATTTCCAAAAATCCCGTCTTAGCGGACGTCTACGCCGAAAGAGGAACCTATATACCAAATTTCAACTTCCTAGCTTCAGCGGTTTGGGCTGGGCGATGTTGAGTCAGTCAGTCAGTCACGTTATTCTTTTATATATAGAGATAATATTGGTTTTTAATGAATAAGATGAAAGCTCTCATTTACAAAGAAGTTTCGGTTAATTTAGTTTTTGCATTTACCATTCTTAGTGTTTTGTTCTAATATTTTTACATTCTGTTGATTTTTTTGAATTAAATTTAATATTTTAATTTCAAAAATATTCTTTTTCAATAGATATTTCAAATTTTTATCAAAAGGCGACAATATGTTCTATAGTACTTAATAATAAGAGATTTTATAAATGATTTTTAAAAACATAAACTGCCCACTCATTTTAATAGGACAACAGTTTGTCTCTTATAAATATTTGAAAGAAAAATTTATTAAAAAAAACTTAAAAATTATCATATTTTTATTGAAAATAATATAAATATCACAAAAAACTGTTATTTACATTACTAAAAATGAAGTTAAGTTTATTTTCTCATGACTTTTTCTTTTTAATAAATGTAATTAAATGCAAATATATTATTGAATTTATTTATATATTTTAGATTTATTTATATATTTAATTTTAAAATGTTTCCTTTAATAAAAATGCATATATATGTACATATATACTATATGCATTTTTATTAAAGGAAACATTTTAAAATTAAATATATAAATAAATCTGAAGGGGAAAATTAGACACAATTTGCTGAAAAGAATTAGACATCTTTTGTTCAAAATTAAACATATTTTGTTCAAAAATCAACAAAATGTTTAAAAAAAGGAGATGTCTAAATTTAGGTCGATAATATTCGGTAAAGTGTTGCCTACTATTATTGACCTAATTTTCAACAAAAGTGGTTTAGAGTGTAGATAGACCGAATATATATCGTGCTAACAAATATATCACAGAGTTTTTGCTTTCAAAAACCTCTACACTTTCAGGAATGAAAAGACGATCGTTTCGGGGATTTTCCAGGTCCCCTTCTTCAGTTTTCTTTAGAAAGTTGTGGCAATAGTACAATGCAAATTGAAACATCAAAATTTCATATTAAACGTAGTCTACTACATCAACGAAATGAGAATGAAGCAAAGAATAAAATATGTTTTCGAAGTCTCTGCAAAGACATAACCAACAATAGAAATATTATGAAAGTTTTCTGTTTTTATATTTCGTACCGTCGGTACATGTCTTTGCAGAGACTTCGAAAACATATTTTATTGTTTGCTTCATTCGCATTTCGTTGATGTAGTAGACTACGTTTAATATGAAATTTTGATGTTTCAATTTGCATTGCACTATTGCCACATCTTTCTAAAGAAAACTGAAGAAGGGGACCTGGAAAATCCCCGAAACGATCGTCTTTTCATTCCTGAAAGTGTAGAGGTTTTTGAAAGCAAAAACTCTGTGAAGTATTTGTTAGGAGAATATCCTGATGAAGAAAAATAGCAGTTTTTGAAAAAGTACTTATTATGTTAATTCATAATAAGGAAATTGGCCTCGAACTGAATTAATAAAATTCTAATTTATCAATAAAAAGGTCGAAAAAACAATTTTTATTTTTTGAATAAAAATTAAAAACCAATAAAATAAAAATTTTAATGCTTTGTCTTCTAAATCGTACGCATCATTTTTTAATATAATTTTATATGCAAAAAATCACGTGAAAATTATTTAGCTGTGGAGAAATTAACTCTTAATTTATATTAATTTGTATGAGATCATATAGAAAGTTATATAAAATTACAAGAATATATTTTTATTATGACGATATATACAGTGTTATATAACTTAGAATCGAACCATATATAATCATATCAGTCACTACATATATTTTGATTAGTTTTATATGGCTTATGTAGTTATATATGGAGTCAGATGTGGGGATATGTAATAACATCAATTAACGTACAAAAAATTCATTGAAAAAATAATATCAGATGTAGTTGTATATAATGATATGTGTCTTAATGTGACTCCATTCACCGTCAAATATAACCCAATCACATTATATATAACAATATATAAGTATTTTTACTCGGGCGTTTATATTAACACTTTGGTTTTATAAATATGTTTGATATGACGTTATATATAATCATATGCGATTTGGTCTCCAGGCATATATTAAGAGATCTGCAAATATAGTTTATACATAATTATATATAATGGCGTATAAGCTTCTCTAAACAATCTTTTATCAAAATATATAACAAAGTTAATATAAAATTGTATTAATTTTATGTATAAATTTATCTGACATGATATCTAATTACACAAAATTTTATAAAGTTTAATTGCACTATAAAAATTAAAAAAAAAACTACGAAATTGTGGATCTGGTTTTGAATTTTGCACTTTGACATATAAATAAATGTTTATAATTGAATTTAACATATATTTTCCAAATAGTTAGCGAAATACTCTTTATTTAACTCAAAATAATTTTAAAGAATAAATAAAGGAAATTTTTTTTTCATTGTGGAATTAAAGGTCGAAATAAAGGTCGAGACGAAACGATCGTCTTTTCATTCCTGAAAGTGTAGAGGTTTTTTAAAAGCAAAAACTCTGTGAAGTATTTGTCAGGAGAGTATCCCGATGAAGAAAAATAGCAGTTTTAAAAAAAAAAAATACTTATTATATTAATTCATAATAAGGAAATTGGCCTCAAACTGAATTAATAAATTTCTAATTATTAATTCAGTTATTTTATAAGAAAGATAAAAACTCTAACCTAGAAAAAGTTGTTCCGACAAATTTTTGTAATGTTTTATTTTGTCACCTATTTCCAAGTTTAGCAAAAATTGTTCTAAACATTAAGCATTAGATTTAATATGAATGAAATAGGTGATCTCAATAATATTTACTAAAATTTTCTTTGAAAATCTTCATCAAATTATATGTATTTATATATAATTTGATGCAGTTAGATAGACCCACTTTTCGGATCAAATTGTATCAGATGAGATAACATGTTTATCTCGCTTGATATAATTATATATTCCAATATTCGGATCAAATTAGATATGGACGTATATATTGGTTTATATATGGTGATATATGATTATATAACATCTTTTTTAGTCGGGAAGATACTTTTTTGAATTTTGGACAGGGTCGTTATAAAATGGGGGCTCAAAAAGGGAAAGTGGCCCCTTAACGACCTGTCCAAACTGCTGGAACTAGGAAGCTGAAATTCGGTACTTAGGTTCCTCTTCCAGCCTAATTCCAACCGGGAGGAACAAAAAAAGAAAAAGTGTCCCCCTTGACAGCCTGCTCAAACTGCTGGAACTAGGAAGCTGAAATTCCCTGTCGATGGATTTTCGGAAATTCCTACCGAGAGGGGCACAAATAGTAAAAGTTGGCTAGAAACCTGAAATGTAAAACATATGTTACTTGGAGTATGGGCTCACTTACCGGGAAGGTGCTTTTTGGACAGGGACATTGCAAAAATGGGGATTAATGAAGCGAAAAGTGCTGCTTAAAGTCCTGCCCAAACCGCTGGAGGTAGGAAGTTGAAATTTGGTATTAAAGTTCCTCCTCTATTGTAGACATCCGCTAAGATGAGATTTTTGGAAATTTCCACAGGTAGGGTCAAAAACAGGAAGTCTCCCCCTTAACGGCCTGGCCAAACTGCTGGATCTAGGGAGCTTAAATTCGGTATTTGGGTTCCTTCTCCAACGTAGACGTCCCCTAAGACGGTATTTTTGGAAATTCATACCGGGAGGGGTAAAAAGGGAAAAAACTTCCCCCTTGATAGCCTGGCCAAACTGTTGGATATAGAGACCTAAAATTATGTATGTAGTAGGTTCCTCCTCCAACGCAGACGTCCTCTAAGACGGAATTTTTGGAAATTCCTACCGGGAGGGGTAAAAACGGAATAATTCTCCCCCTTGATGGCCTAACCGAACCCTTCGGCTAAAAACCTGTAATATATAATATGTTTTCCTTGGAGTATGGGCTAACTTATCGACAAGGCATCTCTAGGACTTTGGACAGGAACGTGGTAAAAATGGTGGTTCAAAAGTGGAAAATTGCCCCCCCCCCCTCTTAACGTGTGCGTCTTTAGCTAGAAACCTAAAACTTAAAGAACAAGTGTATATGGAACACTAAAATTAAGAAACTAAATAGGAAACGAGTGGAATTGAAACACTACACAAGTGGAACGAAATGGATATAAACGTTGAACGAGTGGAATTGAAATTATAGACAATGCAAATGGAATTGGAAGAGGGAATTACCTGTTCAAACACTATCCACGGAATATGAAACTTATGTAGCATTGAAACATACTCTCGAAAAAGTTAAACAAATTTTCTAAAAGAGAAAAAACCTTAGAAAAGGAATGGAACTTATATATTCCGATATTTAAACTTCATGTAACGAAGCACAGGCGGAAGAAACCGACGCAGTAAATTTTCCAACTGAATTTGTGAATTTACTTGAATTGCCAGGTCTACCTTTACGTAAACTGGAATTAAAAAAGTTTACCCCCCTAAACTTTAAGGCACGCTAACAACGTAGCGGGCTGCGCCCGCTAGTTTTTCATATAGAGTATATAATTCATACACAAAAAATTCCTGTAGGGAAAATGATGAAAGCATAGCTACTATTAAAAATTTGTTCATTAAAATTCGTGGATTTTATCAAGTTTTGTATAAATTGTGTAGGTGCTTCATTGTGTAAATGATGTTGTGTTAGAAGTTGACAACACTCATTTCAAAGAAGAATAATGAAAAAGGAAATTTTACGTCATCACATTTTTCCCCTCACAGTACTCACAGCATCTTTTGTGTGCGCAAACTCTTTTCACCCGGTTTTTATTTGCTCGCCTGAGTTCGCTAAAAATATAAGAGAGTCATTGGAAGAATCGTCTCTCTCTATATGTATACTCTTTGGTTACGTATAATCCATAGGGTTGCTATATCAGTCGAAGCATTTATAATTAACCACCTGTTAATCCATTTTTGCCGCTAATTGTTCCACCGAGAATTTTGTAACTACTTTTGTGTGAAAAAAATTCATGTTACATTTTACAAAATTCGAAATTTGGTTCATACAGAAATTGAGTAATTTTTCGGAAGTAATGAAAACCTTTTGTAATTGTTTTAGAACAAACTATTATGAGCGAAAACTAAGAATTAATTTTTTCTAAAATTTGACTTCCCGGTTAAAAATATGCACATAAGTTAATTTATGTTAGTTTTATTTAACATAAAAAAAACAAAGTTTTTTTTATTTAATTTTTTTTTTCACTTTATTTATTAATTTTAATTTTATTATTAAGACGCTATGCGTCTGTTTTATACGAGTTTCAATTACAAACCGATTTATTTCTTAATAAGTTTAAATAATTACAAATTTTGCTTATTGCTATATTTTCTTTTTTTTACAATAAATTGTTTTTTATTTAAACTAACTTCCGTAAACTAAGCACTTATGTTATTGAACTAAATTTATGTCGCAATCATATTGTGCCAAATGAAACACTTGCTTATTTAGCAATTATTTAGTTGGACTGAATTTAGGTCAAGAAATCATAAATGTCTAGTTAGCGAAATTTGGTTTCGCAATTTGGGAATTTGTAATTACAAAAATTAATATTTGTTTCCTTAACTCATATGTTCAATTATGTGTATGGATGATCATATATGATTCCATATATGAACATTAACGAAAATTGAGGTAATATGTACATACATGAGCAAACTTGGTCACACATGAACATAAATGAAACTCTGATTTCGCATTCATATATGTTAACATATGTTTATTCATATATTTGCATGCATTTTTGCATTAATGAAAAGACCATTATCTATTTGAAAAAGAATATTTTTTTATTATTCCAGATTTTGAGAACTAAATGGTATTACTTATAAATAATTAACAATAAATTAAAATCCAAATATATAAAGTTAAATTTTTTTTATATTATACGCACACTTATAGAAATAAACCTGAAAAATAGCAGAAAATTCTACTAAAAATTTGTTAAAAATTACCTTACAGAAAAAACTACTGCAATTAGCAGATTTTTATGTTAACTACTAGTAAAATAAGAACAGCAATAATAAAACTGTTAAATTTACAGAATTTTAGTTACGTTTGAGTTAACTTTTATTTAATTCAAAATGCCAAATTATGCTATCAAATCTGAAGAAAATTTTGCTAAATATTAGTAGACTAAAAATAGCAAAAAACAAACTGTTATATCTACAAAATTTTTGTTATTTTTAAGTTAAATTGTTTGCTGATTTTAGCAGGTTAAGATGTTGTTTTCTATTGATTTAAATTTAACTTATGGCGTTTTCTTTTCTGAAAAAAATGTTGCCTTTTTTTGCATTTTGCTTTTGAATTGCCTTTTTTGTGTTCTTTTCTAAATTAAGGGTAACATTCTAAGAGGGCTAGGTGTTCTTTTCTAAAAATGTTGCCTAAATAAAAGGCAAAAAGGCAACATTTTTCGCCTTCAAAAAATTTACGGGGTAGAGTGTTGCCCTGTTTTTTTCTTTATGTCAATGCCATGTGTATATACTGTAATGTTTTTTGCCAGCTAACTCACAACTTGGTGGCCTAGGGGGTACTATCATGGCTTCTGATGCAGTAGGTCGCAGGTTCAAACCCCGGTTGGAGCAAAATATTTTTTTTTGTTTTTTTTTTTGTTTTTATAAAATTTTAATTAGATTTTTATAGTTTTGCTGTTATTTAGTATTTAACAATTTTTTAGGCTAAAAATAAATAAAAAATTATACAATTTGCTTTAAATATGAAAAAAAAAAATTTAATTGAAAAAAGAAAATACATAAAAAAATTTATTTTTTACTTTGTCTGGAATTTGAACCCGTCCAGCCCATGTCAAAGGCAGGCATCACAACCACTAGGCTACAATTAGTAATAGTTTGCGTAAACAATATTGCATACGAGTATACAATACACATACATATGTTTAGAAAAATGCAACAGTGATTTTATTGTGTTCTATTCTGATTGAAAAAATGTAACATTTTAATGGGGTGAGGGCAACATTTTTAAAATGTTGCCTTTTAACAAGGCAACATTTTTTTCCAGAAAAGAAAACGCCATTAGTTAATAAAATGCTGTACATTTAACGGTTTTAGTTTTGCAGTTCTTAGGTTACTAAAATTTAGCAAAAATAATATGCTAATTTCGGCAGTTTCCGTCAAAGTCATTTTTAACTAATTGTTTAACTAATAGTTTTAGCTAAAATTTTTATACTTTTTTCTACTAGTGTAGCATAGTAAGTTGTTTTTCAGGTGGAAAGATTTAACTCAAACTTTAAAGGCCTCAAATCGCAATTTAGCAAATCAACTTTTTTTAAATAAAGTTTTAAATTAAAAATGTGTATTTCATATAGAACATTCTCGATTCGATTGGAAATAGTGCAGGGCAGACATAAGCTTTTGTATTGATGATATTTTCCACAATATATCTCCTTAATTATAATAAATGTGTGTGTGTCAATGTAAGATTTTTAAAAGTTTCCATTAATTTTAATTTATAATGAAATTATTAGGGCCAGTTCTTTAATCAAAACTATGAAAGATTCAAAAAATAATATATATTTAAGTAAAAAATTTCGTTACGAACGTGATATTTTAGAAATAAATCAGTTTTATTTCTGAATATAAAACTGGCCCTTGGTATATTAAACTACTCTTTCGCAGTAATAACTTCTAGTAAACATATTTAAAAATTACAAAGGCATTTATCAAGTGCTTGTAGAACCGTTTTAATTCATAAACTTTTTTCATTATTTGTTGTATTCACACACAGACCAACCAATGGAAAATCTAAAAAATATAAAGAGCATTTAGAAACTAGTAGTTTATAAATATATAAGATTAATCGTACACCTATTAACCTACATCACCAGTTATCATTTTTTTGTGTATCACCTGCATTTGGATAGTATTTTCTTGATTTTTTCAAAAAACGTCTCAATATATTATTGGCAGATATTCGTTTCTGCAAAAAGAAAAAATAGAGTGTAAAATTAACTAATTTTCCAAAGTAATGATTGAGTTTATTGTAAGTAACAAGGCTATTAGAAATCGGTAATTATGTAGTGCTGTTGAATTCTTACTATTTTTACTACAATCGGCAAATTTTGATTGCATTTTGTATTGAAATTTTCGGAATGTAGTAAAAAGAATAAACTATAGTAAGTACATAAACCAACAGACATATTCGTTATAAAAGTATTAAATTCTTACTAAGATTCAATATTATGACCAGTAGCCTTCATTATGTCCACTCTAACAGACTCAAAATTTAACAAATTGTACTTACTTTCATTAATTGTTCACACAGAGTTGTGTTCCAGAACAGTTGCACGTTCCAGCAGTAGTAATGAGGGCGTTACCAACTCTTGCATTATAAGTGAAGGTGATGAAGGTGGCTGTCTGAAGGGGTTTCTTCTTTAGTTTCTTCTTAACAGTTTTTCTTCACCTGAAAATGTTCAATACTATTTTTATTATTATGTATAAATATAATCACTCATTTTTTTTTACCTTTTTTAACAATATTTTATGATTTTCATTTTACTATTGTTTTGTGTCATTGGGTGCGTTCGGCAGATACAATTTGAAAGTCAACAGTTCTACAACAGTTGTGCAACTATCTGCTGAACGACCTGATCACTAATCGCTCAGTCTGAGCGCTCAGGTAGCGCTGTCATATTTTGGTAGCGTAAAAAATTTTTGCTACTTTTGAACAAATAGTGATACATTTGTTGTTGTTGATTTTAAAAAAATTTTGTTTTGTATGAATGACAAATAAAAACATACAAATATAATTCAAAAACAAAAAATTTAAAAAATCAAAGGAAAATATAGAAAAAATGTATTTAAAAACAAAACAAAGAAAACATCGTTCAGCAGAGTAAGAAATCACAAATCGCCTCAAGTCACCGGTATCAGTTTAAGGTTTCTCTGCCGAATGCTACCATTAATTTTTCATAAAAAAACATGGAAAATAACAATTGCACAAAAATCGAAGATACCTTGATTAAAAAGTAACAAGTTATTTTAATATTCGAATGTTGCGAACATTATTATTTCAAAAAAACGCTTATTTAAAATTAAGGATGTTTTTTTAGATATAGAAATATTTTTTTTTTTATTATTTATAAGTTATTTACAATCACGATTTTAATGCCATTTTTTTTGTCCATCAAGGCGGTATTGAACACCTCGATGTTTTAAGTGGTCAAAATGAGTTCTCTTTAGAATTCTTGCTTTTTAAGAAAGTTTATCCAAAGGAACCATGTACAAATGAATCTTTGGAAGAGGAGTTTTAAAGGCAATTCTCTAGTACCGTTTTTGTTAATTTTTCGTATTTCTTAAATTGTTGTTGTTAAGTTTCTGACTTCAAAATTCACATATTAATTAATTTAAGCGGTACGTAAATATTTTGTATGAAAATTTGTTAGCGCGACCAATTAGTTCGTTATATAAAAAATATCGCTATAACCGATGTTTGTTATAGACAAGGTTGGTTACCGTTATCGTTATAATACCGTTATCGCTAAAATACCGTTTCAAATTGAATACCGTTACCGTTATCGATATCGATACCTCTAAAAAAATTTCTAAATACCGTTATCGTTACCGATACCGTTATTTTTATGGGTAGTTACCGGTATTTTACCGGTGTTTATTATTTTATATAAACATTACAATTTTTTTATTTTTTATTTTATAATCTTGAGTGTTTTTTTTTACAAAAAATTTATAGATAAGAATTTTACTTATTAAAACTACCAGTATTGAATTTATAGCTTAAAATCTGTATTTTCAGTACTTAAAATTAAAAATATGCCATGTTTTTAATTGTTTTTATATGTTTTTAACATAATTTTTAATACCGGTACGTACCGGTATTGCTGTTTCGATAACGGTATACCGTTACCGAAACAGTCTTAAATACCGATACCTTTACCGTTACCTAAACAAACGAAATCTGATACCATTACCGTTACCCTTACCGTTATTCGTTTCGGTAACCAACCTTGGTTATAGACCAAAAGTTTCATATTGGCATTAATATTGATAATAAACATATAAAACTAAAACATCGTTTTTGTTTCTGTAACTTGTTGACAACATTGCTAAAGAATAATGTAATTAAGAGAACCTAAAATAAATGGGGATTTTTTTTTTTTGGGATTTTAAATGAAAATTAATGTATCCATATGAATTGGATTTCTTTAAAAATTATAATGCCAATTGCAAACCCGTATTATTTGATGAAAATTTATATGATATAAATTACAAAATCATTTATTTAAACAAACTTTATAAAGAACTGATTTTGTTAACTTAATTGCCAAAAAAAATTTCCCAATTATTTTCGATTATTTTATTCTTGCTATCACTGAAAAAAAAGTTTATGTCAAAATTTATAAACACATTGAAAGATAGTAAATCGAAAAATACATATTTTAAATTAAAGTTTTATTAGAAAAATCAAAATATTTCAATTAAATTTGAGTTCTCATAACCATTGTTGTGTTAAACGCAAAAACGGCTATAAACTGTTAATGAAACAAATTCAGTATAGATGGTAGTTGAAGAATCAAGAAAACATACTTTGATAAAGTGAACTGGTTATTTTTAAACAAAAAATTGGGATGGAAAACTCCTAAGTTCTGGTAAGTATTATTTGTAAATATATAGAAACGAGGTATTCTTTTAAGAATACTTCTTCAACTGAAACTGTACGAGAATGGTAATCAGCAGACATAACGGACATTAAAAACTTTTTTTTTTATTTGTAGGCATACACCGATTTCACCTTATAATAAAGTTTCCGGAGCGGATGTAATTATCATATAACTTTTTCGTTATCAACCATGATTCTACAAAGTTTGAAGAAAATGATTCTTACATTTAGGTTCTTTTTTAAAACTAAGATATAAATTCTGAGATTATTTTACTTTTTGAATAGCAGTTGAAGAAATTTATTCTTAGGTTTTTTATAGTTTTGGAGTTCGAAAGTCGATTATACTTAGATTTTGATACTTTTATAATCTCACGTTTAAAACACTATATTCTTCTAAGGTTAAGCTAATAATTTTGTAGATTAAAAGTAATTTTAGAGTTCCAAGGTCGACTCAAAATTCTTAGATTCTGATACTTTCAGAAACTCGCGTTAAAAACAAACTATTCTTCTGGGGTTAATCTAATAAATTCGAAGATTAAAAGTAGATTAAAGATACAAGATTATTACATCTGTGTACTTTGAGAGTTCGAAAAATTGGGAAGAGTCTTACATTTGGAATTCCAGGATTGAATGTGAACTGGTTAGCATAGGTTTTGATATTTTTGTACTTGATTAAAAAATTAATAATAAGTTGTTTTTTGACGGATTATTTTTTCTTAATTAAAATAAATAGATTAAGGTGCTTATTCCTACGAAAAGTCTGTGACTCTTAGTTATGACTGTATTCCCCATGTATTTGTTGTGCAAAGTTATAATAAATTATATTTATTCAAATTTTTGTTTGAAAACTTCAAAAAAATTAAGACCTGGTATTGATACAATCATAACATTGAGAAATAAAATTTGAATTTTTTGAATTTTATTGTGTTTTGTATGAAAAGTTATGACTCTCAGTCTTAAAAATAGTCTTAAGACGGTCACAATGAGTCACAAGTAGGAATAGGCACCCAATTTTGTTACTGTAAACTAAAATTTACAAACAATTTAATTTAATTTTTTTTAGTTGTCTGATCTAAATCTGAAGAATATTCTGTTATAAGAAAAACGTGGCATTTTCGATAATGAAGATCAATTCAATGATGTTTATCAATAATATTTAGAGGAAAGTACTTTTAACGCAGAAGAAAATATGTGTCTAATATATATCACAAAAAGGACATTGTTATTGAGTTTACCATACTAATTACTTTTTTCTGTGGATACAGAGCAGAAAAAATGTTTAGTTAAGATGAAGTGATAAGTTGAATTTTTTTATCTTTAATTTAAAAATATGTATGTATTTAAATTTGAAAACCGCCAGCGTTTTTATTTTTCATTATAAAATTGTTATACAACTTATAATTGAAAACTTTCTAAAACTCCATTAGATAAAATAATTTAATTATAGTGATCCCAAATATTAATATAAATAAAGATAAAATAAAAATTAATATCTAGATTATTCTGCCGCCAATAAAACATAATCTAAAACATAAAAACTGTTTTATTTATTAAATTAGAACCTTTTATAAAATTCGAAGTTAGTATATTAAAATCGACCTTTATTTATAGTCACACACGTGACAATTTGTGAATGCATACACGAGAATGTATGACATTCATGTGGCAATACATGGCATATATGTTAAAAAATGATTAAATTTGTTACCATATATGGAATTTTCTTCAAAATGTATGGACCCACATATGATTTCATGAATGTCATATATGCATTCATATATGTCATGTATGCTCTTACATCATTCATGTGTCATCATACATGATTCCATATATTATGATGTATGAACATGCTTATTTTTAACCGGGTTAAGTAAAAAAAATTTAAACAAAATTTCTTATATAAGTTGCATTTAAGACAAAAATCGTTTTTAGTTCTTATGATCAAAATATTCCTTTTACTGAATCGGGTTAAAAAATTTTTTATTTTTTTAATAAGTAGTAATATTGCTAATGGAAGCTTTTCATCTCTCACCACCTTTTATATGTCCTCTATCTTCTTTCCAAGGAAGGTAGCATATTAATTAATGTAACAAATTTCTTGAGTTCTTCCCTTTAAAAAAATAAAAAAAAAAAATCCAAAAGTAAGCATATCTGAAGAAAAACCCAAAATTTATTCTGAACCTTCAGCACTACACTAAGAGAATTACCTGCATGATATTAATGAATTTGTGCATAAAGCCAATGAAGTTTCAATGGAATTCGACCTTTGAAACTTTTCATTGAATTAAATGTTGTGACAAATATAATTATTAAAAGTTTCATACACTGAATCAAAATGTTTCATTAAATCGGGATTCATAAAATATATAAATTAAAGAAATTTTTCAATTACTTTGTGAATAAAACTTCATTGGCTTACTGCAAAATTTCAAAAACAAAAAACTCGTCCAGAAAAATTTCCCTCTGTGTATTTTTCTTAGTATATATATTGGGAGAGTATTTGCCGAATAGTATCTTATAACGTGTGTAATTTTAAGATTATGGGGATTTACTTTTATGAAAAATATTTCAGATTCTGAGGACTGTTTCATAATGAAATCTCTTACAATTTCTTAAAAAAATTTTAGGATTCTAACAGCAATTTATTACGATAACTTTAAGATTTTGAGAAATTCATCCCTAACATTTAAAAGACTCTTTTATAGAAATATTACTCGAATAGTGAGGACTCTTCCGTAGAAAACCACTTAGATTTCCAGGATATTTAGTTTACAGAACTCGTTTAATTTTGGGAACTTTGCCCTACAGGAAATCCTCCTGATTCTTAAAATAGATATTCCTATATAAAAATCCTCTATGAATTTCTACATTTAATTAATGAAGTTTCTCTGGAATTCGTCCATTGAAAGCTTTAATTGATTTAGGGGCGAGAAACTTATTTCCAACATAACCAAGATTAAACATTAACTACAGATATTTCCATATAAATTTGAAATTCATAACTTTGGTTAAGAACTAAAGTCAGTTTATTTTAAAATAAGTTAGCAGGTCTTAATGCAGTTTTTCATAAAATTTTAACAGCAACTGATAATTTCTGAAATACATTTGATAATTTCTGAAATACAAT
This sequence comes from Leucophora obtusa, assembly GCA_949987735.1. Lineage (NCBI taxonomy): Eukaryota > Metazoa > Arthropoda > Insecta > Diptera > Anthomyiidae > Leucophora > Leucophora obtusa. The sequence goes on along the minus strand of OX465295.1, from coordinate 115,586,749 downwards.
TGATAATTTCTGATATACAATTGATAATTTCTGAAATACAGTTGACTATTTCTGAAATACAACTAATAATTTCTGAAATACAATTGGTAGTTTCTGAAATACAATTGATAATTTCTGAAATACAATTGATAAACTGAAATTCAATTGATAATTTCTGAAATACAATTGATAAATCTGAAAAAGAATTGATAAGTTCTGAAATACAATTGATAAAACTGAAATTTAATAGATTATTTCTGAAATACAATTGATAAATCTGAAATACAATTGATAATTTCTGAAATAAAATGATAATTTCTGAAATACAATTGGAAAAGGTGTAGTTCGAGGCCAATTTCCTTATTATGAATTAACATAATAAGTCCTTTTTTAAGCAAAAACTCTATGAAGTATTTGTCAGGAGAATAACCTGATGAAGACAAATAGCAGTTTTTGGAAAAAGTGATTATTAAGGCACATTTACACGCGAGAGAAAACTGATAGGAATAGAGCAAAACACACCTCTAAATAGCTCTATTGTGAATGATTTAAGGTATTTAGGGTTGCTTTTTGCTCTATCTCTAGCAGTTTTCTCTCGCGTGTAGATGTGCCTTTATATTAATTCATAACAAGGAAATTGGCCTCGAACTAGAATAAATAAATTTCCAATTTGAAAATATAGTTTATTTAAATTTCTTGTGTGTAGAACATCCTCAGATCTCAATCAAATTCTCATTTAAAAAATTTATCTATTTCATACCGAAGGAAAAAATTAAAATTTATTATCATATTTTGAAGTTTTAATATACATTCGACAGTTTCAAAAGAGACGTTTCCTCAATAAATTTTTAAAAATTTCTGATTTTAAGCTGAGTAAGTTGTTTGGATTTTTCATATAAGCAAAATGTTTTTCACGATAAGTGTTATGTGTGAAAATTCTGTATCATTAGTTTTTCAGCAAATTTAGTATTATTTATATGGTGAAAAATTAACGTTTTGTGTTTGTTGTAACAACATCTTTTCTATAAAATACAAAATGTTTTCATTCACAATTTAAATAACCATTTGAGGCCTTTAGAGTTCAAGTTCGAGTGAATTTTTTTCAAGGGAAAAGGGGAACAAATTCCTAAGGTTACTGTAAAAATGTAGTTTTTAAAGCCTTTGCCCTTTACTATTATATAATTTTATAAAAAAAAAAATATTCTTACGAAAAACAGTATCACATTTGATTTTTAATTAAATTTAATTCTTAAAAAAAATCTTTTTATAGTTTGCCAAACTTTTCATAAAAAGAGTTCTCAAACGAAAAATATCCCAAATGTTCTTTAGGAAAATTTACATAAACGTATTCATTTGTAGTTTTTTTTTTCTAAATGAAAGTTTGCCAGAAATAAAAATTGACTTAAGTATTTGGTCACAATCAGATGTTGGTTTTCAAATTGGAACTCTTTTGGAAGTGATCTAGTGTGAACTTAAGTCAGAAATGCCAAACTAACTTTTCTTATTTCTTCTTTTTAGAAATTCGTAAATATTGTTATGCCAATATTTAACAAAAAGTTGGCATGACTGGTAAAGACATTTATTCAATATTCAACTTTAACCCAATTCAGAGAAGCTGTATATTTGTGTGTGGACTTTGATATTTGTAAATCCTGTTATTTCTTGAACTCGAGAAGTGTTTTAAGACATTTTTCATATAGATATTGAATTATTTAAAATAGTGCTAAAAAATTTCAATATTTTTAAAAAAGTGCTAAACTAGCACCTAGCACTTTTTTAAATTTTTGGGTGCTAACTCCCAAAAAAAAGTGCTAGATCTAGCACCTAAAGTGCTAAAATGGCAAGCCTGAGGAGCTCTGATGGGGAAAAACAATATGTCTGTAAAGATAAATGTAAATTTAACTAGCAAAGACACAAACCGATTTCGTTAACAGAGCTATGTTATGAGTCAACAGAGCTCTGTTAACTACTTAACAGTAACATGTTAAAATTTTTGGCCAAACTGTGGGAAATGTTTGGAGCCACAACGGACAACTGGGAACAGGTTCCTGAATGGTGTATATACTGAAGGTAATACAAGTGATGTATGTTTCAGCCTTGCTATTGAAATCTTCCCCGTCAATTTAGAAAGTTCTAAAAAATGACGCTAAAATTTTCATATTCTATGTTAAATATTTGGATGAAACTGGTGGCCAGTATGGAAAATTGGACAGAGGTTCTTGGATGAAAATCATTTTACAGACTATATTATTGCTGAACTCTCCAATTCTAGTCCTGAAATTTTCCAGGTCAATTTAGAATTGGGAGCAATCTAACATTAAAATAATGTCCTTTTAAGTGAAATTTCATGGGTGAACATTAGAGTGGTCCAAAAAAACATGAAAGTTGGAATTCGCGATCTCCACAATGTTGCCCCTATTCCTTAATGTCTAAAAACTCTCTGTGCCAAGTTTCAGCTAAATCCGCTGTTATTTAGAAGTAGCACAAAAAGTTGTCTTTTAAGAATTAGTAATTTATCTCTAGAGTAATTTATACAAAAAGTAGGGTTGACTTTAAATTTAATTATTTCTTAACCTGTACGTTATTATTTAACAATTTTTTTTTAAATCTGGTCTTAATTAATGTGAATATACGGAATTTGAAATCAAAGCTTAAAAAAATTAAGTAACTTTTAAGTAATTCGCGGTTTTTTTTAAATTTGTACAAAAAAATACATATTTTAGTCAAATTTTCGAAATTTTCCGAAAAGATGTAATTAAAAATTCAACTTGTTTTTGCCTTGTATGCGCAAATTTTTCAAATCTGATCTTTATTTTAATGCAGATTATGAATCAGCAATCGAAACTTAAAAAAAATTTGTGGTTTATGAATTATTCGCGGTTTTTGAAAATTTAAAAAAACTCAAGTTTTTTTAGATATTTTCCCAATTACCTGTAAACGGTGTTATCGAAAAATGCAATTTGTTATACTTTTGCAATTTACTTACCAAGGACCTTCATTATATATAACACTGATTTTAATTTTAAAAAGGATAACAGATATCCATGCAAATTAAGTTAAAATTTTACATTTTTTAATATTTCGCTAGTATTTAGATTGCTATAATTTTATTGCTACCAAAAACCCTATCCCACATAATAGGACATTTAGCAGATATATATTAATGCAAAAACGAAATTTTCATATTGGTAAATATAAGAAAACATCCTGATCGAAGTTGATCCTTTTTTGTATGAAATTTTAAAATTTCGCGAAATCCGCGACTCCGATTTCAATTTTGATTTCATATTCGTAATGTACACCTAAAAATATATTAGATTTGATATGTCGCGATCATAATAATTATATTTAATTTTTCTCATTTTTTCCATTATTTTTAATTAATTAAAAATAATAGAACAAGTACAACCTCGAAACTTCAATTGCGATGTGCTACCTCTAAACAAAACTTTTTTGGTGATTTTTTTGATCAGACTACATTTTTTTTCAAAGTGGCATATTTGTAGGGTTGTGGAGCGTGAAAATTCCAACTTTTTTTTTTTTTGGACCACTCTAGTGAACATGGTCACTATGGAAAATTGGACAGAGGTTCCTGGACGAAAACAATATCGTAGGCTATCTAAGAGGTCTAGTTTCCAGCCAATGTTTTGGAATTGTGCAGCTCAATTTAGAAACTTGCTAAAAAGGACCCTAAAATTTTTAGAATCTATGTTAAGTATTTGGATGAAAATGGTGGCCAGTATGGAAAATTGGACAGAGGTTCCTGGGTGAAAATCATTTTACAGACTATATTATGGCTGAACTTTCCAATTCTAGTCCTGAAATTTTCCAGGTCAATTTAGAATTGGGAGCAATCTAATATTAAATTAATGTCCTTTTAAATGAAATTTCATGGGTGAACCTGGTGGTCACTATGGAAAATTGGACAGAGGTTCCTGAAAGAAAACAATATCGTAGGCTATTTAAGAGGTCTAGTTTCCAGGCAATGTTTTGGAATTGTGCTGCTCAATTTAGAAACTTGTTAAAAAGGACCCTAAAATTTTTAGAATCTATGTTAAGTATTTGAATCAAACTGGTGGCCAGTATGGAAAATTGGACAGAGGTTCCTGGATGAAAATCATTTTACAGACTATATTATGGCTGAACTTTCCAATTCTAGTCCTGAAATTTTCCATGTCAATTTAGAATTGGGAGCAATCTAACATTAAAATAATGTCCTTTTAAGTGAAATTTCATGGGTGAACATGGTGGTCACTACGGAAAATTGGACAGAGGTTCCTGGACGAAAACAATATCGTAGGCTATTTAAGAGGTCTAGTTTTAGCCAATGTTTTGGAACTGTGCTGCTCAATTTAGAAACTTGTTAAAAAGGACCCTAAAATTTTTAGAATCTATGTTAAGTATTTGGATGAAACTGGTGGCCAGTATGGAAAATTGGACAAAGGTTCCTGGGTGAAAATCGTTTTACAGACTATATTATTGCTGAACTCTCCAATTCTAGTCCTGAAATTTTCCAGGTCAATTTAGAATTGGGAGTAATTTAACATTAAAATAATGTTCTTTTAAATGAAATTTCATGAGTGAACCTGGTGGTCACTATGGAAAATTGTACAGAGGTTCCTGGACGAAAACAATATCGTAGGCTATCTAAGAGGTCTAGTTTCCAGGCAATGTTTTGGAATTGTGCTGCTCAATTTAGAAACTTGTTAAAAAGGACCCTAAAATTTTTAGAATCTATGTTAAGTATTTGGAGGAAACTGGTGGCCAGTATGGAAAATTGGACAGAGTTTCCTGGGTGAAAATCATTTTACAGAGTATATTATGGCTGAACTTTCCAATTCTAGTCCTGAAATTTTCCAGATCAATTTAGAATTGTGAGCAATCTAACATTAAAATAATGTCCTTTTAAGTGAAATTTCATGGGTGAACATGGTGGTCACTATGGAAAATTGGACGGAGGTTCCTGGACGAAAACAATATCGTAGGCTATTTGAAAGGTCTAGTTTCCGTCCAATGTTTTGGAATTGTGCTGCTCAATTTAGAAACTTGTTAAAAAGGACCCTAAAATTTTTAGAATCTATGTTAAGTACTTGGATGAAACTGGTGGCCAGTATGGAAAATTGGACAGAGGTTCCTGGACGAAAATCATTTTACACACTAGGTATATTATGGCTGAACTATCCAATTCTAGTCCTGAAATTTTCCAGGTCGATTTAGAATTGGGAGCAATCTAACATTAAAATAATGTCCTTTTAAGTGAAATTTCATGGGTGAACATGGTGGTCACTATGGAAAATCGGACAGAGGTTCCTAGACGAAAATTGTGTTAAAGCTAGCATAAAGGATATATACTCCGGTCGTGGTGGTAAAATCTTCATGGTCAACTTAGAAATGCATCAATTTACACCTTTAAAAAGTTTAAATTTATGTTAAGGAATATAATTAAAATGGCCAACCAAAACTGTTAACTGAGCTCTGTTAAGCATTTAACAGCGCAATATAAATAGAACTAATGCCAACCAATACCGTTAACTCAGTTTTGCTAAGTAGTGGGAAATATCTGAAGCTTCATCGGGCAACTGGAAACAGGCTCCACAATGGTGTATATACTGATGGTAATATAAGTGATGTACGTTCCAGCCTTGATATTGAAATCTTCCCCGTCAATTTAGAAAGTTATAAAAAATTACGCTAAAATTTTCATATTCTATGTTAAATATTCGGATGAAACTGGTGGCCAGTATGGAAAATTGGACAGAGGTTCCTGGATGAAAATCATTTTACAGACTACATTATTGCTGAACTCTCCAATTCTAGTCCTGAAATTTTCCAGGTCAATTTAGAATTGGGAGCAATTTAACATTAAAATAATGTTCTTTTAAATGAAATTTCATGGGTGAACCTGGTGGTCACTATGGAAAATTGGACAGAGGTTCCTGGATGAAAACAATATCGTAGGCTATTTAAGAGGTCTAGTTTCCAGCCAATGTTTTGGAATTGTGCTGCTCAATTTAGAAACTTGTTAAAAAGGACCCTAAAATTTTTAGAATCTATGTTAAGTATTTGGATGAAACTGGTGGCCAGTATGGAAAATTGGACAAAGGTTCCTGGGTGAAAATCATTTTACAGACTATATTATGCCTGAACTTTCCACTTCTAGTCCTGAAATTTTCCAGGTCAATTTAGAATTGGGAGCAATCTAACATTAAAATAATGTCCTTTTAAATGAAATTTCATGGGTAAACCTGGTGGTCACTATGGAAAATTGGACAGAGGTTCCTGGACGAAAACAATATCGTAGGCTACTTAAGAGGCCTAGTTTCCAGGTAATGTTTTGGAATTGTGCTGCTCAATTTAGAAACTTGTTAAAAAGGACCCTAAAATTTTTAGAATCTATGTTAAGTATTTGGATGAAGCTGGTGGCCAGTATGGAAAATTGGACAGAGGTTCCTGGATGAAAATCATTTTACAGACTACATTATTGCTGAACTCTCCAATTCTAGTCCTGAAATTTTCCAGGTCAATTTAGAATTGGGAGCAATTTAACATTAAAATAATGTTCTTTTAAATGAAATTTCATGGGTGAACCTGGTGGTCACTATGGAAAATTGGACAGAGGTTCCTGGATGAAAACAATATCGTAGGCTATTTAAGAGGTCTAGTTTCCAGCCAATGTTTTGGAATTGTGCTGCTCAATTTAGAAACTTGTTAAAAAGGACCCTAAAATTTTTAGAATCTATGTTAAGTATTTGGATGAAACTGGTGGCCAGTATTGAAAATTGGACAGAGGTTCCTGGGTGAAAATCATTTTACAGACCATATTATGGCTAAAGTTTCCAATTCTAGTCCTGAAATTTTCCAGGTCAATTTAGAATTGGGAGCAATCTAACATTAAAATAATGTCCTTTTAAGTGAAATTTCATGGGTGAACAAGGTGGTCACTATGGAAAATTGGACAGAGGTTCCTAGACGAAAACAATATCGTAGGCTTTTTAAAAGGTCTAGTTTCCAGCCAATGTTTTGGAATTGTGCTGCTCAATTTAGAAACTTGTTAAAAAGGACCCTAAAATTTTTAGAATCTATGTTAAGTATTTGGATGAAACTGGTGGCCAGTATGGAAAATTGGACAGAGTTTCCTGGGTGATAATCATTTTACAGACTATATTATGGCTGAACTTTCCAATTCTAGTCCTGAAATTTTCCAGATCAATTTAGAATTGGGAGCAATCTAACATTAAAATAATGTCCTTTTAAGTGAAATTTCATGGGTGAATACGACTTTCCTTTTTTTCCGTTTTAGATTTTTTATGAATTTAAAAAATAAAAAAATTTAATATTTTAGGCAAAAAATGTTTTTTATCTTCATACATTTATTTTTACCGGCAAAACTGTTGAGTATATAGAAAAACGTTATATGAACAGATTAAAGGAATTGTAATTTTTTTAAAATTGTTTGAGCAAAATCGGACTAGTGGTTCTCGAGTTATGTCAAAAAAAAGACCACCAAAGGTGACAATTTCCCCTATATGATAGTTACTTACTTCAAATCTATATATCTCGATTCCTAGACGTGACCCAGCGAAACGCCGGGACACGTATAACTTGTTTTTGACCGATATAACATTTCCCGTTGGTTTCATCCCATCCCGATTTTGACTGTCGCATAGTGTGATCATAATGAAAACAGAGGAACCAAAAATTTAAAAGCCTATAGCCCCTAGAAAACCTACGCCGGTGTATGCAATCTACGCTCAGCATTTATTGAAAGCGAGAAAATTTTTTAACTTAATTTTAAGTTTTCACAGGTGCGTAAAATATAGCTCCCCAATTTTTTAGACAGAGAAATTATTGTAAATACTTGATTACAATTAATCCAACCTTTTAACCTACATCGTTTAAACATGCTTTTTTTGTCAGTTAAAATATTAATTGGACAGTTAAAAGTTTAACTCTGCCAGTTTAAAATACCAAGGTGATGCTCAAAAAACTAAAAGAACACTGTCTATAGAAGGGGCTCCAAAGCCCAAAAATGCAGTTTTGTGCATCAAGTGGGGTTTTTTATTAAAAAAAACTGAATAAGGGGGTAATTTTCTAAAACACTTCGGTTAAGTGTTGCGTTATTTCTATAGAAATTGTTTTTGTTACAAAAACAATTTACATTGAAAGTTCCCTTCACTTCACTCAAGTGTTTTACGAAATTAGGTAGTTAAATAAGCCTTAATGTATATAAGTTTTGTGCTACATTTTATGTTTAAAACCACTGTGCAATAATAAAAAACAAGGAAAAATTTTATTTTATATGCATAAAAGTCGAATTTATGCTCATTATCAACAAGGTGCAATTCTACGTTTCGAATCTAGTTTGACCCCCAAATAAGCTAAAAAAATATGATTTTTTGCTATTTAGAAATTTTCATATAAAAAGTCGATTAATCGACTTTTACCTATAAAAAGTCGGAAAGTCGAAAAGTCGACTTTTCAAAATTTGAAAAAAGTCAAAAAGTCGATTAATCGACTTTTACCTATAAAAAGTCGGAAAGTCGAAAAGTCGACTTTTCAAAATTTGAAAAAAGTCAAAAAGTCGACTTTTTGTTGCAACTATATAACCCTAGTTTGTCTACTTATGTGACCTCTGAAAGAAAATCGAATTTCGTATCAACAACCCAACTTAGACCAGTGTTGCCATATAGCCAGTTTTAACTGTTTTTCAGAGTTTTTTGGGATGCCTAACAGTTTTCCAGTTTTTTCATGTAAAAAACAGTTTTTTTAAATTTATGGATTTTTTTACAGTTTTTCATATTAAATCGGCACATTTGTTTCATTTACAATTTTTTTTTATTTGTTTAACTAAAATTTAAGAATTAAAATATAAAAGTGCATATACATAACAATTTGTAAACTTTATAACACGTTTATAAAATGAATTTTGAATAAAATATTTGTTTTGTAAGACATTTATAAACTTAGAAATTGGTTATGCACATGACCCAACAATTACCATAAATCTTTCATATTGTCAAAAATTAGGTACAAATCGAAACATAAAAAAATTTAAAAATACCAATATAATGGGTCATATGAATAAAACTTAGCAATTACTTCGAAGTAATTACTTTGGGCTTAGGAATGGCTTTTAACTCCAAATTTACCAATTGGCTGGTAGAATAGCATGAAATGTAGACGAAAAAAATTAAATTTCTAGTCTACTCCCAAGCAGACTAGATTTGTGAAGTAATTGCTTAAAAAACTCTGTATTTCCCCCTATTAGTAATATCCAGGGCAAGGACTTTCATGCACTAAAAAATCGAAAATATGCGCTTAAAATATGGACTATAAAATGGAAAATATGCACTTAAATATGCATTTATAACGAAATATGCACTAAAAACCAAAAAATATGCAATTAAAAATAAATGTTTTTTTAAATTATATTTATTAAAAACTAACATAAACGTAAAAATTCAGGTGTCGGTTACAATAAGCTTGTTCGTTTACTTACTACAAGTTACTATACTTACTACAGCTGGAAAAAGAAAAAAAGGGACAAGTTTCCTTAAAATAATTTTTATAAAATTTTTAAACTTTCTGTTTGTGAGCAATAACACCCGAAAACTTTAATTTAAAATTACATCTATAAAAATGTGTTAGTGGCTGACAACATATTTTATACTGTTTTTCTCTTTCTAGTGTAGCGTTATATTACCAAGAGAGCTTGGTAAAATAAGCAATAAAATATGCACTTAAAAGCAAAATATGCATTTATAACAAAATATACAAAAATATGCAATAACAAATCGATACCATTTTTTTGCAAATTCTTTGATTCGGAAAAGTATTTGGTCAAAATCATTTTTGGGCCACTGACTACAAACATGCATTTGCATGAAAGTCCTTGCCCTGGTAATATCTATTTTTTATTCATATGAGTCAATAATACAAATATGCTTACTGGAAAAACGAAACATTTTTATAACAAATTTTATTAAAAATTAGCACGGAAAAAAATTGCCTAAGCCATATCTGACACGTCATAGATGCGACGGACATTTTTTAGCCGAACTTTTCAGATCATTTCTAAATGATGGATAATTTAGAAATTTATATTTTTTTAAAAAAATTAAAATAACACAGAAAGAATTTACAAAATTCTAATTAAATTTTTAAACACCTTTCTCATACCAAATTTGTAAATACAAAAAAAAACTTTTTAAAAAGGCACCAACAAAGAAATTTGTAAATCCAAAAAAAAATTTCTTTTTTTTTTGTAACTTTGAATTTTTATATTTAAACAATTTTTATATGAAAGATAACAATTTACAAACGGATTACAAATATTTCAAACAAAAAATTATTGGGAATAAAATTTCAATTTAAAGGAAAATGTGATTGATTTTACAAACTCCCATTGTTGGTGCCTACTGTTTTTTCTGTGAATGGTAGCATTCGGCAGAAAAACCGTAAGCTGATACCGGTGACTTGTAGCGCTTTGTGATTACTTACTCTGCTGAACGATGTTTTCTTTGTTTTGTTTTTAAATACAATTTTTCTATAGTTTCATTTTATTTTTTTTTAATTTTTGTTTTGGAATTAAATTTTTATGTTTTCATTTGTCATTCTTACAAAACAATTTTTATTGTAAATGAACAACAACAAATGTATCACTTATTGATCAAAAGTAGCAAACATTTTTTACGCTGCCAAAATATGACAGCGCTACCTGAGCACTCAGACTGAGGGGTTCCTGATCAGGTCATTCAGCAGATAGTTGTACAACTGTTGCAGAACTGTTGACTATTAAATTGTATCTGCCGAACGCACCCAATGTCTCATCAAAAAAGGCCGAAATTGATTTTTATTTTTTAATAAATATTTACCAATTCTGGTTAATAATTTACTACTATTTTTTCAATTATGATCAATGAGAATTCCAAAAAACGTAATTTTTTCAAACAAACAATTCCCGACATAACAATACCCTATCAAATGAAAGTTAATTTTATGTGGAATGCAAATCAATAAAGAATATTTTGAAGTACAACACTGATCAGTAAAGTATTCTATCCTAAGTCAGGGGTTAATAAAAAAAGGCTCACATCTCGGAAGGGTGATTCGATGAACTTTTTTTAACTTCAGATTCGGGCCTAGGAGACCAAAATTCATAAAAAAAAATTTATTAGGAGGCTATGCAAAAAGTCGATTACTATAAATGCCATATGCAATTATTCAAATCTCGATATTTTTAATATTGAGACCCTGGGATAATATTTTAGTCCCAGAATACTTCGGGATCCCAGAATTTCTTCTGATTTTTAAAATTTATTTCGAAAAACAGTTTTTCTATAAAGAAACAGTTTTTATTTACAGTTTTACTAAAAAAATACATGGTAACACTGACTTAGACTAACATCAACGCAATTTAACAATGCTATTTTTATCCTTTGTTATTATTACTCTATTTTGCTTTGAACCTTAATTCTTAAGATATCTCAGCTGATTCTATTCAACTCTGTGTATGATAACCACAGATTTTTGAATTACAACGAACCGTTAAAATTAAATTTAAATGTATATTATTTAAATTATATTTTTGCACCGTGTCAATGTGTTTTAAGATGAATGGGGGAATATTTAGTTGATCTCTTATTTTTAAGTAAATGAATGTTCTTTTTAGTTTAACTCTAGATCATAAATTAATATCACTTTCTGTTTCAATTTTTACAAGGAAATTTTAAAATTTTGTTTATTACTCATACGTCACGTATAAATAATAGAGTTGCTATATAAGTCGAAATATTTGTTATTAACCACCCGTTAACCCATTTTTGCCCACTTGTCGTTCCACGGACAATTTTGTGACTATCTCTTTTAGAATAAACAATTGTGGGCCAAAACCCAATAATTTATTCTGAACCTTCAGCAATATGCGAACAGATTATCTGCCTGATATTAATGAATTTTTTGCATAAAACCAATGCAGTTTCACTGAAACTCGTCAATTGAAACTTTTCATTGAACTAATGGAATTTTTTATAAAATATTGTGAAAAATTTTCTTTTATTTATTAAAAATTCCATACACACAGTGAAAAAATATCCCATTTTCCAACTGAAGTTCGCCCTACGGGGAAGGGACCGGTCCCAGATGACACGCAGGATAGCTCCCAAGGGGGCGGAGACCGGTCGTTGATCGGTCTTTTTGTTTGAAAGAGACATATAACTTTAACATGGCGTTGTCATTGCCCTACGGGGAAAGGGACCGGTCCCAGATGACACGCAGGATAGGTCCCAAGGGGGCGGAGACCGGTCGTTGATCGGTCTTTTTGTTTGAAAGAGACATATCACTTTAACATGGCGTTGTCATTGGAAATGACCAATTGCCACAGTTGAGACACATTGTGGCAGTAAGGTGGTGTGTCTAAAAATCGCTTTTCAAATAAACTAATAAAAAATTAAGAATTAAAAATAATCTACTTGGCGTCGAAGAAGGGCTCGATAACACAACCTTCTGCTTGTAAGGCAAACGCTCTACCGTCTGAGCTAATGTTGCTTATGAGTGATGGCTGGCTGATGGTTAAGTTATATGTTTTTAGTTTCTGTTCAAATAAAAAAGAGAAAGAAAAAACAAACACACACACAGCAAATAAAAAAAAACATGGAAAAGAAAAAAATAGAAAAGAAAACAACATTAACACACACAAATATGGTGGAAGTGCCTTGAATATGCCCCCGATTGACCGGTCATGGGATAGGTCCCTTAATGGCAGTTGACTTGTTTTTTGAGTTGGGCATAATTAAATTGAAAAATCAATTAAAAATTAGACAATTACCTCAAAACCTCTGATAATATAAATAAAAATTTAAAAAATTCTCCTTAAGCTAAAAAGAAAAGTTAAATGAAATACCAATTGTTAAAACTAAAACAGCTTTAACATTAAAAAAAACGTTGAAAATACAAAACTTAAAATTTCTTAGCAAAACATTATAGAAATTTAAAATAAGAGCTAAAATAAGCAAATCGTGAAAAAATAAAGTTAAAAATAAATAAAAAATAAAATATATTTTTAAAAATATGCCGCGAATTTGGTTTTTTATTTCGGTATCGGTCAAGTTTTTTTAAAAGCAACAGTGAAAATAACAGATCAGAAAATACTTAGAAAATTAATTCACTTTCTTTTGTTCATATTTGTACTAATTTAGTAATATGTCTTCGGTTGACCGGTCTCGGGATAGGTCCTTGGTGGGCAACTGACTCCTCATTCCCCGTAGGGTGGAAATGACCAATTGCCACAGTTCAGACACATTGTGTCAGTAAGATGGTGTGTCTAAAAATAGCTTTTCAAATAAACTAATAAAAAATTAAGAATTAAAAATAATCTACTTGGCGTCGAAGTAGGGCTCGATAACACAACCCTACGGGGAATGAGGAGTCAATTGCCCTCCAAGGACCTATCCCGTGACCGGTCAACCGAAGACATATTACTAAATTAGTACAAATATGAACAAAAGAAAGTGAATTAATTTTCTAAGTATTTTCTGATCTGTTATTTTCACTGTTGCTTTTAAAAAAACTTGACCGATACCGAAATAAAAAACAAAATTCGCGGCATATTTTTAAAAATATATTTTATTTTTTATTTATTTTTAACTTTATTTTTTCACGATTTGCTTATTTTAGCTCTTATTTTAAATTTCTATAATGTTTTGATAAGGTATTTTAAGTTTTGTATTTTCAACGTTTTTTTAATGTTAAAGCTGTTTTAGTTTTAACAATTGGTATTTCATTTAACTTTTCTTTTTAACTTAAGGAGAATTTTTTAAATTTTTATTTATATTATCAGAGGTTTTGAGGTAATTTTCTAATTTTTAATTGATTTTTCAATTTAATTATGCCCAACTCAAAAAACAAGTCAACTGCCATTAAGGGACCTATCCCATGACCGGTCAATCGGGGGCATATTCAAGGCACTTCCACCATATTTGTGTGTGTTAGTGTTGTTTCCTTTTCTATTTTTTTCTTTTCCATGTTTTTTTTATTTGCTGTGTGTGTTTGTTTTTTCTTTCTCTTTTTTATTTGAACAGAAACTAAAAACATATAACTTAACCATCAGCCAGCCATCACTCATAAGCAACATTAGCTCAGACGGTAGAGCGTTTGCCTTACAAGCAGAAGGTTGTGTTATCGAGCCATTCTTCGACGCCAAGTAGATTATTTTTAATTCTTAATTTTTTATTAGTTTATTTGAAAAGCTATTTTTAGACACACCACCTTACTTCCACAATGTGTCTCAACTTTGGCAATTGGTCATTTCCAATGACAACGCCATGTTAAAGTGATATGTCTCTTTCAAACAAAAAGACCGATCAACGACCGGTCTCCGCCCCCTTGGGACCTATCCTGCGTGTCATCTGGGACCGGTCCCTTTCCCCGTAGGGAACCTTCTGCTTGTGAGGCAAACGCTCTACCGTCTGAGCTAATGTTGCTTATGCGTGATGGCTGGCTGATGGTTAAGTTATATATTTTTCGTTTCTGTTCAAATTAAAAAGAGAAGGAAAAAACAAACACACACACAGCAAATAAAAATAACATGGAAAATAAAAAAATAGAAAAGAAAACAATATTAACACACACACATATAGTGGAAGTGCCTTCAGTATGCCCCCGATTGACCAGTCACGGGATAGGTCCCTTAATGGCAGTTGACTTGTTTTTTGCGTTGGCCATAATTAAATTAAAAAATCAATTAAAATTAGAAATTTACCTCAAAAACTCTGATAATATAAATAAAAATTTAAAAAATTCCCCTTAAGTTAAAAAGAAAAGTCAAATGAAATACCAATTGTTAAAACTAAAACAGCTTTAACATTAAAAAAACGTTGAAAATACAAAACTTAAAATTTCTTAGCAAAACATTATAGAAATTTAAAATAAGAGCTAAAATAAGCAGATCGTGAAAAAATAAACCCAGGATACAAGAATAGGTTCTAGAACTGTTCCTTAGAACTAGTACCTGTTCCTCAAAGCATTCCCTAGAACTAGTTCTAAGGGTGACAATTTCAAATAAAAATCATGGGTAACAATGCCAAAGTAGAACTAGCACTGACTCTAAAGAACTAGTTGTAGAACTAGTTCTGGAACTGATACAAGTTTTGCTGGGAAGTTAAAAATAAATAAAAGAGTAAAATAAATAAAAAATATTTTTAAAAATATGCCGCGAATTTTGTTTTTTATTTCGGTATCGGTCAAGTTTTTTTAAAAGCAACAGTGAAAATAACGGATTAGAAAATACTTAGAAAATTAATTCATTTTCTTTTGTTCATTTTGTACTAATTTAGTAATATGCCTTCGGTTGACCGGTCACGGGATAGGTCCTTGGAGGGCAATTGACTCCTCATTCCCCGTAGGGCGGTTACATCTACTAAAATAGGTTGGTGCAACCGAATATTGGTTTTCACAACAAAATTCTGTTTATACAACTGACTTTTAGTTGCAATACTCAAAATATTTAGGAATCACATTACAATATGGTTTCACCAACCGAATTTATTGGTTGTAGCAACCAAAATAGGCTTAACAATTCGGTTGGCAATTTTTTTCCTGTGTGTATACTTAATGAAAACGTTTTATTAAAACGGGTTTCATAAAACATATGAATCTTTTTTTTTTTATCAAATTTAAGAAATTTTTCATTTACTTTGTGAAGAAAACTTCATTAGTTTACTGAAAAATTTTATAGAAACTCACCCTGCAAAATTCTTTCTGTGTATTTATCTCTATATAAATATATTGGGAAAGTATTTTCCGAATAGTATCTTACAACATGTGTAATTTTAAGATTATATGGATTTTCTTTTATGAAAAATATTTCGGGTTCTGGGGACTGTTTCATAATAAAATCTCTTAAAATTTCGTTAAAAATTTTAAAGATTATATTATATCCCATTCAGAAAAATACAAACGGGAAAGCGGTGGCAAAGCACTTTAACAGGTGGTGCAAGTATTGGTAAAAAGGGCTTTCCCATTCCCAAAATGATAACATCATTAGACAAAAGGACCGGCTGTTCAAAAAGCGCCGGAAGAGCACTGGAGGAACAAAATTTTTAAACGTTGGCAAAACGCTGGCAAAACCAATAAATAGGTGGTCTGGAAATATATTTTCCAAAATAAAATTAAAAAAAAGTTCATATGTATTTTTTTGACCCTGCCGTGATTTGAACCCAGGCCGTCAGATTGGCAGACGATTGCTCTACCCACTGAGCTAACGAGACATATAATATTTAATGGCTAAACACATAAATGAGTGATAATAGCTGGACTAGTATGCCAGTGTTTGGAGGGCATAAAGAAAGTTGGTCTTGAAGGAGCTTTCCCACAAACAAAAAAATTAATTTAATGAAACAAAAAAAAATTTAAATTAAAAAAAATCTAAAAAAATTTTTTTGCTTGCAACCGGATTTGAACTCGGAACCTTCCGACTACAAACATTTTTTAACGAAGCGTCAGCATTTTTATAAAATCATTGGTTTTCCAGTGAATTGATTTTTGTACGCCTGGTAGCATTGGCTAGGTAGCACTGGATAACCACTGGTTGCAAACCTTGGCATATCACTCTAAGCCAATTCTTTGCCAGTGTTTTTTTTTTATAAATCACCGAAATTTTTGTAAAACAAATACTGGTAAAACGCTTTTTGCAAACGCTGGCAAAGCGTCCCAAATGAGTGTTCTGCCAGTCATATATTTTTAATACCATGGTTACCCAGTGGTATGCCAGTGCTTGATTTTTTGTACCACTGGCGATTTCTGACTGGGATATTACACGAATTGTGAGGACTCTTCCTTAGAAAATCACTTTCAAGGATATTTGTTTTACAGAAGTCATTTAATTCTGGCAACTTTACCGTATAGGAAATCATCCTGATTCTTAAAATACATTTTCCTATATAAAAACCCTCTATGAATTTCTACATTGAATCAATCCAATTTTGCTGGTATTCGTCCATTGAAACTTTTCATTGATTTAATGCAGTTTTTTATAAAGTTTTAACAGCAATTTCATATTATTTATAAAAAAAAATTCATACGCCTAATGAAAAAGTTTCATTAAAAAGAGTTTCATACAAATTATGAAGCTTTTCATAAAATTTAAGAAATTTTTCCTATTTTTCTAAATAGTTTTTGTTATAGGAACCACGAGGCTTTTTAGAACTTGTTCGAATTAAATAAAATTAACTGAGAGTTTTCATATGTAATTTTTTGAGACAACACTGGTTTAAGCACCAACTTCGAGGACCGTGGAATTAATTAAAGATCTGAAGTACATATCGTTCGGATGAACGGTATTCAGATTGTCGAGTGGTTACCGCATATAGATTTTTTTCGGAAACTGGTTCGTGTTTCATGTGAAGCAACTGTTGTGCTTCATAAAAAGAAAAATATTTTTCACAAAAATCAATTTCGTTAAAAATTGGGTAGAATTTCTTTTCGCGCAAATTTATTATTCAAGACTATTACTTTTCTTGAATTGTGGGTTTATATTTTGTCTTTAGTGAACAATATTTTATATCAAAATTGTGTAAACATTGGATATGCACTAAAATATTTAAAAACGAGTAAAAAGGTTAAAGTCGGGCATGCCGACTATACAATACCCTACACCACTCTGGTGTATTGTTTGGATCCGAAATTCGAATGGTTTAAAATGGGGCTTGTGTCAAAATTTTCTATAATGTGAGTCAGCGCACCAAATTTCATTAAAATATCTTAATATTTGCGACCTGCAGTTTGTAACCAAGCCAATTTTGGGGGGACCCTTATATGGGCACTAGTTCTAAACATGGACCGATGTTCACCAAAATCAATAGGCTTCGTCCTTGGGCCAACATAGGTCTATGTACCAAATTTCATCAAAATATCTTAATATTTGCGACCTGCAGCGTATAAACAATATAATTTTGGTGGGACCCTTATATGGGCACTAGGTCTAAACATGGACCGATGTTCACCAAAATCAATCAATAGGCTGCGTTATTGGGCCAATATAGGTCTGTGTACCAAATTTCATCAAAATATCTTAATATTTACGACCTGCAGCGTATAAACAGTATAATTTTGGTGGGACCCTTATATGGGCACTAGGTCTAAACATGGACCGATGTTCACCAAAATCAATAGGCTGCGTTATTGGGCTAAAATAGGTCTGTGTACCAAATTTCATCAAAATATCTTAATATTTGCGACCTGCAGCGTATAAACAGTATAATTTTGGTAGGACCCTTATATGGGCACTAGGTCTAAACATGGACCAATGTTCACCAAAACCAACAGGCTGCGTTATTGGGCCAATATAGGTCTGTGTACCAAATTTCATCAAAATATCTTAATATTTACGACCTGCAGCGTATAAACAGTATAATTTTGGTAGGACCCTTATATGGGCACTAGGTCTAAACATGGATCGATGTTCACCAAAATCAATAGACTGCGTTATTGGGCTAACATATGTCTGTGTACCAAATTTCGTCAAAATATCTTAATATTTACGACCTACAGCGTATAAACAATATAATTTTGGTAGGACCCTTATATGGGCACTAGGTCTAAACATGGACCGATGTTCACCAAAATCAAACTTGTTCGTCCTTGGGCCAACATAGGTCTGCGTACCAAATTTCATCAAAATATCTTAATAGTTGCGACCTGTAGAGTGCGCACAAGATTGCATGGACAGACAGACGGACGGACGGACGGACAGACGGACATCGTTAAATCGAAATAAAAAAAAATTCTGAACCGATCGGTATACTATAAGGTGGGTCTACGACCAATATTTTTTGGTGTTACAAACTTATAATACCCTGACCACATAGTGGTGTAGGGTATAACAAATCGAAATTTTTACATAAATTTTATTGATTCCTTTACACACTAATAGAAAGAGTCTGTAACAAATTTAGTTAAAACTACTAAAAATTAGTTAAAAATGATGATGATGATGAATATAAACTAAAACATAAAAATAAGATAGGAACAGCAAAAATAAAACTATAAATATACAAAATTTTACTAATATTTGAGTAGTTAGAAAATAACAAATTAACCTGCTAAAATTAGCAAAATATTTTGCTAAATTATTAGTAGCCTTAAAAATTCAAAAAAAAAAAAAAATGTAAAATGTTCGAAGTTTTCTTTCACTCTTTTTTAAACTGCAGTTTAAAATTTTTTGCAAATATTTCTCCTGATTTTAGCAGGATAGACTGCTACTTTAAATTTAGTTGAATTTAGGCTAAAAAAGCAAAAATTTTGTAGAAATACCAGTTTTTGCTATTTTCAGGCTATTATTATTTAGCAAAATTTTTTGCAGATTTTACAGTACAATTTGCCATTTTCAATTAACTAAAAGTTAACTTAAATATAACTAAAATTCTGTATAGTTTTATTTTTGCTGTTCTTATTTTACTAGTATTTAGATAAAAAATCTGCTAATTTCAGCAGTTTTTTCTGCAACACCATTTTGAACCAATTTTAAGTGAATTATTTCTGCTGTTTTTATTTATTTCTATGAGTGCATGAAAAACTATTGTTAGGCCCGTTAACTTATCTCAATTTATACCCTGGTTAAGACCTCTACTAGCCTTAACCACTGGTAAACATATTTTTTGAATAACTTATCTAAATTTTAACCAAGCATTTCTTCTAACCAATGCTAAAATTTAAACCATAGAAATGTATGTGGTTAAGAAACTTAACCAAGGCTATTTTGGAACAATTCACCCTACATAAGATATTTTAATACATTAGACTTGTAATGATGATTATTAAAAAAATTTAAAGCGCAGCTTTAACCAAACTTTGAATAAGAATCGTTTATGACACATGTAAGTATTTTCGATGTGCATTTCCCCCACTTTACCAAAGCTTATAAAAATTGCATCAGTACTTAAAATCGTGCACAAATTTTTGCTATTTAGGATTTAGGTTTCTGTGATAGCTTACAGAAATTGGCCTCATATAAGGAAATAGGAAAAAATTATTTTTTTATTTGGTTCAGGGAGCCAAAATCTGTCTTGAATAATTAAAACCAAAAATGGTGACCAATATTACAACAATTTGACACGAATTATACACCTCTACAAAATGAAAAGTCGCTGTTGGTAGAAGCTTGATACATACTTTTAGTATTTTACTTGCTGATTCCAAATCTCTATTTCGAATTCTCAATCACCTCTCAATTTTGAGAAAATCGTGATTAAAAACGCGAAAAATAGCTTTCTACGAATTTTAAAATACTGTACAAAACGCATTTAAATAGCTTAAGCCTTTTTGTTACGATGTTAGTAAAGAATGAATTTTGTTCTCTAAAATACACAGGACAACATTTTCTTAATTTGTGTACCGTTATAGGAAAAAATTCTTTTGAAAACCACACGCAGAAAAAAGTGATTGTTGGATATATTTACAGGCAATTATATATATGTTTATAAACTACTATACTTATGTTTAAGGTGTGTTTCCAATTATTTTATTTTTATCGTTATAATATGTATGTCACGAGGCAAACACTGTAATGTTTGAATGTTAGTCATATTTTCCCACTTAAACAAAAATATATTTGCATTTTTATTTTATCATTATTATGTTTGTGGAGTGAAAATATAATAATGATAAACATATATATGTTTGCCTGCATACATTTATATATTTTCGAGTAGATTCAAACATACATATGTTTACAGGCAAAAATCTTATATTTGCTGGCAAACATATTATATTAAAAACACGGCAAATATATTTTGACAGTTCTTCCAAACATATATATATCACCAGCAAATATGTTTCCTGCAAGCCGATTTTTTTCAGCGTGCACTCTCAGAAAAACAATTGTTCCATCAATTTTGGGTAACTTACATTTAAGAATTTGGAATCAGCGTATCAAATTCAAAATGAATCATGTATCAAAGCTCAAGACTAGTGAATGAAGTACAAGACTACCGAATTTAATTCTTAAATATAAAAAAGCGCATAGAAATCACTTTCGAATTTATGAAATGTGAACCAATCATGTTTTAAATATTTTAAAAGTATGTGAGGAACCCCTGGATAACCCACAGTTTTGACTCGCAATTACAAAAAGATACAAAATCATGCACTGCTATTATTTTTCTACTCACTTTGATGTGCTAATCACATAAATTGCCTTAATTTAATAATCTATCACAAAATTTCCACTATTTTTTTTTTTTTAATTTTATGCGCGCATCTTTCCGCGGTTGTCTCGATTAGCACGAAATACTTATTAATAGTTCCAATAATCCACTTTTATTTTATAGACTTACCAAATGGATTTAATTAAATCACCTCTCGTAGTATGCAAAAGACACAATCATTTTATAGCATTTAGCGTCCGCGAATCTTAAAAAAAAACGACGTGGTCAAGTGTATTATTTTTTTTACGACCAGAAACACACGAAAAACCGCGAGAAAAACTTTTAATTTTCCCGTATTGAAAAAAAAATTTTTTGTTATTAATTTTTGTTTTTCTTTTTGTTTTTATTCTGACATTTCATACTAAGGTTAACTACTCGGAGTTAAAATATTGATAAGTTATTATGGTTAAATTTTCATAGGGATAAATATTTAGTATTGGTTAGTTACCCATGGTTAAGGTAAAGTTAACTTCTCGAGAAAAGTTAATGGGCCTTAACTGTTAAAACACTGTTTTTAATGTAAAGTTTGTTTGAAATTTTGTTTTGCTATTTTCAAACAAAATATTGTTCATTATAGTATCTACTTTTGTATAATGTAAAATTGTAAAAATGATGACTAAACTAAAATATGTGTACATTTTGAATCCTGAAAAAATCTTTGTACATAAAAATACATTATTACCAGGGCAAGGACTTTCATGCACTAAAAAATCGAAAATATGCGCTTAAAATATGCACTATAAAATGGAAAATATGCACTTAAATATGCATTTATTACGAAATATGCACTAAAACCCAAAAAATATGCAATTAAAAATAAATGTTTTTTTTAAAATTATATTTATGAAAAACTGACATAAATGTAAAAATTCAGGTATCGGTTACAATAAGCTTGTTTGTTTACTTGCTACAAGTTACTATATTTACTACAGCTGGAAAAAGTCAATACAAAAAGTAAACAAAACTTTGCAATTGTAGTAAAAGTAGTAAGAATTTCGATACACATAGTTAAATATATTTCTGTGTGTGGCATTTTACCTGGAAAAAACTTTATTATAAAATAGAACTTAAATATGTGTACTACAAAATCGTACTCACTTTCGTAACTTAGAGAAAAAAGTGGCAGAAATTAATGCTCGGGGACAAGTTTCCTTAAAATAATTTTAATAAAATTTTTCAACTTTCTGTTTGTGAGCAATAACACCCGAAGACGTTAATTTAAAATAACATCTATAAAAGATGTGTTAGTGGATGACAACATATTGTATACTCTGTGTTTCTCTTTCTACTGTAGTGTTAAGCTGCCTACACACTAGGGAACATACTTAAAAAAAGAGAGCATTTTTTGTGAATGTGTGAGTGCGTTTGTGTGTGTGTGCGTGTTGAGAGCGTGCATTTCGTGTTTACAAAATTTTTTGATATTTTTTGTTCCCTCAACCATGTTCCCTAGTGTGTAGGCAGCTTTATATTAACAACAGAGCTTCCAAATAATTAATTCTTTATAATTTTTTTTAGTTTTAAAGTATGAATTCGTAAATTGAATTTCATATTTAAAATTATTAAAAAAATATGCAAAATATGCAATAAAAATCATAAAATATGCAATAAAATATGCACTTAAAAGCAAAATATGCAAAAATATGCATTTATAACAAAATATGCAAAAATATGCAACAACAAATCGATGCCATTTTTTTTGCAAATTCTTTGATTCGGAAAAGTATTTGGTCCAAATCATTTTTGGGCCACTGACTACAAACATGCATTTGCATGAAAGTCCTTGCCCTGATTATTACACCTGAATGAAAGCTTAACCTCGGTAGATTCCAAGACCATAAATAATTTTTAACATTTTATAGTTAAATTCTACCTCATTGAGTTTTAATTAATTTTTTATTGTGTGTAGAAAATACTCAGATCTCGATCAAATTCTCATTAAAAAAATGTATCTACATATCGTCACTTAAAATGCAAAAGGGCGTAACAACAACAAAATTTAAGCCGATTTTTTGATTGATTATGATGCACTAGACTAAATTACATTTCCCTGTAGAAATAAGTCTATAGTCGTGTTTTAAACAAGAGAAGAAAACGTTTTTTTTTGGTTTTCGTTTAAAAAAATAAAATGTGTTGTTACGCCATTTTGCATTTTAGGTGACGATATATTTCTTATAAAATAAAAACTGTTTTCATTCACAATTTAAATAACCATTTGAGACCTTTAAGGTGCGTTTACAATGACGGAGTACTCCAATCTGTAGCAAATTTAGTTTTTTTCTCTTTCATACTAACACATTTTTGTATTGTGCTATCTCTTGTCATTCCACTCCAGAGTAAAACTTGTTTGACTCTGGAGTACAGATTTTCTACACTCTGGAGTTTACATTGGTCTGTTAACTGTTTAACATGACAAATATACCCAAAAAAACACATCTCTAATTTGTTCACATCTCTAAGTGTCAACAAATAAAAAAAATAATAACAAAATATAATAAATAAATATAAAATTTGTGGTGTTTTCGGTATTATTTAAAAATAAAAAAAATATTGAAATAAAAAACCATAAAAATTGTGGGAAAAGAGTGGCGAAAATATGAAGTAAGTACTAAATGTCAAATAAGTTTTAAAGTAACTCTACTCTGCATTTCGAACAGTTAAGGCGCTTTCACAATGATAGAGTGACTCTACTCTGCAGCACAGATTGAAATGTTAACTGTTCACAATGCAGAGTAGAGTTACTTCAAAAATATTTGACACTTAATTATTTACATTTTGTTTCGCGAATTTTCAGGCTTTATTACGACTGCTTATATTTTGAAATAATTTTTGATTTTGTATTAAAATTCCCAACACAAATATTTTATGTTGGTTTTACGTTTCTAAATATTTTTTTTTCTAATTTGTTGACAATTAGGGATGTGAACAAATTAGTGATGTGTTTTTAAGTTGTATTTGTCATGTTAAACAGTTAACAGATCAATGTTAACTCTAGAGTGAAACAAATCCGCACTCCAGAGTAGAACAAGTTTGACTCTGGAGTGGAATAAAAAAGATAGCAAAATACAAAAATGTATTAGTAAGAAAGAGAAAAGAACTAAATTTGCTACAGATTGGAGTACTCCATCATTGTAAACGCACCTTTAACATTTTAATCTGTGCTGCAGAGTAGAGTCACTCTACCATGGTGAAAGCACCTTTAAGGTGCGTTTACAATGATGGAGTACTCCAATCTGTAGCAAATTTAGTTCTTTTCTCTTTCACACTAATACATTTTTGTATTTTGCTATCTTTTTTTATTCCACTCCAGAGTCAAACTTGTTTGACTCTAGAGTACAGATTTTTCCCACTCTAGAGTTAACATGAATCTGTTAACTATTTAACATGACAAATACACCATAAAAACACATCACTAATTTGTGCACATCTCTAATTGTCAACAAATTAGCAAAAAATATTTAAAATATATTAAACTAACAAAAAATATTTGTGTTTAGAACAATAGTTGAAATTAATAAAATTATTTAAAGCTAAAAGTAGTGCGATAAAGTGAAGGAATTAGCGAAAAATAATGTAAGTATTGAAGTGTCAAAAATTTTTGTGAAGTAACTTTACTCTGCATTTTGAACAGTTATCATTTCAATCTGTGCTGCAGAGTAGATTCACTCTATCATTGTAAACGCGCCTTTAAAGTTCAAGTTCGAGCGAATTTTTTTCTAGCAAAAGGGGAACAAATTTCTAAGGTTCCTATAAATATGAAGGTTTTTAAGAGTTCGCATACATCTAAATATAGAATCTTTGATTTTTACAACTATATAACATTTTATAAAAAAAATGTTCTTGCGAAAACAATAGCTCTGTTTGTTTACTTTCTTGTAGTAAATGTAGTAAAAGAGAAATTTGAAAAAATAGTACTCATGAGAAAAAAAAATTCAAAAAGTAAAAAAACGAAAATTGTTTAAAAATAGTAAACGTTATTTTGGTGTCAAATTGAATTTTGTTTACTTTTGTTATTTGTAAAAAATATATTGAAATTCGAATAATTTATTTTCCAAAAGAAAAAAATGCAATCAAATAGCGAAAACGGTAAGAAAATACAAATTTTTGTTTTGCATATTTAATATTTGGTTTTTTTCTTTAGATTTAACAACAGTTTGCAATTTAAACAATACATCTGTCGAAGAAAATGTCATCATTATTAACGAAGATTTTTCTGACAATAGCGCAAAACAAGTTTGGCTTGAGGGGCCAACAAAGTTAATGTTGAGCCTTTTAACTGAATTGCAGCCACAGGTGGGCAAAACTGCCTACCTTAAAAACAAGCAAAAGCTTTGGAAAGTTGTGGCGGATAATTTGAAATTAAATGTGTAAATCAAATTTGATATGAATTCATCTTACATATGTACTCATACATATTTAACATTTTTACAGATATATATTTACTCCATTACAAGTTCAAACTAAATTTAGAAGCCTTGAACGACAATTTAAAAAGGTAAAGCTTAATAACTCACGTACTGGAAGAAATCCCATAACCTGCCAATACCAAGGGTAATCAGAAATTTTTATTAAATTTTACAAAAACTGATATAATTTAATTTTTAGTGAACTAGAGAATCTGCTTGGTGGCAAAAAGGGAATAAATCCAGATTTCATTTTAGATAATGAGGCACTAGATGGAAAGAGTAGTACAGTTACTCTCGAGGAAGATACCACCGACAACTGTTTAGATTCAGGTAAAATCACATCTCTAACAACAAACAAAATTTTCAAATATTTGGAAGTTACTGTTAACAAAGGAATATTATAAGTTCTATTTCACCAGCCACTTTTCATTACGTACATTCACGGCCTAGTATTGTAGTATAAAGATAAGTGCGTTTAAAAAAATATTTAATTTGTTTAAAAGCACTCTGATACTAGAATACCATACGCAACCACACCTTACCGTTGGACGTACTCTCCAACTATGGAGACCACTATCGTTATTTTTTTTTAGAAATTATAGTCTATAAATCTGTCGCCAAATTATATGTTGTCTGCTATTAATTTTTTAGACGCTTGTTGAAGTCCAATATATAATTTATTTTATTTCACTTACAATTCACAGATTTGGATTGTTCTGAAACAACAAGTACTTCTAAAGGAAATAACCAAATACAATTTGATTATTCTGAGACACCAAGCACCTCTAACGGAAATAACAAAATGAAATCTGGTAAGAAAAAACAGACGAACGGTAGAGCTCGTTTTGAAAATAACTTTACCGTTTGATTTTTTGGAATCTATTTGGATAAAAAAATTAGTGACGATTTTTTTTTGAAAAATGTTAGGTCCTGTTTTATACAGAGTAAAAATAATTTCATATATTGCAAACTTTACTTTACTATTCGATTTTAACTAACTAAAACTAATTCTATGAGCGAGAGTATCAAAAAGTCACAAGAGCAGTCGAAAAACTCAATTTTTTCAAAAATGAAAAATTAATGGAAAAGTATTTTGAGCTGAGAAAAATTGTTCAAAAATGTTTGATCTATCTCCCATTAATTTTCAAAATTTAATTTTTTCAACTAAGAAATTAAAAACAAAAACAAAATAACGTAATTTGAATAATTCTGACGACTTGAAACATAACTTTACCATGACAAAAATTAATTGAATTGATAAATCCGTATTACACGAAAATTTTTCAGTTTTATAACTTTTTAACGGTCCGCGATATTTCAGAGATTTTTGTACGATTTTTCTCAGCTCGGTGTACTTCATTGTTGGATTAAAGTAATTAATTAACCTTTTTTTAATTGAGTTTTCCGCCCGCCCTTTTTTCGCTTTTTGAAAAAAATTCGCATGACAATCAGGTAAATGGGTAAATGAGAGCACTCAAGTGAGTGTTTTTGTGCTTACCCTTTTACTATTTTACCGAACTTTACCCAAAAAGGAAAAGGAACACATGTGCAAATTCATAATGCTTTGTACTACATTAATACCTGAGCAAAAACTATCTAGATTTTGGCGCTTGTAGTTTTTAACTTGTCAAAACGCATACAAAAAAAACAAGCAAAAACTACTTTTGTACAAAAACTAGGTGTTTTTTGTTCAAGTAAATATAAATTTAGTATTAAAAAGCTATATGTGGCTTATAAAACAGATTTTTCATACAAAATTTGTTTCATAACCCTCCTATAACTATATAAATCATATATGAATTTACACAGTTGTTTTTGCCGCCTTGAACGAGGTGAAGGAATTCAAGTTTTTTTTTAAAGTTCACTATTAATTATTTTATTCAAATAGATTGTGAAAAGTGGTGATATCCCAAAAAGAAATTTTGGAATATAACATATTTTTAACAAATTTTAATGATTTTTGTATTGCCGAACAGGTATTTCTAAAAAATATTTTCCAACTAATAAGAGAAGCACCCAAGACAAGGCTCTCGACGTTTTAAACAATATGGCCGAGGACAAAAAAAATTATCAAGATAATGTATTAAAATTATTGCAAGATAAGGATGAGAGATCAAAAAGCCGTGAGTCACGTTCCAAAAGAAAATTGGAATTATTGGAATTAATCGCTTCAAAACTTCTAAAGAATGAATAATTTTCTTTATTGCTTTATTTGTTTATTAATAAAATTCTGTACTATTTACGAGATTGAGATATTTAAAATAAAAAAAACCTTTTTATAAACAATGAATGTTAATAGAGCATATTTGAACTAGATCTGGATATCATTTCAATGGATTACCATTCAGCCTCATGTGGCGTATGATCCACTTTGCATTTTTGAAAGCATACCGTATTACAAAATTATAAAGGTAGCCATACTCTACGCAATATCATTGCAAATATTATTGGCAATATCGTTGTTTTGCCCTAAACCAGGGGTGGTAAGACTTTTTTAGCTGCGTGCCAGAAACGGACAAATTTTTTTTAAAAAACTTTCTCGCGTGCCACCTTAATATTACTTTTCTTTTGAAAGTTCATGTTTTGAAAGTTTTTAAGGTTTGAAAACATTCTTTTAAAAATGTCCACAGATTTAACCCCCATGAAATAACCCGCAGAGGGAAACCATTAAATAACATCCAAAAAATGGCGTAACAATATTTGGGCGTTATTTAATTTTTGGGGGTTTTATCGTAAAATTATTCCATCGGCAAATTTTGAGATTAAACTCCAAAATTAAAATAGTTCGGACATTATTTTTAACTTTTAATTTTTTTGAGTGGTATTTTGTTTTATTTATTTTTGTTAAAAGTAAAATTTTTGGGCGGTACGAAATAATCTCAATAACAAACCAATAAGGTTCTGTTATAATTCAATGATTTAGGTACGTAAGAAACTAGTTGAAAAACTTTTAAAGAATAAAAAAATCAACAAACGTTATGGATTTGAACAGAGAAATTTCTATTTCCGATGAAATGGCTATGCGAAACGCTATTGAAACCCAATATCAAGCGACGAAATTTCCTTACGAGCGAAATTGCGAGCTATTAACCATATTTCTATAAACAAAAAATTGACATTACAGACTTTTAATCATTTTAAAAGGCGATTTACAATCTCTATGAAAAATTTCACCATTATCGAGCTAAATTACATTATTTTATAGCGAAATTTAACATTTAACGGAATTTTTTGCTGGTCTTCTAATAAAATTTGAATTTTTTGAAAATATTTAGTAAAACGTCGCGTGCCACCTAAAATCCACGGGCGTGCCACTACTGACACGCGTGCCATATTTTTCCCAGCCCTGCCCTAAACCGTACAATAAGATGTACAATACCCTTGTTCAAGATATGGAAAAACTGTTTTCTTCAGTATAAAAATGGTACAATATGACCTACACATTACAAAATATTTTTCATTTTTTATGCAAGATTATACACTACGCAAAATTCTTGTGTAACTTTCGGTATTGTCAAAAAAATTGCCAGTATGTGTCATATTGGAAAGTTGTACAATATATTGGAAAAACTCTAAACGGATTTGATTGTTATTGCGCAAGAATGAAAAGTGAAAAATATTTTGTAATGTGTATGTTATGCCATTTTTATACAGACCAAACAATGTGCCATATCTTGTGCAAGATTATTGAACATCTTATATGGTGTAGGGTAAAACGACGACAATATTGGTATTAATATTTTCAATGATATTGCGTATTGCTTTAAGGTTTAACTTAAGGGTAAAAAGCTAAAGAAAAAATTCGTTTTTGTTTTTATTTGTTGAATTGTGCTTACATAAAAATTATTTGCACATCTTTATTGAACATATACGTTTTTTAGAGATAGTAATAATCATTGAAAACTGAAATTTTTAAATTTGGTGATATACCTTTTTATTATATGACTTATACGCAAATTGCATATACTCGTCTTTGCTTTTAAAATTTTCGTTGTAAAAAATTTGCCTGAAAACTGGTCCATATTTTAAAAAGGAAAGTTATCGAAAGCTGCTTTTTTTGAATATATAGAATTAATGATTACTATAACTCTTGTTTCGTGCATCACATTACAAATTAGTAGAACCGGTTCTGTATTTCCAAACATATGGGATCTCTAACTGCATTGCCTCGTAAAATTTCACCATGGTTTTCATTAAAAACGTCTTGGGCGTTTGTGGGTTCTTCAATTAAAAACTTCAAATCGTTTTCGTTGGCGATGTTGTGCAGTACACAACATGCTCTAATAAAGTGGCAAATTTTTTTCATTCCACGTAATTTGCAATAATATAATTGCCTAAATCTTTGCTTAACCCTCTAACCGGCCTAAGCATTTTTGCAATGAAATTTATACCATGTGTTTCTCACGAAAAATAAACAATAAGTTCTTCTACAAAATTTTTTTTCGTTGCCTACTTTAGGCGATATGGGCCAAAATAGTTTAAGGGTGAATCTCGAAAACTAGCACATAAAAATTACTAGGTTTAGGCACAAATTATTTCTCTTACCAAGATGTAATTACAATAAAAAATTTACATTTTTTGTGCTGTTACTTAAGAAGTTGTAGCGATTTTCGTTTTTCGAAAAATGCGAAATTGAGCGAAAACGCACCAAAACTTCAATATATATTATTCAAACTTATAAGCTTAGCTACCTATACCAAATATATTCTTTTTACCAAATTTCAGAAAAATCCGTCCATTCGTTTTGAAGTTAAGGCGATGTCCTTTAAAGGAATCCTTATGGAATCCTGTGCGTCCTTGGACCAAAGTAAGGAACTTTTTGAATAGCTTAAGCTCCAATCTTACTTCATGGTCACTATCAATTGTTTTAGTCAATTTAAATATGTTTTTAAGATTTTTGAAACTTTTGGTTGTTTTAAAATATTTAATTTTTGAAATTTTACGAAATTTTATCTTTGACACTTTCTCGCTTCCAAACCGTGCATTGTATACAAAAAAATTCTTCACAAAAAATTTTACAAATTTTGTTTTCTGTTGAAAAAGCATAATTTCTTATTATAAAATACCCCTTTGGCGCATTTCTGGTCAATTTAATATACCCCGCCTGGAGGCGGGCTTGCCGGTTAGAGGGTTAAGCATACCATAAGAATGCTCAATAAATACTCTGCCCGAACTAAGTTTAACATTAAACTGCTTTTGAGCACTTGTTAAATGTCCATTATCCCTGTATGGGGTAACTACATATTTTGTTCATGGATAAGCCGAGTCACCAAGAATGTAGTGGTCTGAAAATATTTTCATTTGAATTAGTAAAAAAAGGTTAAAATTTATCTATTAACGTACCTCCACAGTAGTTGTTCAGCTTTTCATATATTGGGGAATTTTGAAATACCCAGCTATCATGTGAACTTCCTGGATATCCCACAAAAATATTTGTGTATTTTTTATTTTGATCACAAATTGCCTGTAAACAAACAGAAACATTGCCTTTTCTGTCGATATAATCATTTTTGCAATTTTTTGGAGGATCAATAATAACGTGGGTTCCATCAATACAACCTGTTTCAATTAAAAGCAGGAAATGATCAATTTGTTTGTAAATGTTTTTTTTCCACAGAACCAATATGGCTTTATATGATATGTATTTGTTGCCTTTACATGGACTGGTCATTGAAGGGGAAGATTAATCTATTTTGACATACTACAGAAATAACAAGCGAGCAATTTAACTGAGTTTTTTTTGGCACGTATTTGGGAGGTGAAAAAAATTTGTAGAATCAAAAAGTTTTGGATCTACTAAATGGATTTTCAAGGTTGACTTTATTTTGAAATGTCGAATATGAACATAGTTTTTTAGCAAAGCTGAATGAAGGACACTTAAAAAAAAACAATTTTTCTAATCCTTAAGACGTCCTTAAATAATTTTTCGACACGATTATTATCAAATAGAATTTTATCTTGAATTCGAATTCATAAACAAGATAAAAGTAAAAATCATATCCGCAATAATTTGCCATGCGATATTTTCCACAGGGGTTAAAAAACAATGTCCTTTAACCCTCTAAAACTCTTTCTTCTGATTACTATAATATTTAAACTATATATTTGGTGTTGAAAATCTACTATGAAACAAATATTAAAATTTTAGTTTATCGCTTTGTTTAGGCGATATAGCACAACAAAGGTTGAAGACGTATCCAGAAACCCAGTAGTAAAATAATTTCGGTTTTTACTATAAATAACATCAGTAAAATAAAATTACGTACCGAAAATTGTTGTTTAAATGTTATTCCAGAAGTTGTGGCGATTTTCGCTTTTTACGAAATTTGGCACTAAACATCAATAAATTTTGACAAAATTAGTTCTTTTTTAAAAAGTTAATTTTTTCAAATTTACTAAATTTCCATTTTACATGCTTCTCGCTTAAAAACCGTTCCTTATACAAAAAAAAATTTAAGTCAAAAAAGTAGGAAGTTAAGTTTTCTATGGATATAATACAACTTGTTTAATAAAATATTGTTATTTAGCCAAAAACTATTTAAAATTTGAAGACCGCTTTTTGGCGGCCTTGGGAATTATAGGGTTAATTCGGAAAGGTGAAAATACGTCTTAGTAGAAGCCTGAGCAAAAAGACGTGACATTTTTTCAACATTTGAGATTCATCCATTATTGGACGGATTATTATATCGCAGGCTCTCTCGGTTAAGTGGTGAAAATTTCAAACACATTGGATAATCCTAACGCAATCTTAGTTTTTTAATTGCAAAGATAGATAGATTCTGTGACTTATCACAGTTACTCACTTTCCCGTTGCTTTCTGTATGCCGTGACAAGTTCCTTTCGTATAAAATATTCGGTCCTGCAGTTCGAATAAATTCCCCATAGGGTACCTACCTATGGCTTTTGAAAATCCACACTTATCTTTAAAAAAATTGCTTGCACTTCTTTTCTCTTCTTCCGTTGGCCATTTGATTAGTTCAGGACTTAAACTACTTATAAAATAGATCACTCTATCTACTACAAGGCATACTGTTGATATAGATATGTTAAATCTATCCGATATGTCTCTGTAGCTTACGCCTTCATGGCCGGCGAACCACAAGCATTTTTGAAGAAAGTCGCTTATCTTCCCTCAAAGAGTTAAATGATTCGGATTCTTCAAATTTGGCACTAAGATTATCAAACAGACTTCGGGATATACGAAAATGTGTTTTAAACTCCAATTCAGTATATTGATTCACTACCTCATCCATGTAATTTTTAACTGAAGTCCGTGTTCCTAAAGATTAAAAAAATTGTTTGCGAAAATTTATTAACACAATCAATTACAGAAAAACTGCGAAAATACACAATTTTCTTACCTCTAATTAATTTAAAGCATTTTTTGGCGATATTTAAGCCAAACCTCATCATCACTTGATTCTTCCGAAGAAGATTCAAAAAAATTACCAAAATAATTAAAATCCATTTTTATTTTGTGTTGATATTTATTTTTATTTATTTTATTTTTGACATAATTTTTGTATTTACCTACAAAAATTTTTCCAGCTAAAAGTAGTAAAGTTGTAGTAAAAGAGAACATATTTTTCTCTTAAATTCATTACTACTTTTACTTTTTTTTTGTGTACTCGAACGCTTTTGGAGTAAATGTAGTAAAAATTGTAAAAGTAGTAAAATGTAGCAGGTAATCGAACACAGCTAATATATATTACTAAAAATTAAATTTGCGTGTTTTTTGAATTAAGAAAATCGGCACTTTTCGACCAAATATCGGCAAATCGGGATTTTGCATATTTTTCAATAAAAAATCGGCAAAATCCCGAAAAATCGGTAATTCTGGCAGCCCTGGCTAGCTAACAGTATTGTTAGAGTTTTGAGAACAACAGATGCTACCTCTCCGTACACGCTCATTAGAATTTAATACATCATTTGGCTCAGTAGCAGTGTTGCCACGAATAAAAATTTTTTGTAACCAAAATATTCAAAAAAAGTTATCAAATGAGAAAAAAAATAACCAAAATTTAAGTTTTTAGTATTTATCAAGGTTGGTTACCGAAACGAATAACGGTAAGGGTAACGGTAACGGTATCAGATTTCGTTTGTTTAGGTAATGGTATTTAAGACTGTTTCGGTAACGGTAAAAGAAACAGCAATACCGGTACGTACCGGTATTAAAAATTATGTTAAAAACATATAAAAACAAGTAAAAACATGGCATATTTTCAATTTTAAGTACTGCAAATACAGATTTTAAGCTATAAATTCAATACTGGTAGTTTTAATAAGTAAAATTATTATCTATAATTTTTTTGTAAAAAAAAACACTCAAGATTATAAAATAAAAAATAAAAAATTGTAATTTTTATATAAAATAATAAATACCGGTAAAATACCGGTAACTACCCATAAAAATAACGGTATCGGTAACGAAATTTTTTTAGAGGTATCGATAACGGTAACGGTATTCAATTTGAAACGGTATTTTAGCGATAACGGTATTATAACGATAACGGTAGCCAACCTTGGTTTTTATTTAAATATCCCAATAAACCAAACGATATCGAAACGATATCACCAAGTTGATTTTTATAATCATATATGATAATCACTTGCAATACGAAAACGATAGATTTTTTTGGTCTAAAATGTACCTTTCCTAACGATATCGTTTTTCCAAGGAATTATGATACCGTTTTCGGGTGACAAATCAGTGCCCAACCTTGGCATCAACCAATTTCGTGCGGCCCCTCATTCATTTTAAAACAATAAAAAAAAATTATTTAAAATTTTAAACAAAATTAAAAAAAAAACAAGCGGGCTAAAGCCCGCTCAATGGTTTGTATAAGGCCCCAGGTGACTGGGAACTTATACAAACCAAAGATTAAATTCGGCTGTGCCGAGTCTTTAGTTACCCTCCATCCTGGTGTTTTTATTCGGGGATTATATTAAGTACAACCAAGTATGAATTATTACCCATTTTGTAATCGGTCAATCCACTGTGCAACAAATGTGTATGATTTTTTCCACCACTACAAGTAAATATTTCAGTTTAATCTTGTTTAATCTCAGTGCTGCCACAAGCAAGATTCAAAATTCCCAAAAGTGTAGACAAAATTACCCAAAAAATATGAAATTATAAATGACTTCAATTAACATATTATTACAATTTGAACTTCCAAAAAGGTAGTAACCTCATCAGTAAACTTAAAAAAAGTGATTTGGCCATTTCAATTGTCCCATCATTCTGGGCGTTATATTATTACAAAGAAAAGTTCCTTAAATATGCAGCATTTTGAGTCTTATATGAATCTTCATAAAATTTAGAGAAAAAATTAACTTTAGAAAAAAACACTTAAAAAGCTTGTAAATAAGAGTCAGTTATGATGACATGTGAACGATTTAAAAATAATCTTATTTTAGAGTCTTTCAAAAATCAAGTTTTATTTGCGTTTTTAAATACACACAAAAAAATCTTTGGCAAGCAATTGGGAGCACTTCAACTAAAATAATAATTTTTGTGGCATACACAATATAATAAATTATTCGATAAAACTTTATTAGTTGAAATTTTCTTAATTACTTGGTAACGAGTTTTTTGTGTACGTTAATAGCTTATTTGTATAACGAAAGAATTTCAAAACATGTATAGATTAATACGCTTTCCTGATGTATCGGTTTAATTCGTGGATGATCAGTCGCTGTGAATCAATTCATTAACTCGTATGAATAAAAAATAGATATTAGAATTTTTATGCAAACTTCACAATTAGATGTTAAGTCATTCATAAGCCAAAAGTAATTACATACATTGAGGCAGGGTTGGTAGGCTCTATCGCTAAAATACTGTTATAGATTCAAATATCGATACATTTAAAATACCAGTACCGAAATTAATGAAATACCATTATCCTTACAACACCATTATTTTTAAGTCTAAACTTTTTGTAAATCCACGTCGTAATTGTAAATTTTACATACACTTATGGTCTAATTCATAAACTTTTACAACAGTCTTATTGCAGGATTTTAAGCTAATTTGTGAAAAACAGTATTCATATTTGCTTAATAACGAAAAAAATAATATAGCTTTATAGTCGATACTCATTAACTTTAAACCTTTTATAAAGTTTGGAGTGAGGAAGCCAGCATTTAATTGTTAATTATTTAATTTTCAGGCATGAAATGATTTATTAAAGCCATCCCATCCCTATAATGTGTGGCTTCCAACAACTTGCATCTATCAAACTGAAAAAAGCTACAACAACTGCGTTAAAATTAAATTAAAAAGAAAAACAAAACAATAGTGATGTACAGACTGTCAAAACATTATTCGAAATTCGATTACTTATGTATGTTTCCGATAATATGTTCTAAAAAATTATTTTTTTACACACATTTCCATTGATTTGCTTTATAAATAAAAAAAAATATTTTTAATTGCTTTTAAATTTATCTTAGCATATCATTAGTTTTCTAATTTAAGAAAATACATTTTCACTTCCGATTACCGAGTTATTTGGGAGAAGAGATAAAATAAACAATAGTGTTGCCAGTATCAAGTAGAAAAATTAATTTATAGTTAAAATAAGATTATGAATCAGGATTTCTAATAACTCTTTATTAAGCGAAATATGCACTTTAAGTATAGCAAGCTTCAAATACCAAATAAATTTTGTTTATGAATTAGCACATTAGTTAATAAATTTGTTTTACTTTACTTTGTTTTTTTGTAAAAAATAATTTGCGGAATGCACCGAAGTAACTGAATACCGGTTATCTTAAAATACCATTATCGAAATAATTGCAATACAGTTAACCTTAAAAATCGTTATCGAAATAATCGAAATACAATTATCCTTAAAATACTGTAACCGAAATAATCTACAATAGCTTTACTTACCCTCACCGATAATCGCACCGTCTTTGCTACCAACAATGCTTTGAAGTAATTGCTAAGTTGTATTCATAGACCCACTATCTATTGGCTAGTTTATGAATTAAATTCTTTTTTATGTATAATATATTTTTTTATTTACAAATTTGATAACTTTCTCAATTCATTAATTTGAATTGAAATTTAAGTGAAAAATTAAACAATTTAATAATTGCTATCATCCATGCCCTACCCACAAAGTGGCAACACTGCTTATGTTATTCATATAGATGTGTGCAGACCTTTAAAAATATAATTACTTAATTCGTATTTTAAATCTCAATTTTGCAATAAGTTGATCTCAATGAATTTTTTTTTACCCCGATGTAGTACTTTTCAAGCTGATTTGAAAAAAAAAAAATCCGCGGAAAGACCTCTGTAGGGAGTTTATTTCTGTGCAAAGTTTGGAAATGGACTTAGCTATAATCTAAGTCATTTATAGTCGGATTGGAACAATATATATATACCATTGGAAAGATAGTAAAAATATCTTATGGACGACATTTTTGTTTTGTTTGTTTACCCATTACCGGCGAATGAGATTTATTTTTAAGATTTTTTAAAATAAACCGTTTTTATAAAAACCACCGTATACTACCACATAATTTTTACTTATTAATATATTCTCAAGATTAAAAACTTTTGAGATGTAGTTCAAATTTTATCACTTCAAACACCGAAGATATTAGAAGTCAAACCTAATTTTTTTGCAGATGGTACAAAAGATACAACTTTGAGTCTAACCAACAATTATACTGAATTAACTCATCGGGAATCGAATATATTTTGGGAGTAAACACATTTTAAACCTATTGTCGGTATTGAGATTTTCATTAGTCAAAAGTTAGCCATACTTTGAAAGAAAAAAAATCTCACGATTTTGACCTCTAATAAAAAAATTTCTTCGGGCCCCCAAAAGAGAGTTATATCAGTAGTACAAATTTAGAATCAATCGGTGAGGTGCCTCTAAAGCCAACATACGTCCAAATTATTCAATCGAATCAAAATTGTATCAACACAAATAGTAACAAATCTTATCTCACTTTATTCAATGTCCAATCATTGATTTAAAGCCATTATGAATTATTCAGTAATTTATAAAATGAATCCAATTTTATGCATATAAATTCAAAAAAAGAATTATCTCTTTCAAGGTCTGGGTGTGTATGTATGTATTTGTTCTTATTCAGTAACAACAACAACACATAGTTAATATATTTTTTCATGTTAATATGGAAAATTCCAGAGGTGCTTTTACATTTTCATTCATAACTTTTAAACGTCTGGACCAAATATGCCCATTCCCAATACCAAACTGCTTAAGAAATTGGACAAAAATTTTGACTAAAAATTAACATCCTAGCGCAACTTTTTTGAGCGTGATCGTGATTTCAACAGACAGACAGACAGACGGACACGGCTATATCGGATTCGCTATTGATAACGATCAAGAATATATATTTTGTTTATGTCCCAGATTTTTTTTTCGATGAGTTACAAACGGAATGACAAAATGATATATACCCTCCTTCACAGTGGGATGGAGGGTTTAATTAAATTAAAAAAATTTAAGTCAGAATTTAAAAATATACATTAGTGTCCGACCGAGTATTCGGCTTCGGCTTCGGAGTTTGGCCAAAAAGTGATGTTCGGCCAAGTTCGGTGTTCGGAAAAATTTTGGCTGAAGACCGAACTTTTCTCTAAATCAATATTTTGCCACATTTAGCTCTTTAATTTTGTATAGTAACTTATAAATATCCACATATTTAACTTAATTTTTACTTAAAGAGCGAAAAATACAACTTTTCTATGTTTTTGCAATTTAGAAAAATTTAGAAATTCGTCGACCGGCCTGCAAAATGTCACATGTGTTTTTTAATAGATTTTCAGGAGAGCGAAAAAAATGTTACAAAATCTACTTTTAAGATATTTTATTGGCATCATATGCCTTAATGATGATTTTACTAAATGAGGTCATGGATGCTGAAGTATGAGACACATCGTTAGACATTTATATTGGATTTAATTTTTAACCAAACGCTCTCAAGTAATAAATATGAATTTTGAAAATCGATGAATTTTTTGGTTTTAAGAGTTTTTTTTGCATCTTTAATGCATATTTTTTGGTTTTTAGTGCATATTTAGGTGGATATTTTGCAGTTTTCACTGCATATTTTAAGCGCATATTTTCGATTTTTAAGTGGAAGAAAGTCGCTGCACTGATAATAATAGTCATCCTGCTAAAATCAACAGAAATATATGATGAAAAATAGTAGAACACTGATTTCACAAAAATAGATTTTTATCCTCTTAAAGCAATTTAAAATTTTTCTGTGTTTTTTATTCTACTAATATTCAGCAATGCGGCCCTATGCTCCTTGCAGGAGTAAAAGGAACAAATATATATATAATATTCAGCAATGTATGTTACTGATTTTAGCAGAGTAAATTTTTATTTCAATTAACTAAAATTTAGCTCAAATACAACTAAAATTCTGTATATTTAACAGCTTTAGTTTTGCTATTATTTTACTAATATTTAGCAAAGACAATCTGTTTATTTTAGCAGTTTTTTAAGCAGGCCATTTTAAAATAATTTTTAGCAGCTTTAGCAAACCTTTTTACAGACTGTTTCTATTAGCGTACTTAATCTGACCAACCATCCCACTTTTGACAGGATTATACCGCTTTTTAAAGGCTTGTGCCGCCTTGAATTTTTATTCTGCTTTTACAGCAAATAATTCCGCCTTATCCCATTTTTTTAATATGATATTAAACTTTTGAATAAAGTTTTCATAATTTATTTTTTCTATAGTTCCCAGCCAGCAAACGAGACAAAAAATGAATCCGAAAAGTGCTCAAAATATACATATTATTAAACTTTCACTTGTATGAAAGTGGTGCATCCAAAGAATGTGTCTTTTGTTTGAATAATTTTTGACTTACTGAATACGAACCCTTATGAAAGTATCCAAATTTTCTCGCTGGGTTATCAGTCTTGTGATTGAATTTTTAAAATTTAAGAATTAATTTATTGCAATCAGAGAATAGAATAATATTTTTTATAAATTTTCGATACGAAAATGATATACACTCAAAAAAATAAGTTAGTAGAAAAATTAGTAAAATGTCTTGTATATCAGGTGTACTAGTTTTCAGCAATTTTTTTTTGCTGAAATTCCGTTTTCAGCAAAAATTTTAGTTATATTTTTTTAGCACTAAACTAATTTTGAACTAATGTTTTACTTATTTATTTTGCTACAAAAATTGTGCTGATAACCGCATTCATAGCGTGGACGATAACCAGATAGACAAGATGTAGATGTCGCAGCTCGTCTGGAAACGGAAATGAAAAAAAAGAAAAACAACTCTACACATATTCTATATTTAAATTTTCAGCAAATAAATTAACTAAAGTAAAATTTCGCTACAAGGTTTTTGAGTTTTTTAGTCTACTAATATTCAGCAAAAAGTTTAGTGATTTTAGCAAGGATTTTTTTCATTTGCAGTCGACTAAGTGTTAGCAAAACTTTTGCTGAAGATTACTATTTTTTTGGTAAAAATCAGCTTGGTGATTTTCAACAAACCTTTTGCTGAAATTACCAACTTTTTTGCAAGCACGCTCCTGACTAAAAATTTGCTGACACAGCAACATTTTTTGCTGACTTTACTGACTTTTTTTTGAGTGTAGACCTATGAGTTTTAAATTTTATTTACATTCAGATTTTCTATAAAAATTATATTTTTCCACATTTTGTATCAAAATTCCATTTTTCATTTCATAAATAAAATCCATAAAGTAAATTAAACAATATTTGAAAAATTGGCGAAAACGTTAAACTAAATTTTTTAAAATAACGAAAACTATATTTTTGAATTCGGCAAAGTTTTTTGACTTCAGATTCGTATTAAGGAGGGGAAAATATTTTAAAAACATTTGTTGAGTCTGTACCTTTTTTTTAAATATATTTTAATCAAAAGTGTAAAAAGTCGTAAAAATATAAAAGATTTTGATGTACTTCTCCGCAATTTGGACTCATAAAGTATTTCCCTGGGTAAGGGGATAAAAAAAGAAAGACCCACAACTATTCAATGGACCTTTTTTGGCTTTAGATCCGGGCTTAGGAAACCAAAATACTCAAAAAAAAAGGTTTTAGCAGAAGGCTGTACAAAAAATGCATTTTTGTCTAGTAATGTATTAATTGGTGCGGCCCCCAGTAAGATTGTGAAATCCCAAATTTGGCCCTTCAAGCCATTTACGTGCCCATACCTGGCATATACCATTCGACCTGATGCAACTGTTAGGCTATCATGTGTGTTTAAACGCCATTATAAATATCCTGTACAGTACACTGGTCCAAAAAAAAAATTTTTTTCACTCTCCACATCCCTAAAAATATGCCACTTTGAAAAAAAATGTGGTCTGATAAAAAAAATCACCAAAAAAGTTTTGTTTAGAGGTAGCACATCGCAATTGAAGTTTCGAGGTTGTACTTGTTCTATTATTTTTAATTAAAAATAATGGAAAAAATGAGAAAAATTAAATATAATTATTATGATCGCGATATATCAAATCTAATATATTTTTAGGTGTACATTACGAATATAAAATCAAAGTTGAAATCGGAGTAGCGGATTTCGCGAAATTTGAAAATTTCATACAAAAAATGTTCAATTTTGATCAGGATATTTTCTTATATTTCCCATTATGAAAATTTATTTTTTGCATTAATATATATCTGTGGAATTTCCTATTAAATGAGATAGGGTTTTTGGTAGCATTAAAATTATAGCAAGCTAAATAAAAGCGAAAATTAAAAAAAAGTCAAATTTTAAGTTAATTTGCAAGGATATCTGTTATCCTTTTTAAAATTATAATCAGTGTTATATATAACACACAAAAAAATAAAAACTAATTTCAATCATGAAAACCGCCTATTCAATAAATTTTATCGTTGAAATTCCTCCAATCACGAAAATTGTTCATTCAATTAAAAATTTGTAGCGCTTTAAATGAATAAATTTTCAATAAAATAGTGATACATTTGATTAAGATTTTTATTGGTTTTTTATATGAGTTTGATTAAAAATTAATTCATTGGATTAAAAATTGATCAATATTATATACCTTATAAATAACACATTATATGGATTTGATTAAAAATTAATCCATTGGATTAAAAATTGATCAATATTGTAGAACTTCTAAATAAAATATCAGCTGGATAACCAACTGCCATGCCAACTATAAAAAATAGACTTCTTTATTTTTAGCTTGAATGTCATTAAAATAAAACCTGCATGTAATTTTCATTCAGTTGATAGATTTATTTATACTTATGTGAAAAGTTCTCTTCTTTTTTCTGAAAAAATTAAATTTTAATTAAATTAAAATTTTTTTGAAAACTAAAAAATATTTATTTGATTTTAAAATAATTTTTAATTTATTGTAATGCAATTTTTTTTTGTTTAAAAAAAAATTCAAATTTTTTAAACAAAATTTGAAAAATAAAATTTTTTGAATTTGTTAGAAAAATTTTTTTAAAACTAAATAAAAATATATTTGATTTTAAATAATTTTTAATTTGTTTTTAGATTTTTGTTTAAAAAAATTTTAAATTTTTAAACAAAAAATTTCAAAAATTAGATTTTTTGTTTAAAAAAATTTTAAATTTTTTAAACAAAAATTTTAAAAATTACATTACTATTTTATAGTAATGTTTTAGAATAAATGAATATTCAGATTTAATATGGCAAAATTGAAATTTAATAAACTCAACGAGAATTTATAAAATTTTATAAAAAATAATTTAAAATACTTGTTACTAATCAAAGATGATAAATGGGATTTTCAAAATAGTACCAACCTGCTTAAAAAATAGTACTTTTTCGACCCGAAAAGTACTTTTTTTTAAAATTTTTTATTATAAATTAACAAAAAAACGTACACATACATATATGAAAGTTCTTTTGTACATTAAAACAAGGTTCAAAATATAATATAGATCCACTCCACTCTGTATAGTGTATTTTGTTCTTTCTTCTTCGCAATTACCTTTTTTATATTATTCTATCTCTTTTGTTCTTGCATCCAATCTTCAGCGTTGAATATTATTTTAGCGTCCCAGTCTCATCTTTAATATTTAAAAAGCGGGGTCAAAAATTATAAAATTTGAATCTTTTTTTAATTTATTTCTGGTTAAAAAACTATATATGGATTGGGTATTAAAACAAACAGCATGCCCGAACATGTCCAATTTACTAAAAATTAAGTAACCGCAAAATTTAAATTAACTAAAATCAATTGAGAAAACTAAATCAAATAAAACTAAACAAAAAACACAACAATTTATAGTTTTTCTCTTAAATTCAAATAAATGTTTAATATTTTTTGCAAAATTTTAGAAACCTTTCCTTTGAATACGTTTCTTACGATTTTTTACTATTTATTTTGAATAATTTAAAATGGTATCAAATAATGCTAAGGAGTACCATAGTACTTTTGAGGTTCTAATAGTACCATAAAAAGTAATATAGTACCAACTTTATCATCCCTGTTACTAATCCATTAACATTTATAAAAATAACTACATAAATAAAACAAACGAAAAACAACAACAATATGCTGATGTTTTTCTCTTGTTTTATGTAATGCTTTTGAGTGGTAGAATAAAAAAAAATGTCAAGCAAATTGCAGTTTTCACCAATTATTTAATCCATTGAATTAATTTTTAATTGACACCTTTTGAAATAATTTAATTGACACCTTTTGAAAAATGCATTTATTATAATAACAAAATGAAAGTTAGCCACTACTTTCTCCCATCTTTCTGGTAGCATATGGTTTCCGCGCCAAAAGAACTGCTCCGGTTTTGAGGTAAAGAATGAATCAAGGCAATTTTTGATACCCTGTTCTGAAGTGAAGCATATTCCAGTAAGGGCGTTCTGCATCGATCGAAATAAATGGTAGTCAGAAGGGGCAAGGTCTGGGCTATAAGGCGGGTGAGCCAAAACTTCCCATCCACTGTTTTACAAATAGGTTTTAACCGGTCTTGCAACATATGGCTGAGCGTTGTCATGATGGAAGATTATTGACTCATGTTTGGTCACAAATTCTAGTCGTTTTTCGTTGATTGCCCTATTCAAATGAATCAATTGCGTTCGGTACAGGTCCCTGTGATCGTCTGACCCGATTTCAATAGCTCATAATAAAAAACACCCTTCTGATCCCACCGAATACAGAGCATTACCTTTGCGCCATGGATATTTGTTTTCGGCGTTGATTTGGCTGGTTGGCCGGGCTTTACATATGACTTTTTGCGCTTGGGGTTATCGTAATGTATCCACTTTTCATCACAAGTAACAATACGATGCAAAAATGACTTCTTTTTGTAGCGTTCAAGCAGCATTTCCGACATGCATAATCGCCTTTCAACGTCTCTCAGCTTTAATTCATATGGGACCCAATTTCCTTGCCTTGAATGAATCCTAATGCTTTTAAACGTATACTAAAAAAAAGTCAGTAAAGTCAGGAAAAAATGTTGCTGTGTCAGAAAATTTTTAGTCAGGAGCGTGCTTGCAAAAAAGTTGGTAATTTCAGCAAAAGGTTTGCTGAAAATCAGCGAGCTGATTTTTATAAAAAAAAATAGTAATTTCAGCTAACACTTATTCGATTGCAAATGAAAAAAATCATTGGTAAAATCACTAAAGTTTTTGCTGAATATTAGTAGGCTGAAAAAAACTCAAAAACTTGCGTAGGGTTGTTTTTTTTTAAATTATCATTTCCTTTGTCTATACTACATCCAGACAAGCTGCGACATGTTGACTATCGGGTTGTCGTCCACGCTATAAATGCGGTTATCAGCACAATTTTTGTAGCAAAATAAATTAGTAATACATTAGTTCAAAATTAGTTTAGTGGTAAAAAAAATATAACTAAAACTAAAAAAAAATTGCTGAAAACTAGTACACTTGATATACAAGACGTTTCACTAATTTTTCTACTAACTTATTTTTTTGAGTGTAGCCAAATGGCTTGTTGTGTGACTCCCAATGATAATGCAATTTCTTTTTGCGTTTGACAACAATCTTCGTGGAGTAGTGCTTCCAATTCCTCAACTTCAAACTTTTTCGGCTGACCAGACCTCTCCTTGTCTTCGGTGTCGAAATCACCACTTTTGAATCGCGCAA
The DNA here is from genome assembly GCA_949987735.1 of Leucophora obtusa. NCBI lineage: Eukaryota > Metazoa > Arthropoda > Insecta > Diptera > Anthomyiidae > Leucophora > Leucophora obtusa. The sequence continues at coordinate 115,542,044 of OX465295.1, read as the reverse complement.
ACCATCGTTCACAAGTTTTTTGAGTTGGTGCATGTTGACCGTAAACTTCTGCAAACAATCGATAACTTTCAGCTGCCGTTTTCTTCAAATGAAAGAAGGTTATCAGACTTCCATGCAAAACATCTTTTTTAGGCACAAAATTCGACATTATTATGACGATTCAAAAAATGTGTGTTTACACTTTGGCGTCTATCGAATACTGAATTATAATGACAGATGTTTACCCACCAAAATACCACATTTGTTATTATTCACACAAACCATATGTGGCAGTTATGCCATATGTTGTCCAAATCGACATTATTAACTTGCCCTACGGGAAATTTTAACAAACTGTCAACGAACTGGCCCTTTTATTTGAAATAGAGTGGTCACATTTACATGACGTTGTCATAGGAGGGGGAAATTGACCCCTTGTGACATGTCACAAGACAAATCCTAGGACAGGTTACTGAACTCTCATAAAAAACAAAGTTCAGGGACCTGTCCTGGGATTTGTCTTGTGACATGTCAAAAAAAACGCGAATTACTTAAAAGTTACTTTATTTTTTTAAGTTTTGATTTCAAATTCCTTTTCTTCACATTAATTAAAACTAGATTTAAAAAAATTCTTAAATAATAGCGAACAGCTTAAGAAATAATTAAATTTAAAGTCAACCCTACTTTTTGTATAAATTACTCTAGAGATAAATTACTAATTCTTAAAAGACAACTTTTCCGCTACCTCTAAATAAAAGCGAATTGAGCTGAAACTTGGCACGGAGAATTTTTACACATAAAGGAATAGGGGCAACATTGTGGCGATCGCGAATTCCAACTTTCATGTTTTTTTGAACCACTACATACTATGTAGTAAACATTTTTACTCGGGAGCTGAGACATTAGCAATTTCACTTTCATCAAAAATTTCAAGTTGAAAAAATTACAACCGTCTACAAATATTATTAAAAAACTACATAAATATTCAATTAATTGTGTTTCCATTAGATTTTCTTCTACTATAATGAATGATTATCCCCATGATGAAATAATAAAGGATTTAAACAAAGGAACTAGTGAATATTTACAAGATATTACAACAAATACACTGATGGAGAAAAATGAGCTCGAAATAATGATAAAGGGGGAGATGAATAAAAACGTTTTTTTAGCTAGAGCCAACGATCCTTTTGGTTATTCAACAAAATGGCAAATGAGGTAAGAATTTATTCTGAAGTTACAAATGTCCACTGAAAATAATTTGTCTATAATTTCACAGACTGATTTTTGAGTAGTAAAAGACATATTTATTTAAAATAGTTTTTTCGAGTTTGGCCAATATACGTTTTGTACAGTTCTATCCTAATTCTCTTAGAATATAAGTGCGTAAATTTGCATACGGACAACACACAGTGGTTCCAAACCAAAAAAAAAAAATGCCAATAATTATGAATCTTCTAAACTACCCTGTTTTATCACAGGGTGTGCAACAGGGTGTCAAATTTGACCATCTCGGGTATACAAAAGCTTTATTGTCGTGCAACTTTCACAAATGTGAACCGATTTTGTTGATTTTAGACTTTTTGTAATCTATGTTATTAGATAAGTACCATAGTATCTCTTATAGTTTAAAAAATATTTAACTTTGGATTTAAAAACTTTCATTTTTACGTTGACTTTTTTTGGTTTTTTTCCCAATAAGTTTTTTATTATCAGAAAAATATGTTTGAAATTTTGTTGTGTCATTGTTATGACCTTTCTAAATTTCAGAATAAAAACTATTTTCAATTATCTCGAGCCGTTAAGCAGTGACAGTTTTTTCAGAGCTTTAAAGAATTAATTCCTTTTTGGAATGAATTCCCAAAAATTTAATTCAATTCTTTAATTCAAGGAATGAATTCATCAATAAGACATAAGCAGGAATTAATTCCTGTGAATGAATTCAAAGAATTCAAATTTATAGAATGAATTCCCTGACCAAAGCGTAAAGAATTAAAATTAAATAATTCATTCACTAAAGAATTCATTCAACACTATTTAATTCAATTTGAGTTAATTCTAGTTAATTCAACTTTTGGCTAAGGAATTCATTCAACTGTGCACTTAATTCAACTTTTGATCAAGGAATTCATTCAATTCTAGTTAATTCAACTTTTGGTCAAGGAATTCATTCAATTCTAGGTAAATCAACTTTTGGTTAAGGTATTCATTCAAGTTCAACTTTTGGTCAAGGAATTCATTCAATTCTAGTTAATTCAACTTTTAGTCAAGGAATTCATTCAATTCTAGTTAATTCAACTTTTAGTCAAGGAATTAAATTTATTTCGTTTAATTCCCTAAGGAATTAAATTTTTTTCGTTTAATTCCCTAGGAATTAAATTTTTTTCGTTTAATTCACTGAATTAAATTTCAATTCCTAGGGAATTAAACGAAATAAATTTAATTCCTTGACTAAAAGTTGAATTAACTAGAATTAAACGAATTCCTTGACTAAAAGTTGAACTAACTAGAATTGAATGAACTCCTTGACCAAAAGTTGATTTAACTAGAATTGAATGAATTCCTTGACGAAAAGTTGATTTAACTAGAATTGAATGAATTCCTTGACCAAAAGTTGAATTAACTAGAATTGAATGAATTCCTTGATCAAAAGTTGAATTAAGTGCACAGTTGAAAGAATTCCTTAGCCAAAAGTTGAATTAACTAGAATTGAATGAATTCCTTTACCAAAAGTTGAATTAACTAGAATTGAATGAATTCCTTGTTGAATGAATTCATAAAATTTTATGAAGGCATTAGAAAAAAATGAATGAATTCCTTTAATATAAATCGAATGAAAAAAAAAGGAATTCATTCAATTCCTTAAGTTTGGTCAGGGAATTCATTCCCAAAATATAAATTCAGTTCAAAAAAAGGGAATCAGGGAATTAATTCTTCGAAGCTCCGAGTTTTTTAAAGTCAAAACTTTTAAGCGTGTCCTGAAAAAGGCATTTTTTTTCAAAAAGAAGGGTTACTTATAGGGATGTGCGATTAATCGGTTAATCAAACAGTATGATTAATCAGAACTTTGATTAATCAATTAATTGAAAATTTGATTAATCAGAATTATGATTAATCGATTAATTTGAATTTTGATTAATCAAAACTTGAACAATTTTAATTAATATTAATAAAAATAAAAAAATACAGAAATTGTATCCTTGTTTTGTGGCGATACTGTATATAGCTCAAAATAAAGAGAATCAGAAAGGTTGTTTGCTCACTGGTCAGACTTGACCAACTCATGATTAATCAATTAATCATTATTTTGAATAATCGAAATAACTGATTAATAGATTAATCATGTTTTTGATTAATCAAAATTGTTGAAAAATCGATTAATTGATTAATCAGAATTTTGATTAATCAGGAAGTTTGATTAATCGCACATTCCTAGTTACTTCATTTACTTTTGTATCCAAGTTTTTTAAAGCTTTTTAATATTTTTGGACATTTTCTAAAACAATAAGCTTCAGAAACTCTTAATAGTCTCATTCAGAACATTTGTGAGCATGCACCCTACGCCCAGCATTGGTCGAAAATGATGAATTTTTGAACAAATTTAATGTTTCTGAATGTGGAAAAAAATCTCACGCCACTTAGATAAACTTTTTTAATTTTGAACCATATGCAAACATGTTCCAAAGGATTTGCCCCTAAATTTCCCGCCGCCTGCTTAAGAACATCGATAGGGAGCAAATTTTGTGGAAAAGGTCATATTTTCAAAAGCATTTTTTTTTTATTTTTAACTTTTGTACTTTTTTTGAAAAGTAGTACTTTTTTTAAAAAATGGTACTTTTTTTTCGAACAATAGTACTTTTTTTGAAGACTAGTACTTTTGTCGAAAAATAATACTTTATTTAAAATAGTACTTTTTTTGAAAAATAGTACTTTTTTTTAAAAAATTGCACTTTTTTGGAAATTGTATTTTTTTTTTGAAAAATTCTACTTTTTTGAAAAATAAAGTTTTTTTTGTAAAAATTTAAGTTCATTTACCTTTTTTGAAAAATGTAATTTTTTTTGAAAAAAACATAATTTTTTGTAAAAAAAAAATTTTAGGTACTTTTTTATGAAAAACTAGCGGGCGCAGCCCGCTACGTTGCTAGCGTGCCTTAAAGTTTAGGGCAATTTTTTTTAATTTCGTTTTTTTATTTAAAGTACAGTTTTTATAATAAAAGCCTTCACCCAGCCACCACAAATAAATAATTCTGCACAATGGGTTTAAAATAAATAAATATTTGATCACTTTTTCTCATGAAAGTGGATTGTTAGTAATGAATCCATTATAAATTGCAATATACGTGAGTATGTTAAGATAATTTGGTAAGGTGCGAAGTTAGGTAGATAGACCCGTAAGTAGTTTTGTTCATTTGTGTTTTGAATGAAAATAAATAACGTAAAGCAGGGTTGGAAAGCATTTTATAATATTAAAAATAGCCCGCTACGTTGCCAGCGTGCCTTAAAGTTTTTTTTTTAATTCCAGTTTATGTAAAGGTAGACCTGGCAATTCAAGTAAATTCACAAATTCAGTTGGAAAATTTACTGCGTCGGTTCTTCCACCGGTGCTTCGTTACCTGCAGTTTAAATATCGGAATATATAAGTTCCATTCCTTTCTAAGGTTTTTTCTCTTTTAGAAAATTTGTTTAACTTTTTATATGAAACATAAGTTTCATATTCCGTGGATAGTGTTGAACAGGTAATTAAAAGGGATTCTTCACCCCTTTTTGTTCCACCCAGTAAAAATCCCAAATATATATAATCTTACCTCAATCGCATGCGAAATTTCAAGTACACTCAAAAAAATAAGTTAGTAGAAAAATTAGTAAAACGTCTTGTATATCAAGTGTACTAATTTTTAGCAATTTTTTTGCTGAAATTCCGTTTTCAAGAAAAATTTTAGTTATATTTTTTTAGCACTAAACTAATTTTGAACTAATGTTTTACTAATTTATTTTGCTACAAAAATTGTGCTGACAACCGCATTCATAGCATGGACGACAACCAAATAGACAAGATGTAGATGTCGCAGCTTGTCTGGAAACGGAAATGACAAAAAAAGAAAAACAACTCTACACATATTCTGTATTTAAATTTTCAGCAAATAAATTAACTAAAGTAAAATTTCGCTACAAGGTTTTTGAGTTTTTTTCAGTCTACTAATATTCAGCAAAAATTTTAGTGATTTTAGCAAGGACTTTTTTCATTTGCAGTCGACTAAGTGTTAGCAAAACTTTTGCTGAAGATTACTATTTTTTTGGTATAAATCAGCTCGCTGATTTTCAGCAAACCTTTTGCTGAAATTACCAACTTTTTTGCAAGCACGCTCCTGACTAAAAATTTGCTGACACAGCAACATTTTTTGCTGACTTTACTGACTTTTTTTTTGAGTGTACCAAACTCCGGCAGTTTGAGTCATTCAATTTCCATTCCATTTTGTTTAACAATTTTAGTGTTCCAATGCAACTCCTTCCAATATTCCATTTTGTTCACCATTCCATTGCATTTCATTTCCATTATCTGTTATTCCAATTCCACTCGTTCCCCGTTTCACTCCATTTCGTTCCTACTGTCTTGTGTATCGATATTGATATCAGTCTCTTCTATTTCCATTTCTTTGCACTTGCTCCGTGCCATTCCTCATTTAACTGCAGTGTTCCAATTCCACTCGTTTCCCATTCTACGCCATCTCGCTTCTCATTCCTTTTCGTTCTATAGTCCATTCCATTTCGTTCCCTCTTCCAATCCATTTACATTGTCTATAATTTCAATTCCACTCGTTCAACGTTTATATCCATTTCATTCCACTTGTGTAGTGTTTCAATTCCACTCGTTTCCTATTTAGTTTCTTAATTTTAGTGTTCCATATACACTTATTCTTTAAGTTTTAGGTTTCTAGCTAAAGACGCAGACGTTAAGGCGGGGGGCAATTTTCCCCTTTTGAACCACTATTTTTACCACGTTCCTGTCCAAAGTCCTAGAAATGCCTTGTCGATAAGTTAGCCCATACTCCAAGGAAAACATATTATAGATTACGGGTTTCTAGCCAAAGGGTTCGGTTAGGCCATCAAGGGGGAGAATTATTCCATTTTTACCCCTCCCGGTAGGAATTTCCAAAAATTCCGAGAACGTCTGCATTGGAGGAGGAACCTACTACATACATAATTTAATTTTAGGTCTCTATATCTAGCAGTTTGCCCAACTCGGCAAGGGGGAAGTTTTTTCACTTTTTACCCCTCCAGGTATGAGTTTCCAAAAATACCGTCTTAGGGGACGTCTACGTTGGAGAAGGAACCCAAATACCGAATTTAAGCAGTTTGGCCAGGCCGTTAAGGGGGAGACTTCCTGTTTTTGACCCTACCTGTGGAAATTTCCAAAAATCTCATCTTAGCGGATGTCCACAATAGAGAAGGAACTTTAGTACCAAATTTCAACTTCCTACCTTCAGCAAGCCTTTAAGCCTTTAAGCGGCACTTTTCGCTTCATTAATCCCCATTTTTGCAATGTCCCTGTCCAAAATTCCACAAAGCACCTTCCCGATAAGTGAGCCCATACTCCAAGGAACATATGTTTTACATTTCAGGATTCTAGCCAACTTTTACTATTTGTGCCCCTCTGGGTAGGAATTTCCGAAAATCCATTGACAGGGAATTTCAGCTTCCTAGTTCCAGCAGTTTGAGCAGGCTGTCAAGTGGGACACTTTTTCTTTTTTTGTCCCTCCCAGTTGGAATTAGGCTGGAAGAGGAACCTAAGTACCGAATTTCAGCTTCCTAGTTCCAGCAGTTTGGACAGGTCGTTAAGGGGCCACTTTCCCTTTTTCAGCCCCTATTTTATAACGACCCTGTCCAGAATTCAAAATACTATCTTTCTAATAAGTTAGCCCTTACTCCAGGGACCCATATTTTAAATTTCAGGTTTCTAGCCGAAGGGGTTTTCACAGGCCACCAAGGGGAGGCTTTCTTCTTTTTGCCCCTCCCTTTAGGAATTTACAAAAAATTCGATCTTCGCGGCTGTCTGCGATGGATGAGGAACATTCATACCAAATTTCAACTTCATTGCCTCAGCGGTTTGGGCAGGCCATTATTGGGGACATTTTTCCCTTTCAACCCACATTTTTACTATGTTTCTGTTCCAAAATAATGTTGCCGGTGTGTTAGTCCTACTCCAGGGAATACATATTTAAAATTTTAGATTGGCCAGAAGGGATTGGGCAGGCCGTCAAGGAGAATACTTTTCCCCTTATCTCCCTCCCGATAGGAATTTCAAAAATTCCGTCTAAGCGGACGCCTACACAGAAGGAGGAACTCACATACCGAATTTCGGCTACATAGTTTCAGCAGTTTGGGCAGGCCGTCAAGGGGGAAACATCCCCCTTTTGGGATATCCTGTAGGGAATTCCAAAATTACAAACTTATGGCGTTTTCTTTTCTGGAAAAAAATGTTGCCTTGTTAAAAGGCAACATTTTAAAAATGTTGCCCTTACCCCATTAAAATGTTACATTTTTCCAATCAGAATAGAACACAATAAAATCACTGTTGCATTTTCTAAACATATGTATGTGTATTGTATACTCGTATGCAATATTGTTTACTCAAACTATTACTAATTGTAGCCTAGGGTTAGTGATGCCTGCCTTTGACATGGGCTGGACGGGTTCAAATTCCAGCCAAAGTAAAAAAAATTTTTTTTATGTATTTTCTTTTTTCAATTAAAAATTTTTTTTTTTCATATTTAAAACAAATTGTATAATTTTTTATTTATTTTTAGCCTAAAAAATTGTTAAATACTAAATAACAGCAAAACTATAAAAATCTAACTAAAATTTTATAAAAACAAAAAAAAAATATTGTGCTCCAACCGGGGTTTGAACCTGCGACCTACTGCATTAGAAGCCATGATAGTACCCCCTAGGCTACCAAGTTGCGAGTTAGCTGGCAAAAAACATTGTAATGCAAAAAACATACAATGCATTGTAATACATGGCGCCGACATAAAGAAAAAAACAGGGCAACACTGTACCCCGTAAATTTTTTGAGGGCGCAAAAGGTACTTTTTTTGGAAAAAGGTAATTTTTTTTTTTGGAAAAAGGTACTTCTTTTGGAAAAAGGTACTTTTTTTGGAAAAAGGTACTTCTTTTTGGAAAAAGGTACTTTTTTTTGGAAAAAGGTACTTTTTTTGGAAAAAGGTACTTTTTTTGGAAAAAGGTCCTTTTTTTTTGGAAAAAGGTACTTTTTTTTGGAAAAAGGTACTTTTTGTGGAAAAAGGTACTTTTTTTGGAAAAATGTACTTTTTTGAAAAAGGTACATTTTTGGAAAAAGGAATTTTTTTTTGGAAAAAGGTACTTTTTTTTGGATAAAGGTACTTCTTTTGGAAAAAGGTACTTTTTTTGGAAAAAGGTACTTTTTTTTGGAAAAAGGTACTTTTTTTTGGAAAAAGGTACTTTTTTTTTTGGAAAAAGATACTTTTTTTGGAAAAAGGTACTTTTTTTCCGTCTCAACGGACGTCTACACCGGTCGAGGAACCTACATACCAAATTTCAACTTCATAGCTCCAGCAGTTTGAGCAGGCCGTCAAGGGGGAGACTTTTTCCCCTTTTTGCCCCTCCCTGTAAAAATTTCCAAAAAAATCCCGTCTTGTTGGATGTCTACGATAGTGGAGGAACCTTTATACCAAATTTCAACTTCCTACCTCCAGCGGTTTGGGCAGGCCGTCAAAAAAAAAACAAAAGCAAAATTAAAGCCTGGATCAGCCAGACGTAAACGTATCTCTGCATAGCTGAATTAATAAGTTAAATAAGAACAGGAGATGTATTCACAACAGATTTTTGTTGTGTATTTACGTTTGCTCTATATTGAATGCATAAGAATGAAACAAAAAACACAGCACATCTTCTGTTCTTATTTAACTTATTAATTCAGCTATGCAGAGATACGTTTACGTCTGGCTGATCCAGGCTTTAATTTTGCTTTTGTTTTTTTTTATTGGCGAGGAAATGAAATTAAATTTTTGTTATTATTAGATTGCAGGTACTCTTTGATTCAATAGGGAAAAAGCTGCATAGAGGAGCTTTCTGGATAAAATTTCAATGAATCTCCTTTACGCAATAATTCATATCTCCTAAATCCCCATACAAGGATGAATGAGCAGGAAATATGCCACAAAGTGATAGGAGTGCCCAAAACATATTCCCACTATTATCCAGGTTGGTCAAATGTTGACAGAGATCCCTCTAACCCATGTCCACATATCCATCAAGGGTTCAGATCAAGGCATCCACTCAGCCCCTGCTTTCTGATTCAATAGGGAAAAAGCTGCATAGAGAGTGCTTTTTGGATAAAATTTCAATGAATTCCCTTTACGCAATAATTCATTAACATCATGCGGATAATTCATTAAAATCATGCAGATAACTCACGCTCATAGGAAGTACTAAAAATTGCTTAAGTTTCGAACAATAATATATGGAGTTAATTTTTGTTTTTTTTTTTATTGGCGAGGAAATGAAATTAAATTTTTGTTATTATAAGATTGCAGGTACATACAGAATTTCAAGTTTTTTTCTAATTTTATTGTTGTTGCCTTTATTTTTAAAGATCAAAATAGTGGCTAAATTCGCCACGAAAGGCAACGAGATAGCTCAGAAAATTGTACAGAATTTTAACGTAATGTTTGTTTTTTCATTTTGTCACTTGTTTTAAGTGGGGGTGGTTTTTAACGAAAAATTAGCGATATCAACCTTTTATCAAATTACATAGTAAAATTAAGGCGGTTCCTACTGATCGGTTCTGTACAAACTGTATATTTTTGAAAATCCTATAAAATTTCCTTAAGTCTTGCATTATTTTTATCTACAAATAGTCGCCAGACTTAAAATTGCAGCACTTTAAACATGACCAAATTTCTTCTTTGCGATTTTCAATAAAGTTAACAACACTAAATTTTAAAGTGAATAGTTTTATGCTTTTTGTACCACAATATAACAAATTAGTCAAGATTTTTTTTACGTTATAGTAAAAAGCATTTCATGGTAAAATTCCAGTGTTGTTAACTTTCTTTTAAAATCGCTAAAAACAAAGAAACTGTTGCCGCCGATATCTACGAGATAGTATTCTTTCTTTTTAAATTTGATAATTATTTAAATATTCATTATTTTGTATTTGGGTACTTCCCTTGAATTTGTTAAAATTTTACAAACTCACTAACATTTAAAACTGTAACTATTTCTTTTGTTTAATATTCCTATATATTGTTCTCCTTTGAAATATGTACTAAAAGAAGTTGTTTATTGAAACATAACGGTCTATGTTTATGTATCATGTAGGCATCTGTGCTAGTGGTCACAGACTTTAAAATTTAATACTTTAAAATTTAACAAGTCAGTTAGTAAAAAGGTACAGACGTTTACAAAATTGTTTTAAAGCGCTCTCGCTAATAAATTTGTAATATTAATGCACAAGGAGTGCTGTTAAAAATTTTGTTTTTATTTAAAATCAGTTTTTGCGTTTTACTGTACCACAACAATCTTTAAAACAATTTTTATAATAAAATTTTGGGTTAATTATTATAAATTAATCCAAGTGATATATAAAAACAAAAATATAAAATAAATTCTCGTGGCTTCGCGTCGTGCATAAACAAAGTAAAAGTGAAGTTTTGTAAAATGGCTGAAAAAGATGGCTTTATAAAGGAATTTAATTGCAAAAAATGTAATGCAATTGATAATGATCGCATGGTGCAATGTGACAAATGTGATCAGTGGTATCATTACGATTGTGTCGCCGTAACCAGTGGAGTTGCTGATGTAAGTTGGAGTTGTGAAGGTTGTAATTCCAATAACGAAGCAACAGATGCTAATGCTACGGGACTACTAAGGCAGCCGCAAGCTGCGTCGTCACCGACAACCACAGGAAAGGCGCAGCAAATGGCAAGTATCCACACAGCAGATATTGGCAGGAGTATTTTACAACGGGGGGGTGTTGTTTCAACACCGTCAGTACATATGAGTACAGGAGTAAATGCACCATTTCATACCCAGGCGAACAACAACAACCAAGCGATTTACTCTACAGGAGGATCACTTATAACGAAATCATCTACAGCTGCTACAACTTCGCTTTCGTTTGCCTTTAATACAATTCAACAAAAATCAGCGCCGCCGGAGCAACAGAATGCTACTCTTACAACTCAAGTGAATTTACAGCTAAAATTACTGGAGGAACAGCAACGTTTACAACAGGAATTTCTCGAAAGAAAATACCAAATTTTATCCCAAATTGGTGAAAGTGAAAACACTTCGTCAAATACGACGGGTAGTTGGAATATTTTTTCTGGGCCTACGCCATCACAACTGGCTGCACGCCAAGCAATCCCCCGCGATTTGCCGCATTTCAATGGGGATCCTGAGGATTGGCCGTTGTTCATAAGCACCTTTGAAAATAGTACATCGGTTGCAGGTTATTCAGATGCAGAAAATTTGATACGGCTACAAGCCTGTCTTAAAGGAAAGGCAAGGGATATGGTAAAGAGTAGGCTCATGTTACCTAAAATGGTGCCAGAGATAATTCAAACTTTAAAAATGTGTTTCGGGCGACCGGAGCATATTTTAGAGCGGGTAATTGAAAAAGCACGAAAAATATCTCCACCAAAAGATAAGTTGGAGTCTATGATTGATTTTGCGTTGTGTGTGAAAAATATATATTCCACCATGGAGGCCTGCGAAATGTATGATTATATGAATAACCCGATGCTTGTGAAGGAACTAGTTGATAAGCTGTCTAGCCAGTACAAATTAAACTGGGCGACGTACCCAAAAGATAGTAAGGTTCCAATAATGAAAACGTTTAGTGATTGGATTTTTCAAATCGCCGATGCTGCAAGCACAGTTGTTTCCGTTGCACCAACAGCTAAAAACGCGAGTATAAATACACATATGGAAGAAAGACAACCATTTAAATTAAAGTGCTTTGTGTGTAATAGTGATCATAAAGTGTCAGTTTGTGAAGAATTTAAAAAGTTCTCATTAGAAAAAAAATGGGACATAGTGAAGAAGAATAATTTGTGTCGTAGTTGTTTAAATAAAAACAAAGATAAATGTTTCGCCAGAAGAGAATGTGGTATTGATAGCTGCAATATAAAACACCACAGATTGCTGCATAACTATTCCAATGAACCAACATCGTCTTCGCGACAAAACATCACTACACAACCAAATAACACTACAAGTGAAACCATTAACTCACACTCCACAACTGAGCCAAATCAAAAACAAATTTTTAGAATTTTGCCAATTCGTCTTTATAAAAAAAAAATGGTTTTATCGATACATATGCCTTTCTTGATGAGTGTTCTTCTGTGTCGTTAATTGAGAAGGAAATTTTTGATCTACTTGATCTCGATGGTGTGGAGCAATCGTTATGCTTAAGGTGGACTGGTAATACTACTCGTCAAGAAAATTCATCTGTAAAAACATCGCTAAATATTGCAAATATATATAATGGTGAGAAATTTAAACTTCAGTCTGTGCATACGGTTGAAAATTTGGATCTACCCCAGCAGACATTGAACATGCATGAAATGGTGGAGAAATATCCATACTTGGGTGGACTGCCCATACAGTCTTTTAAAAACGTAAAACCTACTATTTTGATTGGTCTTAACAATTGGAGTGTCGCTGTGCCGCTAAAGATTCGTGAAGGACCGTTGAATCAACCGATTGCCACAAAAACGCGGTTAGGCTGGACAATCCAGGGCTATAGCGGACGCACTAGCCAAGGTGAATGGCTAAACATTCATCACTAGGATTGCGAAAAGCATTACAATGAATTACATAAAATGGTTAAAGATAAATTTAACATAGAATAATCTCCTCAAAGGTAATTAATTTCTTTGGAAGATAAGAAAGCGATGGAGATTTTAAAGACTACATGTCAAAAAGTTGATGGACATTACGAGGTAGGCCTATTGTGGAAAAACGATGTTCGCGTGTTACCTGAAAGCTACAATAACGCTTACAAGCGCCTCATGTGCCTAAATAAAAAAATGCGTAAAGAGCCAAACTTAAAAGCAACGCTGCAAAATCAAATTGATAATTTACTGCAAAAAGGCTATGCCGTAAAGTTAAGTGAAGGCGGAATAAATAAAACTTCGGAACGTGTTTGGTATCTACCGATATTTATCATCAAAAATCCCAACAAACCCGGCAAGGTAAGAATGGTGTGGGACGCCGCTGCCAAATCTAATGGATTATGTCTCAACGACTTTATAAGCAGTGGACCCGACCTATTAAAATCGTTATCTGATGTATTGCTTAGTTTTCGTGTGGGAAAAGTTGCAGTTTGCGGTGATATCGCCGAGATGTTCCACCAGATAAATGTTCGACACAGCGATATGCATTCTCAGAGATTTCTATGGTGGGATACAAATGATGACATTTATAAGCCAAGTGTTTATGTAATGCGGGCTTTGACGTTCGGTATCTCATGTGCTCCATGCATAGCACATTATGTGCGTGATTTCAATGCTGAACAATTCAAAGAAAATTTTCCACGAGCGGTAGAATCAATTCAACATAATCACTACGTAGACGACTTCATCGACAGTGTAGACGACGATCAACAAGCCATCGATTTAGCTTCGCAAGTTAAATCTATTCATGCTGCTGCAGGTTTCCACATTCGAAATTGGTCTTCAAATAGCAAGGAGGTCATCATGCATCTACAGGATGGTCATTCTCAAGATCAAACTCCAAAAGATCTAGCAGATACAGAAAAGGTTCTTGGTATGTATTGGGATCCTAATAAAAACTCCTTTGTCTATATTTTCAGATTTGCCAGACTTCGTCGTGAAGTATGCACTACCGAAATTACTCCCACAAAAAGAGAGCTACTTCAGGTGCTGATGTCAATTTTTGACCCACTTGGTCTAATATCATGCTACACGACTGCTTTAAAAATTCTTCTGCAAGAAGTCTGGCGATCTGGCATCGATTGGGATATGGAACTTGTTAACTCTCTTTTACCGAAATGGCAAAAATGGAAGACGGCTATTGCTCACATAGCTTCTGTTGAAATACCTCGATGCTATTCTCCCAACATTAATGAGGCGACTCATGTAGAGCTTCATACTTTTACTGATGCAGGTGAAGACGCTTATGCTGCAGTTTCTTATGTTCGAGTTGTGTACCAAGGCAACTATGACGTCACTATTGCTGCCGGCAAATCAAAAGTTGCTCCGTTAAATCCTATGTCAATACCAAGGCTTGAGCTACAAGCTGCTGTTGTGGGCGTACGGCTGGCTAAAAAAGTTGAAAATATTGCACGTATAAATTTTACCGCCAAGTATTTTTGGTCTGATTCGAAAACCGTATTACAATGGCTTCGAATGGATCCGAAAAGGTTTCAACAATTTGTTATGCATCGCGTTGGCGAAATATTAGAATCAACAAAGGTAATGCAATGGCGATGGGTGCCATCTAAAATGAATCCGGCGGATCTAGCAACAAAGGTTCTCACACGATGGGACGTCTCCTCATGGTTTTCTGGTCCTAAATTTCTCCAAGATATGTCTACATGGCCAACCTGCAATAATCTGGGCGAATGCAATAAAGAAGAAAGAAGACATCATTTACTGCTCATCAATAAAGATGAAATGAACGTGACATTTAACGTTAAAGATTTTTCCAACTGGAGAAAGCTTTACCGAGCTGTAGCTACATTTATACTCTACTTGGGTAAAATTAAAGCAAAATGCGGAAAAAGTAAGCCACCTGAGAAAATTTTATTCGAAATGCTACAACAAGCCAAGTCAGCTTTGTACCGAAAAACACAGCAAAGCGAATTTCATGAAGAAATATGTTATTTAAAAAAGGATGACGAGGGCGTATTAAGAGCCAAAGGCCGTGCATCATTCCTAAACTATGAGGATGTAATAATACTGCCTACTAATCACCATGTGACATTTCTACTTGTTCGCTACGTACATGAAACATTTCATCATATGTCACATGAAACCGTCATCAACAACATTAAAAGTAAATACTTCATACCCAAGTTACGAGTACTCTACAAAAGCGTAAGGAAATCCTGTCAAATGTGCAAAAACTCAAATGCCGTACCAGTTATGCCACAAATGTCTTCAGTACCACCTGCTAGGTTAACAAGCTTCGAAAGGCCGTTTACATTTGTGGGAATAGATTACTTCGGACCGCTTTACGTCGCCGTGGGCAGAAGAAAGGAGAAAAGATGGGGTGCTTTATTTACTTGCCTCACCGTACGAGCAGTACACCTTGAAATCGCTCACAGCCTCGACACCAGTTCCTGTGTTATGTGTATCAACAATTTTATGGCACGAAGAGGAACCCCAAGAGAAATATTCACCGATAACGGCACAAATTTCAAAGGTGCGTCTAAAATATTTAGTCCTAAAGTGCATCATAAAACGATTTCAAAAACATTTGAAAGCATCAGGTGGAAATTTAACCCACCAGCATCGCCCCACATGGGTGGAGCCTGGGAAAGACTCGTACGTTCGGTCAAAACTACTCTGTATCATATATGTCCCCACATGCATTTTAATGATGAAACCCTAAAATGTGCCCTTACTGAAGTGGAGTTCATTATTAATTCACGGCCACTTACTTTCGTATCACTGGAATCGTGTGACGATGAGGCACTTACACCAAACCATTTATTATTTGGCTCATCAAGTGGTATCAAACCCATAAACTACAACGAAATTGATTTACGGCAGCGATGGAACCAAACTAAGCTGTTTGCGGATAAGTTTTGGCATCGCTGGGTAAAAGAATATGCACCAACACTCATCAGAAGAGGAAAATGGCATGAAAAAACAACTCCACTACGAGTGGGTGATATCGTCATTATAATTGATGAAAATCTTCCTCGACATTGTTGGCCAAAAGGCAAAATAATTGAAGCCCTCATGGCAAAGGATGGTCAAGTACGTCAGGTGAAGGTTCAAACGAAAAATGGTATCTTTCAGCGACCAACAGTCAAGATAGCAAAATTAGACGGCGGCAATAATGAAGGGTAAAATCGTCCCACGGGCTCATTTACGAGGGGGAGTATGTTGCCGCCGATATCTACGAGATAGTATTCTTTCTTTTTAAATTTGATAATTATTTAAATATTCATTATTTTGTATTTGGGTACTTCCCTTGAATTTGTTAAAATTTTACAAACTCACTAACATTTAAAACTGTAACTATTTCTTTTGTTTAATATTCCTATATATTGTTCTCCTTTGAAATATGTACTAAAAGAAGTTGTTTATTGAAACATAACGGTCTATGTTTATGTATCATGTAGGCATCTGTGACCACTAGCAAATACTTTAAAATTTAACAAGTCAGTTAGTAAAAAGGTACAGACGTTTACAAAATTGTTTTAAAGCGCTCTCGCTAATAAATTTGTAATATTAATGCACAAGGAGTGCTGTTAAAAATTTTGTTTTTATTTAAAATCAGTTTTTGCGTTTTACTGTACCACAACAATCTTTAAAACAATTTTTATAATAAAATTTTGGGTTAATTATTATAAATTAATCCAAGTGATATATAAAAACAAAAATATAAAATAAATTCTCGTGGCTTCGCGTCGTGCAAAAACAAAGTAAAAGTGAAGTTTTGTAAAATGGCTGAAAAAGATGGCTTTATAAAGGAATTTAATTGCACAAAATGTAATGCAATTGATAATGATCGCATGGTGCAACGTGACAAATGTGATCAGTGGTATCATTACGATTGTGTCGCCGTAACCAGTGGAGTTGCTGTTGTAAGTTGGAGTTGTGAAGGTTGTAATTCCAATAACGAAGCAACAGATGCTAATGCTACGGGACTACTAAGGCAGCCGCAAGCTGCGTCGTCACCGACAACCACAGGAAAGGCGCAGCAAATGGCAAGTATCCACACAGCAGATATTGGCAGGAGTATTTTACAACGGGGGGGGGGGGGGGGGGGTGTTGTTTCAACACCGTCAGTACATATGAGTACAGGAGTAAATGCACTATTTCATACCCAGGCGAACAACAACAACCAAGCGATTTACTCTACAGGAGGATCACTTATAACGAAATCATCTACAGCTGCTACAACTTCGCTTTCGTTTGCCTTTAACACAATTCAACAAAAATCAGCGCCGCCGGAGCAACAGAATGCTACTCTTACAACTCAAGTGAATTTACAGCTAAAATTACTGGAGGAACAGCAACGTTTACAACAGGAATTTCTCGAAAGAAAATACCAAATTTTATCCCAAATTGGTGAAAGTGAAAACACTTCGTCAAATACGACGGGTAGTTGGAATATTTTTTCTGGGCCTACGCCATCACAACTGGCTGCACGCCAAGCAATCCCCCGCGATTTGCCGCATTTCAATGGGGATCCTGAGGATTGGCCGTTGTTCATAAGCACCTTTGAAAATAGTACATCGGTTGCAGGTTATTCAGATGCAGAAAATTTGATACGGCTACAAGCCTGTCTTAAAGGAAAGGCAAGGGATATGGTAAAGAGTAGACTCATGTTACCTAAAATGGTGCCAGAGATAATTCAAACTTTAAAAATGTGTTTCGGGCGACCGGAGCATATTTTAGAGCGGGTAATTGAAAAAGCACGAAAAATATCTCCACCAAAAGATAAGTTGGAGTCTATGATTGATTTTGCGTTGTGTGTGAAAAATATATATTCCACCATGGAGGCCTGCGAAATGTATGATTATATGAATAACCCGATGCTTGTGAAGGAACTAGTTGATAAGCTGTCTAGCCAGTACAAATTAAACTGGGCGACGTACCCAAAAGATAGTAAGGTTCCAATAATGAAAACGTTTAGTGATTGGATTTTTCAAATCGCCGATGCTGCAAGCACAGTTGTTTCCGTTGCACCAACAGCTAAAAACGCGAGTATAAATACACATATAGAAGAAAGACAACCATTTAAATTAAAGTGCTTTGTGTGTAATAGTGATCATAAAGTGTCAGTTTGTGAAGAATTTAAAAAGTTCTCATTGGAAAAAAAATGGGACATAGTGAAGAAGAATAATTTGTGTCGTAGTTGTTTAAATAAAAACAAAGATAAATGTTTCGCCAGAAGAGAATGTGGTATTGATAGCTGCAATATAAAACACCACAGATTGCTGCATAAATATTCCAATGAACCAACATCGTCTTCGCGACAAAACAGCACTACACAACCAAATAACACTACAAGTGAAACCATTAACTCACACTCCACAACTGAGCCAAATCAAAAACAAATTTTTAGAATTTTGCCAATTCGTCTTTATAAAAAAAAAATGGTTTTATCGATACATATGCCTTTCTTGATGAGTGTTCTTCTGTGTCGTTAATTGAGAAGGAAATTTTTGATCTACTTGATCTCGATGGTGTGGAGCAATCGTTATGCTTAAGGTGGACTGGTAATACTACTCGTCAAGAAAATTCATCTGTAAAAACATCGCTAAATATTGCAAATATATATAATGGTGAGAAATTTAAACTTCAGTCTGTGCATACGGTTGAAAATTTGGATCTACCCCAGCAGACATTGAACATGCATGAAATGGTGGAGAAATATCCGTACTTGGGTGGACTGCCCATACAGTCTTTTAAAAACGTAAAACCTACTATTTTGATTGGTCTTAACAATTGGAGTGTCGCTGTGCCGCTAAAGATTCGTGAAGGACCGTGGAATCAACCGATTGCCACAAAAACGCGGTTAGGCTGGACAATCCAGGGCTATAGCGGACGCACTAGCCAAGGTGAATGGCTAAACATTCATCACTAGGATTGCGAAAAGCATTACAATGAATTACATAAAATGGTTAAAGATAAATTTAACATAGAATAATCTCCTCAAAGGTCATTAATTTCTTTGGAAGATAAGAAAGCGATGGAGATTTTAAAGACTACATGTCAAAAAGTTGATGGACATTACGAGGTAGGCCTATTGTGGAAAAACGATGTTCGCGTGTTACCTGAAAGCTACAATAACGCTTACAAGCGCCTCATGTGCCTAAATAAAAAAATGCGTAAAGAGCCAAACTTAAAAGCAACGCTGCAAAATCAAATTGATAATTTGCTGCAAAAAGGCTATGCCGTAAAGTTAAGTGAAGGCGGAATAAATAAATTTTCGGAACGCGTTTGGTATCTACCGATATTTATCATCAAAAATCCCAACAAACCCGGCAAGGTAAGAATGGTGTGGGACGCCGCTGCCAAATCTAATAGATTATGTCTCAACGACTTTATAAGCAGTGGACCCGACCTATTAAAATCGTTATCTGATGTATTGCTTAGTTTTCGTGTGGGAAAAGTTGCAGTTTGCGGTGATATCGCCGAGATGTTCCACCAGATAAATGTTCGACACAGCGATATGCATTCTCAGAGATTTCTATGGTGGGATACAAATGATGACATTTATAAGCCAAGTGTTTATGTAATGCGGGCTTTGACGTTCGGTATCTCATGTGCTCCATGCATAGCACATTATGTGCGTGATTTCAATGCTGAACAATTCAAAGAAAATTTTCCACGAGCGGTAGAATCAATTCAACATAATCACTACGTAGACGACTTCATCGACAGTGTAGACGACGATCAACAAGCCATCGATTTAGCTTCGCAAGTTAAATCTATTCATGCTGCTGCAGGTTTCCACATTCGAAATTGGTCTTCAAATAGCAAGGAGGTCATCATGCATCTACAGGATGGTCATTCCCAAGATCAAACTCCAAAAGATCTAGCAGATACAGAAAAGGTTCTTGGTATGTATTGGGATCCTAATAAAAACTCCTTTGTCTATATTTTCAGATTTGCCAGACTTCGTCGTGAAGTATGCACTACCGAAATTACTCCCACAAAAAGAGAGCTACTTCAGGTGCTGATGTCAATTTTTGACCCACTTGGTCTAATATCATGCTACATGACTGCTTTAAAAATTCTTCTGCAAGAAGTCTGGCGATCTGGCATCGATTGGGATATGGAACTTGTTAACTCTCTTTTACCGAAATGGCAAAAATGGAAGACGGCTATTGCTCACATAGCTTCTGTTGAAATACCTCGATGCTATTCTCCCAACATTAATGAGGCGACTCATGTAGAGCTTCATACTTTTACTGATGCAGGTGAAGACGCTTATGCTGCAGTTTCTTATGTTCGAGTTGTGTACCAAGGCAACTATGACGTCACTATTGCTGCCGGCAAATCAAAAGTTGCTCCGTTAAATCCTATGTCAATACCAAGGCTGGAGCTACAAGCTGCTGTTGTGGGCGTACGGCTGGCTAAAAAAGTTGAAAATATTGCACGTATAAATTTTACCGCCAAGTATTTTTGGTCTGATTCGAAAACCGTATTACAATGGCTTCGAATGGATCCGAAAAGGTTTCAACAATTTGTTATGCATCGCGTTGGCGAAATATTAGAATCAACAAAGGTAATGCAATGGCGATGGGTGCCATCTAAAATTAATCCGGCGGATCTAGCAACAAAGGTTCTCACACGATGGGACGTCTCCTCATGGTTTTCTGGTCCTAAATTTCTCCAAGATATGTCTACATGGCCAACCTGCAATAATCTGGGCGAATGCAATAAAGAAGAAAGAAGACATCATTTACTGCTCATCAATAAAGATGAAATGAACGTGACATTTAACGTTAAAGATTTTTCCAACTGGAGAAAGCTTTACCGAGCTGTAGCTACATTTATACTCTACTTGGGTAAAATTAAAGCAAAATGCGGAAAAAGTAAGCCACCTGAGGAAATTTTATTCGAAATGCTACAACAAGCCAAGTCAGCTTTGTACCGAAAAACACAGCAAAGCGAATTTCATGAAGAAATATGTTATTTAAAAAAGGATGACGAGGGCGTATTAAGAGCCAAAGGCCGTGCATCATTCCTAAACTATGAGGATGTAATAATACTGCCTACTAATCACCATGTGACATTTCTACTTGTTCGCTACGTACATGAAACATTTCATCATATGTCACATGAAACCGTCATCAACAACATTAAAAGTAAATACTTCATACCCAAGTTACGAGTACTCTACAAAAGCGTAAGGAAATCCTGTCAAATGTGCAAAAACTCAAATGCCGTACCAGTTATGCCACAAATGTCTTCAGTACCACCTGCTAGGTTAACAAGCTTCGAAAGGCCGTTTACATTTGTGGGAATAGATTACTTCGGACCGCTTTACGTCGCCGTGGGCAGAAGAAAGGAGAAAAGATGGGGTGCTTTATTTACTTGCCTCACCGTACGAGCAGTACACCTTGAAATCGCTCACAGCCTCGACACCAGTTCCTGTGTTATGTGTATCAACAATTTTATGGCACGAAGAGGAACCCCAAGAGAAATATTCACCGATAACGGCACAAATTTCAAAGGTGCGTCTAAAATATTTAGTCCTGAAGTGGATCATAAAACGATTTCAAAAACATTTGAAAGCATCAGGTGGAAATTTAACCCACCAGCATCGCCCCACATGGGTGGAGCCTGGGAAAGACTCGTACGTTCGGTCAAAACTACTCTGTATCATATATGTCCCCACATGCATTTTAATGATGAAACCCTAAAATGTGCCCTTACTGAAGTGGAGTTCATTATTAATTCACGGCCACTTACTTTCGTATCACTGGAATCGTGTGACGATGAGGCACTTACACCAAACCATTTATTATTTGGCTCATCAAGTGGTATCAAACCCATAAACTACAACGAAATTGATTTACGGCAGCGATGGAACCAAACTAAGCTGTTTGCGGATAAGTTTTGGCATCGCTGGGTAAAAGAATATGCACCAACACTCATCAGAAGAGGAAAATGGCATGAAAAAACAACTCCACTACGAGTGGGTGATATCGTCATTATAATTGATGAAAATCTTCCTCGACATTGTTGGCCAAAAGGCAAAATAATTGAAGCCCTCATGGCAAAGGATGGTCAAGTACGTCAGGTGAAGGTTCAAACGAAAAATGGTATCTTTCAGCGACCAACAGTCAAGATAGCAAAATTAGACGGCGGCAATAATGAAGGGTAAAATCGTCCCACGGGCTCATTTACGAGGGGGAGTATGTTGCCGCCGATATCTACGAGATAGTATTCTTTCTTTTTAAATTTGATAATTATTTAAATATTCATTATTTTGTATTTGGGTACTTCCCTTGAATTTGTTAAAATTTTACAAACTCACTAACATTTAAAACTGTAACTATTTCTTTTGTTTAATATTCCTATATATTGTTCTCCTTTGAAATATGTACTAAAAGAAGTTGTTTATTGAAACATAACGGTCTATGTTTATGTATCATGTAGGCATCTGTGACCACTAGCAAATACTTTAAAATTTAACAAGTCAGTTAGTAAAAAGGTACAGACGTTTACAAAATTGTTTTAAAGCGCTCTCGCTAATAAATTTGTAATATTAATGCAAGGAGTGCTGTTAAAAATTTTGTTTTTATTTAAAATCAGTTTTTGCGTTTTACTGTACCACAACAGAAACATTTGGTAATTTTTAAAGTGCTGCAATTTTAAGTCTGGTGACTATTTGTAGATGAAAATAAAGCAAGACTTAAGTAAATTTTATAGGATTTCCAAAAATATACAGTTTGTACAGAACCGATCTGTACTGCCTAAATTTTACTATGTAATTTGATAAAAGGTTGATATCGCTAATTTTTCGTTAAAAGCCACTTAAAACAAGTGACAAAATGAAAAAACAAACATTACGTTAAAATTCTGTACAATTTTCTGAGCTATCTCCTTGCCTCTCGTGGCGAATTTAGCCACTATTTTATCTTTAAAAATAAAGGCAACAACAATAAAATTAGAAAAAAACTTAGTGGTCTTAAACTCGTGGCCACCACTGTATATAATAAAAATTAAAAGTGTTATTTTGTATAAACCAATTTAAAAGAATATGTAGGACTTCGATTATTTTTTTAGGAGAAGTTGCTTAGGTTTCGAACAATACTGTACGTTTGTGTAGCGGGAAACAGAATCCGTACTTGTTTTTTAACTTTTCTATAAAGTGGGCTAGGTAGGCGTTGTCATATGTTGAAAACATTTAAAAGCGTTTTTAGTTAACAATTTGTTAAAAATTTTTGAAATGTGTCAAGAGCTTAAAATTAAACATAATCTAAAAAATATATTTTTTAAGTTCCTTTTAGTGCCTTTTAAAAAAAAAGGAACTTAAAAAGTTCGATCAAGTACACAAATTAAACAGTGTGATCTTTACTCGAAAATCTCACTACTTTTACTACAATTTTGTAAGTAAATGAGCAAGCCTAATGTAAGATTTTTACCAGTGTTGCCATTTCAGTGCTTTTCGGGTATTTTTTGGTGCTTTTTTCCTTCCCGTACCCGGTGATTTTTTACAAATACCCTTTTATAAAAAGCGGGTATTTATAGTGCTTTTTCAGATTTCTGGCAGAGCTTTTAGTGCTTTTTGTACAGTTTATATTTTTGGTATATGTTCTCCTTTTTTTCAATTTTTCTTGAATTTTCTGTCAAAGTTGAAAAAATAATACGAAATATACAAAAAAATACATTTTTAACAATGTTTGTAGTACAATTTTAAATAGCAACTTCATTATATTTAAACTTCAAAATTTTGAAATATTAGTTTGGTGCTTTTTTACCCCTTTTATGGTTATTTTTTGAACCTTTTTTACACGATTTTACAAAGCTATAATGTGTTTTTAAAATCTTGACTTAAATTGCTTTTTTACCCCATTTTTGGTAAATTTGTACCCTTTTTACCCGTTTTCACAATGCTCACAGTGCTTTCCTGCCTTAAAGAGTTGGCAACAATGATTTTTACTATTTTCAAAACGTTGGAAAATTTTGCATAAGTAAATTTGAAATAATTAACTTTGTTATTTTAAACTGCATTTTTTGAAATCCCGGGATTCCCGGTCCAAATTCCCGGGAATTCGGGAATTGAAAAATGCCTAATTTCCCGGGAATCCCGGGACGGGAAATCCCGGGATGCATTCCCTACTTATATGCCACCATATGTGATCATATATTATGTTATATATGATCATATATTATGTTATATATGATCATTTATTATTATATATGACAATAAATCTGTCATATCTCATTATGTATAGCATTAGAGTGGTCCAAAAAAAAAAAAAAAGTTGGAATTTTCACGCTCCACAACCCTACAAATATGCCACTTTGAAAAAAAATGTAGTCTGATCAAAAAAATCACCAAAAAAGTTTTGTTTAGAGGTAGCACATCGCAATTGAAGTTTCGAGGTTGTACTTGTTAAAAATTAAAAATAATGGAAAAAATGAGAAAAATTAAATACAATTATTATGATCGCGACATATCAAATCTAATATATTTTTAGGTGTACATTACGAATATGAAATCAAAATTGAAATCGGAGTCGCGGTTTTCGCGAAATTTTAAAATTTCATACAAAAAAGGATCCACTTCGATCAGGATGTTTTCTTATATTTACCAATATGAAAATTTCGTTTTTGCATTAAAATATATCCGCTAAATGTCCTATCATGTTGGATAGGGTTTTTGGTAGCAATAAAATTATAGCAATCTAAATAATAGCGAAATATTAAAAAATGTAAAATTTTAACTTAATTTGCAAGGATATCTGTTATCCTTTTTAAAATTAAAATCAGTGTTATATATAATGAAGGTCCTTGGTAAGTAAATTGCAAAAGTATAACAAATTGCATTTTTCGATAACACCGTTTACAGGTAATTGGGAAAATATCTCAAAAAACTTGAGTTTTTTTGAATTTTCAAAAACCGCGAATAATTCATAAACCACAAACTTTTTTTAAGTTTCGATTGCTGATTCATAATCTCCGTTAAAATAAAGATCAGATTTGAGAAATTTGCGCATATAAGGCAAAAACAAGTTGAATTTTTAATTACATCTTTTCGGAAAATTTCGAAAATTTGACTAAAATATGTATTTTTTTGTATAAATTTAAAAAAAACCGCGAATTACTTAAAAGTTATTTAATTTTTTTAAGTTTTGATTTCAAATTCCTTATATTCACATTAATTAAGACCAGATTTAAAAAAAATTGTTAAATAATAGCGTACAGGTTAAGAAATAATTAAATTTAAAGTCAACCCTACTTTTTGTATAAATTACTCTAGAGATAAATTACTAATTCTTAAAAAACAACTTTTTGTGCTACCTCTAAGTAACAGCGGAATTAGCTGAAACTTGGCACAGAGAGTTTTTAGACATTAAGGAAAAGGGGCAACATTGTGGAGATCGCGAATTCCAACTTTCATGTTTTTTTGGACCACTCTAGTATAGCATATATGGTTGCTATCTAATTTTATAAAAGACAATATACAAAAATATATGGTTATATAAGGTACAAGATAAGAAACATATAATTATATATGGCTATTCATGACAACATATATATTCACATATTATAAGATAAAACAAGGTATTACTATATATGAATTTTTTTGATCGGGTATATAAAACTTTATATGTTTTCCGATAAAGCCATTTTGAATTATATATGACGCTGCATTAAAATTGTCATAGCATATGTAACTAGATATGGTACATATTTATATAATGGGGACATATATATTTATACTGATCTATATATGAAATCATATAAGAAATATTTGTAAAACTCAAAGATATATATAATTATATACGCACAGATATAGTATCACACTTGACTATATATCAACATATTAGTCCAGATTAAATTATATAATATACTATATAATTATTTTTACTCGGGAAGTAATAAAATTCTCCATAAAATATTTTTCGTTACAGAAATTCTTCTCAAATAAAATATAAGCGTGATGTTCTACGTTTATATTCTATGGTCAAGTGTTCCACAGGATGCCACCCGTTGGTGTACAAGGGTTATGGCTGTTATTGTGGTTTTTTGGGTGATGGTATACCGACAGACGGCATCGATCGATGCTGTAAAGTACATGACAAATGTTATGAACAGAGTAATTGCATATCATATTTAGAATATTTTGTACCATATGTTTGGAAATGTTATCGTGGCAAACCTT
Organism: Leucophora obtusa; assembly: GCA_949987735.1. Taxonomy (NCBI): domain Eukaryota; kingdom Metazoa; phylum Arthropoda; class Insecta; order Diptera; family Anthomyiidae; genus Leucophora; species Leucophora obtusa. The sequence goes on along the minus strand of OX465295.1, from coordinate 115,515,965 downwards.
TGTGCGCCATTGATCATGGAGAATGGGGTGGACCCCTATCTTGTGCAGCCCGTTTGTGTTATTGTGATTTAAGATTATCAAGATGTTTAAGAAAATATGCTTGTCCTGGCCAACGAGCGGTATGCAGATCTTCAGCATCAAGAAGATTACAAAATTTGTTCTTAGTTAGCTAATTGAAAATATAAATTAATGTAAAACTAATTTTAATAAATATGATTTTTACTTTTGTTTCATTTTTATTATTAAGAAATTTTGTGATTTTTTTAAAACTATGTTATTTTTTATTTACGATAAACGTAAACTTTTCCTCGAACCACTGCGTCCCTTTGATGTACCCCCTATGGAGGACGATGTAGAGCTATTTGATTTTGTATCTCTATTTTCACGCTCAAATTTAAGTCCGCCAGATTCGCAACCATTTGGCGTAAATTCCCTTATGTTTTGACATTCCTGCTGAAAGGCCAAAATTGTTTTGTAACAGGCTGATGATGATTTTGTAACCATTAAAGCATTTTGACACATCCATAGAATATCTCGTTGTAGTTCATATACCGAACGTATGTGACCAGTTTCTATATTTTTCTTAATTGTTAGAAAATCTATAGATCTTAAACAAATGTCTTCCAACTTCTGCAAAGCTAATTCACCACTTAGGATTCTTTGCAATGTTGATGAATATTTACTGGAGAAAAGAACATTATAAATACTTAATAATGACTTTTTGGAGGTTCTTAAATCACGTTCGTCACGATCGCTGGAAGCTGGAGAATTTGGAATACTATCAATTACAGGAGTTGAAGAATAACGCCTCCTAGAACGTGGATTTGTTGTGGAATGATCACTGTGCGTAGTGGTATCATCATCTATCATTGGACTTTCGGAACGATCACGTTCACGCAATTTACGTAAAGCTGTTGGACGTGGTGTTAAATTACCACTGCTCGAGTTTATATTTGGAGTTGCTATCTGTACAGATGGATTAGGCATTTCATCGTCGGTCTTTGTTTCGTAAGGACTTTTAAGTTGTTGTCCTTTATTGGTAGGTTGTTTTTCATCTTTTCGAGTCTGGACACTTATATCGGTAGATGATGAATTTTCATCTGTATCCGCTACTGATATGGAAGGTGGCGGTTGTAGTTTGGGTGCTATTAAGGAGTCATTTACTTCATTTTGTATATCTGTTGCCAGTGCGCTATTTGTTGGTAATTCATTATTTTCATTTTGTTCAGAGAGATTTAGTGAATCAACTGAAAGTAAAAAAAATATTCAATTAACATTTTTTAATATCTGTGGTATTATGAAAGACTTAACATTTTTGTTATATTTTATCAACTTTGGAGACCTATGGCAGGCTCCATGTCAGAGAAATGCTTCGGATTTCAACCGATAATAGTTTTAAAACCTTTAATACTCTTTCTTCTGGTCAAAAAAAAAAAAAAAAAACAAAGATGGAATTCTTACGCTCCACAACCCTACAAATATGGCATTATGAAAATAAAAGGTCCGTTCCTTTACGTTACCGCGGGAACCTGCGAGATCCCAATCTTACCCAAAAAGCGTTCCCGTACTCTAAAATTGCGTAAATGAGAGCGTTCAAGAGAGTGAATTTGTGTTTCTCTTTTTACCAAAGTTACCCAAACTTTTCCTTCGGGTAAATTGTAAAACTAACAGCTGATGCAATGATAACCAAAACAATTGTGAAAATAAATTGAAAAATTAAATTAAACAAACCAATACGCAAAAGAAATGTGTTATTTATAATAATTAATTGAAAAAAATCAATAAGAACTTTTAAATGCAAATGAATATTTGTGTTTGTTCAATTTTTCAAACTAAAATTATACACACTTTCATATTTTTCTGTGAAATGCATTTTTGGGCTCGAAAAGTGGTTTTGTGCGTTCAAAAAAAATTATAAATATAACAGTTTGTTTTTGCGTTTTTTAGTATACTAACATTTAGCAAAATTTTCTGCAGATTTTACTGTATAATTTTTCATTTTCTGCATCCTGCATTTTAACAGCTTTATTTTTGCTGTTCTTATTTTACTACTATTTAGCAAAGAAAACCCGTTTTTTCTGGATCATAATTTTTAACTAATTTTTAGTTGCATTTTCTGCCATTTTTACAGATTTATATCTATGAGTGTAATATTAACTAGTTATTCCTTTAAAAACTATTAAATCCAAGAAATTTTTCTCTTATAGCCAGAACTTAGATCGATTTGTTTCTTAAATATTTCTTAAGTAAGAATTTTTATACAAATTTCTAATTTAAGAAATATTCAAAACAATCGATATTAATTCTGTCTGTAAAACTGACCAACAACTTATCCTCCTAGAAAACTAGTAAACAATTTCCCAATCATAAACACAGGATTAACTGATAAAGGGTTCTTCAAAAGGGACGCTACAAAAGTAGAAAGACAGGGACAGCAAACGACGCCATATTTCTTGCCGCTCTTTTGACATTTCTCTTCAGTAAGGTTTGCCATTTCATGATGGAAAGATATACGAGCCAACAACGAGTCGAAATTATTAAAATTTACTACCGAAATTCGGAGTCAGTGGCCTCAACGTTAAGAGCGCTACGTTCAATTTATGGTCGTCATAATGAATGGCTTCGTCAATAAACAAAATATGCGTTATTGGTCAGACAGCAATCCACACGTACTCCATGAGTCATCATTGCATCCCGAAAAAATTACGGTTTGGTGCGGTTTATGGACCGGCGGGCCGTACTTCTTCCGTGATGATCAAGACCGGCACGTTACTGTGAATGGGAATCGCTACCGTTCAATGATAACCGAATATTTTTGGCCCCAATTGGATGATATGGACTTGGAGGGCATGTGGTTCCAACAGGACGGCGCCACAAGCCACACAGCGAATGTCACAATCAATTTATTGCAGACCAAGTTTGGAGAACGTGTTATCTCACGAAATGGTCCAGTCGATTGGCCGCCTCGGTCGTGCGATTTGACGCCGTTGGACAATTTCCTGTGGGGCTACGTCAAATCTATGGTCTATGCCAACAAGCCAGCGACGATTGATGAACTTCGTACGAATATCGGCCGATTTATGCTTGAAAACCGTCGAAAATTGGGTTCAGCGTCTGGACTTCTGCAAGCGTGCCATGCAAAAGAGATCGATTTCCATACATAATGGTATCGAACGTACTTTCACAGGAATAAAGAATTTCATTGATATCCAAAACTGTTTTTGTTTTATTTAAAAAACTTTTGTATAGCTCTTATTGAAGAACCCTTTATTAAAAAAAAAAAATAATCAAATAACAAGAATTATATAAATTTTTTTTTTTAATTCTGGGGTGGGCAAAAAGCAGTCTAGGGTGGGCTTTGCCCACCCCAGATAAACAATTTTGAATACAGTAGACGCTCGCAAATTAGAGCTTTAAGTAATTCGAACGTCCAGAAATTAGAATCAATGTTTGCAATACATTAAACGCTCTGAAATTCGAATTTAAAATTCTAATTTCTGAGCGTTTTTTTTTTTTTGGTTATTTGAATACACAGGAAATCCCCAATTTATTTTTATTCTGTTTGAATAAAGTAAAACTAAAAAGGGGAATCACCAAATTATATATGTTTTTCCCTGTTTGTTTTTTTCTTGTCGCATTTATGTACATTTTTGGCTAGTTTATTTGTGAAATTTGATACGCGTGTACATATAATTTGGCAGTCTCTATTAAATAGTGAAAGTGTATCATTTAAAATGTTAAATAAACGTAAAAAAAACACTTTATCATTGGAAGCGAAACGAAAAAAAAACGTCCAGAAATTAGAATAATTCAGAAATTAGAATTGCCTCAAAAACAAAGCGGTTCTAATTTGCGAGCGTCTACTATAATTCATCAAATGCAATTGGAAATGCTTGTATTTAAGTTTCTGGCTATATTTGCTAATATCTAAACATTTAATTTTAATTGTTTTTAACGAGCCAAAGAGGAAGCTATTTCTTTAGCTACTTACATTTTCACATATGTAAGAGCGAGCTAACATTTTTTGGTATAAGAGCCAGATTGAGTGAGCCTTTTCCATCCCTGATTAACCAGTCGGAGTTCGTTCCTGTTCGAAGACACATAAAAAGTGTGTTTGTTTACATGCTATTTTTACTATTTTTACCATTTTTACCAGTTTTACTCAAAAATCCGTTCGAGTACAAAAAATTGTAAGAACTAGTAAAAAATTTAAGGGGAAATTTGACTAGTTTTTACTTTAAAAATTTCTTACAGCAAAAACTATTAATATGTTTTTTTGTGTAACAAACGATAAAATTGAAGGCATTTTTATGTGAATCGTTATTAAATTAATTAAATCTTAAGATTCGCATTAAAGTTTGCACTCCGCGGACGTTTTTATGCGATTTCGTAAATTTTTTTTGTTAGATAAAACTATTCTTGCAATTTTTTTGTTTGATTACTTTTGAATATTTTGACAACTTTTTCAATATTTTTTTCTCTTTTACTACACACAAAAAATTACATAGTTGCTGTTCACTACATTTTCACCTATGTCATAGGTGAAATAACCCTCACTATTAATGTGAAATAGTGGAAGACAACTAGGTTTATTTTAAATCAACAAATTAACTATGGAGGAAGTTGCTTACAACAATTTCATAGTGTAAATGAAATAAAATTTCTACATATAGATATCAACTACGCTCAATTTCGGAATGATTATTTGAACCCACAGATCTTTTCTTTATTTTAAAACATTTATAAATTATTTAATTTTTGCACATTTTATTTACACAGAATTTACATATAAATATCTAAATTTGTATATCACTTAATAATAACGCACATACCCAGTGTAGAAACGGTAATGACATATCAATATTTTTTGGAGTACATACCAGTAATGACACCCACTTACCTTCTGCACTATTTTAAAACATATAATAATGAGTTACGGATAATGACTTATTTTTATCATTATTTCAAATACAAAATAATTTTTTAGATTTTTTTGAAAATTTTTTGAAATCTATTTTTAGACTCAATATTTTTTAAACACTGGTAAGGATATATGTAACCACATATTTTTTGATTTTTTGTATGTTGGCGAGTAAGCTTACTTGTGTGCAGCAGGTCAATTATATTTTTATCTATTAAATATTATATGTCGATATAGCTCAGATGGTAGAGCTGTTAACTGGCAATCTGTAGACCCAGGTTCGATTCCCGCACCAGCAAATTTTATTTAAAAAAAAAAAAAATACAATAAAAAATATTTTTTTTTATATAATTTATTTTTTTGAAAATCTATTTTTAGACTCATTATTTTTGTCAGTACTGGTAAGCACATAGGTAACGATATATTTTTTGATTTTTCGTATGCTGGTGTGTAACGACAACTCATTATTTTTCGCGACATCCCCATATAAAGGTAATAAGAAATGTAATAACAAAAGTAAGTAGTTACCATTACCAAGTATGTAGTTACATAACCACATATCTGGTAATGATTTTCTACACTGGGTATTTACGTTGATTTTCGTGATGGCTTTTCGAAATCTTTGAGTATTCACGCTTGTAATTTATATTGAGAATTGACCAATTTTCCTCATTCACGTATTGTTAGGGTATCATCTTTGCCCTACAAAATGAAAATAAATACAAAAAAATGAATAAGATACAAACAAACGCGAAGATCTTACCGAAATTTTTGAAAATTTTATTATTTATTTTCTGCTTTTATGTATTCGTAAAAAGAAATGTTTTGTCACTTTGAAATTTAATTCAAATACGCAATCACAGGGTAACTAAAAATCGTTCATATATGTTATATGGCTAGGGTTTTTCTTTTCCCGGACTTTTTCATTTCCCGGGACAGCGGGATTTTTTCAGAATTTCCCGGGATCCCGGGAATTCCCGCTAGTTAGAAAATATATAAATTTGACATATGTTGCATTTGAAAAACTCGATTTCTCTTAAAACACCGTCCGACAAAGTTCATCTGTTGGTTGCACCCATAAGAAAATGCACTTAATATATTCTGAAAGGATGGCTAAATATAAAATATCCATGTCTTCCACTTTTTCTAGATCAATTCGTTTAACAATTTAAATCGTGAATTAATATTTAGGTAATATATTTATATGGAATGCCGTCTTAATTTTAAAAAACTGTTAGAAATATATTAACTAAATATTAATTCGCGGTTTAAACGGTTAAACCAATTGATATAGAAAAAGTAAAAGACACGGGTATTTTATCTTCATCCCTTTTTTCAGGATATATTGGAATTGTTAATGGGTGCAAACTTGTGTTGGACCAGTTTTATAGTCAGAACTAAGATCGATTTGTTGTTAAAATATTTCTTAAATATGAAATCCAAAAAATTCTATTTCTAGATATTTTGTATCTTTCAACGTAGATTTTCAAAAGTATCGATCTAGAATTATTTTTATAAAAAAGTTTAAAAGTATTTTTCACACAAATTTTTAGGAAAATTCGCCTAAAGGTTCAATTAGACGTGCCATAACCATAACCATATAAAACAGCTGTTCATACCAATCTTATGGGCTACAATGTATTCGGTTATTGGTGACATGCCATAACGCCATAACCGTAACCGTAGATACCAATTGAATTTTGGTTTTCTGCTATGGCGTTATGGTTACGGCTATGGCAATATGGCACGTCTAATTGAACCTTAAATCGTTTTATAAAAATAGACACTAAAAAATTATTAAATAGTTTTTTAACTTTAATTGGTTTTCTTGAATAGACATTTTTTATGCCACAGCTACTTAAAAAAAAATTATTTAATTTTCATATTTAGTGGCATTTGAAATTAACATATAAAAAAATCAAAAATAATTTTAAAAAGCATCTGATGGATTATTTTTAAAACAAATAATATTTAAAAAATACAATTGAAATAAAGGAATAGCAATTGAATTTTAAATGAAATTATTTTAAATAAAAGAAACTCAAAATACTTATATCAATTGAAAATATGAAAATATTATAAATTTTTTAATTTTAATTCCTAGTTTTTTGGAGGTATTTGGAACTGAAATAATGATGTTGGAATGTTGTATAAGGCTGGTTTACACTATACGATTTTTGGTACGATTTTACTTTAGTACACATGCAAAACATATAGGCAAGGTTGCAAAATCTTTCCGAAAATCTTATAGTGCAAAGCAGCCTATACAAAAGTTGCCTTATTTGAACAAAGATCATTATTTTTAAGAAAAAAATTTTTCCGAAGTACAAGTATTTTTGTTTGTAAACTTGGTAATGGCTGATCAATTTTTTTCGGTTTAACTCAGGGGTATGGCATCACCAAAAAATAAGTTATAAAAACATTGTTATCACTAGATGGCACTTTGTTCAAAAATTGACAATTTTCTTTTTTTTATTTAAATTTAAATAACAAACAACAAAGAAAAAACACAAACGGATATATCAAATTTTATTATTTGAATATATTCCGCGCTTGTTATTTTTTCTTTATTTTGAGCAGTTTTCAGCAGTTTTTGAGTTTTTAAATATAGGCTCAGCTGATACTAAACTAATACTAAATAGTTGCTCAGGTAATACTAAATTACAGCGCCCTCAACCGGTGAGTAGTGTAAGTTTTGATTTCCTATCTCTATAATTAATTGTCTCTGGTTTATCTAAACCAAATTCAACTGACGTCCAAAAACAATTTGGCCTAATTCAGTTTATTAGATTTTAAATCGTATTTTTTTAATTTTAAATATTTTTTATTTAAATTAATTTCAAAAAATCAATGCTTTAAATTTAAATAATGCTTCCAAAATTGCAATTAATACTAGCTAAAAGTTCTGTAAAAGAATAAAAAAATCCCGGGAAATCCCGCACAAAATTCCCGGGATTGCGGGATCCGAAAAAGGGCGGGATTCCCGGGAATCCCGTCCCGGGAATTCCCGGGACATAATCCCTATATATGACACACATAGTTGTTGATAACTAAAATAGTTATTTTAAATTTATTTGAATTTCACTACGTATTTCCGTACTATGAATTTTTTTGGGTGTAGTTTTACTAGAAATGTAATCGTACAAACCTATTATTTCTTCCCATAAAAAATATTGAGAGAGTTGCAAGGCTTTGTTGATACAAACCAAATGATTTTTTTTTTGCTTAGGTGTATAATTTTTTTAATAAAAATATGACTCCAAATCTGATATTTTTTAATGTCTTAGAATTAGAAATTCTTTTTTAATGTAAAATTTTTTTACACTTAAAAGTCAAAAACTATGAGGAGTTTCTTTGGAAAAGGTTTAAGAATATGAGAATTTTCATATCAAAAAGCATGAGGTCCGATATTATAGTAAATACTTAAATAAAACCAAATACCTAAGTAAATTCTTTTTCCGAGATTTTACGATTTTAAAGTGTTTCTGAGCATTACTTACAAATTCAATTACTTACCAATTCAAAAAATTAATTAAAAAGGGTACGTTCGTAAATGCAGTAGTTAGGCATCACTGCGGCATAATAAAAGTAAAACGTTCAAAGAAACCATTTGACAGTACTGATTTTTATGCAAACAATTGACAGTGCTGCCGGAAATTTTTGCAAATATCGCATCATTTTAATTTCTGATGCAATAGTGCGCGTTCTAAATTTTTATGTTAAAATCATTTAATACAAAAATAAAACTAAATTTTTAATACAAATTTAAATAATCCCAGCCTACAATTTTTTGAGTGCTCATAAATTATGCTCTTATTGTAGTCCAAAATATGAGCAATTTATGCACATGTGCATGTGCGAAAATATTTTGCACTTCGCACATCAAGATGTGCAAGTGCAGATACTATTCGCACATGCACATCAAAATGTGCATGGGCGAATACTATTCGCACATTCTCCATGTGCGATGTGCGAATACAAATTCGCAAATGCACATGTGCTAGTGCAAGTGCATATGCACGTGCATTAAAAAAAATCGCTAATATTGTCGAAAATCGCCAATATATAAAAAAATCGATAATAATAAAAACAAAATGCAAAAATGGATACAAAATCGCCAAAATTGAAAAAAATCGCCAAAAATTTGAAAAAATTGCCAAAATTTAAAAAATAGTTAAAAATTCGCCAAAATTGACAAAAATCGTCAAAATTTCCAAAATTTGAAAAAAACTCTAAATTCGAAAAAAAGTCAAAATTTGAAAAATATGTAGTGAAAAATTTGACAAAATCTTCAAAAATTCAAAAAAATCGCCAAAATTGACAAAATTTGAAAAAATTTCCAAAATTGGAAAAAATCCCAAAAATTGGAAGAAAAAAATCGTCAAAATTTGAAAAATCGTCAAAAATTTTAAAAAATCGTCAAAAAAAATTTAATTTAAAAAAATTGCCAAAATTGAAAAAATTGTTAAAAATTCGAAAAAATCGCCAAAATGGAAAAAAATCGTCAAAGTTTGAAAAAATTCCAAAATTTGAAAAAAACACTAAAATTGGAAAAAAGTCAAAATTTGAAAAATTTGACAAAATCTTCAAAACTTAAAAAAAAATCGCCAAAATTGAAAAAAATCGTCAAAATTGGAAAAATCCCAAAAACTGGAAAAAATCGTCAAAATTTGAAAAATCGTCAAAAATTCAAAAAAATCGCCAAAATTGAAAAATCTCAAAATTTTAAAATAGTCATAAGTAGAAAAAATCTACATAATTTGAAAAATTCGCGAAAATTTAAAAAAAACTGCAAAAATTAAAAAAAGTAAAATTTAGAAAAATCGTCAAAATTAAAAAAAAAAAATCGAAAATTGCAAAAATGGCAAAACTGTCAGAAATTCGAAATCTTGAAAATCGTCAGAATTAGAAATGATGAAAAATTAGATGGTGAAAATTAAAAAAAAAATCGTCAAAAATTAGAAAAAATCGCAAAATTCATTTTCGCATTTATTTTTCTCTACGAGGCTTAGTGGTGGTGGATTTTCACCTTTGGTGCAGTAATTTTACCTCTAGCTCTTCTAGTTTTCGAGATATGGACGATTAAAATTTTATTTAAGTGATTTTCGCACTTATTTTTCCACAGATGACTCACTATGACTTCCGTGTTCCAAAACCGTTGTCCGTTTTCATCTAACTCATTTAGTTTTCGAGATACGGGAGATATTCCAAATAAAAGCCTTTTTCCCTCTACGAGGCTTAGTTTTCGAGAAAATTGCGATTTTAAAATCTAGCAATGCAAGTCAAAATCTATTTTCGCTATCGGGGTATTGATGGTGAGTTTTGAACTTTGGTGCAGTCAGTTTTCCTCTAGCTCTTCTAGTTTTCGAGATATGGACGATTAAAATTTTATTAAAGCGATTTTCGCACTAATTTTTCCACAGATGACTCACTATGACTTCCGTGTTCCAAAACCGTGGTCCGTTTTCATCTAACTCATTTAGTTTTCGAGATACGGGAGATATTCCAAATAAAATCCCTTTTCTCTCGTAGAGAAAAAAGATTTTAAAATCCCTTAGTTTTCGAGAAAAACGCGATTTTAAAATCTAGCAATGCAAGTCAAAATCTAGTTTCGCTATCGGGGTATTGGTGGTGAGTTTTGAACTTTGGTGCAGTCAGCTTTCCTCTAGCTCTTCTAGTTTTCGAGATATGGACGACTTAAATTTTATTTAAGCGATTTTCGCACTTATTTTTCCACAGATGAATCACTATGACTTCCGTGTTCCAAAACCTCCCTATCTCGAAAACTAAACGAGTTAGATGAAAACGGACAACGGTTTTGGAACACGGAAGTCATAGTGAGTCATCTGTGGAAAAATAAGTGCGAGAATCGCTTAAATAAAATTTTAATCGTCCATATCTCGAAAACTAGAAGAGTTAGAGGAAAACTGACTGCACCAAAGGTCAAAACCCAATACCAATACCCCGATAGTGAAACTAGATTTTGTCTTGCATTGCTAGATTTTAAAATCGCGTTTTTCTCGAAAACTAAGCCTCGTAGAAAGAAAAGGGCTTTTATTTGGAATATCCTCCGTATTTCGAAAACTAAATGAGTTAAATGAAAACGGACAACGGTTTTGGAACAAGGAAAAATAAATTCGAGAAACAAATTTTGGAAATTTCGTTTTTTAATACCTGGTCGATTTTTTCAATTTTGTCGATTTTCACAAATTTTTACGATTTTTTCAATTCTGGCAATTTTTGGCGATTTTTTGAAATTTTGGTATATTTTCAAAATTTTCCGATTTTCTCCAATTTTTGACGACTTTTTGAAATTTTGACGATTTTGGTAATTTTTTCAAATTTTTTACGATATTTCGCAATTTTGGCGATTTTGTCTAATTTTTGACGTTTTTGTTTTTAAAATTTTGACTATTTGTGCAATTTCTTCAAATATTGACGATTTTTTCAATATTTGTGCACTTCGCACATCTTGATGTGCGAAGTGCAAAATATTTTCGCACATGCACATGTGCAAGTGCAAAGTATAAAGTCAAATGCGCACATGTACAAGTGCGAAGTATAAACAAAAATTTGCACGTGCACATGTGCATGTGCGAAGTATAAACACAAATTTGCTCATGCACATGTGCAAGTGCAAGATGTGCGAAAATGTGCGCACATGTGCGTGCAAATACGAACCCTGGTTTTAACTAAATTTTTTAAGGACTTTTTTCTATTAGTGTATCTTTTGCTTTATTTGTTATGTGTGTATGTGTATTTTATAATTTAATAGCTTATATTTTGCATCAAGATGAATGAAGAGCTAATCAGATTACTGTTGGAGGAAGAAAATTCTGACTCTTATTATGAGGATGAAAATGACACCGAGGTGGAAGATTTTATTGAGACAGAAGAAGAAGCATACTATACCGAACACGAAGATAGTGAAGGATCTGACGAAGAGTTGGATAAGATGGAAGATTGTCAAAGGTCCAGAGAATTTTACCTTGCAAAGGATGGACAAACAAGATGGAATAAAACTCCTCCTTCAAATCATGTAAGACGACTTGCTCGAAATATAGCCACTCAACTTCCAGAACCTTGAAAAGAAGGAAGAAACTGTAAGGAACCAGGCTAGATTTGGAGGTTTTTTTTCCGGAGAGCGTTATAAATCGTATCGTAAAGTGCACTAATGAGCAAATAAATCGGATAAAAGAGATTGTGTTGACACAGACAACATAGAAATTGAAGCACTTTTAGGCCTTTTACTCTTTGTTGGAGACAGAAGAAACAATCGGTTGAATGCAAAAGATTTATTTAAAACAGATGGCTCGTCTCCGGAGATATTTCGGATGACTATGAGCTGGAATCGATTCTATTTATTAATGCGTTGTCTCAGATTTGAAGATACGCGTGATGAAAGAGCTGCTGTAGATAAACTAGCTCCAATTAGAAAATTATTTGAAGAAGTTTGGGCAACGTTCCAAAAATATTACAGTGTATCTCAGTTTGTTACAATCGACGGAAAATTAGAGGCTTTCAGAGGTCGTTGTAGCTTCAGGCAATACATCCCGTCGAAACCCAATAAATGTGGTCTCAAAATTTACGCCCTAACTGATGCCAAAATGTTTTACACCTCCAATATGGAAGTTTATGTAGGAAAGCAGCCTGACGGCGCCTATACAGTTGATAACTCATCTATGGCATTGGTTGTGCGACTGAGCGAAGATATTTAAAATACTGGTCGGAACATCACATGTGATAATTTTTTCACTAGTATTCCATTGTTGGATAAACTTGAATAAAAGCACAAGCTGACCTTGATTGGGACAATACGAAAAAATAAGAAAGAATTGCCTAAAAAATTTACAGAGATACGAAGCCGAGCAGAAAATTCCAGTTTGTTCGGGCACCGTGGCAACTGCAGTCTTGTTTTCTATGTGCCTAAAAAAGGGAAAAATGTGCTTCTTGTATCTAGCATGCACGCTGGTGCTGAAATCAACGAGGTGACTGGTAAACCTGAAATGATAATGGACTACAATATGACCAAAGGGGGAGTTGATACCGTGGATAAAATGTGTGAGATGTATAACGTTGCTCGAGGCACAAATAGGTGGCCCATGATGGTTTTTTATAGCCTAATGAATATAGCAGGTTAACACACATATATTATATATCTGCAAAACAACCCCAACAAGAAAAGTAACCGCAGGACCTTTCTTGAAACTTTGTCATACGATCTCATTAATTCGCAACTCCGACGACGAGCTCTCAACACCTCCTTGCCTAAAACCATAAAGCTGAGACTCACTGAAATATGTAAGTTGGATGGTCCCGAGTCTTGAGCAACATCTAAACACAATAAAATTGGTCCCTGTGAATATTGTTCATCAAAAAAGAACCGCAAAACACGTTACAACTGCGCCACATGCAAAAATTATTTTTATTTGGAACATGCTATTATGGAATGTCCTGATTGTTATTTTGAGGCTGATAACTAAGTCAAACTATGAGTTATGTATTGTAAAAGAAGTGTTTTTTAAGTTATAAGAGTTAATTTTTGTTTTTAAGAGGAAAAAAAATTTTTAAGTTCTGTTTTTGGAGTACCTTTTTTTTTTTTTTACTATAGACCAACACTCAGGGGATGCCCCCTACTAATGCAATGCATTGTGTTGATATCAGGAAAATAGGTTATGGGGAGGAGGAAATAGGGAGTAGTGTTTGTGAACGTTAGACTTGAATTTCTCTAGATTGTAAGTATCAGGAAAGACATCTGCGGGGAGTTTATTCCACATACGGGCGGTTCGACTAATGAACGAATTCTCTCTATAATGCGTTGTGCGACTAACTGGACAATCGACCACAAACGGATGAGATCTATTAGACAAGCGAGTGTTACGGGACCTCGGGATAAGAACACTTATCTCAGCAGAACACTTCCCATGGTAGAACAGTGTTACACAACCCACATTCCGACGATGCTCCAATGAGTCAATAGAGCTGGATACCCTACTGTCATTAATGAGCGCCGACGCCCTCCTTTGTGCACGGTCCAAAAGCTCCAAAATAGACTTTGCAGCCCCTGCCCATATATGGGAGTTGTATTCCATCTTCGGCCGGATATATGTGGTATAAATAGTAAGGAGATCAGAAGAAGTGAAGTAGTTCTTACACCGGTTAAGAAAGCCAAGACACTTGGATGCCTCTTTCGACACTTGAATGACGTGATCCTTCCAACGGACATCACACTGTATTCTCATGCCCAGAACATCAAGAGCTTCAGATTCCTCAATATTGGTACCACCCATGTATACAGATGACATTGATGGCTCAGCGGTCCTATGAGTTAGCAAACAACATTGGGTCTTGCGTGGATTGAAATCGACCCTATTCGCGCGACCCCATTCAGAGATCGTAATTAGGTCCTGATTGAGTGTGCCATTCATAATCTGCCTCTTGCCCCCAATCTCTACAAGGCTTGGCCTATAATCAAAGGAATATGAATGGCAAATGTTGCTGTCATCTGAAAAAGAGTAGATAGGATTGGAAGTCTGACAAAGGAAGTCATTCAGAAAGAGAAGAAAGAGAGAAGGAGAAAGAAGAGAGCCTTGTGGTACCCCTGCATTAAACTGAAACTCATTAGATGAGACCCCATCTATAACAACTCTTATAGTGCGATCCCTGAGAAAACTCGATATGAATCGAGAGAAGTCGTCACCGACACCAAAAGCAATAAGCTTTGATACGAGTGCTTTATGCCACACCCGATCGGGTATAGGAAGGTTAAGAGGTTTTAGTAGTTAACAAAAAAAATTTTAGCGCTCACTTTAAAATATAGGGGCCAGTTTTGTAGTCAGAACTAAGCATGTTTCTTATTCCTTAAGTGAGTAATTTTGTTTGAAATCGATCTTAGTTCTCACAATAAAACTGGCTCTAAATATTAATGGTCTAATTCATAAACTTTTACAACAGTCTTATTGCAGGATTTTAAGCTAATTTGTGAAAAACAGTATTCATATTCGCTTAATAACGAAAAAAATAATATAGGTTTATAGTCGATACTCATTAACTTTAAACCTTTTATAAAGTTTGGAGTGAGGAAGCCACCATTTATTTGTTAATTATTTCATTTTCAGGCATGAAATGATTTATTAAAACCATCCAATCCCTAGAATGTGTGGCTTCCAACAACTTGCATCCATCAAACTGAAAAAAGCTACAACAATTGCTTATCCAATGACCTTTTTCGAAAAAATTTCCAAAAAAATGTAAAAATAAAATTAAAAAGAAAACAAAACAATAGTGATGTACAGACTGTCAAAACATTATTCGAAATTCGATTAATTTTGTATGCTTCGAATAATATGTTCTAAAAAATTACTTTTTGACGCACATTTCCATTGATTTGCTTTATAAATAAAAAAGAATATTTTTAATAGATTTTAAATTTATCTTAGCACATCATTAGTTCTCTTATTTAAGAAAATACATTTTCACTTCCAATTACCGAGTCAATCGTTTACTAAATTTGTACATCATTTACGACTTATTTGGGAGAAGATAGAAAACAAACAATAGTGTTGCCAGTATCAAAATGAAAAATTAATTTATAGTTTAAATACGATTATGAATAAAGATTTCTAATAATTCTTTATTAAGCGAAATATGTACTTTAACTATAGCAAGCTTCAAATACCAAATAAATTTTATTTATGAATTAGCACATAATTTTTCAGTAAAATACGTCAAAACAACCTAGCCAACAACTTTCTGAGTACTCATAAATTATTACTCTTAAAAGGTTCAAATATATGAGTCATTTCAGAGCGTTCATAATTTGGAATCTTTAATGAATCATATTTGATTATATTTTATGAGCCAATCAAAACCCAGCCAACAACTTTCTGAGTGCTCATAAATTATGACTCTTAAAAGGCTCAAATATATGAGTCATTTTAGAGCGTTCATAATTTGGAATCTTAAATGAATCATATTTGATTATATTTTATGAGCCAATCAAAATAAACATTAAAAAAGTGCTCATATTTTTGACTCAATTATGAGCCTTCCGAAAATATTCCTAAATGAATCAGAAATGAAAGGGACATTTTTTTAAACCCAGCAAACAAAGATGATCATTAATGACTAAGAAATGAGCTCCAAAAACATAAACATTTTCCCACTTTTTCGTTTGAAAGTGGTCCGTCCAAAAGAGCCCCTATGTACTCAGAAATGACTCAGAAAAAGAACGTATAAAATCGAAATTTTCCTCATAAATTTAATAAATTTTGGAATCTTCTTTGAGTCCGAAAAATGAAACCTCATTTTGAGACAGCTTTTTAGATTATAGAGACAACTTTTTGGATTGTTTTCTGAGGGTTCACATTTTCTACCAAAAAAAAGAGTGTTTTCAAAAAAACAATAATCATTTCTATGAGCCATTTAAGAGTCTCATTTATGAGCGCTCCGAAATTGCTGGTTGGGAAAGGAAATTTTTAAAACCACGCTCTTAAATACCTCTTTTTTATGATTGTTTTCTGAAAGCTCTAAAATAGGACTCATGTTCACTGCTTGAGTCAGTAAAATAGAATTTCTATTTTACTATTGAACGCAGATAAAATTATTTAGTTTTAAATAGATATTGAATATAAATAGAATTGTAAAGTAATAAATTTGGGCATTTTTATGTGACTCTTTGTGTTGTATTAGATTTGATATATTTGTTAACCTTATCAAAGCAGTGTATTTTTAGAACTCACGACCAGGTCACAGCCCTTTGTTTTTCTTTTGCTTTAATCTACAAACGTAGAACAGGTAGCAGCGACGAGGAACATCTGTTTATATATTTAATATGAATAGACATGTTTGTTGTTGTTGTTAGCTTGTGGGATTATTTCTTTTTGTACACGGAAACTACATGAGGTAATGTGTATTCTTTTCTATGATAAGAAATGAAGCCTGTAGATAAAAGACCAATTCTAAGTTGTAAGATATTTAGTTTTATTTTAGTATATAAGTATTGTAAATTTGTAAATAAAGGTCAGTTCAATAAAAACCTAAATACGTGATAACATTTTCCCTTCGTTTTAATCAAGTCATATAAGAGTCAAATTGGTTTCAAATTAAGTCTGCATTATGAACACACTGAAAAGGCTCATATATATGAATATTATATGGACCTCACTTTTTTTTAATTCTTTTTTGTATTTTATTCTCCATCAATTTTTTCTGTTTCTTACAAGCAATTCAAGCCGTATGAAAAGCAACTATATTTGCGAATTTTAACCGAATCAACAAAATTATCAACAGTGAGACTATCTTAAGTTCATTATATATAAATCTTCATATTCTGGATATAGTGCATCAATCAGTTAAAAGCAAATATGATAAAAGTATCAATTTCTGTCCTGAAAGTTGAGGAATCCATCGTTTTTAGCGTATAAAATACCACCCTTATTGTTGGAACTAGGGTTGCCATCCCTCCTCTTTTCCCCGGACACCGTCCTCTTTTTTAGGGCGTTCGGGGCAGTCCTCCTTCTTTTTCAGTAAGTGTCCAGGGTTGTCCTACTTTTTGCACTTTTCTCCATAACTTTTTTATTGCTTCTAAATCAATCGCAATCGCTGTTACATATCTCAATTGACTTGTCATCACTTACTTTGATTGCCAAAATGTGAAGCTTATGAACAGTGAACCAACTATTGAATTTAAAAAAAATTTTAACATTGCTTTTAATGATGAAAATGTATTTAATGAATTCCTTGTCAGAAAAACTATGTAAAAAACTTACATTCAATTAACACGACTAATAACAAGTTTTGGTGCGATTTTTTTTATTAAAAATTATGTTTTCTATGAAATGAAAAAACTTGTTGAGTTTTATTTTTGCTTACCAGCACATAAGGCCAACGTAGAACCAGATCTTAGAAGAATTAATTCCTTTTTGAATGAATTCACTGAATTCGTTCAGTCAATTAAAAAAAATAAAAAAAATGACCTTTAATGAATTAAAAAAATTACGTTCACTGAATTAAAAAGAAAAAATACGTTCACTGAATTGAAAAAAAAAAATACGTTCACTTAATTGAAAAACAAAAATTACGTTCACTGAATTCAAAGCCTGTTTTCTGCCGTTCAGTAGAAGAAAACATTTATATATAAATAAAATTTGTAATACGAGTACTAAGCAATTTTACGACGTTTGCTAGTAAAAATAAATTATATATTAACCCGATGTTTTTTGGAACTTGATTTTTTAATAATGTAAGTTGATAAACTGCATCGGGTTTCTCTAATATATAATTTGTTTATTTTTACTAGCAAACGCTGTAAAATTGCTATTATTCGTATTACAAATTTTATTTATAAATAAAATTGAACGCATTCACCAGTGAATTAATTCATTTGATTCAATAAAAAGAACTAAAGCAATTGAATTCATTCGTAACAAAATAAATCGAACGAAAACAAATATGAATTAATTCCATTCAATATATGGTGCTTTTTGAATTAACTCACCGAATTTTTAATTCACAATTGAAAAATTTAATTAAGGAATTAATTATTTAAAGCTCTGCGTAGAACTTATATTTTCTTTAATCAAGGCGCAGTGGACCCCAAAAAGAAATAAATTAATCCAGAAACTATTTCTAATATTATTAGAGCCAAATATAATTTTGATATGAATTGCCAAGGGTTTTATGAATATTTGAAGAAATGCGACAGTAATATATTGATTCAAATTGGAAGCGTTGAAAAACATTCCTGAAACCATTTACAATTCTTATCAAGAAATTATAGAAATGTACGTTCCTGAAAATGTATGCAATGAATTGGTTAATCGTTATGTTTTTTTTTTCTTTTGTTTATTTATGTACCACTAATTTAAAGTTCAGAATAATTTTTTTGTTTTTTTTGAATTTTTTTTAGTTGGAATAAAAATTGTTTTATTTATAAAATAAATTTTTATTTGTATATTTTATCGCGTTGTTGATTTTTGTTAAATTAATTTATTTAAAAAAATTGTACTCTTTTTTAAGACAAATGTCCTCCTTTTTTAAGGTTGACGTCCTCTTTTTCTCAAAATGGAAATGGCAACCCTAGTTGGAACTAACAGGTTTAATATCAACTCAACAGTTGGAGTTAATACCATTAATTTTCTATGTATTACATAACATTTTATTTTGTAAATCCTTTTTTTGTAATATAAAATGAATTTATCAATAAATTATGATATTATATGATAAATCTTAAAAGATTTAGATAGATATATAAAATAAAAAAGGGTTGAATAAGCAACTTAAATTCTTCATAAAAAGCTCATAAAAATCACCAAAATGGTTCATAAAATTTTCAGAAAAGGCACACAAATTCTACACAAAATGTTCTAAAATCCATCAAAAACCCTCAAAAAAGAGTGTTTTTTCTCTCAAAATAGTATTTTTTCTGAACATCATTTTATTGCTCAGAAAATGCTTTAAAAAAAGACGGAATTCCCCTCGCAAGGCTCATAATTAGGAGTCCTTTAAGAGTCATAAAATAATACTCAGAAAGAGGCTTCATCTGTAAAGGAAAATGCTCTCTTATTTTTATGAATTCAGAAGGTCTAAAGGCTCTTTTATGAGTATTTTCTGACTCTAAATGTTCACTGGGGCCTTTTAGAAAAAAACACTAACGGTGGGTATTATACTGCAGGTTTAACTTTAACTTCCCAGCAAAATCTTTCATTACCAAATAAGTGGTTATATAATAGAAATTCATAGCTCCGCACAACTTATTTTTTGGCGTCTAAACTCATTATTTTTGTTTGGCGTGGTCGTTTTTATAAGTAGACACGCTTACCTGCTCGCTTACGAAAAAAATGTGAAATAAGTACCCAGTCAGAAAAATACAAACGGGAAAGCGGTGGCAAAGCACTTTAACAGGTGGTACAAGTACTGGCAAAAAGTGCTTTTCCATTCCCAAAATGATAACATCATTAGACAAAAGGACCGGCTGTTGAAAAAGCGCCGGAAAAGCACTGGAGGAACAAAATTTTTAAACGTTGGCAAAACGCTGACAAAACCAATAAATAGGTGGTCTGGAAATATATTTTCCAAAATAAAATTTAAAAAAAGTTCATATGTATTTTTTTTGGTCCTGCCGTGATTTGAACCCAGGCCGTCAGATTGGCAGACGATTGCTCTACCCACTGAGCTAACGAGACATATAATATATAATGGCTAAACACATAAATGAGTGATAATAGCTGAACAACTATTGGCTGTGCCAAAATTCTAGTACTGGCAAACAATTTTTTGTAACTACCCAGGTAGAAATTGCCAACGTTACAACAAAAGTTGTACTGAGAGAGCACTGTTTTTGACGAAATGCCAGTACTACTTTATACGTGCTTTGCCAGTACTGTTTACTGAAATTTAACGAGCTTTTTTTAATTTGTTAAAATTAAAAATTTTATAAATTTTACGTATTTTTACATCTATTACACATTCGAAAGAACACATTAAAAATCTGTGATGTACACCAAGAGGTCAGTAAAGTTCTAGCAAACTACTAAATTTGTTATTAAATGTACTGGGATAATACCAAAAAAATAAAATCTCAAGCCTGCGCCAACGTTGGGAACTAACTACGGCCAAGCGTTTATTGGTGTTATCATTTCGACAACATGCCAGTACAGTGAAAGTTAAAAATCCGACGCATTGCCAGTACATGTACTACCGCCTCCAATACCGGGCCAACATTGTGCCGTTTGTATTTTTCTACCTGGGTAGTATGCCAGTGTTGGGTGGGCAAAAAAAAAGTTGGTCTTGAAGGAGTTTTCCCACAAACAAAAAAATTGATTTTATAAAACAAACAAAATTTTAAATTAAAAAAAATCCAAAAAAAAATTTTTGCTTGCAACCGGATTTGAACTCGGAACCTTCCGCCTACAAACATTTTTTAACGAAGCGTCAGCATTTTTATAAAATCATTGGTTTTCCAGTGAATTGATTTTTGTACGCCTGGTAGCATTGGCTAGGTAGCACTGGATAACCACTGGTTGCAAACCTTGGCATATCACTCTAAGCCAATTGTTTGCCAGTGGTTTTTTTTATAAACCACCGAAATTTTTGTAAAACAAATACTGGTAAAACGCTTTTCGCAAACGCTGGCAAAGCGTCCCAAATGAGTGTTCTGCCAGTCATTTATTTTTAATACCGTGGTTACCCAGTGGTATGCCAGTGCTTGATTTTTTGTACCACTGGCGATTTCTGACTGGGTAGTTACGAGATTTTGAATAATGAGTGGTTACACACATGCTTACAAAAAGTTGAATTATAAGTGATTATCCGATTGCTTACTCGATTCTTAAAAATAAGGAGTTAAGCAAATACTATTAGCTTAAGGAAATATATTCAGAAAAATTTAAGTTTTCTCTAGTGTGTACTTTTAGGACTCGTCATAAAAATTTAAACATAAAACATCCCAGCAAAATATTGGTAATGACACCTCATTACTATCTGCATAACCAAAAATGATATATCATTACCTTTTGCATTATTTTATAATATAAAATATTGACTTCCTAATAACGGCCTATTGTATTCATTTTTTCTAAATATAAAATAATGATTTACTCGTATTAGTTTAAATAAGTACTTTTTACACAGTTAAATTTTTTTATTATATGAAAATATGTTTTATATTTAAATTTTTATGACGAGTCCTAAAATTACACACTAGAGAAAACTTAAATTTTTCTGGATGTATTTCCTTAGGCTAATAGTATTTGCCTAACTCCTTATTTTTAAGAATCAAGTAAGCAATCGGATAACCACTTATAATTAAACTTTTTTTAAGCATGTGTGTAACCACTTATTATTCAAAATCTCATAACTACTTATTTCTCATTTTTTCGTAAGCGAGCAGGTAAGCGTGACTACTTATAAAGACCACGCCAAACAAAAATAATGAGTTTAGACGCCAAAAAATTAGTTGCGCGGATCTATGAATTTCTATTATATAACCACCTATTTGGTAATGAAAGATTTTGCTGGGATATTTACATATAATAAATAAAAATGTATAAAATTTAACTGTGTAAAAAGTACTTATTTAAACTATTACGAGTAACGGTGGGTCTCATACTGCAGGTTTAAACTTTATTTAATAGTTAACCCAAAAATAGTTTAAAAAAATTTGTTGTTTTGTGTAAATTTTTTTGACATTTTCTTTTGTTTATAGTTAAGTTAAAGTTAAACCTCAAATATGAGACCCACCGTAAGTTATTTTATATTTAGAAACAATGAATACAAAGGCCGTTATTAGAAAGTCATTATTTTATATATCATTTTTGGTAGTGCAGATAGTAATGAGGTGTCATTACCAATATTTTGCTGGGTTAACTATAAACAAAAGAAAATGTCAAAAAAATGTACACAAAACAACAACAAATTTTTGGGCTAACTATTAACTAAAGTTTAAACCTGAAATATGAGACCCACCGTAAAGAGCCTTTAGAAAAGAATAAAATATAGTTTAAAACAAAAAAAAAAATTAATTGAAACAAGAGAATGATACAAAAAATAATATAAGTGTGAGGGAGAAGGAAAAAACCCCGGCAGAGGATTTTTTGTATTTTCATTATTTTTTGTAAGTTTTGCAAAGAAAATGTTCATGTATCAGCAATACAAAATAATCATTTAAAAAACGGTTATTGAAACCGGTTTAGAGTTTAAAAAAATGAAAACTGAGGGGTTACCGCGTAACTCGTTTCGAAAAAAAATCGAATTGCAAATATTGTTACAAAAATAATTCTGTATAAAAATTCTAAATTTTTAATTTATTTTTATCCTTAATCTTGTACACTATATATAAAAATTCAAAAAGTAAGATTTATGCTAAAGCTTTTCTTTTTACAAAATTTACGAATTCGAAAATTTTTTTTTCAATCGAGTTACGCGGGAATCCGTGGTATTTTAAAAAAGAAGGTATGTATTGTTAAATAACTCGAATACTTGATAACTCTATCCACAAACAACAAATTTTTACTAATTTTAATTAAATTGTTTGTTCTTTTTTGTAAATTAAATTCCATAAAATATTTGTTAAAGAGGCTTACCATTCGCATCATCTTCATCTTTTACATCACATTTTACATCTTTTTGATCTTGTCCAACAATACCTTGCGAATGTTCTTCAGATTTTAAGAGATTTTCTTGTTTTTCCTCTTCCGTAGAGGGTACCACAAACACGTCATCTTTAGTTTCTACCACAGATTTTTCTTTGTCACCATTTTCTTCTTCAATATTATGTATTTCATTTTCATCTAACATTTCCTGTTTAATTGCCACAGAATTAAGGGAAGTAGAATCATTTCCTGATCCTACTTGATCTTGTTCGATTTTTACGATTGCAGACTCCACCTGATCTTTTAAAAAAGCGTCATCATTTGAGGATTCAGTCATTTGTGACCGATCTTTAGATGATTCTAATGAAGCTACAGCAGCCAATGGTATATTATCATTGGAATCATCACTTGATATAATTTCTACTTTAGTTGTGATTTGCGTAGTATTTGGCGTAGATTTTTCAACTTCCCCATGATCTAAATCATCTACTATTGATGTTAGATCTGTTGGTAGTTTTAAATCTGTGCTAAGATCGGATGTCAGATTTTGTTCTAATTTTTGTTCAAGTTCTAGATTTTCATCAATTGGTGTTTCTTCATCTACACCCTTAAGAAAATCAACTTCTTCATCAATAACATCAGATACATCAATATCAAGTTCTTCTATATTGCCTATGTTTTTAAAAACTTCCAACAATTGTTGTTCCTCATTAGGATCTGTATCATCAACATCTGTTGATTGTATATCAGGAATTATTTCTACTTTTGCCGCTGGTATATCCTCCTCAATATCCATGGGAACAGATTCATTGTTGGAATCGTTGCAAATTGTAGTGTCAAAAGTTTTGAAGCTGGTATTTGATTCAAATTCAATGTTTTTAGTTTCCATTGTATTGGGGGAGATGTTTTTATTTTTTTCTAATAACATTGAAAGCGTGGGAGCAGACTGTGAAGGACTTAAAAGTTGTTGTGCCACTATTACAGGAGGTGATATTGTATCCAAGGGTGGACCACTTATAGGCCGTGTTAATAACTGAACAGCACCATCACCAGATGGTATTATAGCGGGTTGATTTGTATTCGGTATGGACCCACTTGTCAACAGTGTAGTTATAGTGGGAGCTGAGTTACGTACGGAAGGTGATGCAGAAATATTTGTAGGTGTACCCGTAGTCGGTGACTTTAATAGAGATGTCAAGAGAGGAGAAGTTCCCGTTTGTATTTGTGTTGTATTAGTACTCGCCACTTGTGACACATTTTTAACTGAACCAATTATTTCTTCTACATCCATATCAACGTTTGTAGTATCTGTAGATTTAAGAGAGTTTGTAGATGATGACGAACTATGGGTAGCAGTACCAGTCCTCCAACTTCTTTGTAATTCCTGTTTCTTTAGCTCTCTTTCACGTAATTGATTTTCTAACTTCATTTCTTGTATTCTTTGAAAATCTTGTTCTTTTTCAATTTCTTTCCACATTTCCAATAATTCTTCATCGCCAATTTCACCCCCTTCTATGGCTATAATTTCTGCATATAATATGGAATAATCCTAAAATAAAATTATTACCATTATAAAAAGGTTAAATATGATTGTCTTATACTCTACAATTGTTTAAAAACATTGGAGTTTTAAGTCATATAGTACTAGCGGCTTTTAAATACCATAACCGTTAATGGTGATACAAAAAAGGTTAAAGTGCATTTCAGGGACATAACTCCGATCACTTTAAAATTTGTATCATAGGTCGACGTTTTTATTGTGTGCCGAAATATAACATTTTTTATTTGTCGGACACGCCTCCATACGAGTGGGTGGGGCTTTAAAGTTGAAAAATTCAAATTTGAATAAGTCCGGAAATACTTATTCGATTAAGGGAAAGTTCTCTGAAATATGTTTTCATAGAGGACCGGTCATTGTGGACCGGTTGACAATTTTTAATTTTTTTCTGACGTTTTTTTGGGAAAGCCGATTTAATTTAATTTCTTTATTTATTACAATAACCTAGCCTAAAGGCAATAATCGGTTACAAATTTCTACTAAAATATATTCAAAATTATGCCTTTATAACGATAACCCAGCCAGATTTTATAGTGCTCTCAGAACACTAAAATGATAGCCATGATTTACGGTCTCATATTTGTATATGGAGTATTTTAGATACTTTGCAAAATCAAAAAATAAAGTGATTTGTGGCAGATTTTTTTTTTAACGAGGGTATAACTTAAAATCTTTGAATAAAATTTTTTTTATTCATTTGAGGTAATGTAAAATATTGCCTTTCTGGATCATGCGATAAACATTAGGTGGGAAACTAACATTTTACTAATATCTAATATGTACGGTGGTGTAAGTGTTACATTACGATGTCGGAAATATTTAAATACTGATTGTTATATATTTTTTTTATATACTAATTAAAAAAAAAAATTGCATTTTTTTATAAATTTTTTTTTATTGGAACGTGAGGTGGTTTAATGTACTTATGTGCATAAAAGGTGGTTGATACTGTGGTAATCGTTCTATAATGATATCGTATAAACGATAACCAACATCATCGTTTTGTTATAATATACCGAGGTGAGAAGGTTCGGTTACTGTTTCCGTCGATCTTTCTCTTTTTCTTTTGGTGGCCATGTGGATTGATTTTAATTATTAGTCTTAGCGACAAAATTAAAATATATAAAAGAAAGGAGTAAGCCCAAGTAAATTGTGAAGCATCGTGGAAAATTTACACTAAATTTTTTTCAAGTTCTCTTGGGTCTTTTTAAAACAAAAATCAAAAAAAAAAAGTAAGAAAGTAGTTAAATTTTTTTTACATTAAATCAAGTGACCATTTATCTCCAAACTACCTTGTCTTGACTATTACTTCTAACATGACATTAAGATTACCGAGAACAGATAACTACACCATATAAGTGCCTTTTTGGAATTACTACGACAAAGTACAAACCAATTTTGGAAGAGGAAGGTGAACGTAGAAACCCGAATTATCGGTAAGAAGTGAATGAATTTTCTTTGGGTGTGATTTCTTGACTGATTGGGGTTTTTATTTTCTTTTGTTCGACAGGGTTTTAGTAAAAAATTTTATAAACAGTGGAAAATTACTTGAATGACATACATTTTATTGAAATAATTTCTAAGGAAACTCCAGAATGTGTTATTGTTAAAAGAAAAAGAAAGAGTGTGATTACACTAACAATATTCATAGAATCCGTTACAACGAATTGAGTTCATAGGAATACATTGGCGTAGCAGAACAATATGTATTTATTTTGAAACCATGTGGCTATATTTTATCAACGAATCTATTTTTTTTGACAATAATAATTGGAAAACCTAAGAATTTTTTTACATCTGAAAATTAGTTTATTTGGAAGTATAAAGTAAAGCAGAATAAAATGGGTTTAAAATAATTTTAATATTCATCGACCTCACCCAGCCCACTGTACCAATTTAACATCTCCACGCAGTTACAACAACAGCAAACACAT
Source organism: Leucophora obtusa (assembly GCA_949987735.1). Taxonomy (NCBI): domain Eukaryota; kingdom Metazoa; phylum Arthropoda; class Insecta; order Diptera; family Anthomyiidae; genus Leucophora; species Leucophora obtusa. The sequence goes on along the minus strand of OX465295.1, from coordinate 115,489,460 downwards.
CAGATTAGGTCCATTCGATTACTTTTCTCAGTCAAGTCCAGTAAGAATTACTCAGTACAAACTTTCAGAGAGTAAGACAAGATTTACTCTCAAACTAAAATTTTCCCAAACATGTACGCGAACAGAAAATTTGCAACAATTTGCAAGTTTGTACACACAGCTGATTACAACACCAAATATACAAATAAATTTTAACTGGTCGCTATGAAAGAAGAAAATTTTTGATTTTAAACCTTAAGCAGAACATTTTTAGAAGGTTTTCTTATCTTTTCCATAATTTATTTTGAAAGTTTTACTGCTTTGCATTTCCATAAAATAATATAATTGGACAATAATTTTTTTTATTTACCATAAACAATCATATGTTTTCGAAACATATGTTTTTTTCTGTAAAAATTTGCAAGAAAAAGAAGAAGACTTAGAAACTCTCAATATAGAACTGTCACATTATTCTCTCTTTTTTCTTTCTGTTTACTGAGTATTTATGTAAACGAACGCCATCCAGTGAAAATTTGTACAAATTATCCAGTAATCGAATGGACATATTAGCGCTCACTAGAATATTATTATATGATGTTACTAATAGTGAGTGCTAAACTGGATCGTCATTATTCAGGCATGTCACAGGTTTTTTAGGGAATTGATTTGATTTCGCAATTTCACTTCCGCAATTTTTTTCCTAAAGTGATCGAAAACAATTTTTTTCCTTCTGAATTTGCAGTTTAGGGTGCTACGGATAATTTTGTATAGAAAATGAAATGTTCTGGTAAGTATCGAGTATGCTACAGGCTTAATAGTGGTACTTAAAACGTTAAAAGTTTTTCCACAAAACGTAAAACGAAAAAAAAAATCGTTTTCTTCTACTTTCAAAAACCAAAGTGGAATTGATATTTAGAGCAGCTTATACTCATAAAAGCTTTTCAATAGTGCTTGGTATGTATTCCCTAAAGTGTCGTTAACTATTTCACTTAAAAAAAATTTACATTTAAAACACTTTTTGTTGGTAAATTCAATAATTTTCTTATTGATTAGCAAAACGTAATTTTTTCTAAAAAATTAAAATTTTAAATTTTGATCGGCGATCTTCTCTTTTTTAACTAGAAATGGCAACTTATATCAAAATTTAGCAGTTGGAACAAGAATTTACCACAAAAAGTATTTTTTTAACATTTTAGAATTTACGAAAACGCAAAAAACCTGAAGAAGCAAAAGTAAAACTTTACGAAATTGTACATCGAAATCATATTAATTTTATGTGAAATATGTGTGAAAACCTTAAATGTGCTCTCTAACAAAAACTTTTTTAAGTGAAATTATTGAAAACAGCATTCTTGACTTATAATTAATTATGTTTATGTTTATTTAATTATGTGGTCTAAATATGCAAAAATACCACTTATTTCTGGAGAAACAATTTGCGTTTTCAATTTCACTTTTATGACACAACATCTAATCATAACACACCGTTAGCTGCCAATGCATTTCATTTGGCAAAACATCTTTGAAGGAACAAATAAATTTTAATTTTTTTTTTACAAATTTTTTTTACTAAACTCTTGGTTTATTGTGGCATGGAGAGTTTAGGAATATGTCAATACGCCATGAACACGGGTCAAGGAACTTACCAACCTGACAGAGCTAGCCAGGGTTTCGCTTTCTTTTACCATGCCAGACTTGACATGAACTCATACCGCAGTTAGTTACAGTGCAATTTGCACAAATTGTAGAAAAATCTACTATAGAATTAGCGGGCGTATTACATATCTGGCGCCCAACGAAAAAAGTCGCCTGTAGGGTGACTGGAATGTTTTTCTTCTTGATAACGGTCGCTTTAGGGTGGCTCGAAAATTTAAATTTCGTTTTTTCTTTCAAATTTCAAACATGTATGGCAAAATATTTCAAATTTTGTACCATCATTGTTTTACTGCATTCGTAATGTGAATTTTAGTTCACATAACGGTTTTTTTGCTTTTATTGATTTTATGCACAGAGAGAGTTTTCTTGAACGAGTTTTAATGAATTTTTTTTCCCGTAAACTGATGAAATGTCATCGCAAGTGAATTAAAAATTTCCTCATGAGATTTTTAATAAATTAAATCATTTTTTTTTTATGAGTTTTTCTTTGAAAAACTGTATTCATTTAATGATAAATAATTCATTTGAATTGTGAAAGTGATTTTCTAGGTGTAATGTTTTCGTTAGTCATGATCATTGGGATATTATTCCTAATATTATTTGCGATGCAAAATGTAAATTTTAAATGAAAGTAAAATATACTCGGAACCTATTTTAATAACATCTCAGATTTTGTTTTAGTGATTTTAAAATTTATAAGTCCGGACTGACGACAACGAGTCGCTGAGTTGTCTGTTGCTATAAGGCTTAAGATTTTTCTTTAACATTATGTGGTCGAAATCTGTATTGTTAAAGTCCATGTCGGACTCTTTTCTAAAGCGGGTAGTCATTTTGCATAACAATTAGATTTGAGCACGCGAGTGCTATGTATTAGTACATTTTAATCACACGGGTTCTCCGAGAACAAAAATATGGGAAGAGGCAGAATACTTCAGTATCTAAGCATTCTCATGAATTAATATGATCATTTTTCCTACGAACATCTGTAGTACCTAGCATTCCTCCTTAATTTACATGATATTTTTTTTCTACACTCGAAAAATACTTTTCGCAAAATTTTGATATAAGTAAAATTTTTCATATATTTAGTTAGAATATTCTTCCTTTTGTTTATAAAAACATTTTTTGTTACTCGATTAATTGCTTACTATAATCATTAACAAATTTTTTTTTGTCAATTAATTACTATAAAACAATCTTTCGTTCTTTTGATTGATTTTTTTTTATCAAATATAATAAATTTTTTTCCTTTGATTCACATTTCCTTCAGAAGAAGTAAAAACTTTCGATTGATTTTCTTTTCTCGTTGCCACTGACTTTCACTAACGATTTTTCGTTTTCTTCTCCTTAAAAGCCAATTGATTTTATCGCTTAATCAAGTTTAGGTGAATTATGCCCAGACCTAATACACGGCTGGACACTGAAATACCTAAATCTAACACCACTTCAAAAGCTTCTAGTACCACAAGATCTGCCAGTACAGTAAAAACTACTGTAATTCGAAGAGCCATTCCAAATCGTACGGTAACCCAGAATTTACTCCCAATTAGGGCTAAAGGTTTAAACGCACTAACTAAAGAGGTTTAACCCCTCCAATTAGAAAAACAGTTAGTAACGCAAGTTTACCTGAATATCGATCTGGTCCTAGTGGCAGGACGTTGAGATCGTCTTCGGTTGCGCGATCACTCGATTCGTATCAATCGGATGATACGATTACTGAAAGAGACCTTTCGAATTGCGAATTATTAGACAAATCTTTACCTGACTTAGACATAGGATCGTTAGAAAATTTAATTACTCGGATCGGATTTATGATAACCAGACAAATTTAAACAATCAGTTAGAAATTGCTACTAACAACGATAATCAGGGGGAGTCAGAACAAACCCGAAACGTAAACGCGATCGATTCGCTGATACAATATTTTCAGGAGACAATGAGGAACACCCAAGAGGAGTTTAGAAGAGAATTTAGTGCCATTAGAGAATGTATTAGTCAATCGCGCGAGAATAGATCGCCCCCTGCTGCGACAGTTCCGTTACGACAAACACCTAGTCTCCCTTCAAACGTTTTTTCGAATGCTTCTACAGCATCATATATTAAATTGAAAGATTGGAAAGTTTCTTATAATGGGGATGACAGCGTGGCTGATTTTTTATTCAAAATAGATACTCTCATGGGACGTTTACAGTGTCCTCATGAATACATAATGTCAAATTTTCACATATTTCTGACGGGTAAGGCTGAAACTTGGTATTGGGATTTTATCAAACAAAATCCTACGCCTACGTATACAATTTTGAAAGATGCTCTTTCTAAAGAATTCGGCTCATTGGAAACCGATCATGAAATCTTGTTGAAAATATCAACACGTAAACAACTTTCAAAAGAAAGTTACGAAGATTTTCATTCGTCAATCGTCGTAAAATGCTGGAACTGCCTCCAATTTGGGCACAGCTACATTTATTGCCCTGATAAAGTCAGGCACGTTTTTTGTTTTAAATGTGGTCAAAGAGATGTAACTACTCCAGACTGTAGTGGTCCGCATTCGGAAAACAGACGTCGGAGCGAGTGGGTGACCGGGGATGCTCGTTCTTCGAAGTAAATCCCGATTTAAATTTACACATTGAGTGTAAACCCTCACAGGGGGCTTTACCTCCAGTCATTTTCAACAAAACCCTGACGTACCAAACATTTCACTGCATAAACGAAAACAACTTTATTTTGATACGAGACGAAATTCGCTTAATTACAAAGCTTTTCAGAAAATTCTTAAATGTAGATTACGATACGAAACAAGGAGAAAATTTAGAAAAATTGTAGAAGCTACTTGCTTATCAGATTCTGGCGATGGTAGACCTTTCGCTAAAATTAAAATTTAAGATGATGAATTATGTTATCTTTTAGATTCTGGAGCAAATGTATCAGTTCTAAATTGCTTTCTGAAGTTGCCCAATGTTTAAAATCGGCTGGCCTGACAATAAATGTACGCAAAAGTAAATTTTGTCAACGAGAGATTAAGTACCTTGGTTATCGCATAGGTGGTGGTAAATTAAAGGTACACTCAGAAAAGTTCTGCAGTTACTACATGACAGTTATTTATGTATTAATGCGGTTGTAGTTATTTTAACTACAATTGTAGTTAATTTACTTAGAACAAAATTTTTCAATGTTTTTGACAGTTATTTTTTTAAACAAACTACAAAAATTACTACATTGTAGTAACATTTATTTTATGCAGTTATTTTGAATTTTATTTACAAATACTTAAATTTTCAAGTGTGTAGCACACACACGAAGCAAACAGAAGTATGTGTATGAATCACTTGTTTAGAAATTTCTAGTGAAAGAATATGAGTATAACATGTTTTCTCTTGTCTTAGTCATAAAACAACGTAATACGGAAAAGGTTATATATTTTTTATTAAATTACTAAAATAATAAGGTAAGTTTTATAATATAAATTTATTTACGGGAAATGTTAAAAAAATATTGTATTTATTTTCTTTCAGTTCTTTTATATTCTCATCCCTTTCTACCTGGAGAAAAAAAAGGAAGCCAAACAACAGCATATTTCATCCCTCACAGACGGACATGTACAACAATATCTTAATAGTGAAAAAAAAGTGACATTAAGTGTAAATTTTGATTTCTTAATTTTAAATTTTTTATAGAAGCTGTATTTTCGTTCATTCCTATCAACGTTAAATATTTATAGCAAATCTACGTTAAACTGATTGGAGTATCAAATTTTTTTAAATAGTGAGTATTTATGATAGTTCCGGTATAATCGAACGTGCGTCAGCAAAGTTTTATAAGTAGTAACGCGAAGAAGTTACGCTAGGTGTGAAAATGTATAAACGTTGAGTTTTCAACGTTGATAATTATCCACGTTGTAAGTTAACGTGTATACGAAAAGAAATATGTTAGTTTTCGTCTAAAAAACGTTTTTATGCACTTTGTGCTTTTTTGAAAATTAACGGATATAGTTAAGTCGAAAATACAGCTAGAATAAAATTAAGTTAAGTGTTTACATAAATTTGTTTTTTTATTAAATTAATAGAGCAATTCCATATGAAAACGATCAAAATTGGCAAATTTTTGGACGACCCCTCTCCGATTTTAAAATAAATAGTCTCAATCGATTGCCCAGCAAAAAATAATGTACCTACATATTTTTTTTTTTTTATAGTGACTGGTTTAGTGGTGGTGTACACCACTGTCATGTGACAAAATTGAAGAATTCTTCATAAGGGACCTCATTGAAAGTTGTTTAAAAAAAACTACTAAAGCGATCGCAACGAGTGATAGCTCGTTGGAAAGGTATTGAATCAGGCTTTAATTGAAATTTACCTTTTTTTCCCATGAAAATTAAATTTTCCCATGAAAATTAAATTTTCCGATTTTCCACAGAAGCTCCTAAATTTTCCGGCTAATTTTTTTTTTTTTGGATTCCTCATAATTTTTGCTTTAAGAATCAGCAATAAAAAAATGGGCCCCGACTCCTTGTTTGGACAGGAGAGGAGCATTTAAGAGACCACCTTGTTCTCATTGTTTTTATATTTTTTATAATTGAATTATTTGTAATTATTTAACATTATTTTATTTTATTATTAAAAATACATTTTAAAAATTATTTTACAGTTAAAAATACATTTATGAAGAAAAAATCAATTTTTTTTAAGAGCCCCAAGTTGAGTGTGTAGTGAATATGGTCTGCCTGCCTTCACAAGATCGGCCATAAATCCATGGATAATAGCAGCAGTGGCATGTAATGGCACACCAAACCCGACTGAGGCTACAGGTCATAAAATGTTTTGTAAATTTTTTAAATTACCAGGTAATAAATATTTCGCCTAAAATGACACGTGCAGAAACAAGTCATAAAACACGGATTTTCCATAAATATTGCGAAATATTTATTACCTGGTAATTTAAAAAATTTACAAAACATTTTATGACCTGTGGTCGGCTTATTGGCAGTAACCAATTAAGTCCCTCTTTAAAAAACATTTTATGACCAGTAGTTCACGCAAATTTTCCTATTAAAGAAAAGCAAATATCGCTTATTTTTTTTTACCTATTTTTTACCAAAAAATAAATATAAATACTTCACACACTCTGAGTCAAATTTTAGTTGAATACTAAACGTGAAAGTGTTAAAGTGTTTTTTTTTTGTAAAGTAAAGAGTGAAGCTGTAAAGACAATTTAAAGTAAAATGAATAAATTTTGCTGCAATCCGTTTAACAAGAGTGGACATCGTTCGAAAAAGATAAAAGTATTAAAATTAACTGGTGTTTCGAAGCGATACATGAATGAATTAAATATACAATACGGTGAAGAAGCAGAATTCATTTGCCCCAAGTGTAAAATCGATTTGTCTCAACAAGCAAATGCATTGAAACAAATGCAACCACAATCCGAGAGTGAAATGACAATTGAACAAAATGTTTCATCTGATAGTGAGGCAGACATTCCGATGGTCAATATGTCTTTGAGTCCTTTGAATGAGGCTATTACCACTTTAGGTGAATCGCCTATTACAAAAAGAAAGTTGCGAAGTGAAAAATACAGGAAAAAGAAAAAAGGCAAGGTTATGAGTGCAATCGCGACAATATTTGATGAAGGCTCTGATAACGAATGCAGTCAAGCAGATGACGTTGATGACGGCAAACAAATGATTGAGCAGTTGAAAAGAAAATTCAATTTAGCGACCACTTTTCCGGAGAAATATCTCATTTTATCTGTGCTGCCTCAATCATGGTCTATACGCAAGATTTCTGAACAGTTTCAAACATCTTTTTACATCGCGAGAAGAAGCAAAGAATTAGTTTGACAGAAGGGCATATTGGCGACTCCCACCAAGAAATTTGGCTCAAGGACCCTCAGCGAAGCAACGGTGAAATTGATTCAAGATTTTTACTGCAATGATGACAACAGCCGCGCCTGCCCAGGTACACGTGACTATGTTATCACACGTGAAGATGGAGAAAAAGTACACAAGCAGCGCAGATTATTATTATGTAATCTATCCGAAGCATACCATCAGTTCAAAGAGAAATACCCAGCAGAAAAAGTGGGATTTTCTAAGTTTGCCATCCTACGACCAAAAGAATGCGTGCTGGCATTAGACAGGCACGGAACGCATTCAGTCTGCGTTTGCATGTTTCATCAAAACATCAAATTAATGTTCTTTCCATGCAAGAAATTGAAAGTATTTCACGGTGAAATTGAAACATATAGGGACCTCCTGTCGAAGTCGTTGTGCGCATACCCCACGGAAAATTGTCATCTGTCCAAATGCGACAATTGTCCGAAGATTGACGAGCTAGAGCAATATTTGGCGGAAAAGTTTGAACAGCTGTTAATTCAGGAGGTGCATTTCAAACAGTGGATAATTAGCAGCGGCAGATGTTCCCTTGAGACCGTGGTAAAGCAGATACCGGAATTCATCGAGGAATTCGGATTCAAGTTGAATGAACTGAAGGCGCACCATTTCATATCCGAGATGCAATCGAAATTTCTAAAGGAAAGTAAGGAGAAATTAGCCCAAAATGAATTCATTGTGATAAGCGACTTTGCCGAGAATTACACTTTTCTCGTTCAGGATGAAATTCAGGCTTATCACTGGGCAAACGACCAGTGCACGGTGCATCCTTTTTGCATTTATTTCAAAAACGAAGATAACGAACTACAGACCGTAAGCCTTGTTGTTGTCGCGGAGAGTTTAGCTCATAATTATGTGTCCGTTTATTTATTTCAAATGAAACTGTTTGAATTCTTAAGATCAAAATTCGATGCAATCGACAAAGTAACGTTTTTCTCAGACGGCGCGGCTTCTCAGTACAAGAATAAAAAAAATTTTTACAATCTTTGCATCATTGAAGAAGAACAAAACTGCAAGGTCGAGTGGCACTTTTTTGCGACGTCCCACGGTAAGGGCCCATGCGATGCGTTAGGGGGAACCCTAAAACGCATGGCGACTAAGGCAAGTTTGCAAAGGCCATATACTGACCAGATCTTAAATGTACAACATTTGTTTTCGTGGATTCAAAGCAAGGAAATTGCCATTAACACAGTTTTATGCACTCAAAAAGAACACGATGCCAATGAGCGACGAATTCAAAACAGATATAATAATGTCAAAACTATAACTGGAACGCAAAAGTTTCATTGCTTCATACCAAATATTTCTGATATGTCAATTAATGTAAAGCGGTACTCTTCGTCTGCCGACGTGCTAAATTTAAAGTTACTTTAATTTTATAATGATGCCAAGACAATTGAAATTTTTAATAAATATTGTAATTAGTATAAGCAGCAAAATAAGAAAGATTTTTTCTTCATAAATGTATTTTTAACTGTAAAATAATTTTTAAAATGTATTTTTAATAATAAAATAAAACAATGTTAAATAATTACAAATAATTCAATTATAAAAAATATAAAAACAATGAGAACAAGGTGGTCTCTTAAATGCTCCTCTCCTGTCCAAACAAGGAGTCGGGGCCCATTTTTTTATTGCTGATTCTTAAAGCAAAAATTATGAGGAATCCAAAAAAAAAAAATTAGCCGGAAAATTTAGGAGCTTCTGTGGAAAATCGGAAAATTTAATTTTCATGGGAAAATTTAATTTTCATGGGAAAAAAGGTAAATTTCTGAGAAAAATTAGGAAAATTTTATTTTTCAATTAAAGCCTGATTCAATACCTTTCCAACGAGCTATCACTCGTTGCGATCGCTTTAGTAGGATCTTTCAATGAGGTCCCTTATGAAGAATTCTTCAATTTTGTCACATGACAGTGGTGTAAACCACCACTAAACCAGTCACTATAAAAAAAAAAAAAAATATGTAGGTACATTATTTTTTGCTGGGCAATCGATTGAGACTATTTATTTAAGAATCGGAGAGGGGTCGTCCAAAAGGTGATCGCTTTCATATGGAATTGCTCAATAATTTAAAAAAAAAATTTTATTTATGTTTTTTTAACTACATTTGCAAGTTGTTTGTACAGTTTTACAATAATTTGCATGTATGTTGTTTCAATTGCATTTGTAGTTGTTTTTACTACATTTGTCAGTTGATTTTTAACAGTTAAAAATTACTTCATATTGCAGTTAATTTAACTGCAAATGTAGTCTACACCTTTTTAAGTGCAAATGCAGTTATTTTAACTGTCATTTGCAGTTGATTTTACCTACATAATTCCCTGAGTTTAGACTCTGAAATGGTCGAGGCCATTGTTGAATTTCCAATACCTAAAACATCACGCCAGGTAAGACGTTTCGTTGGCATGGCCAATTGGTACCGCGCATTTATAGTTAATTTTTCCGATCTAGCTGGTCCACTCACTGACTGTTTGCGAAAGGCAAATAAACCCTTTCGTCTTTCGCAGGAAGCCGTAGACTCTTTCGAAAGATTAAAATCTGCACTTTTTTTATTTGTTCATGAACTCGGGCACAAGCAAAATAACACATTTTGCTTGTGTAAAATCAAAGAGCGTAAAATAAGGGGAAATTCCAACTATAATACAGGGGAATTGCGGGGAAATTAGATGCTTTTAAGGGGAACGAGATAATTTTCTAATGCGTCATAATTTAATTTAATGTATTTACTGTTCGCATTTTTGTCCGAAAAATACAAAATTTAACATGAAAAGTGCTAGGAATCGAAAAAAACGTAATGTAGTGCCTAAAAATGAAATAAAATACGAAAATTTTTTTTTTTTTAATTTTCACAAAAAATATTTTTTAACCCCTTTTGATTTGGCCATACACTACTTGTTGGACGTTTTTGGACTCCGCAGCGCAAGGTTAACGATTTATGAGCGACGCTTTGGTATAAAAGACAATATAAAGTCCAACGGAACATTCTAAGTTATATTTTTCATCAAAAACTTTAATATTTGATACGTATTTGACATCCAACAAGGATGGGTTACTAATGCCTAAAAAAGTTTATATTAAATAACATATAAAATCAACAATTGAATTTTCCGAACTCTATTTGAATTGTATGAAACTTGCTATTACTTGGAATACTTTGTATAGCTAAAATTTGTGTTCAATTTGGGGAAAATTATCAAATTTGCTATAGACTTTCCGTACATATTTGGGTCTAACTTTTGTATTATTTTAGCTATGTGACTGGTAGATATATCACTTAAAAGCTTCTGAAAGCGTGCCTGAAGTTGGTCTGCAACTCATTCTTTAATTTGATAATTTCTGATTTATTAAAAAAAAATTTAAATTTATGAGAATTTTTCTGCAATTAATTAATTGTTTCTATCCTTTTATAATTGAAGCCATGATTGAGCCACGTGAATAGTTACTATTTTGAAATGAACTTAAACCATTTATCGTTATCAAAGGTCTAAAGCAGGGATCGGCAGTCTCTCTCTCTCAATGCACTGACAAAGAACGTTTGTATAATAATTTGAAAATTTTAAATGTTTATAATGGGAATATAAAATAAAAATTTAAAAGCAAAAAAACAACACAAAAAAAAAACAAAAACAAAAGAACTTAAAAATAAATTACCAAAAAAATGTATCAATAAACATTATGCAAAGTGTAAAAAATCTGGCAAACAAGCGATCTGACAACCTACTTCATTTAATGCTTGTTTGCGACTAAGTTATTTTTTTGTTCTATGTGTGAGCTTATGTACACTCAAAAAAAAAAGTCAGTAAAGTCAGCAAAAAATGTTGCTGTATCAACAAATTTTTAGTCAGGAGCGTGCTTGCAAAAAAGTTGGTAATTTCAGCAAAAGGTTTGCTGAAAATCAGAGAGCTGATTTTTACCAAAAAAATAGTAATCTTCAGCAAAAGTTTTGCTAACACTTAGTCGACTGCAAATGAAAAAAAAAATCCTTGCTAAAATCACTAAACTTTTTGCTGAATATTAGTAGACTGAAAAAAACTCAAAAAACTTGTAGCGAAATTTTACTTTAGTTAATTTATTTGCTGAAAATTTAAATATAGAATATGTGTAGAGTTGTTTTTCTTTTTTTGTCATTTCCGTTTCCAGACAAGCTGCGACATCTACATCTTGTCTATCTGGTTGTCGTCCACGCTATGCATGCGGTTCTCAGCACAATTTTTGCAGCAAAATAAATTAGTAAAACATTAGTTCAAAATTAGTTTAGTGCTAAAAAAATATAACTAAAATTTTTGATGAAAACGGAATTTCAGCAAAAAAAATTGCTGAAAACTAGTACACTTGATATACAAGACGTTTTACTAATTTTTCTACTAACTTATTTTTTTGAGTGTAGCATCACTTTAGAATCGCCGCTCAAAGTAGAATTTTGCTCTACTACTTCTTCATCAAACACTTCAGTTTTAACTATTTCATTGTCGTCAGAACCCTACACCACCAAAAAATTGAACACATCTACATTTCTATTAATATCCTATAATTTTTAAACTTAATCATTTAAAACTAATTTAAGTTCTAATAAAATATATAAAAAAAATAAATGTTTTTTAAGTACTATTTTTGCTCTATTTTTCGTTTTTAAAATTCTCGGAAGACACTCCACTTTTGTATTAATACACTTTAAAATCACTTTATTTTTAGTTTTTCTAATGTTTTGAAAACGTTCTATAAACAAAAATTATAACGCTTTAAAATCACTTTATTTTTTGCTTTTGAAACGTTTCTAAAATACTCTAAATACAAACATGAGACCGTAAATCATGGTTATAATTTTAGTGTTCTGAGAACACTATAAAACCCAAAAATATGTTGCTTTGATAACGCTTAAACCACCATACAAAGTGCTTTCAGAACGCTTTTATGTTTGTCAATTTCTGCCTGGGTACTTTACTAGATAAGTTAGAATTACTACTCTGTTAGTAACTTGGAACATGACAAAGCAAACTGTGATACTTTTATGTTGTTTTTTCTTTGGGATTTAAGATGTTTATTAACGCTCCTACTTGAAAACATGAAATTCTCATCGAGTTGAAGCTAACAAAATTTTAAAAGGTCGTCCCTTAATTATTTTCTTAGGCCAGAACTAAATTCGGAAAGGTTTTTTAAAAAAGTTTTGAGATTTTAGCACATTTACTTTAATAAAAATTTATATTTTTTAAACATTTCCGTAATTTTCTAACAATTTCGATTAATCGATTAATCGTACGAAATTATTCGAATTATTCGTTATTCGAAATTTGGACATTTTAAATTATTCGAACAATTTTTGAGAAAAATTGTTCGATTAATCGAATAATAATTTATCGATTGCATACCCTAGTAAGGATATTAGGCAATTTGTAAGTAAGTGTGAAGTTTGTAGGGCTGTTAAACCCACAAACAAGATTTTGAGACCTCCAATGGGACAGCAAGTTAAAACTGAGAGGCCTTTCCAGAGCCTGTATATGGATCTGTTAGGCCCATATCTCAGGACGAAGTCAGGCAATAGCATGGTCTTCGTTTTGATTGATAATTTTCAAAGTATATATTTTTGAAACCATTGAAGAAGGCAACTGCCATAATTAATTATGTTGAAAAGGATGTTTTCCACAAATTTGGTGTACCGCAATTCATTCATTCCGACAACGGAAAACAATTTGTGTCGTCGCAAATGGCCGATTTTCTTAAAGCCTATGGAATTACACATATAAAAACTGTCTTGTATGCACCACAGGCAAACACTTCAGAGCGGACAAATAGAGAGTTTCTGGTGAAGCTGAGAACTTTTATAAAAAATAGGCAAGATAAATGGGACTTACACGTAAAAAAAAAATAATAGCGAGTATTTTGAGATCTGACTACCACGAGGCTTTGAAATGCTCACCTTATTTTTGTTTGTTTGGATACAATATGATTCAACATGGCTCTGCATATCCGATTTTGAATAGATTAAGGTTATTGCAGGAAGGACAATCTAGTGTTGTTCCTAATGATACTAAAATAGGTTTAATGCATGAAAGAATAAGTTGGAATTTGATTGTGGCCCATGAAAAAGCAGCGAGAACATATAGGGTGCAGAAATGTAGACTTTAGAGTTGGTCAAGAGGTTTATAGAAAGAATAGGCAGCAAAGTGAATTTAAGAACGGCATAAATGCTAAACTTTTACCTCCTTATATAAAATGTCGCGTCCGTAAAAAAGTAGGCACTTCTTTATACCAATTGGAAACCTTAAACGGAAAATATATGTCTTTTTCATGCAAAAGATGGCTAGTTGCAAAAAAATCGCGAAAAATAAAATTTGCAAAAAAGGAAAAATGTTTTCATCAATATATTTGTTTGCAGAATTGATTAAGTTTTTTAATTAATTTTTTGTACCATAAAGCCTTTTTTCGCGATTATTTTGCAATGTTTTAAGGGTGGTTTTTTAAAATTTATAATCTAGGGACCAATTTATAATCTAGTACCAATTTTATACACTAAAGTTTGGTGCTTAGGTTGCAAAAAAAATCGCGTAAGAGATATTCGCAAAAAGGAAAATTTTTCATCATTCGTCATTGTATTCATTTGCAGATTGTTAATCGCTGATTGAGTTTTTTAATTATTTTTTTTCTACCACAAAGTCTTTTTTCGCGTTCCGATATTATTTTGCAATTTTTAAGTGCGGTTTTTTAAATTTATAATCTACGGAGTAAAATGCCCATTTCATAAAACAAAGTTTGGTGGTTAGTTGCAGAAAAAGAAAATTTTGGGATCGATTGCAGCCAAAGCCTTTTTTCGCATTCCGACATTATTTTGTAATTTTTTACGTATGGTGGTTTTCTTAAGATTCATAATCTAGGGCTATAATACTGTTGGAATAGTATAATTAAGGTTCCATTTTTGATTTTTATAACTAAATTATTATTTTCCATCCCTGGTTAGAATCGATGTTTTGAGTCATACAAAGAGCGCACATAATGACCCTGCAAACATTTGGAAGATATCTTCCAAGAAGATATTACAGCGATATCTTCTATTTGTCATTTGAATGAAAATAATCAAGTAGTATTTACTTTGAAATTGTCTTCCTTTTATCATTTGGAAGATAATCCGGCGATATTTGGAAAAAATATTTTAAGACTTTCATCTTTTGTCATAACTTTTTATGACAATATTGCGGCAATATCACCTTTGTATCATTTTTAAGATAATGCAAATTTGTTTGAAATCTTTTGTCAATTTGGAAAAAATTAAAACTAAATTTGTACAAAAACAATCAAAAGATATATAGGAAATAAACTCGTGAAAAGTCAAGATTAATTGCGCGGGAAAAATCGGCTAAGATGAAATCAAGATAATTTAAAAGTTGGTCAATGGATCCATTGACAGATGCAGATATTGTTTTTCAGGCTTAAATTTAATAAGGAAAAAAGTAAATCGTTAAACACTTTTATATTCCATACGAGTTATTGCTTTCGTATTGCCTGGAAGTATTGTTTTAGGGTAACAGTTGTTTCCGACGGAGGAAACTTCCGGAATACGAAATTGATAATAATAAATAAATAAATGTTTTCTTCCTGGCGATATGATCGGAGAATCTTCTTCGTATTGCCATGTTTGCTAGGTGATATTGGTTTGAGTATGTTCCTGTTCCAAGGCACATAATAGTACAAATGCTTTCTCAGTGATAGAGTCCCCCAATCTCTTTGTTATGTATACTCTTTGAATCAGCTCAAAAAGTGCATTGGAAAATATAAAAAGTCGAGGCAATGCCCGTAAACGGCACTTGCTCCCAAAAGAATGTGCTACTCCTAGTTCTGCATTAAAATTCTACTCTTAATATACCTACTAACCTCTTTATCTCTTTGCATTTCCATTTTAATTTCATGCATACGATCCTCCGTCAAACGCCTTAATATAGCTTCTGCTGGTGGTTCTACGGGGGCCGGCGAAGAGGTGACACTACTTTCGGATGTACGCTTTTTACGTTTTGGTGTTTCAACATCTTCCAACAATTGACCATACTGTACTGCACAATTTTTTTGTGAAAACCAATCTGCCGGTCTTGTCTGTAAATTATCTTTTGCTGTATTTCCGTACAAAACTTTTAATGTACGACTGACAGACATCCAATTTTGGTCGCCACTACAAGCCACAGCAGAGGCCAGACATAGTTGTTCACGCGTAGACCATTTATCCAATGGTGTGCGGTTAATTTGTAAACGTTCTTGTACACTAGTCATTTATTATGTGATTTATATTTTTATAATAACATTGAAAGTGTATGCGGAAAGATCAGTAAAGTTAAAATCAATTATACCGACCATTTGTGTTCGACAAAAGCGATGGAAAAAAGTATTTACCTTTTAATACTTATAGTTGCCAGATGCGTGCAACCAGTGTTGCCAACTCTTGAAGGCAGGAAAGCACCGTGAGCATTACGAAAACGGGTAAAAAGGGTAAAAATTTACCGAAAATGGGGTAAAAAAGCACGATATCAATTTTTTGAAAAATGTAGATCAAGAATTTAAAAAAAAATTTTAACTTTGAAAAATCGTGTAAAAAAGGTTCAAAAAATAACCAAAAAAGGGGTAAAAAAGCACCAAACTAATATTTCAAAATTTTGAAGTTTAAATGTAACGAAGTTACTATTTAAAATTGTACTACAAATATTGTGCAATAATGTATTTCTTGTAAAGCTGCCTACACACTAGGGAACATACTTAAAAAAAGAGAGCATTTTTTGTGAATGTGTGAGTGCTTTTGTGTGTGTGTGCGTGTTGAGAGCGTGCATTTCGTGTTTACAAAATTTTTTGATATTTTTTGTTCCCTCAACCATGTTCCCTAGTGTGTAGGCAGCTTATAGTTCGTTTTATTTTTTAAATTTTGACAGAAAATTCAAGAAAAATTTTAAAAAACGAGAGCAAATACCAAAAATATAAACTGTACAAAAAGCACTAAAAGCACTGCTTGAAATATGAAAAAGCACCGTAAATACCCGCTTTATTTAAACGGGTATTTGTAAAAAATCACCGGGTACGGGAAGGAAAAAAGCACCAAAAAATACCCTAAAAGCACTGATTTGGCAACACTGCGTGCAACGCTAATTTTTTTGGATTTTTAGCAAGGTTGGTTACCGAAACGAATAAGGCTAAACTCTAGTTTACGGGCATAATGCAATAAACACATAGACGACTGCGGATACACGACTACAAATGCTGCTGGCTGCAATTGTAGTTGTGTAGTCAGCTACTTAATTTTTTTGAAAACGACAGCAACATAGTTAACAGCTGATCCTAAAAATTTTATGTTTTGATAAATTTTAATCTTTTTTTGGTTTATGCTTCTAAAATAATGGCTTAGGAATATTTTGTTAATTTTGTAAGTTCTTTTTTTTTCAAAACATCACAATAAAATTATTTCCAAATATAAATTAATGAAACCTTCAAACAATTGTAAAATATAAACAGCTGTTTCTTCAGTGTTTCCATAACGGTAATTTTCTCAGAACTAGTGGTTTTATTTCGTCTCTAGCGGGAAAAATTGTCCTGTTTATTGTCAACACTATTTTTGTTTTGTAGCCAACAAAAATATAAATTATCCTAAGTTGACTACAGCGGCAAAAGTAGTCGTGTAGCCATGTAGCTGTGTTGGTGTCAAAATAATCGTTTTCGTATAAACGTGTGCATTTTATTTTGACATGCTTTAGTCGTGTAGCTGCAGTCGTCTATGTGTTTAATGCATAACTCGGATTTGTTTCAAATTTTCACGGACGATAGAACTTTCAATGCCGAGTTCAACGATGAATGTCTTTTTGTCCGCGACCCCGGTTCCCGAGTTATGGACCCCCATTTATTATCGGATAAAAACAAAGTATATATCGTTATAAAGGCCATTGAAATACCTTTAATTTGAGATATAACACTTCCGAGTCCATTAACCCATTAAGCGTTAAATCATAAAAGTCTGTTTTAATCCATACTTTTTAGAAAAAAAACGCCCATTATCTCAATATTTCACCAATATAAATATACAAAATAACTATTATTTAATTGTAGTTGAGACTCTCAGCTTCAATTTAAGATCTAATTTATACCTGTAACCCTTATAACACCGCAGATATTAACAGTTAAATATGATATTAATTTTTTTTATTTTTGTGCTTATATACATAAATAAATAAACGTCAAATTCTTAAAATAAATATATTAATTAACCAACTGCAAACCATAACTGCGAGTGCGCCAAAAATCAGGCATATTTGTAAAGAAAAAAAAATCGCGCGCGCGACCAAAGAAAAGCTTTACTCAGCGAAGCCACTAAACTGCCTACCACATAGGAAAAAACCCCAAAGCCCGGCCGAAGGCTTGTTACCAGTGTTGCCATTTCAGTGATTTTCGGGTATTTTTTGGTGCTTTTTTCCTTCTCGTACCCGGTGATTTTTTACAAATACCCGTTTAAAAAAAGCGGGTATTTACAGTGCTTTTTCAAATTTTTGGCAATGCTTTTAGTGCTTTTTGTACAGTTTATATTTTTGGTATTTGTTCGTTTTTTTTTAATTTTTCTTCAATTTTCTGCCAAAGTTGAAAAAATAATACGAACTATACAAAAAATACATTTTCCAGTGTTTGTAGTACAATTTTAAATACCAACTTCATTATATTTAAACTTCAAAATTGTTAAATATTAGTTTGGTGCTTTTTTACCCCTATTTTAGTTATTTTTGAACCTTTTTTACACGATTTTACAAAACTAAAATGTGTGTTTAAATTCTGGACTTAAATTTTTCAAAAAATTAATATCGTGCTATTTTACCCCATTTTTGGTAAATTTTTACCCTTTTTACCCGTTTTCACAATGCTCACGGTGCTCCAGATTTTAAAATAATATAATTTTTTCCATAATTTAATAAATACCGGTAACTGCCCACAAAAATAATGTTATTTGGAATTTTTTAGAGGTATTGGTAATGGTAAAGGGGCCTGTAGACGACCAAGCATGTTGTACAGCTTGTCTTGATTGTTCCGTGTATTTTTTTTTTTAATTTCCATCAAACAAGGCATTACACGATCAAATGCTGGCTAGTAGCTTTTTTGAAACATTAAATGCTAGCTGTAGCTTGACCGTCTATAGGCTGCATAACGGTATTCAATTTGAAACGGTATTTCAGTTATAATGGTAACCAACCTTGATTTTTAGCCAATGCTGATTGCCAGATTGCCATGATGTTGCTCAATTTACAGTCCGAGGCACTAGCTGTGTTTGTGTGTCATGCCTATCAATGCTATCTCGAACAATTTTGATAGTAGAAAGCCGGAATAAGTGAAAAAACTGTTAAAATCGTTCTAGATAACACTGATATGCAGTCACATAAACACAGCTATTGTTGGTAAAAGTGGCACAAAAGTGCCATTTGTGGCACTATTGAATGTTCAATGGCACTTTGGCACTCTCCATAGAATTTTGGCACTTTACGAAAATTTCTATATAATTTGATAAAAGGTCGATATCGCTGGTTTTTCATTAAAAGCCACGCCTATTAAGAAGGGGTAGCAAAATTAAAAAACAAATGCGACACTAAAAATATCTAAAATTTTTTGGACCACCTTCCAGTTCTTCGGGGACAATTTAATCATTATTTTGATATTTAAAAATAAAAGCAACGGGGATAAAATTAGAAAAACTTTAATTGATTCTATTGTATTGTCAAATTTAATTGTAAAATTTTTTGAAAGTCTTGGACCTGCTAACTTATCTTAAAATAACGTAAGTTTAGTGCTTTACTATAGTTAAGAATGGCATTTTTATATGAAAATATTTGTGGTAGGTAATGTTAAACTCGTGTTACTTTTTAGATAAGTTGCCCGCCTTTTTTTTTGTCTTTTTACTTAACCCTTAAATGCATGATCTCTACAATTTTAACCATTTTTTTATATATGATTTCTAAAGGCGTGTACATTTCAAGATAAATACCAAAAAAATTGACAAATAGCTAAATTGTCATTATTTTAACGTGTATGAAAAAAAAGAAACAAAAAAAAATATATGAAATATTAATTATACATTTATTGTTGCCTAAATTAATTTTATTGCGAGAATACCACTTTAAATATTTAAACAAACATTTTTGAATATTGCACTTTTTGTAAAAAAAATGCGTGTTTTAGATTTTTCACAAACATACGAAATAAAACCAAGATTTTTCCTATAACTGTTTAAAAAATCTGAGTTATAGTTTGTAAAAGCACTTTGTGCAGAAAGGACCCAAATGCCCAAAAATTGAGTTTTATGCATCAAGTGGCGTTTTTTATTAAGAAACTGGTATGTTGCCAAATGGCTACACCATGCATTTAAGGGTTAAAGTAACTAAATGTATAAATATTAACCCCTAAATTCATAAACGCTTTGTAAAATTATATGAGGTTTATTGAACAAATTTTGTATGAAAATGACGTTTTGTAAACCTGCTATAACTTTACAAAGCATTTATGAATTGAGGGGTTAAATTAAAAGCTGAACATATTTTTTTTGAAACATTAAATGTTGCTTAATTTTTTTTTTTGCACTTTTAAAGCTTTTTTGGCACTTTTTTGGCATCATTGAGGCACCAAACAAAAAATTCTCAAATACCATCACTGGTGCGAGGACCCACTTCGGAAACATGTTGAACTACTTCAGGGCAATCTGGGAAGTAGCACGGTAAGAGTTGCCAGGCAGTTACAAATAGTAATAGCAACTGTCAATTATTGTGAATTATAAAAATAATACTCCGGCATTCACAATATTATTTGTTTTTGTTTATTTTTATTGTATTTTATAATTAATTATTACACATAAGCTTCTTAATAAATTTTATTAATGTTTGACTTGAGTTTCCATTTTAATTCTTTTCCATTTCATGCGTCTATTTTGAAACCACACTTTAACCTAGAAAGTTATAAAAATAGTTTTTAATGCACATTTACACATAGCTTACATCGAACTCTTTCTCTTAGACATTCGATGTCAGTGGACGTATCGCATGAGAATTTGTTGGACATACGTGCTATACCCACCAAAAGATATTTGAATGTGTGTAAAAATATGTGTTTGTTGACAAAAGAAGAAGAGCGAGGTTTCTATGTAATCTATGCATTTATACGAAAGCAAAAAACACCCCTAATTTACTTAAATCATTTACAATCATAGATTACATAGATTGTTAATCTTTTTCTTTTTTTGTCAACAAACAAATTTTTCACACACATTGAAATATTTTTTGTATAGGTATGTTCAACCCATTCTCATGAGATACGTTCACTGACAGAGAATGTCAAAGAGTAAGAGCTAATCTATGTCCAAAATAGAGTTAATAATAATAATAAATTTTTTATTGAGACTTTCTTTTCTTCGATAACAATAAACAAGATACAATTGTCAAAATAATTCTCTTATTGGGGAGACCGTTACCGAAACTTTGCAATCTGTATAAAATTTTGTTGGGGCCGTAAGGCTTACCGTATCTCTATCTATTCTTACTCTATGGTCTTAGTACCATTATTAAAATAGAAACTAAAAAACATAAATAAATACAAAATTTAAGGGAGAGTTGGGGCGGGGATTGGGTTTTCAGGCCACATTCCTTTTATTATCATTTCAGTAGTAACCGTCATTCAAACAAGTTCATTTTCTAATGCAGGCGGCTAACACATTGTGTGCTAGTTGCTACAGTTCAATTAGTAGTGTCTTCATTAAATGTGCAATTTGTAGTGCACATTTTCATCAAATATGTTCGGGTGTTAGTAATGACCGTGACTTTAATATTTTAAAAACTTCTAGAAATGTTGTGAATAAATGCAATAAATGTGTTGAATCATCAAATGATTTAACTGTTATGGTGTCAATCCTTTCAAATGAATTAAAAACCCAATTCCACGCATATGTAAACAAAAACAACGTTACCCTACGGGGAATGAGGAGTCAATTGCCCTCCAAGGACCTATCCCGTGACCGGTCAACCGAAGGCATATTACTAAATTAGTACAAATATGAACAAAAGAAAATGAATTAATTTTCTAAGTATTTTCTGATCCGTTATTTTCACTGTTGCTTTTAAAAAAACTTGACCGATACCGAAATAAAAACAAAATTCGCGGCATATTTTTAAAAATATTTTTTATTTATTTTACTCTTTTATTTATTTTTTCACGATTTGCTTATTTTAGCTCTTATTTTAAATTTCTATAATGTTTTGCTAAGAAATTTTAAGTTTTGTATTTTCAACGTTTTTTTAATGTTAAAGCTGTTTTAGTTTCAACAATTGGTATTTCATTTAACTTTTCTTTGTAACTTAAGGGGAATTTTTAAAATTTTTATTTATATTATCAGAGGTTTTGAGGTAATTTTCTAATTTTTAATTGATTTTTTAATTTAATTTTAAAAACAAGTTAACTGCCATTAAGGGACCTATCCCATGACCGGTCAATCGGGGGCATATTCAAGGCACTTCCACCATATTTGTGTGTGTGTTAATGTTGTTTTCTTTTCTATTTTTTTCTTTGCCATGTTTTTTTTATTTGCTGTGTGTGTGTTTGTTTTTTCTTTCCCTTTTTTATTTGAACAGAAACGAAAAACATAACTTAACCATCACCCAGCCATCACGCATAATACTGCATTTAGACTAAGTAAAAACTACCTAGTTTTTGGCCGTTGTTAGTTTTTACTTGTCAAAACGCATACATAAAAAACAAACAAAACCCAGTTTTGTACAAAAACTAGTTAGTTTTTGCTCAGTCTAAATTCAGTATAAGCAACGTTAGCTCAGACGGTAGAGCGTTTGCCTTACAAGCAGAAGGTTGTGTTATCGAGCCCTACTTCGACGCCAAGTAGATTATTTTTAATTCTTAATTTTTTATTAGTTTATTTGAAAAGCTATTTTTAGACACACCACCTTACTGCCACAATGTGTCTAAACTGTGGCAATTGGTCATTTCCAATGACAACGCCATGTTAAAGTGATATGTCTCTTTCAAACAAAAAGACCGATCAGCGACCGGTCTCCGCCCCCTTGGGACCTATCCTGCGTGTCATCTGGGACCGCTCCCTTTCCCCGTAGGGTAAGGAAAAGAATTATGATAATGTTAACCCTCAAGCAGAATTAAGTATTCTAGCAACAAATTCTGGTTGGATGACTACAAAATCGAAAGGGAAGTATAAATCTATTGTTATCGGAGATAATAACAGCAGTGATTTAGAGGTTATTGCAAATACAAAATGGGCTCATATATTTAATTTAATTTATTTATTAATTGATTTTCTATGCTACAAGATTACATCTTATGAATTACAGCATAGAACTTAATTTGACTACATATGTTTAAATGTGACAATTTATTTAAGTTAAATTTATATAAAAATAAAAATTGAATTTAAAATAAAAAATATTAAAAATGATAATACCATAATTGAAAAAAAAAGTTAAAAAAAAAATTAAAATAAAATGGATAATTTGAAATCACAACTATTTTTTATCACAATAACTTTAAAAATCTAAGAAAATCTAAGAAAATAATAAAATGAAAATAAAAAATTAAAATAAAAAATGAAATAAAAAATGAAAATGAAAAATAAATAATTTTAAAAATTTAAATAAAAATAAATAAAAATAAAATTAAATAAAAATAAAATTAAATAAAAATAAAATTAAAAAATAAGAAAATAATATATGAAAACAAAAAATAAATAAATAAAAAACCTGTCAATTGTATCGCCTATCATTTCATATATGCGTTTATGTGAACATATTAAATAGTTCAGTTTTGAATTTTAATGCGTTACTATTTTTTTGAATGTGGTGCGGAAGTGCATTCCAAAAACGTATAGCATTTACAAAAACTGCCACTCTGATATTAGAGTTCGATAAAATATAGGAATTATCCTCTTTCAGAATTGTTAAAAAACAGATATTCATAAAGGTACCTCGGTGTTGCCCATAGAGTACGTAGCATATGTTTAATGTTTTACTGACAATATTATTAATGTGGTTAGACCAAGTAAGGGTGTTATTGAAGATTATACCCAAATTACGTACAGATGACACTATATCAATTTTTTGATTATTAAGTCGTATATCAAAATCACGATTAAGTTTAAATAATCGCTTATGAATCACGATACATTTAGATTTCTTTGGGTTGAGACAAAGTCCGTTCCCCAATGCCCATCGGTGAATTCTATCTAGGTCATTGTTAAGCTTACAGAGTGATGAATCAAGAGTTTTTTCTGAACTACTCAGGTATACCTGAACATCATCAGCATACATATGCACCTTGCAGTGTTGAAGTTGTGATGGCAGGTCGTTGGCATAGAGTGAAAAAAGTAGAGGTCCTAGAATGGATCCTTGGGGAACACCTCTCGGAATAGATGAAATATCTGAAGTGTTATTGTTACAAAAAACTGATTGTGTACGACCAGATAGGTACGACAAAAGTAGCTTCGTTGAGCTGGTAGAAAAGTTAAATACATGTTTCAGCTTGTTAATTAAAATGTTATGATCCACAGTGTCAAAAGCCTTTGAATGATCGAGCAGTACTAAAAAAACCAAATTTCCTTCATCGACATATTGTCTTATATCTTCAGAAACATTCAAGAGAGCAGTGACACAACTATGTTCTGAGCGGAAACCAGATTGCCGATCAGAAAGTATGTTGTATCTCTTAATATATGAATTTATATGAGAGTGTAGTATTTTTTCAAGCAACTTAGAAAGAAATGGAAGAATTGCAATAGGCCTAAACTCAGAGCCCGATTTGGGCACAGGAATAATTTTAGCGTATTTCCATTTATGAGGAAAAGAACTTGTTGTAATAATCGTGTTTAAAAGATGTGTGATATATGGAATTATTAACGGTATAAGTAGTTTTATAAACTTAGGATGAATATCCTCTTTTAAGCCTAATGTTACTGCTGAACAAGTTTTACAATACGTTGAAAAACATGCTAACATTCCGAAAAATAATTTGAAATGTTTTAAACTTGGTAAAAAGGATGCTGATATGAATAAATTAAGCAGAATTTCATTTAAAATTGGAGTCTCTCCCGATTTATATGATAAGCTCTTTGATCCCTCCTTGTGGCCGACTGATGTAAGAGTGCGGCCATTCAGGTTCTTATTTAATACTGTATTTAAATGTATCTATATATTTTTATGTTTAAATCATAGTCTGTAAAGAAATATTGTTCCATAGACTGAATAAATAAAAAAAAAATAAAAAAAAAATAAAAATAAATAAAAAAATTTTTATTTATGCTGAATTTAGACTAAGCAAAAACCACCTGGTTTTTGCACAAAACTAAATTACAAAAGCCAAGTCATTTACACTGGTTATTTAGTTTTTCTTTGTCACATCACTTTCTTATTACACACTTTTCTTTATTTTTTTTATTATTAGATTAATGTAAAAAAATTATTAATACATTTAACAATTAATAACAACGCACAATTTCAAACTAAAACAGAAATATTCTTAAAAATTACTGTGTTATTCAAAAACTTTTAAAATAGCAATACAGATTTTTAAGTTAATTTGGCAAAAAGAATATTCACAAATGATTAATATAGAAAAATTTATTAAACGCTTTAAGCAGGGTATAGCCTAAAATATCTCTTTGATAAAGTTTGGAAAAAGAAAACCACTATAAAAAATTAAAAAAACATGAATATACAATGATTAAATGAATTGTTTAAGATTCATCCACCCAAGAATACACGCAAAAAATTAGCGTATGTTATATTATACAAACAATCTTGGTAAAAACGATTTCCTACAGAAAAAAATAGTTTTCATTAGCTTAGTTTAAATCAAACCTTTAAATTTTTATATAAATTACCTAAAAACATAATTTTTTATTGGTACATTATAAATTCTTTTGTACATTATGTTAAATCACTTTCTTTTCTTATCTATTTAAAAAATTGTTAATATTTAGTTATACAGGATCCGCCATCTAACGTTTTTTTTTCAACTAGTGCTTATTTCGTGAATGGTAACACTTAGCTCATGTCTGATTTGACAGATAATTAGTTTTATCCTTCCGCTGAACGAATATGGTTGTGTATACGCTTGAACAACGCTGGGAAATATTGCGACATTACTTTGAAAATCATGGTAATGTTGCAGAATGTGTGCGAAGTCAATGGTGATCGTTATCGGGCCATGTTGAACGAATTTTTGTTCACAAAAATTGAAGAGGAGGATATTGGCAACATTTGGTTTCAACAGGACGGCGCTACGTGTCACACAGCCGAAGCTACACTCGATGTTTTGCGCCCTGTTTTTGAAGATCGCATTATCAGCCGCAGAGCTGATGTCGTTTGGCCACCTCGGAGCTGCGATTTGACACCGTTGGACTATTATTTGTGGGGTGCCGTCAAAGATAAGTGTTACGCCGACAAGCTCACTAAATTCATGTATCACTAACAATAAAAAGAGAGAATATACAAAGTTTTGCCAGAATTAAATACAAAATTAATAAACTTTTATTTATGTTTTTGAATACAATCTCTATATATAAAAGAATAACGTGACTGACTGACTTACACAACATCGCCCAGCCCAAACCGCTGAAGCTAGGAAGTTGAAATTTGGTATGTAGGTTCCTCTTTCGGCGTAGACGTCCGCTAAGACGGGATTTTTGGAAATTCCTACCGGAACGGGCAAAAAGGGGAAAAGTCTCCCCCTTGGCGGCCTGCCAAAACCCCTTTGGCTAGAAAGCTGAAATTTAAATATGTGTTCCTTGGAGTATGGGCTAACTTTTCTGGAAAGTACTTTCTGGAATTTTGGACAGGGACGTTGTAAAAATGGGGATTAAAAAGGGGAAAAGAAGGCCTGCCCAAACCGCTGGAGGTAGGAAGTTGAAATTTGGTATAAAGGTTCCTCCACTATCGTAGACATCCACCAAGACGGGAGTTTTGGAAATTTTTACAGGGACGGGCAAAAAGGGGAAAAAGTCTCCCCCTTGACGGCCTGCTCAAACTGCTGGAGCTATGAAGTTGAAATTTGGTATGTAGGTTCCTCGACCGGTGTAGACGTCCGTTGAGGCGGCATTTTTGGAAATTCTTATCGGGAGGGGCAAAAAGGGGACAAAAAAAGTACCTTTTTCCAAAAAAGTACCTTTTCCCAGAAAAAGTACCTTTTTCCCAAAAAAGTACCTTTTTCCAAAAAAAGTACCTTTTTCCAAAACAAGTACCTTTTTCAAAAAAAAGTACCTTTTTCCAAAAAAAGTACCTTTTTCCAAAAAAAGTACCTTTTTTCAAAAAAAGTACCTTTTTCCAAAAAGAAAGTACCTTTTTCCAAAGAAAGTACCTTTTTCCAAAAAAAGTACCTTTTTCCAAAAAAGTACCTTTTCCCAAAAAAAGTACCTTTTTCCAAAAAAAAGTACCTTTTTCCAAAAAAGTACCTTTTTCCAAAAAAAATTCCTTTTTCAGAAAAAGTACCTTTTTCCAAAAAAAGTACCTTTTTCCAAAAAAAAGTACCTTTTTAAAAAAAAGTACCTTTTACCAAAAAATGTACCTTTTTCTAAAAAAATGTACCTTTTCCAAAAAAAAAAGTACCTTTTCCAAAAAAAGTACCTTTTCCCAAAAAACATACATTTTTCCAAAAAAATACCTTTTTAAAAAAAAGTACATACCTTTTCCAAAAAAAAGTACCTTTTCCCAAAAAAGTACCTTTTTCTAAAAAAATGTTCCTTTTCCCAAAAAACATAAATTTTTTCAAAAAAATACCTTTTTCAAAAAAAGTACCTTTTCCAAAAAAAAGTACCTTTTCCCAAAAAAAAATACATTTTTCTAAAAAAATTTTCCTTTTCCAAAAGAAGTACCTTTTCCAAAAAAAGTACCTTTTTCCAAAAAACATACATTTTTCCAAAAAAAAAAACATTTAAAAAAAAAAATACCTTTTCCAAAAAAAGTACAATTAAAGTACTTTGTAAAAACAAAGTATCTTTTTCCAAAAAATTTCGTTTTTCCAAAAAGTACCATTTAAAATAATATATAATTTCAAAAAAACTACTTTTTCCCTCCCCCCACGGATATCTCCACTAAAACAAGGTTTCTTGATATTCGGCATAGACGTGCGCTAAGACGGGATTTTTGGAAATTCCTACCGGAACGGGCAAAAAGGGGAAAAGTCTCCCCATAAACAGTCTCACAAATTGGAAAAGTGCCTGCCCAAACCACTGGAGGTAAGAAGTTGAAATTTGGTATAAAGGTTCCTCCGCTGTAGTAGACATCGACTAAGTTTGTATTTTTGGAATTCCCTACAGGATATCCCAAAAGGAAACTCGGTATGTGAGTTCCTCCTTCTGTGTAGGCGTCCGCTTAGACGGAATTTTTGAAATTCCTATCGGGAGGGGAAATAAGGTAAAAATCTCCTCCTGACGGCTTGCCCAATCCCTTTTGGCCAACCTAAAATTTTAAATATGTATTCCTTGGAGTAGGACTAACTCACCGGCAACGTAATTTTTCTATTTTGGAACAGGAACATAGTAAAAATGGTGGTTGAAAGGGAAAAATGTCCCCACTAACGGCCTGCCCAAACCGCTTAGGCAATGCAGTTGAAATTTGTTATGAATGTTCCTCATCCATCGCAGATAGCCGCGAAGATGGAATTTTTGTAAATTCCTAAAGGGAGGGGCAAAAAGAAGAAAAGCCTCACCTTGGGGGCCTGTAAAAACCCCTTCGGCTAGAAACCTGAAGCTTAAAATGTGGGTCCCAGGAGTAAGGGCTAACTTATTAGAAAGATACTTTTTTGAATTTTGGACAGGGTCGTTATAAAATGGGGGCTCAAAAAGGGAAAGTTGCCCCTTAACGACCTGTCCAAACTGCTGGAACTAGGAAGCTGAAATTCGGTACTTAGGTTCCTCTCAGCCTGCTCAAACTGCTGGAACTAGGAAGCTGGAATTCCCTGTCGATGGATTTTCGGAAATTCCTACCGAGAGGGGCACAAATAGTAAAAGTTGGCTAGAAACCTGAAATGTAAAACATATGTTACTTGGAGTATGGGCTCACTTACCGGGAAGGTGCTTTTTGGACAGGGACATTGCAAATGCAATGCAAAATGGGGATTAATGAAGCGAAAAGTGCCGCTTAAAGGCCTGCCCAAACCGCTGGAGGTAGGAAGTTGAAATTTGGTATTAAAGTTCCTCCTCTATTGTAGACATCCGCTAAGATGAGATTTTTGCAAATTTCTACAGGTAGGGTCAAAAACAGGAAAAGTCTCCCCCTTAACGGCCCGGCCAAACTGCTGCAAGGGAGCTTAAATTCGGTATTTGGATTCCTTCTCCAACGTTGACGTCCCCTAAGATGGTATTTTTGGAAATTCATACCGGGAGGGGTAAAAAGGGGAAAAACTTCCCCCTTGACGGCCTGGCCAAACTGCTGGATATAGAGACCTAAAATTATGTATGTAGTAGGTTCCCCCTCCAACGCAGACGTCCTCTAAGACAGAATTTTTGGAAATTCCTACCGGGAGGGGTAAAAACGGAATAATTCTCCCCCTTAATAGCCTAACCGAACCCTTCGGCTAGAAACCTATAATATATAATATGTTTTCCTTGGAGTATGGGCTAACTTATCGACAAGGCATTTCTAGGACTTTGGACAGGAACGTGGTAAAAATGGTGGTTCAAAAGGGGAAAATTGCCCCCCCCTCTTAACGTCTGCGTCTTTAGCTAGAAACCTAAAACTTAAAGAACAAGTGTATATGGAAAACTAAAATTAAGAAACTAAATAGGAAACGAGTGGAATTGAAACACTACACAAGTGGAACGAAATGGATATAAACGTTGAACGAGTGGAATTGAAATTAAAGACAATGCAAATGGATTGGAAGAGGGAATTACCTGTTCAAACACTATCCACGGAATATGAAACTTATGTAGCATTGAAACATACTCTCCAAAAAGTTAAACAAATTTTCTAAAAGAGAAAAAACCTTAGAAAAGGAATGGAACTTATATATTCCGATATTTAAACTTCATGTAACGAAGCACCGAACAATAGAGCTAATTAGAGGTGTTTTTTTGTCCTATCTCTAGAAGTTTTCTCTCTCGTGTAGATGTGCCTTTAGATTAACCCAGGGAAATTTTCTGTTCCAAAGAAGCTGTTTTTCCTTTGTAAACCCTTCTACTGTCAACGATTTTTCTTTGAAAAAGCAATCGCTTCATTAGCACCCAAAGTGGAACCGGTTGCCTTAGAATCAGTTCTGGGACTAGTTCTAGAGCTTCTGGAACTAGTTCTATAACATTCTTCAACTAGTTCTAGAACTGATTCTCCTTCAGTTATATCTTGCATATAAGATCCATGTAACGGTTCCGGAACCAGTTCTATGGAATCGGTTCTAGTGGAACCACTTCCAGAACTAGTGTGATTGGCAACCAATTGTAAAAAATTTTCCAGGGAAGACGAATGTAAACAAATACCTTCGTGTTTAATGTTATAAATTTTCCACCGTGTTCCGTGTACAAACAGACGGACGGACAAGAGTAGCCAAATCGCCTCAGAAAGAGGTTCTGAAAAAAAGTCTTACACAATTTTTTTCTACAATTCTTCATTCAATAATGGCGTTCATAAAAATAAATTTTGGATTTTTATTTAATACACACTAAAGAAAAAAGGAATAGATGCAGCGATTTTTCTCCAAAATACCAACCTTTGGGGCCCGGTAGCGACCCCTAAACCTTAATAAAAAAAATTTTTTAAAAATCATGTGTTAATTTTTCACGGTGCTTAATATATATTCGGGCTGACCCATACCAAAATCCAACTTTTGTTTTTTATTAACCAGCCTAGTGTACACTACATATTTCTACATACCTGGTTATCAACTCCTATCCCTCCCAAGAAACATTTTTACGGACTCTCCGTTATACACGTATCCGTCAAAGCTTGTATGTATACGGAACATTAACGGACCGTGTAATCGGATTTTCGAACACAATACGTTTTAACTCCGTTTCCGTACCGTAAAATACGGACTGAGTTGATTTTAATCTGTGTTCAAAATAAAAACAATTAAATAAAAAAAAAATGAATTTCAACCCTTCAGTCGGTAAAAAAGTATTTTTGTGGCGAGAAATTAGTCGCGATGGCGGGAATATATGCAACACATCATCAATCAAATAACTTCAAGTCGCATAGATACATTAGATGGTAGCCCAAGAAACATTTTTACGGACTCTCCGGCACTTACGGAATCATGAATCCGGCTTTTACAGCACATTAACGGTCCGTAATACACGTATCCGTCAAAGCTTGTAAGTATACGGAACATTAACGGACCGTGTATTCGGATTTTCGAACACAATACGTTTTAACTCCGTTTCCGTACGGTAAAATACGCACTTAATTGATTTTAATTTGTGTTCAAAATAAAAACAATTAAATTATTTTAAAAACTTTTTGTGAAGAGAAATTGGTGGCGGTAGCTGGAATAGGTCCCACACATCATCAATTAACTAACTTCAAGTCGCATACATATATTAGATGGTAAGAATAATAAAATTTAGTGCGTGTTTTACAATGATTTCTGTAAGATCGTTTGTTTTTGTAACAAAAGCTCTGTTCCACGTACGTTAACGCGGCTACCCAATTTTTCCAAAATTGTGTGTAAATTGTTGTTGTTTCGAGTAAAACACCATCGTAAATGCAATCAATTAAACCATAACTAATTTATTTTTTCTTTTGCATGTAGATGATCGATTTTATTATGGGTGACTATCGTGAATTGATGCGCTAGATAAAGAAGTAAACTCAAAGGTAAACTGATGTACTAAATATAGTGTAAATTTAAATAATATAGTTATTAATAAATCTATTAAAAATAAAAAAAAAAATTTAGTAAATTTAATTTACTCAAAATTAGTCAATTTAGATAGATATACAAATCCGTTTTTGGTCACTCCGTTTATACACGACATAACGGTCCGTAAATGGCCCGGACTTTCAACGGACTTGTCCGTTTTTTACACGACACAACGGTTCGTAAACGGTCCGTCAATGACGGACTTAAAACGGACTTGTCAGTTAGAAGCCAGATTTTGCAATATTTTTGAGGAAGGAAGACATGCACTTCCCAATGCTTTCTTCATAGTTATGATTCGCGGGAAGCAAAAATTAGAACCACGCAACACTTCTTATAATCATTAGTACATTTCCATTGGGTCTAAAGTCATATTTATTAAATTAATAATAATTTTTTTATTTCATTATTTTGTGTTATTTTTAGGTTATTTTTTTAGTCAGCTGTTGACAATCGTTGCCACTTTTTCATGCAAAAACTCTACAAAATAAGCCAAACACAGTGTTGTATTCTGCAAAAATGTCCAGATTTGTGAGATTTTCATGAGATTTCTTAGAAATCTCGCAAATTTACGGGATTTCCTTTGTATGGGGAATCTCGGGATTTCACATGAGATTTTCACTTAAATCTCAATTTTAGTCGAAATCTCGGGATTTGGGTGCAGATGTAAATGCAACATTACCCATCGACAATTCCATAAAATTTTATATTATTTTACATTTGCCTAACTTTTTTCACTTTTGGCATCTACTTTTCGCCATGTTGTTTTATCTTCCTTATTTTTTTTAAACAATTTTCAACTTTGGCCATTTTAATGCTATTTTTAGGAATTATAAACATTTTACAAACATCTGGCAACAAATAAATGAATTGTAAAACTTCCTAAATTTATTTTGGGTCTTATACATAATTTTTAATCATTTTCCCATAATATAACTAAATATTGACAAC
Source organism: Leucophora obtusa (assembly GCA_949987735.1). Taxonomy (NCBI): domain Eukaryota; kingdom Metazoa; phylum Arthropoda; class Insecta; order Diptera; family Anthomyiidae; genus Leucophora; species Leucophora obtusa. The sequence continues at coordinate 115,457,139 of OX465295.1, read as the reverse complement.
TTTTTAAATAGATAAGAAAAGAAAGTTATTTAACATAATGTACAAAAGAATTTATAATGTACCAATAAAAAATTGTTTTTAGGTAATTTATATAAAAATTTAAAGGTTTGATTTAAACTTAGCTAATGAAAACTATTTTTTTCTGTAGGAAATCGTTTTTACCAAGCATGTTTGTATAATATATAGGGTTTATGTCCCGGGAATTCCCGGGACGGGATTCCCGGGAATCCCGCCCTTTTTCGGATCCCGCAATCCCGGGAATTTTGTGCGGGATTTCCCGGGATTTTTTAATTCTTTTACAGAAGTTTTAGCTAGTATTATTGCAATTTTTCAAACTTATTTAAAGCATTGTTTTTTGAAATTAATTTGATCAAAAAATATTTAAAATTAAAAAGATACGATTTAAAATTAAATAAACTGAATTAGGCCAAATTGTTTTTAGATGCCAGTTGAATTTGGTTTAGTTAAACCGAAAAAATTTTATCAGCCATTACCAAGTTTACCAACAAAAATTCTTGTATGTACTTCGGAAAAATTTTTTTCTTTAAAATGATCTTTGTTCAAATAAAGCAATATTTGTGTAGGCTGGTTTACACTATATTTTCAGAAAAATTCTGCAACCTTGCCTATATGTTTTGCATGTGTACTAAAGTAAAATCGTACCGAAAATCTTATAGTGTAAACCAGCCTTATTCAACATTCCAACATCATTATTTCAGTCCCAAATACCTCCATAAAACTAGACATTAAAATTAAAAAATTTGTAATGTTTTCATATTTTCAATTGACAAGTATTTTGAGTTTCTTTTATTTAAAATAATTTAATTTTAAGTTCAATTGTTATTCCTTTATTTCAATTGTATTTTTTAAATATTATTTGTTTTCAAAATAATCCATCAGATGCTTTTTAAAATTATTTTGGATTTTTTTATATGTTAATTTAAAATGCCACTAAATACGAAAATTAAATAATTTATTTTTAAGTAGCTGTGGCATAAAAAATGTCTATTCAAGAAAACCAATTAAAGCTAAGAAATTATTTAATAATGTTGAAGTGTCTTTTTTTATAAAACGATTTAGGCGAATTTGCCTAAAAATTTGTGTGAAAAATTCTCACTATTATACTACATTTTTACTTGAGCAAAAACCAGTTAGTTTTTGTACGGAACTAGTTTTTGCTTGTTTTTTGTATGAGTTTAGACAAATTAAAAACTACAAGAGCCAAAAATCAGGTAATTTTTGCTCAGGTATAAATGTAGTATTAAACTTTTTTATAAAAATAATTCTAGACGGATACTTTTGAAAATCTGAATAGAAAGATACAAAATATCCAAAAATAGAAATTTTTGGATTTCATGTTTAAGAAATATTTTAGCAACAAATCGATCTTATTTCTGACTATAAAACTGGTCCGACACAATTTTGCACCCATTAACAATTTCAATATATTCTGAAAAAGGGGATGAAGATAAAATACCCGTGTCTTTCACTTTTTCAATATCAATTGGTTTAACCGTTTAAACCGTGAATTAATATTTAATTAATATATTTCTAAGAGTTTTTTTTTTAAATAAGACGGCCTTCCATATAAATATATTACCTAAATATTAATTCACGATTTAAATTGTTAAACGAGTTGATCCAGAAAAAGTGGAAGACATGGATATTTTTGGTCTAATTCATAAACTTTTACAACAGTCTTATTGCAGGATTTTAAGCTAATTTGTGAAAAACAGTATTCATATTTGCTTAATAATGAAGAAAATAATAAAGGTTTATAGTTGGTACTCACTAACTTTAAACCTTTTATAAAGTTTGGAGTGAGGAAGCCACCATTTAATTGTTAATTATTTCATTTTCAGGCATGAAATGATTTATTAAAGCCATCCCATTCCTAGAATGTGTGGCTGCCAACAACTTGAACCCATCAAACTGAAAAAAACTACAACAATTGCGTAGCCAATGACCATTTTCGAAAAAATTTTCAAAAAAATGTAAAAATTAAATTAAAAAGAAAAACAAAACAATAGTGATGTACAGACTGTCAAAACATTATTCGAAATTCGATTACTTTTGTATGCTTTGAATAATATGTTTTAAAAAATTACTTTTTTTCACAGATTTCCATTGATTTGCTTTATAAATAAAAAAAAATATTTTGAATGGCTTTTAAATTTATCTTAGCACATCATTAGTTCTCTAATTTAAGGAAATACATTTTCACTTCCGATTACCGAGTCAATCGTTTACTAAATTTGTAAATCACTTACGACTTTTTTGGGAGAAGAGAGAAAATAAACAATAGTGTTGCCAGTATCAAATCGAAAAAGTAATTCATAGTTCAAATACGATTATGAATCAAGATTTCTAATAACTCTTTATTAAGCGAAATATCTACTTTAACTATAGCAAGCTTCAAATACCAAATAAATTTTATTTATGAATTAGCACATTAATTTTCAGGCATCAAATGATTTATTAAAGCCGTCCCATCCCTAGAATGTGTGGCTTCCAACAACTTGCATCCATCAAACTGAAAAAAGCTACAACAATTGCGTAGCCAATGACATTTTTCGAAAAAATTTCCAAAAAAATGTAAAAATAAAATTAAAAAGAAAAACTAAACAATAGTGATGTACAGAATGTCAAAACATTATTCGAAATTCGATTACTTTTGTATGCTTCGAATAATATGTTCTAAAAAATTAATTTTTTGCACACATTTCCATTGATTTGCTTTATAAATAAAAAAGAATATTTTTAATAGATTTTAAATTTATCTTAGCACATCATTAGTTCTCTAATTTAAGAAAATACATTTGCATTTCCGATTACCGAGTCAATCGTTTACTAAATTTGTACATCACTTACGACTTATTTATGAGAAGAGAGAAAATAGACAATAGTGTTGCCAGTATCAAATCGAAAAATTAATTTATAGTTAAAATACGATTATGAATCAAGATTTCTAATAACTCTTTATTAAGCGAAATATGTACTTTAACTATAGCAAGCTTTAAATACCAAATAATTTTTTTTTTATGAATTAGCACATTTATATTTAGCCATCCTTTCAGAATATATTAAATGCATTTTCTCATGGATACAACCAAAAGATGAACTTTGTCGGACGGTGTTTTAACAGTAATCGAGTTTTTCAAGTGCAACATATGTCGAATTTATATATTTTCTAACGAGCGGGAATTCCCGGGATCACGGGAAATTCTGAAAAAAATCCCGCTGTCCCGGGAAATGAAAAAGTCCGGGAAAAGAAAAACCCTAATAATATAACATACTCTAGTTTTTTGCGTGCGCTACATGCTGAATAAATCTGTAAACTTATGAATGTACTTTGTACTACTTAATACTGGTAAACCATGTTTGCTCCCGACATTAACAATATCTTTCAGAGTATATCTGTTAAAATAAAATATGCCTAAAACTAAATAACACGTAACATTAACTCATACACAACTTTCCAACAGTGTGTTATGATTGAAAACAGCCTACGAAAATCACAGATATTAACAATACATAATAAAATTATATTATATTATATACATAATATTGGTGAAAGACTAAAAAGTTAATTTTCATTAATGGTGAGATTACATTTTATGCCCCTTCGCCTACCTGTCACGCTCCACTACCCTCACTACAACCGATGAGTTTAGATACAAGCAGTAAGCAAAACCCCCAACTGCAGGCGAGGAAGTATAAGACTCAAGCAAGCGAACAGACTGAGAATGTAACGGAAAATTATCGTTATTTCATAAGATCATATTACTATACATACTATAAATTCTAAAAAAAAACAAGCATAAATAAATAAAGTTGAATATCAACCTCTGTGCGTCCCAGACGAAGATTTTTGATAAAACTCTGGCAGTTGACAGGCCATTGGGGGAGCTGCTGTTAAGTTGTTTTCGAATATTATACCAATTGGAGACAGGTAGTTTGTATCCATAGGCGTACCTAGATTATTTTTCTGGGGTGGGCAAGGGCCCCATTGATGTTCGGCTGTTTATTTGCCAATCTGAGATTCTTAATGTTATGACATTATACTTACAATTTTTTCATACAAAAAAAAACTTTTAAAAATGACTCCCTCCCTTCTGATAAAATTTTTATAATTTTCAAAATGCAATAATCATGGTAGCTTATCCTATCAAAATCTCCATATTTTTATAAAAAATTCTGAAAAGTGCATCTATTTTCCTCGTAAAAGAAATGGCTTCCAAGCTATACTCTCAGATTGGTATGAAAATTGGATATTTGATAGAGAAAATAAATCTAAGATCAACCTGTCTCATTTGTTCATCCACTTTGCCCATATTTTGACCACTTAAATTACCGAGGTGGTCAAAAATCGTGAGATGTTCATCTTAGAATTTTTGTTTCTACAACATAATGAAATTTCATCAAAATAACAGTGTTTAGTTTGAAGTAACTTGTTAGGTATTAACTATTTATTTCTTTAAAAAACTATTAAATCTAAGATATTTATATTACAAAAAATATTCTGTGATATTTTCCTATAAAAATTCCTTTTCCATTTTCGTATCAAATGCCTTCAGACGCTTATTGAATAACTCTGTGATTCTAATAAAAGGAAAACACTTCGAGCCAGTTTTATAATCAGAAGTAAGATCGGTTTATGTCTTAAATTTTTCTTAAGTAAGAATTTTTCAAACAATATTTCTTATTTAAGAAATATTTAAGACAAAAATCTATCTTATTTTATTTATTTATTTATTTAGGGCTGGTATCTTATCTCCAATGCTTAGTTTACTTTAATCATTGATTTAGAAATCATTGATTAGCTCTTAAACTTACTTAAAATAATATCGGTAACTTATAAAAATTTAATCAATGATTTGTTAATTTTATATATTTTCATTTGACAATACGAATAAGAAATAAAAGAAAATAAAAAAAGTTTGGAAACTCGCGAAATAAGAGTTTTTTATTGAATTTTTCACATGATACGGGGTCATAAAATTGTAAAATATATGGCCAAATTGTTGTTTTAAATGTCATCAATCCCTAAATGCCTCAAATAGGAAGTGTCTTTTTGCATGCTACATGCATATCTTAATATTTTTCATTGGGTAAGTGTGTATAAATTTAAATTTGTTTTTAGTCCAGGAAGGTGTTATTAAGAAATATTTATGAAGGACAAGATTATAATTGATGTTTTTGATACATTCAATACAAATTTTGAAGTCAGAATTTATTAGAAAACTACCCTACGGGAAATTTTAACAAACTGTCACCGAAATGGCTCCTTCAGTAACTCTCATAAAAAAAAGTTCAGGGACCTGTCCTAGGATTTGTCTGGTGACATGTCACAAGGGGTCAATTTCCCCCTTCTATGACAACGCCAGTAAAAGTGACCAGTCTATTTCATATAAAGGAGCCAGTTCGGTGACAGTTTGTTAAAATTTCCCGTATGGTAGTTTTCTAATAAATTCTGACGTCAAAATTTGTATTGAATGTATCAAAAACATCAATAATAATCTTGTATGCATAAATCTTAACCTAACTGACTCTGTCCGACATTTCAACAATTTTTAATAGAATGTGGTAGATTAAATTTTATGGTTAAATTTTATTAAATAGTAAAAATTGGTTCAATAAATAAGCAAAATAAGAAAAAATTTAATAAAAAAAAACTATACTCATTAACTGCAATTTAAGATCTTGCAGGAGCACATGAAGTATGTCTTATATCTTTATATATCTCATATTTTTCCAGAAAATTCGAAAATTTAAATTATTTGTAATTAAAAACTGCAGAATTAAAAAAATTATTGTGAGACACCTTAAACACATTTTTTGGTAAAATGTTCCTTCCACGAATCATGGTTTATTTGTGCTAAATAAATATCAAAATTATGACCGATTCTAACAAACTATTAGTACAGAATCCAATATTATGTAATATTATTAAAATTTCCCCCAAATATTTTCTTAATTCCAATTGGTATTTTTAGAGAAGATATATGTGCAAGTTACTAAAGATGTTCATTATTTAGATGGCACATAAAGATGTTGTACTGTGTTTATTTACAAATTAATTGGTCTACGTAAAACTTTTTAAAAAGTTACCAACATTAGAAAAAAATGTTAATACTAACATGATTTGTAGGGTGGAAAATCTATGTTTAAGGTCTTAATCACAGAAATTTCTGTAATTAAATTTAAGCAATGTTTAGAGTAAAATCAAAGATTAAAATTTGATGAGTTATTGTAATTAAGTGCTAAGCAATGATTTTCTTCTTAATCATTGATTAATATCACATAAGATACCAGGCCTTAGTTATTTAAAGAATTTAGATAATACATAAATGTATCTACTAAACAATGTTAAGGCATATCTACACGAGAGAGAAAATTGCTAGAGATAGAGCAAAAAACACCTCTAAATATCTTAAATCATTCACAATAGAGCTAATTAGAGGTGTTTTTTGCTCTAACTCTAGAAGTTTTCTCTCTCGTGTAGATGTGCCTTTAAAGCTATAGCAACACGGCCTTAAGCTTAATAAATCTCTATATATAAAAGAATAACGTGACTAACTGACTGACTGACTGAATGACTGACTGACTGACTCAACATCGCCCAGCCCAAACCGCTGAAGCTAGGTAGTTGAAATTTGGTATGTAGGTTCCCCTTTCGGCGTAGACGTCCGCTAAGACGGGATTTTTGGAAATTCCTACCGGAACGGGCAAAAAGGGGAAAAGTCTCCCCCTTGGCGGCCTGCCAAAACCCCTTTGGCTAGACAGCTGAAATTTAAGATATGTGTTCCTTCGAGTATGGGCTAACTATTCTGGAAAGTACTTTCTGGAATTTTGGACAGGGACGTTGTAAAAATGGGGGTTAAAAAGGGGGAAAAGGCCCCCCTTGACGGCCTGCCCAAACCGCTGGAGGTAGGAAGTTGAAATTTGGTATAAAGGTTCCTCCACTATCGTAGACATCTCCCAAGACGGGAGTTTTGGAAATTTTTACAGGGACGGGCAAAAAGAGGAAAAAGTCTCCCCCTTGACGGCCTGCTCAAACTGCTGGAGCTATGAAGTTGAAATTTGGTATATAGGTTCCTCGACCGGTGTAGACGTCCGTTGAGGCGGCATTTTTGGAAATTCTTATCGGGAGGGGCAAAAAGGGGACCAAAAAAGTACCTTTTTCCAAAAAAGTACCTTTTTCCAAAAAAAGTACCTTTTTCCGCAAAAAGTACCTTTTTCCAAAAAAAAGTACCTTTTTCCAAAAAAGTACCTTTTTCCAAAAGAAGTACCTTTTTCCAAAAGAAGTACCTTTTTCCAAAAACAGTACCTATTTCCAAAAAAAATTCCTTTTTCCAAAAAAAGTACCTTTTTCCAAAAAAGTACTTTTTCCAGAAAAAGTACCTTTTTCCAAAAAAAGTACCCTTTTCCAAAAAAAAGTACCTTTTTCCAAAAAAAGTACCTTTTTCCAAAAAAGTACCTTTTTCCAAAAAAGTACCTTTTTCCAAAAAAAAGTACCTTTTTCCAAGAAAAGTACCTTTTTCCAAAAAAAGTACCTTTTTTCAAAAAAAGTACCTTTTTCCAAAAAAACATACATTTTTCCAAAAAAATACGTTTTTCAAAAAAAGTACCTTTTTCAAAAAAAAGTACCTTTTCCCAAAAAAAGTACCTTTTTCTAAAAAAATGTTCCTTTTCCCAAAAAACATATATTTTTTCAAAAAAATACCTTTTTCAAAAAAAGTCCTTTTCCAAAAAAAAGTAACTTTTCCCAAAAAAAAGTACCTTTTTCTAAAAAATGTTCCTTTTCCAAAAGAAGTACCTTTTCCAAAAAAAGTACCTTTTTCCAAAAAACATACATTTTTCCAAAAAAAACACCTTTTTTAAAAAAAATACCTTTTCCAAAAAAAGTACAAATAAAGTACTTTGTATAGACGTGCGCTAAGACGGGATTTTTGGAAATTCCTACCGGAACGGGCAAAAAGGGGAAAAGTCTCCCCATAAACAGTCTCACAAATTGGAAAAGTGCCTGCCCAAACCACTGGAGGTAAGAAGTTGAAATTTGGTATAAAGGTTCCTCCACTGTAGTAGACATCGACTAAGTTTGTATTTTTGGAATTCCCTACAGGATATCCAAAAGGAAACTCGGTATGTGAGTTCCTCCTTCTGTGTAGGCGTCCGCTTAGACGGAATTTTTGAAATTCCTATCGGGAGGGGAAATAAGGTAAAAGTCTCCTCCTGACGGCTTGCCCAATCCCTTTTGGCCAATCTAAAATTTTAAATATGTATTCCTTGGAGTAGGACTAACTAACCGGCAAAGTAATTTTTCTATTTTGGAACAGGAACATAGTAAAAATGGTGGTTGAAAGGGAAAAATGTCCCCACTAACGGCCTGCCCAAACCGCTTAGGCAATGCAGTTGAAATTTGTTATGAATGGTCCTCATCCATCGCAGATAGCCGCGAAGATGGAATTTTTGTAAATTCCTAAAGGGAGGGGCAAAAAGAAGAAAAGCCTCACCTTGGGGGCCTGTAAAAACCCCTTCGGCTAGAAACCTGAAGCTTAAAATGTGGGTCCCAGGAGTAAGGGCTAACTTATTAGAAAGATACTTTTTTGAATTTTGGACAGGGTCGTTATAAAATGGGGGCTCAAAAAGGGAAAGTTGCCTGCTCAAACTGCTGGAACTAGGAAGCTGGAATTCCCTGTCGATGGATTTTCGGAAATTCCTACCGAGAGGGGCACAAATAGTAAAAGTTGGCTAGAAACCTGAAATGTAAAACATATGTTACTTGGAGTATGGGCTCACTTACCGGGAAGGTGCTTTTTGGACAGGGACATTGCAAAAATGGGGATTAATGAAGCGAAAAGTGCCGCTTAAAGGAAGTTGAAATTTGGTATTAAAGTTCCTCCTCTATTGTAGACATCCGCTAAGATGAGATTTTTGGAAATTTCTACAGGTAGGGTCAAAAACAGGAAAAGTCTCCCCCTTAACGGCCTGGCCAAACTGCTGGAACAAGGGAGCTTAAATTCGGTATTTGTGTTCCTTCTCCAACGTTGACGTCCCCTAAGATGGTATTTTTGGAAATTCATACCGGGAGGGGTAAAAAGGGAAAAAACTTCCCCCTTGACGGCCTGGCCAAACTGCTGGATATAGAGACCTAAAATTATGTATGTAGTAGGTTCCTCCTCCAACGCAGACGTCCTCTAAGACGGAATTTTTGGAAATTCCTACCGGGAGGGGTAAAAACGGAATAATTCTCCCCCTTGATGGCCTAATCGAACCCTTCGGCTAGAAACCTGTAATATATAATATGTTTTCCTTGGAGTATCGGCTAACTTATCGACAAGGCATTTCTAGGACTTTGGACAGGAACGTGGTAAAAATGGTGGTTCAAAAGGGGAAAAATGCCCCCCCCCCTCCTTAACGTCTGCGTCTTTAGCTAGAAACCTAAAACTTAAAGAACAAGTGTATATGAAACACTAAAATTAAGAAACTAAATAGGAAACGAGTGGAATTGAAACACTACACAAGTGGAATGAAATGGATATAAACGTTGAACGAGTAGAATTGAAATTATAGACAATGCAAATGGATTGGAAGAGGGAATTACCTGTTCAAACACTATCCACGGAATATGAAACTTATGTGGCATTGAAACATACTCTCCAAAAAGTTAAACAATTTTTCTAAAAAAGAAAAAACCTTAGAAAAGGAATGGAACTTATATATTCCGATATTTAAACTTCATGTAACGAAGCACCGGTGGACGAAACCGACGCAGTAAATTTTCCAACTGAATTTGTGAATTTACTTGAATTGCCAGGTCTACCTTTACATAAACTGGAATTAAAAAAAAAACTTTAAGACACGCTAACAACGTAGCGGGCTTTGCCCGCTATTTTTAATATTATAAAATGCTTTCCAACCCTGCTTTACGTTATTTATTTTCATTCAAAACACAAATGAACAAAACTACTTACGGGTCTATCTACCTAAGTTCGCACTTTACCAAATTATCTTAACATACACACGTATAGTGCAATTTATTATGGATTCATTACTAACAATCCACTTTCATGAGAAAAAGTGATCAAATATTTATTTATTTTAAACCCATTGTTGTGCAGAATTATTTATTTGTAGTGGCTGGGTGAAGACTTTTATTATAAAAACTGTACTTTAAATAAAAAGCGAATTTAAAAAAAATTGTCGGGGGGGGGGCAGCCCCCCCCCCTAAACTTTAAGGCACGCTAACAACGTAGCGGGCTGCGCCCGCTAGTGGTAATATATAATTATAAAAACGAAAAGTATTTACATGCTGAACTTAAATCTTATTAAATAATTTAATACATTTTAAGAAAATTATTATTTGTTTTATACAATGGGTGGATGGGGACGATAGTAAATTGAGAGGATTGATGTCGGAAAATATTAGATGTCTTTGACGTTCATAATTTGTACAATCAGATAGAATGTGTGAAACACTAAGTCGGGAGCTGTTATCGCACCCACAGGTAGGAGGGTTCTCCCCCAAGATTATGTAGCTGTGTGTTAATTTGGTATGGCCCAATCTGAGTCTAAAAAATTTTATCATGTCCAGTCTGTTAATACTGTAGTTATCCGGTAGCCACTTATAAATGTTACATTTAGTCGGGTTGATCGATCTGTACCACCCGTTCGTCAGATTCCATGTATCGAAATTTAAACTATATGTCTGTGAATGAACTTTTTTTCTAATATCCGAAAAATTCATATTCACAGTTTTTACCAATGGGGATGCGTGTGCCTGCTTAGAGGATAATCAGCGAATTCATTACCGACTATTGATGTATGGCCTAGAATCCAAATAATAATAATTCTGGGATAATATCTAATTATTGAGTTCCTGATATTCATCGCATAAAAGTTGTTGTTGTTAACATTAGTTATTGCATGAATTGCCGAGAGTGAGTCAGTGCATATAGCAAATTTTCCACCACCCTGGCAGAATGTGATCGCTTTGTATATTGCCACTATCTCTGCAGTAAATACAGTACTAAATTGCGGCAGTAGAGATGTATAAATTAAACTATCCTCCAAGGTAACAGCGAAAAATTTCTCTTAGTTCTGACTATATAACTGAGCCTTAGATTCCAACAAATTACCTTCCTAAGAAACCAGTAGAAATTTTCCTAGCCAAAAGCACAGGATAAATTGATGTTAAAAAAAAAAATAATTTGCCATATATACAAGAATTATAGGTAGATTTTTTTTAAATTCTGGGGTGGACAAAAAGCAGTCTGGGGTGGGCAAAGGCCTAAGTCCGCCAATGTTTGTATCTGTCCAATTAAAGACACATTCCAAGTCATAATTTTCGTTCATCAAAACGTTGTCATGATTGCATAGGAAAGTGATCTTATGGCCACTTTTTATATAAGAAGTTTTGTTTTCCGTGAAAGATAGTTGCTATTTAATAGCCTTGCGAACATGCCTGTAATTCTTTTACTTTTAATACTTGTTTTTGACGGAACAAAAAATATCAAAAAATTTTGTAAACACGAAATGCACGATCTCAACACGCACACACACACACAAACGCACTCACACATTCACAAAAAAATGCTCTCTTTTTTTAGAATGTTCCCTAGTGTGTGGGCAGCTTTAAACTTCATCAGCTTGTCGAATGTTACTCCGAGGTATTTAATGCTGGAGCTGAAGGGTTTCTCTGTTTCAAGGTTCAATTAGACGTGCCATATCGCCATAGCCGTAACCATAACGCCATAGCAGAAAACCAAAATTCAATTGGTATCTACGGTTACGGTTATGGCATGTCACCAATAACCGAATACATTGTAGCCCATAAGATTGGTGTTCACTTTGGTTAACAATGAAGGCTATCCAACCCTGACCTCAACGTATTCGAGTGTCGAACCAAACGCAAAGCGGCAGCTAAACACACCACACCCAACAGCTGTCGGCTTTTCCGTTTGGTTAAAAGGTCAGTTCATGAACTATAAGAATCAACTCAACATCTCCTTTGTCTCTCGTGTGTGCTACGGCAACAAAAATTTAAAAACCCTCAAACAGCCATTGAAGTTGCTCCTAGTGTTTTATAAAAGATTAACCCCTAAATTCATAAACGCTTTCTAAAATTATAGGAGGTTTATTGAACAAATTTTTTATGAAAATGACGTTTTTTAAACCTGCTATAGCTTTACAAAGCATTTATGAATTGAGGGGTAAATTTCGTCACTATAGATAAAACATTGTGAAAATTGAAAAATTTAACCTTAAATTAACTTAACCCTAAAAACGTTTGTGAAGTGAAATTCAAATATATAATAAAGATACATATGTACGTATTATAACGTTTAAATTGAATTTATACCCCTTTATTTGGAAGGCACTATTTACGCGGTGAAGTATTTACACTAACCCCAAAATCTAACCCTCTCCCTCTAACCCGTTTCTTCATGGTCCTTCGTGTGAGTGAAACAGTGGCAGTTCACTAAAAATTCTAAATTAATTTAAAAGTTAAAAAGTTTCTCCTTAAAAATCTAGAATAAATATATACTAAAATTGAAAATCTCCATTTTTGTTTTTCTATATACCTACATGTTAAAAACTTGAAAAAAAAAAGATTTAAGAATTCTAATTAAAATACATAAATATAAAAACTATACAATATTTAAAGGAAAGAAGAACAGTGCACAAGTTAAAAACAATAAAATCTGAAAGACAATTTAAAAACAATAAACATGATCAGTGAAATAAAATTCAAAACCCACCCCTAAACCATACACAAAATTGTGAGAGAGCAGTGGCTGTTTTTAAAAAAGTTTTACATTTGAACAATTTAAACATAAACAATTGAGTGAAGTGGAAAAAATTGTTAAAAAACAAATTTAAAGTTGTTAAGAACAAAACAATAACAAAAACATTTAGTTAAATTGAAACCCAGTGCACAGCAAAAAACACAAAATACCCAAAGAAATATAAAAAATATAACAAAAATATAAAAAGAAAAAAGAAGAGGAAGAAATACCCATACCCAGTGAAAAATATAATTATAAAATAAATCCCCTTGAATGCTAGTGAAATATTGATAATAAAGTGATTTTGGAAAATATTATTAATTTTATATCTAAAGGGAGAAAAATATTTTGTTAATAAGTGCTATTAATTAAATTGAATTTAATTAAAGTGGATCTAAACTTTTAAATATTAATTTTTTGTAATAAATATTGCAAAGAAATTTTAATAAACAAAATACAAGTGTTACTGTGCACTATTAAAAAAAAAACAAAAAGAATAAATTACCCAAAAACAATACAAATTTGTGTTTAACAATTCTGCGGCAAAACAGAAAAGCCCAAATTACTGCATGTAATATAAAGCGGGAAGATAGGCACAAAAGCGAATCAACAAGGAAATACAACAAATACACACACATACCCATCAAAGTGATAAGTACCCTACATCAAGAAGGAGTCGGTAAGTTGAATTATTTACAACTTACTGAAATTTTCGAAACCATATTTCCATAATTTTATACACATTTTACACAGCAGTCAGCACAACTTTGATTATAAAACCTCGTTTCACCCACCCACCCACCCACCCTTTTCGCAGTTATTCGTCAGGTTTTGTCTGACAAATTGATACTGCCGTTTACATTGTGTAGCGCATATCATCAAGTGTAAACACACCCTGTTGGAAATTTTTTTGGTCAGAGAATCTTTTTTTGTGTCTTTGCCAACAGTGGTTGATAAACCTTGTTTATACTCGTTTTTAACCCATAAACCCAAATTTTAACCCTTATTGTGCTTATAACCAAAGTTTAACCCGCTTTTTACAGCAGAAATACATTTTAAGCACAATTAACCCTTTTTTGTACTTATAACCCAAGTTTAACCCGCTTTTTATAGGAAAAATATATTTTAAGCACAATTAACCCTTTTTTGTGCTTATAACCCAAATTTAACCCGCTTTTTACAGCAGAAATACATTTTAAGCACAAATAACCCTTTTTCGTGCTTATAACCCAAGTTTAACCCGCTTTTTATAGCAAAATATATTTTAAGCACAATTAACCCTTTTTTGTGCTTATAACCCAAATTTAACCCGATTTTTACAGCAAAAATATATTTTAAGCACAATTAACCCCTTTTTGTGCCGATAACCGAAATTTAACACATTTTTTACCGGAAATTCATATTTTACGCAATTAACGCATTTTGTACCGGTAACTCACATTTAACCCCCAGCAACCCATATTTAACCCAAAATCAATCCAGTGTTGCACCGCAAAATCAGGTTTTACCGTTTTTCATCGCAGAACCGTACGAAACCCATTTTTTACCCCTTTTTTGCACCAGAGCCCACATTTAACCCATTGTAACCCGTTAACACGCGCAATTAATTGCTTTTACACACGTTTTTAACCCATTTTATCGTCGGTTAATTTAAATTTTATTGCAAAATGAATGATATAAAGCTCTTGGCGAAAAACTTGCTAATCTGCATTCAACAGGATCTACCTGCTTATGAGCAGGATTATCGCAATTCATCCGCGGATACCCAATCTTTGCCCGCCTTAAAGATTCGCAAGCTTGAATTGGAAGGAATATGGTCAAATATCGACTCTAAATATAATAGTCTGCGGGAATCTCCTCAAATGAGTGACAAAGAGGCGTCAAAGGGAATTGATATGACCGAAATCACGCGGCATTTCAGAGGAGCTAAGCAATTTTATAGGGCCAAAAAATCAAAGACTCTCTCTACCCCACCCAAATGACGCGAATGCGACAAATTCTAGCGGAATTAAAGTTACGCCTTGTGACATACCCATTTTTAGCGGTGAATACAAAGCCTGGGCTTCATTTAGGGACATGTTCATGGCCGTTTATGGCAAAAACCCGCGTCTAAGTGGCATTGAAAGATTATGCAAACTCAAAGAGAAAACCCGCAGAGAAGCTAGAGATATTGTGGATGGTGCACCCTTGACAAACGAAGGTTTTAATATTGCTTGGTCAGAACTTACTGCCCAATATGAAGATAGGCGCCGGCAGGTTAATGCTCAATTGAGAGTTCTATTTACCCTACCCATAGTCATAAATCCATGCGGTTTTCAAATTCGGAAATTGCAAAGGTCCATTAATAGTTGCCAGGCGGTCTTACGTACTCTAGAAGTAGACACTGAGCACTGAGATCCTATTATAATTTACATTTGTACTTCCAAATTACCCAAAGAAACCCTATTAATATTTGAGAGAACTCTAGTGGACAATACTTGCATTCCATCCTGGACTGAATTGGACAGTTTTTTAACGTCAGAATATAAAGGTCTTGAAGCGGCCACTGATGCTAAAGCATTGCAGATAAGTGTTGTTCCAAACTCACACCCAAGACAGAACACTGATAATAGAAATCAGTATGAGAGAAAGGGCAGCGTTTTTCTCAATGTGACTCAACAGCCTAAAAAAGACACCCGTTTTGGAAAAACCCCTAGAGACGACAATGTAGCCTTCCCCCTTACTACCCAGAAACCCAGAGCAGAAAAACTCGATGGCTCAGTTTGCAAATTATGCAGAGCTAACCACACGTTAAGGGATTGTTCGTCGTTCAATTCTATGAGAGTGAGCGAAAGAATTGAATTCATTAGAAAGAGCGGCTTCTGTTACAATTGTCTGGCTGTTGGTCATACGTTAAAAGATTGCCGAAGTGCTTTCACATGCAAGCATTGTGGAGGTCGGCATAATTCTCTCCTACACAAACCCAAGTCCAATTCAGAACCCCAAAATACCCAGGACGATTTAAGCCAACAATCAACTTCACGCAATGCATCGCAGTCTTTCGCAATATGTACGCGGTTAAAGACACTAGATGACCGTAAAAGGCTAGTGGGAACAGCCATGGTAAATGTTGAATACCAAGGCTCTCTGATACCCGTTAGAGCGCTAATTGATCCAGCCTACACTTTTGTCTCAGATACCCTCAGAAAGAAACTGCAGTTACCCACCACACCCATACGCGCTGAAATCTCAGGAGTGAATGAAAGTCATTCCGCAAATCCCGATAAAATGTGTGACATAACATTACGGTCGGACAGATGTGACGATTTCAGGCTGTCGCTTCAGGCAATTGTTTTGAAAGTCATTGCGAAAAATATACCCACTCGAAGTTTGAAACCCAGTTATTTTAAAGGAGTTGAATAATATTCAACTTGCTGATGAAAGGTTTTTCGAAAGTCGCCCAGTTGATGTATTAATTGGCGGCGATTATTACCCACAAATCATGAGAAAAACTGCCATCAAAGTCGTTAAGACACTTCTTGCTCAAGAGTCCCACTTTGGCTGGATATTAACAGGACCGCTAGTTGATTAGAAAAAACCCCAACCCATAGTATCACACTTCAGCACGGTTACATATGGGAGATTGAAGAAATTGTTAGAAAACCCATTAAGTCTATTGAAGATACCTGTTGTGAGGAGTATTATTCGAAGACAACTATTCGTTTACCCAATGGCCGATATCAGGTCAATCTACCCTTCCGAACCCCACAAATTGAGTTAGGGAACTCACGCAATATTGCTATGGCTCAATATCTTAGAAATGAGAAAAATTTATTGAAGAAACCCGAACTTAAAAATGAATACGATAACGTGCTTCAGGAATATATTGACCTAGGTCAGATGAAACCCGTACCCTATAACCCAGAAATTTCGCCAAACTGTCATTATTATTTACCCCATCACGCCATCGTAAAACCTGACTGAGTTACAACAAAGGTCCGAGTTGTTTTTAATGCGTCAAGCAGAACATCGAATGGCAATAGTTTGAACGATACCCTTTACACCGGTCCTACACTACAACAGGATTTAGTTGTAGTTATTTTAAAATGGCGATTTTATGAGATTGTTTTTAACGCCGACATTACGAAAATGTACCGGCAAATTTTATTGAATACTACCCACACACCCTTTCAGCGAATATTGTTTCGAAAAAGTGTCAACGAACCCATAAAAGACTATGAACTTCATACGGTCACATTCGGAGTGAATTGCGCACCCTACCTAGCAATTCGCACTCTTTTGGAGCTAGCAAGTGAAGTTCAAGATACCCACCCAATCGTATCTCAGATTTTGAGAAATCATATGTACGTTGACGATGTGCTCATACCCTGAAGGAGGCTAAATTTGCTCAGAAAGAGGCAATAGCAGTATTAGAATCTGCGGGGTTCCCACTGAGAAAGTGGATTTCGAACAACGCTGAACTTTTAAATACCCTACCCTTCCAGAATCGAATAATGCCAAAACCCTCGGCATTAGGTGGAATGCGAAAGAAGATATATTCTTTTTCAATGTACCTACCATCGAGGAAAAATCTACTTACACAAAGCGAAAAGTCCTGTCGGACATTGCGCGACTTTCTGACCCGGCTGGTTGGCTAGCGCCAATTATTATTTCTGCTAAGATTATAATGCAGCAAATATGGCAGGATAATACAGCTTGGGATGAATGTCTTAAACCCTTAAACCTCATTAAATGGCAAAAGTTTCTACAATATTATGATAATATTGATCAGATTAGAATTCCAAGATGGATTCAGTACACCCCTTCAGCAAAAATTGAGTTTCATGGCTTTTCAGATGCTTGTGAGAAAGCCTACTCAGCAGTGCTATATTCACGAGTAACACCCATAAACGGTCCTAATTCCGTAACCCTACTCTTCGCTAAAACGAGAGTTGCACCCATCAAAGTTCTTTCATTACCCAGGTTAGAACTTTGTGGTGCGGTGTTGTTGGCTAATATGGTACACAATTTACTTGGTCAGCTAGATTTACCCCAACATCAGACCTATTTCTGGACTGATTCATCCATAGTCCTGGCTTGGTTAAGGAAGCATCCAAATTCCTGGAACACATTTGTTGCAAATCGAGTTGCAACCATTATGGAAACGGTCGGCGTAGAAAATTGGAACCATGTCGTATCC
Source organism: Leucophora obtusa (assembly GCA_949987735.1). Taxonomy (NCBI): domain Eukaryota; kingdom Metazoa; phylum Arthropoda; class Insecta; order Diptera; family Anthomyiidae; genus Leucophora; species Leucophora obtusa. Next base: position 115,439,169 of record OX465295.1, on the reverse strand, counting down.
CACGATAACCCTGCTGACGTCGCGAGCCGAGGATGTAATGCGGATGAGTTAAAGGACGATTCTCTTTGGTGGAATGGCCCATCCTGGCTGAAAGAATCCCCATCAAAATGGCCTATAACAACACAAAATTTTATAACTCAAGCTGAAGCGAAACCCATTCAAGCTTTTGCTAATTCTGTGAATATTAATCCTACAGCCACAGAAAACCCAGACATTCTTTGTAGATTTTCAAAATGGTCGAAAGCTCTTCGAGTCATGTCATATGTCTATCGTTTCTTGGATCGAATAACAACTGCCCGCAGAAGAGTGAGCCGTCATGAAATGGTAACACTGGTTAGAAGTAGAATTACTTTACCAGCCGAAAGAATCAGGATCCTGTTGGCGCACCCCAGCATTTTACTCGAATCTGAAGAAGATAAGACTTGTGATATTGTGCCAGACTCAATATTTTAAGGAAGAGTATAATTGTTTAATGAAGACAATCCCTATACCCAAAAAGAGCCAATTACTTACCCTAACGCCATATTTGGACTCAAAGAATATTATGCGTGCGAATGGTCGTCTAGCAAGCTCCAATAGCTTATCTTATGATGAACGACACCCGATTTTGTTACCCTACGCAAGTTGCTTCGCAAAATTATTAACCCTACACGTTTATTTGATAACTTTACATGGGGGAAATCAGGTCATGTTGAGAATAATTCGTTCAGGATACTGGATTCCGAAGCTTCAGAATCTTATCAGCATTGTTATTAACAAATGCTCACCCTGCACTCGATATAAGAACCGTCAGGCAAGTCAATTGATGGCGGCTTTACCCCCGGAACGCACCCAATTAACCCGATCATTTTATAACGTTGGAATAGATTTCGCTGGACCATTTGATGTAAAGGTTTACTCAGGCCGCACGTGTAAGATAACTAAAGGATACGTATGCGTTTTTGTATGCTTTGCAACTAAAGCCATCCACCTTGAACCAACTTCGGTTCTTTCTACCCAAGCCTTTATGGCGGCACTTGCACGATTTTTTTCGAGGCGGGGATGCCCTGCCGCTATTTACTCCGATAATGGAACAAACTTCGTTGGCGCAAATCAACTATTGAAGAAAGAGCGGCAGGAGTTTATGAGATTATTGAAAGAATCTGTTGTAGCAATGAGCAGTTTCCAAAACGTGACGTGGCATTTTATTCCGCCAGGAGCTCCACACATGGGAGGTTTGTGGGAAGCCGGAGTGAAAAGCTTCAAATCTCACCTGAAAAAGCTTAATACCCTAAAATACACATTTGAAGAATTAGCTACTCTCCTTGCTCGAATTGAAGGATGTCTCAACTCTAGACCACTCAGCCCGTCAAACGAAAGTCCGCAAGATCTTAACCCTTTAACCCCAGGTCATTTTTTGATTGGTTCACCCCTATTAACCCCAGCTGAACCAGACTTAAGTGATGGAAACATCACTCTGGCGAATAGGTGGCAAAAGCTCAGAATTCAACACCATTACTTCTGCAGGAGATGGAAAGATGAATACCTGAAAGAGCTGCACAAGAGATACAAGTGGAAAAACCTTCAACGGCAACTTCAAGTTGACGATATTGTAGTTATTAGACAGGACATTTTACCCCCTAATGAGTGGTTACTTGGACGTGTGATCAAAGTGTACCCTGGTCCTGATGGTCGCACAAGAGTCGTCGACTTGCGTACCGCCACAGGAAGCTTAACTCGACCAATAACCAAGGTAGTAGTTTTACCCACCAAATGATGATACCCTTTTATCTAACTCCTAACCCACACTTGTATACTAACCCATAGAATTTACACATAACACACTCATTTTACTTACCCAAGTTTAATATGTAAAAGTTGATCACACCACCCAAATTCTGAACTAGATAATTTCGCAGTGTCGAAATAATGAACACGTGTTCTCGGGAGTGATGAATAAAATCTCATATGTTGCATTGGTGGCATTGTTATATTCTTTTCACATATTCTACTTACCCTTTACCCTATACTCACCCTCCATAATAGGTGCTAATTTAAATATTTCTGCAGGAAAATGGCCCCCAATAATAATAATCGTGGAAACCGTAGAGGAAATCACTCCCACACTCGATCTGATCGAAATTCCGGACAGCGCCACAATTCAAGTCGTAATAACAACCAAGCGAGTCGCAGAACTACGAACTCTCGATCTGGACGAGTTCAATACAAACGACACTTTGGCTGTGGTATATGTCAAGCGGATCATCGTCTGATCAACTGCAAAAAGTTCGACCGAATGAACCTAGCACATAAATACCAGACGGCAGTGAAACTACACTACTGCGTGAATTGCTTGGCACGGAACCATTTAATAGGGAAGTGTAACAGCAAAATACGCTGCCAAACCTGTGGAGGTAAGCATCACACTCTGCTTCGCGGTCCCAAGCGCATTCTCAGGGACCTCTCTACTCAACGTCCGGCAAGAACGCCTTCAAGAGAACGCACGCCTCCAACCCCAGCGCCGCGAAACTCCAAGGCCATTGTCAACACCGCCCTACCATCATCTATGGCAAAAACGTTCGTCCCTACTGCTGTAGTGAAAATTGTCTCAGGGGACGGAACCCGTTTAGCTAGAGCACTGCTCAACCCAAGCCTTACTACCTCTAGAGTAGCGGTCTCGTATGTTCAGGAATGCGAACTAAATCCCTTCAAGCTAGAGGACAAAGTGTACACTAAGGTCATCTTGGAGGCCAACGTAGCACCCGCTGCTCGCTATGAGGTTTGCATGTCCGTGGTTAACGAGCTTCCAAGGCATCCATACCCGAAACCCGTCGATGCCTCGATTAAGGACAAGTTTTGTCGTATCTCCTTAGCAGATCCGGAATTTTACTCGAATGCTCCGGTAGCTCTAGAAATTGGTGGAGATCTATACACGTCGATACTGAAATCGAATACCATCCACATCGACGGAGGATCGCTGATTGCCCAGGATTCGTCCCTCGGGTGGTTGGTCATGGGATCTATTTCCCACTAATGTTACCCTAAGCATACTCAAGTATTTATGATACAATACATTTTACCCTACACCCTTAACCCTCAGCCGAATAGATAAATATAATTGTTTTTTTTTATTTTTATTCACAGGTTCATCGGGCCCGGCAGGATGTTCACTTCGGTGAACAATGAAGGCTATCCAACCCTGACCTCAACGTATTCGAGTGTCGAACCCAACGCAAAGCGGCAGCTAAACACACCACACCCAACAGCTGTCGGCTTTTGCGTTTGGTTAAAAGGTCAGTTCGTGAACTATAAGAAACAACTCAACATCTCCTTTGCCTCTCGTGTGTGCTACGGCAACAAAAATTGAAAAACCCTCAAACAGCCAAGTTGCTCCTAGTGTTTTATAAAAGATTAAATTTCGTTACTATAGATAAAACATTGTGAAAATTGAAAAATTTAACCTTAAATTAACTTAACCCTAAAAACGTTTGTGAAGTGAAATTCAAATATATAATAAAGACACATATGTACGTATTATAACGTTTAAATTGAATTTATACCCCTTTATTTGGAAGGCACTATTTACGCGGTGAAGTATTTACACTAACCCCAAAATCTAACCCTCTCCCTCTAACCCGTTTCTTCAATTGGTTTGAACTGCTGTTTTATATGGTTATGGTTATGGCACGTCTAATTGAACCTTCAGTAAGTAAAAGATGAAGGCGTTTGCTTTCTGGAACTACAAATCTTGGGCATTTGCCCGAAGCGTTTCGAATGCAGATTGCTTCAGATTTAGATACATTTATGTGTATACCCCTGGGGCCGAATTACGGCATTCGTGAACGAGCGAAATTGTTCGAAATCCGTTTTTTTCAATGTGTAAATACGTAAAAACTAACAATGATAATACCACATTTTAATTTTATATCCAATCTAGGGCCGAATTGTAGAATCCATGGCTCAAAAAACTTCATCCAAATGCTTAATTTTCCGAAATAAAAAATTAATTTCGAACGAAAAATTTCGATCACGGATGCCGTATTTCGACCCCAGGTTTTATAGCACACTCACAAAAGTTTGTCGGTAGAATCTACTGAAAATGACAGTTAAAACAAAGGTATATGCAGTTAAAAAGGCGACAAAGGTATTTACCTTTAAAATAACTACAACTTTTGTTATTTTTAACTGTTGAAAAATAACTAACAAATGCATTAAAAATAACTGCCAATGTCGTAAAATTAACTGATAAATTTTAACGACAAAAATTTCAAAACAAGTGACAAAATTGGTAAAAACTACTGTTTTTTACACTCAATTTTTTTTGTTTATAAAAGTATATTTTAATAAAAAAAATAATTTTTTTTCAGCCTATTTAAAATTTTAAGTAAAAGTTCCAAACCGTTCTCCAGTTATTATGCTTTTATGTACATAGATTACATAGATATCTCACTCTTCTTCTTTATTTTGTCAACAAACAAATTTTTACACATACATTGAAATTTTTTCTGTATAGGTATACCACGTATGTCTAACACATTCTCATGAGATACGTGCACTGACAGCGAATGTCAAAGAGTAAGATATCTATGTAATCTATGTTTATGTATTGGAGATACAATACAAGTTTCTGATTCTTATTTGCAAACTAGAAATACATATATCAATAATAACAAATATAAACTAAACAAGAATTTTTAAAATTCCACGATTTTTTTTTAAATAACTACCAAAAATAACTGTTTACTGTAAAATTACTGTTTTGGTAGTTGTTTATTATGACATTAAAAATAACTGTTTTAAACAACTGTTACAAAATTACGGTACTTTTCGTTGTTTTCTTAAATAAGCCTCATAACAATTGTTTTGCATTTTTCTATAAAAAAACAACCGTAATTACTGTTAAAAACAACAACTACTGATTACTACACAAACAACTGTCATGCAGTAACTGTCAAACTTTTTTGAGTTTAGTCATCGATTATTTAGAGATGTTCAGCCGTTTTGTTGAGTGCCATGATTGGGGACTCGTCGTGTGAAAAATTAAACAGTCATCTGCATAGAGTAACGCTTTTGAGCTCAAAACCTCGTGATGAAAATCATGGAGATATATGTTGAAAAGAAAGGGTGCCAATACACTACCTTGGGGAACCCCGCTATTAACAGTGCCAAAATCAGAGCAGGCCTCATTTATCTGAATGCACAATTTACGTTCAGAAAAATAATTGGAGAATAACTTTGCCAAATATGGATCTACACCAATTCCAACCAATTTATATAAAATGCCTTTATGACAAGTAGTATCAAATGCTTTCTGGATGTCCAAAGAGACTGCTACGGTACACTTACGGTCTCTCAAGTTCCGAGTTACATCAGTCTGAAATTTCAAAAGGGCATGTTGTGTTGACTGTGAATGTCTAAAGCCAAATTGGAAGCATGATATAGGGTCAATTATAAGCTGGTCTTCAAGTTTTATTTTCATAATATGCTCAAAAATTTTTATAAGATTGGAAAGTAGGGAAATAGGACGAAATTCATCCAGGCTCTCACTCATTCCATTTTTCTTCAAGGGTAGTATTTTGCCAACCTTCCAGGGTAACGGGAAGTAGCCGTTGTTTAAGCAATTGTTGAAAATAATTGTCAAAATTCTACAGAAGTGTCTGGGAATCTTTTAATCAGAAAATTAGAGATGAATGCTTGTTTTTCAAGTTTTTAATAATCTGCTCCACTGTACTAGTCTTTATAAAATGTAGTGAGTCCGCGTTTTCTATAGCGTTGAGAGGCCATCAAAAGAGTAAATTGAGTGGGGTACATTTGAAAGATACGATGTTATACGGGTATCAAGATCCACCACTGGTCTTTCGGGTATTTTCTCGCTGTATACTCTTGAATATAAATCTCTAAATAAATCACATTTTTCATTATCGTTTGTTATCAGTTTGCCTTCAACCATAAGCCTGTTGCAAAAAGGGGTTTTTCGGTTGCCAATAATTCCGTAGATTTCTTTAAATGCTCGATTCGAAAAAAAATTTTAGAATTCGTAAATCTTGCAAATATTTTTAAAAATATAATTCGGTATAAAAATTCTACTTTTTAATTTATTTTTATCCTAAACCTTGTACACTACACATAAAAATTCAAAAAGTAAGATTTTTGATAAAACTTTTCTTTTTATGAAAGGTACAAAATTTACGAATTAGAAAATTTTTTTTCCAATCGAGTTACGCGGTAATCCCCTGGTTTAATATTCACTATACGTTGAATGAATCTTTCAGCTTGTTCCAAGTTTACAGGTTCCTTTATTATCGTTTTCAACAGCTCTATTTGTTTTGAAAGAATCGTACACTCAAAAAAGTTTGACAGTTACTACATGACAGTTGCTTGTGTAGTAATCAGTAGTTGTTGTTTTTAACAGAAATTTCAGTTGGTTTTCTATATAAAAATGCAAAATAACTTTTATGACGGTTATTTAAGAAAACAACTAAGGAAAAGTATCGTAATTTCGTAACAGTTGTTTAAAGCAGTTATTTTTAATATCATAATAAACAACTACCAAAACAGTAATTTTACAGTAAACAGTTATTTTTGGTAGTTATTTAAAAAATAAAAATTTTTGTTGAATTTTAAAAATTCTTGTTTAGTTTATATTTGCTATTGTTGATATATTTCTAGTTTGCAAATAAAAATCACAAACTTGTATTGTATCTCCAATGCATAAAAGCATAATAACTGGAGAACGGTTTGGAATTTTACATCGAATTTTAAATAGACTGAAGTAATAACACATATTTTTGTAATGGAAAGCAAAAAAAAAATTTTTTTTTTAAAATATACTTTTATAAACAAAAAGAATTGACTGTAGAAAACAGTAGTTTTTACCGATTTTGTCAGTTGTTTTGAAATTTTTGTAGTAAAAATTTATCAGTTAATTTTACGACATTGGTAGTTATTTTTAATGCATTTGTTAGTTATTTTTCAACAGTTAGAAATAACAAAAGTTTTGGTTATTTTAAAGGTAAATACCTTTGTCGCCTTTTTAACTGCATATACCTTTGTTTTAACTGTCATTTTTAGTAGATTCTACCGACAAACTTATGTGAGTGTATAATCTTGGCCTAGTCTGTTTCCAGCTCGATGATATATTTTCTTCAAATCTTTTTGCCACCTGTGTTTTATAGAAAAGAACTTTTTTATTTTGTCTGAAACAATAATTTTATGATTTTTCAGTTGAATTTTTTCGGAATGAGAGTTTGAAATTATAGGTCTGTTTCTTTACTTTATGGGTAAAGTTGGGTAAAATGAGAGCTAACAAGAAATACTCTCACGAAGTGACAAAAATGCGCAAAAGTAAACGAACGCGAAAAACCATATTTGAAGCCCGAAAAACAAACGTCAATAGATTTGTGCATTATAGTTCGTTTTGGTGAGCGCTCTTTCTAGTTCTTGTTCAATTTGTTGTAAAAATCTAGATAGCTTTTCTAGTTAAACCCCTTTTTAAATCAAAAATTTTAATAAAAATTTACTTTTTAGGCATTTCTATTTACAAAAAGGAATACATAGTTTATTAAATTTGGAAAAGATTTTAATATTAAACAAAAGCTTCGATTTATTTACATATTTAATCCTTTAACACATTTAAACAAGCGTCTCCAAAAAATTGTTGCTAATTTTATGGAGTTGTAACATCACCGATAAGCTTTTGCAACTTTTATTCTAATTTTTGTAAATGATAAACATATTTTCTGAATGAATGAATTGAGCGATTGAACTAAAAGAGCTATTACTTGTGAACTAGGTCTTTGGTTCAAATTATTGAATAATTCAATTGAACCAGTTGAACACAACTGATGATATAACAGCTGATAAAAACAATTTACCCAAATTCACACGAAAAAAATGTTGGGCTTTTTCGTGCAAGAAGAACAAGAATATTACTCTCTCATGACAGCTCTCATTTACCCAATTGTGGAGTAAGAAAACACTTTTTGGTAATCCCAATGTTGAGTACCCGAACACACCTTATGTATGTTGCCAATAGACGTAAATTCTGTAATTTTCTGTAAATTTCTGCTAGAAGGTGGCATTATGCTAAAGGTCTCTACGAAAATTCCTCCAATTTGTGTTCTTGTACGATGTAAAAAGTCTGGGAGACCTTATACTGAAATCAAACGCATTAAATTGAAGCTCCATCTTAATTGGAAAATGGTCTGAGGAAGTTGGTAGGGTGGAGATTTTAAAGATTGTGGAGACCGAATTCAAAAGTCTGGGACTAACCAAGAAATTGTCCAGAAAGGAGGAACCCGTAGCAAAAGATGGACTATTGTCGGATAGACGAACAACTTCTATTGAGTGGTCTTGAAGCCATTTGTATAATGGTTTCCCATTACCATTATCCACAAGATCACCTCAGGCTGGATTCTTGGAATTCAAATCACCTCCGATCAGGAAACCCTCAAAATCTGTAGCAAAGTTAACTATCTTACTAAGACCATCATAAATTTTGTTTCCATTATGGTTATAGACCGATCCAAATAAAAATTTCCTCCGAACGTTCTCGATTATTAAATCAACTTGTATGAAAGCGCTGTGAAACTCCACGTTATCTATGACTATCTGACTGTAAGATATACAGTAGTTTTGATTTAACTGCCTTTTTCTTAAGTGCACATTTGCTATAACTGCACAAAATTTTGGTTTCGTTTCTATTTTACAAAATTATGTACGCAATTGTATTCTTTAAGTGCACTTTTTGTACCTGCGCATTTAAGATAACTGCCTCATATTTTTGGCAGTTTTACATTATTTTCATAAAAAAGATCAGCGTTAGCTGCCTCTTGTGTTTTGCTTCGTTTTTCAATTCTGGGGAATACTGCATTTATACCTGAACAAAAACTACTTGGTTTTTGGCTCTTGTAGTTTTTAACTTGTCAAAATGCATACAAAAAAAAACAAGCAAAAACTAGTTTTGTACAAAAACTAAGTGGTTTTTGCTCAAGTATAAATGTATTAGAAAAGAAAACACATAAAATATAAGTGTTGTCAACTTTTTTTTGTGACAAAAATATCCTACTTTAGTCGTTTTTTTACCATAAAAATCGCAAGATCTGGTGCAAAGCACAAAGTTTTCATCATTAGCTTCATTTGTTTTGTTTGTTTTCAGTCTGTATTGGCATACCTGCACATTAAGGCAGGTAAACAATTCGACTTAGCTGCGTTTTTGGCTTACCTGCACAAAAATTCTTGCAAAAGTTGGTTGTGCAGCTACGTCAAAATTACTGTAGAATCTTTAATGGCTATTGCGACACCTATTCTAGAGAAATTATAGATGAAATTATAACCATTGAGTTTTATATTAGAATTTCTGTGTAGATGACATTCTTGGATAAATGCTTTGTCAACTTTATTATGACTCAGCAAGTTTGTGAGTTCTAAAAGTTGACTTGTATCTACAAGTGAGCGGACATTGAATTATACAAAATTAAGGCATCTACGCTCATAAGAATTTTGCAATTTTGTTAGTAACCGCTGGAATTCAGTTTTGGCTACATTCTTTGGCATTTTTGAGTATTCGTCCAGAAACTTTTGAATCTCCTGCTCGAGAGTCATCTGTTCCGGCTCCATAAAATATTTCGCAAGTTCTAAAAACTGGTTTACTATGGAAGGTTTACTAATTCTTACGAATTCTCTCTGTAATGCGTTGTGCGATCCACTGGACAATCGACTACAAACAGATGTGCTCTACTTGATAGGCGAGTATTATGAATAAAAACTCGGGCTCTGGGGATAAGTTCACTTATCTTAGCAGAACACTTCCCATGGTAATATCGATAGAACAGAGTCACACGACCAACATTCTGAAGAAGCTCCAATGAGTCAATAGAGCTGGATACTCTACCGTCATTGATAAGCGCCGACGCCCTCCTTTGCACACGGTCCAGAAGCTCCAAAATAGACTTCGAAGCCCCTGCCCATATATGGGAGTTGTATTCCCTCTTCAGTCGGATATATGTGGTATAAATATTGAGTAAATCGGATGGGGTGAAGTACTTATTGCACCGACGTAGAAAACCTAGACACTTGAATGCTTCTTTCGAAACTTGGAAAACATGCTTATTCCAACGTACATCACACTGAATTTTCATGCCCAGAACATCAAGAGTATCCGATTCCTCAATATCAATATCACCCATATTTAAAGATGGCAGTGTTGACCCCACAGCCCTATGGGTCAACATAAAATATTGGGTCTTGCGTGCATTAAAGTCGACCTTATTCGCACGATCCCACTGAGAGATTGTAGAAAGGTCACGATTCAGTGTGTCATTCATAATCTGCCTTTTGCCCCCAATATCCTCAGGGCTTGGCCTACCATTGAAGGAAAATGAATGACAAATGTTGCTGTCATCTGCAAAAGAGTAGATAGGGTTGAAAGTATGACCAAGAAGGTTATTGAGAAAGATAAGAAATAGGGAAGGAGAAAGAACAGAACCCTGCCGTACCCCTGAATTCACCTGAAACTCATCGGATGAGATCCCATCTATAACAACACCAATAGTGCGATCTCTGAGAAAGCTCGAAATAAAATGAGCGAAGTCATTACCCACACCAAAAGCTATAAGCTTTGATACAAGCGCCCCGTGCCATACACGATCAAAGGCCTTTGAAATATCCAGAGCAACCACTTTACTCTCACCAAAACGGTGGATGGACCGACTCCAACGCTCCGAGAGGAACGCTAACAGGTCTCCCGTAGAACGATTTCTACAGAAGCCATACTGTCGGTCATTAAGAAGTGAGTTAGACTCTAGATAATTCACAAGATGGTAATTAACCATACTCTCCATCGCCTTAGAGAGCGCAGAGCAAGAAGCATGGTAAGAAGCGCAAAAAAGGTTGGCCAATGGACAAGCTAGCGTCGAAGAGCACTGTTTCAGCACCAGTGCTGGTATACCATCCGGCTCCGTTGACTTATTTACGTTGAGGTCAGCAAGAACCCTTTTAACTGCTCGAGCTCGAAAGAATATCTTAGGCATAGTACTCGATACTCTTTCAAGCTCGGGCAGTGGTTGATCGCTTTCCGGCAGGAATGAATTTCTTGCAAATATCTCAGCTAAAAGGTTGGCTTTATCAAGCGGTTCCGTGAATATTTGGTCATCCTTTATAAGAGTTGGGATATCTGAACTAGCATTATTCTTTACTCTTTTAACGAATGACCAAAAGCTCTTACTACCCCTAGGAGCAGAAAGAACTTTAGTACGAAGACGTCGTTCGTAAAGAAACTTTTCACATCTAAGTACTTTGGAACACTCGTATCTTCACCAACGTGCTTTTTCGTAAATAAAAATTGAGCGCTTCGCAGCTGTTGCCGAAACGGTTCGAAGTCCGGAGAACGAAGAAGATGCGGAAATGGTACAATGATCCGAATTGCCGAGAGGTGCAAGTGTTCTTACTTCATACTTGTCAGGATGAGAAGTAAGGAAAAGGTCAAGAGTATTCTGGTCACGGCATGTGCGTTGGTTCATTCACTAATTTCGCCAGGTGGTTGTGCGCGGCAAAGAGCTCAACATAAAGGTCCTCAGGAGTTGTATGCCTCGAATGGCGAAGCCAGGAAGAGTTGTGAATATTAAAATCGCCAGCAACGACGATTTATAAAAAACCCGAAATGCAAGATGTGAGACCTGATTTTGAACTTAACCCAAAGTGTGTTAAATTCCGCATCATTATAGTTTAAATGTTGCTGATACTGGTACACAACATCGTTGCGGATGTAAATTGCAAGGCCCCGATGAAAAATAAAAAGCCCAACAAACAATTCGTTCCGTTTACACACCGTTTTCGGTCCGCCATAAACAGAATCCAACTCCGTATACGTACCGTTTTCTGGATCCGTTGAAAATCCGTCAATGACGGACCGTTTACGGACCGTTATGTCATGTAAAAAACGGACTAGTCCGCTGAAAGTTTGTCAATGCCGGACCGTTTTCGGACCGTTATGTCGTGTGAAAAACTGAGTATTTCCTTGTCCGTATCCTACCGATTTTTTACACAAAAATAGACCATATGTTTATTATTTAAAATACACAATACTTTTTTCCTTTTTTTATAAGTTCATTAATAATTATTATTTACAATTACTATTAATAAATTTCTAATTAATACAATTACAATATTTAGCACATCCGGCTCGGTTTACTATCTATCCAGCGCTTAGGGACCCAGAGTAAAATCCAACATCTATATGGAAAAGAGACAATAAATTAGTTATGGTTTAATTGACTGTGTACACGATGCAAATTCTCACATGTTATACACAAGACAATAAGTTTCATAAATCTTACCTTTTTACTTGATGTTGTTTGATTAATGGTGTAATGGAAAGAATTCCCTCTATTGGATATTCTCCATATATTCCCGTTATAATTATACTTTCACCGACTTTTCAAAAATATAATTTTTTATTTTGTAAACAAACTGCAACCGATGAAATCCATATTTAAAGGTATGGATACACCAAAACGGAGTTAAAACGTATTGTGTTCGAAAATCCATTTATACGGTCCGTTAATGATCCGTATACGTATAAGCATTGACGGATACGTACATTACGGACAGTTAACGTGCCGTAAAAGCCGGATTCATGAATCCGTACGTGCCGGAGAGTCCGTAAAAATGTTTCTTGGGAGGGATAGGAGTTGATAACCAGGTATGTAGAAATCCTGTGGATCAGCATCCCCACACATTTGGTTCTCACATAAGGCGAAAACGTCCGGCCGAAGAAAACGAATGTGGGCATATACCTAGAAGAAATTCGCCCTAGGTCCACGTCCCAGCAAAATCTTTCATTACCAAATAAGTGGTTATATAATAGAAATTCATTGCTCCGCACAACTTATTTTTTGGCGTCTAAACTCATTATTTTTGTTTGGCGTGGTCGTTTTTATAAGTAGTCACGCTTACCCGCTCGCTTACGAAAAAATGAGAAATAATTAGTTATGAGATTTTGAATAATAAGTGGTTACACACATGCTTACAAAAAGTTTAATTATAAGTGGTTATCCGATTGCTTACTTGATTCTTAAAAATAAGGAGTTAGGCAAATACTATTAGCCTAAGGAAATACATTCAGAAAAATTTAAGTTTTCTCTAGTGTGTAATTTTAGGACTCGTCATAAAAATTTAAACATAAAACATATTTACATATTATAAAAAAATTTAACTTAGTAAAAAGTACTTATTTAAACTAATACGAGTAAGTCATTATTTTATATTTACAAACAATGAATACAATAGGCCGTTATTAGGAAGTCATTATTTTATATTATAAAATAATGCAAAAGGTAATGATATATCATTTTTGGTAATGCAGATAGTAATGAGGTGTCATTACCAATATTTTGCTGGGGTATATTGCAGAAATCAATTCGGAATTTTCCTGTCATTACCATGGATTGAAATTACAAATCATTTCTTCCTTGCGCAAGTACAAGTGCCGGGTATTCGGTTTGTTGCTGATTCGGTTAATCAGTAACCAGTGTTATCCCTTCATCACTAACTAACCAACAACAAACATAACACAAGGCTACTTGCACTATACACAAAATTTTTAAAAAAAAGGAGAGGGAAACAACAACAATGACACTAGAAAGGCAAGCATAAAAGCCAGGGATGATAAATGGGATTTTCGATCGATCCTTATAATCAAACTACAGGTCACATTTTAAAAGATAATTTGACGAAATTTGGTACATAAATTTCTACTGCATCGATTACTAACGCTATTGAGAAAGGTTAGAATCGGTCCATGTTTTGACTTAGTAATCATGAAGTGGTCCTATCTGATATTGAATGTATTGGTATTTAATGGTATAACCCAATCAAAGCAATTTTATTTGATTTCTTTCACCGGACTTATTTAATTTTATTCGATAGTGAGGTAGTGATCATTCCGGGCAAAGACCAAATTTGGCTCAGTTCCTCCCGGCTCTTTTTTACAGCGTTTTGTGCTCGGAAAAGTCCGAACAATAAAAAACCCGGAAAAATCAAGGTAATTGTTTTGGCTTTATCTCGCTAACTGTCGAGCCGATATTTACAACTCGGAAACTAGAATATTAGACGTAATAGATAACATAAGCCCGGAAATACGATCCCTTCCACAATCGGAAAAATCGATATTTGAACTTGTTAAATGCGTTTCTATAGAATTATTTGGTATGAAATATAATAACTTTGTGCTGACGTTTGATTCATATTTTTGTTTGAATGAAGTCCCTGAAAGTCGTATTCAATTTCGGTGGAAGATTAAAATTATTTTAAAGGGATTTAATCAATGCAGCTTATTTGATTTATTCAACTATTAAATTAAGTACCACCTCAATTAACATAACCCTCGATGAACGCAACTTCTTGGTTATCACAACAATTTAAATTTACGATTATTAAGGATCTTTTTAAATCATAAATACTAAATTTTCGAAAAATTTTAATTCACCTTATTCTTAATATTTTTTTGTACATATTTTAATAATTTCCCAGCAAAAAAAGTCATTACAAAAAAGTTATTTTAAAAGCACTCCGAATAGCATCAACAGATTGTGAAGTAGTTAAAATTTAGCTCTAACACTGATTTATTTTACACGTGATGTCCCATGTTGTCAGCAGTTCAATTTAAGCATTTTGTTAGTAATTTAAAAGTGATTGAATGATGTTAATAAAAATATGGTTTTTAGGTATACATTTTCATCACATCAATACGAGTACATTTTGTTTGCATTTTTAGAGTGATTTAGAAGTACTCTTTATAATATACTAGCGGGCAAGCCCGCTAGATTTATATACATGCCTTAGGCCTAGTTTTTGGGATGTCAGTTAAACCGAAAACGAATTTTGTCGTATCGGACAAGCCCGCTACGTTGTTAGCGGGACAATTTTTCTTTTTTGCCCCTCCCGGTTGGAATTTCCAAAAATGCAATATTAGCGGACGTCTCCGTTGGAAGAGGAACCTACATACTAAATTTCAGCTTCCTTGTTCCAGCAGTTTGGACAGGCCGTTAAGAGGTAATTTTCTCTTTTTGAGCCCTCGAGACTTTCTTTTTACCCCTCCCTGTAGGAATTTCCAAAAATCCCGTCTTGGCATACGTCTACGCTGGAGGAGAAACCTAAATACTAAATATCAACTTCCTAGCATCAGCGGTTTGATCTGGGCGATGTTGAGTGAGTGAGTCAGTCAGTCTTTTATTGTAGATTACATTATTGCTCACAACTTTTTTATTAATTATTTTAATGGAATGTTATAAAGCCTATGTCCTTAAGGACTATTCTAAATATGGAACAAATATTTTTTAAATCAGATGAGTAGTTACGGAGATTACCTCCTACAAACAAACAAATATACACACATTACCTCTTTATTATATTAGTATAGATAATATAATACATTTTTAAAATTGATTTAACCCTTAAATGCATGATCTCTTCGATTTTAACCATTTTTTTATATATGATTTCTACACGCAGAAAAAAAAACAGGGGGAACTTTATCTAAATGCTATGTAATTATACAACTACATAAGTTCGAAGTAAGTTTTACAATTTTCTAGCAAAATATATGTATTTTTTCGGATATTTTCCGCTACACATGTATATATTTTTCAAGGATTGTATATATTTTACAAAAAAATATACATATTTTACTAGAACTTTAGCTGTGTTCTCGACTTAACTATATCCGTTAACTCATAAAAAAGCTCAAAGTACATAAAAACGCGTTTAAGACGAAAACTAACATATTAGTTTTCCTATGCACGTTAACTTTCAACACGGATAATTATCAACGTTGATGACTCAACGTTTATACATTTTCACATCTAACGTAACTTACTCGCGTTACTTCCAAAGAACTATTGCTGAAGTACGTTATTTATTTTTTGAATATTTTAAATTTTCTGTTTATTTGCTCTGTTTGATTTTTATTTTTAATTCAAACAAAAACAATCCAAACACGATTTTTATTTTTTCAAAAATAATAAAAGTTATTTTGCGATTTTTTTCTTTATCAAAAATTAACAATTAACAACCCAGCAAAAAATCCATTACAAAGAAGTTATTTTAAAAGCACTCCGAATAGCATCAACTGATTGTGAAGTAGTTACAATTTAGCTTTAACACTGATTTATTTTACACGTGATGTCCCATGTTGTCAGTAGTTCAATTTAAGCATTTCGTTAGTAATTTAAAAGTGATTACATGATGTTAATAAAAGTATGGTTTTTAGATACACATTTTCATCACATCAATACGAGTACATTTAGTTTGCATTTTTAGAGTGATTTAGAAGTACTCTTTATAATATAATATAATACATTTTTCAAAGTGATTTAAATGTGATTTTTATAATGTCTGAAATAGCACATTTTAGAGCCAATTTTAATGTTTAGCCTTTACAGAGCCCATTTCTGAACCGATTGTGTAACAAAAGCTTCAATTTATTATTATTTGTATTATTAAGGAAATACTTCTTTTGCATCAGAATCAATTCGATTAAGTCAAAATCAGACAAAACCAAAATTTTTGTTTAATTTTTGTTCAACAGTTTTTTAAATAAGTTTGTAACATGTTTACTTCAGTCGTTAAATTCGAAAAAGCTACGATATTGAATTAAATAAGATTAATACATTAAGACCGAGTTTTTGGGATGTCAGTTAAACTTGGTTTAGTTAAACCGAAAACGAAAAATAAAATGGATTTTAGAAGCAGTATTCCAGTTAAAAACTGCGTTAAACTAAGTTTAAAGATAATCAACATCCTAAAAGCGTGGCCTAAAAGTTATATGTAACCCTCTGATTGATTATTTTTTTTAAAAACATTACTCAAGGAATTTTCAGAATATTAAAGCGTACTAGGAAACAATTTTTTCAATTTACAACTCTACAGTAATAAAGCCATCATTATAAATTTGCTGAATCCGCAGATCTATGATTGAAATTTTAGCTTTAAATTCATTAAAGAATCCGAGAACAGTTGGAGGAAAGTTTTTCCCCAGACATATTTCGAAGGCGAATACCATGTCGTCATTTGAATTTTGCAAGTCAACCATCGTTAGCTTAAAATCAACTTTTTCATTAAACGATGCAAACTCTAATGTACATTTTAAAGTTGACGGCAGTATTTTTTTAAATCTATTTTTAAGTTGAAGAAATAATATATTTTTTGTCACTATAGAATTATTTATTTAGCTTGATTTTACGACTTTAGTGTAATAGCAATTAAAGCATATCGACATTTAAAGCAGGTGACATTTATAGAACTTTTAATGTATAAGCAAAGGTAAGGGATAAACCGCTGTTAACGAACCTCTTAATTGGTATGTTTTAAACGATGAAATATGTTAACATTGCAACAAATTTTATTAACACATTTCTTTGTTGCACGGTGCAAAAGCTCGCGAGCGACTTCATAGAGCCTTAACAATACATTTTAATTGTTAACTTTTATATATTTGCATTTAGTGAAAAGAAGAATTCATATTTGGGTCATAGTCCAGGAGGTTCAATGGGATCCAAGTCTTTATTTCCTTCCCTTTTTCAATGGGAATTGTAATTGAAGTATTTTTTAAAATATGTACGAATAATTAAAAAATATGTAAATAATTATAAATTAATAAAGTACGTTAATAAAATTAACTATTTTATTTTTTTAGAGATAAGAAATGGAATCTCTAACAAATTCGTAATTTACAAACAAATGCATTTACAAAGAAAAAAACAACATTATATATACATTTTTGAAAGTTGTTTTAAAGCACATACATTCGAAGCAGAAAAAGAGCACTTATCGCTCCATTGCAACCAATTTAAAAGTTGTTTGTTTTGAATGACTTACACATATTTTTGCTGGGTTGTTTCATTGAATTATTTACGTATTTTAAACGCCGATAGTTAATTTGTTTATTTTTAATACAATATTTGTTATGAAAATTAAAAAAAAAACATGAAAATTTGTAAATAGTACTAAATGAGTCATGGGAGTACCATAGTACTTTTGAGGTTCTAATAGTACCATAAAAATGCTAACTAACTTTACTAACTTTATCATCCCTGGTCTAGATCAACGGTTCCCAAATGGGGGTCCGTAGCAGAATTCTAGGGGGTCCGCGAAGAGATCCGACAGAAAACATAAAACAAGTTATTAAAACAACAATTTTTTTTATAATTTTTAAATTATTTAACAAAATATGGATTTGAAAAATGTTTTTTCCTAATTCCTGCTTAAAATTGGCCATCATTTGAAATAAACAGGTGCTTTTATTAATTTTGCCCCATAATTTATAAAGTACCTCTCGCTCAATACTGGTTTTGGGGTCCGTGAGCTAGTAGAAATGTCTCAAGGGATCCGTGAAGCAACACTTAGTGGGAACCGATGGTCTAGATGGATCAGCCTCTAGTAATGTAAACTTGACAAAATAGCGAATATAAGATAAAAAACACGCGAATGTTTAATTTTTTTTCTTAATTTGTTCTTTTATCGAAACATGAAAACCAATGCTTTTTTTCATCAATTATAATTGGGCATTTAGGTATTGAACAATGCCAATTGCAAAAAAATTTCATTGGCATTGGTCAATTGTAGTGTTTCCAATTCGGTTAATCGATTAACCGATTCCTCGATTAATCGCCTCTATTTCGGTTAATGTCGAAACAAATAATTTAAAACGCAAATAATTATTCGACCCGAATAATCGGTTAAAATAGCTCGATTAACCGGTTAAATTTTTAATATGTAATTTTTTGCTTTATTTTTTCCCGAAACTTCATAATTTTCTTAACTTTAGCTAAAAAATTGTAAGGAACGCTTAAAAAAACAAATACTAACTAAAATACAATCAAATTATTTTAAAATCGATTGAAAGAGAAACCTTTAGATACCATTTTTTGAGCAACTCCAAGCAAGTCGACATTGAACCAGCGAGACACGTCATGGATTTTAAGAGACTTAAAACGGATTTGTTTTACATTATCGAAATTAATTTTTAATAAAATTTTTTTGAATTTTTTAAACAAAATAACAAAGTTTCTATTTGTAAAAAAAAATGCTTTAATACTATGTGTCTCGCTGGAGCAGGCTTTAGGAAATACAATAGACAATTTTTCATTTCTGTTTTAATTCTTTTAAAGTGTAAAATTAATTTTCAAAAGTGAGAGCAGTTTTTCAGCCTCTAGTCCATGATTTTATTTATATTTATGTTAACAAAAACAGTGCGTAGTAATTTTTAAAATTTTATTATTGCAAACATGCGGCCCTATGCTCCTTGCAGGAGTAAAAGGAACAAATATTGCAAACATAGAATTTTTAAAGACTGAAAAACTGCCCTCACTTTCGAAAATCTGTGATAAAGTTCGAACAAACAAATCTGTTTGAGACATCTGTTACTGCACACTGAGGGAATTGTCAACATGGCTTTTATGAATTTTTATATTGATTCAATGAAATTTCGCTGGAATTCGTCCATTGAAACACGAAGGAGATTGGAAGATAAACAAAAATCTAAAAACAGAATGTTTGTATGTGTTTGTATTGATCACTTCTGAGTAAAAACAATAACAGAAAGCTTAATAGGAAAGAAAACAACGAAGTAGTTACATGGCATTCAAGGCCTTACTTGGGTGACGGGTTGTTGAAAAAAATTATCAATTAGAGACAATCTGACAATAAAAACATAAATAATTATTACAATTTAATGCAAAATCACTGACGACGCCTGTCCATACAAAACAATGCACCAACTAGATCTAGTCCGATCTGAAAATTATAATGTGTTTATAATTTTTATAGAAAAAGGTTTAAGGCTCCATTAGTCTGGTAGTATCGCGTCAGCTGTTTACTTTTAGTTAATGATAGTATACACAACTACTTAGTTTGGAAGTACATTTGAGGTAAGAAAATCTATTGAAAATAGATTTATACTTCACGATACCTCATTTCGCCGCACTGTACTTCCAAACTAATTTGAGCTTTATTCTTCTTCCTAACCTCAAATCTATTTATTAATTAAAATTAATAAAATTGCATATTAATTACAATATTAATTGCAGCTTTCTATAGGACATTAAAGTAACACTGTACTAAACTTTTCATTGAATTGATGCAGTTTTATGAAAAATTTCGTATTATTTATTGAAAATTACATATACCCAATGAAAAAGCTTTTTCGTAAAATTTGTTTTGCATTAACTTTGTGAAGAAAATTTCATTAGTTTAGTGAAAACTTTCATTAAAACTCGTCCAATTAAATTTTCTCTGCGTAAATAAGCTTAAAATTTGTTATTGTTAATGGCCCTTAAAAACCGAAAAGACTGAGAATTTAACAATTATTTATGATATTCTCAGACTACTAATATTCAACAAAAATTTTTGCAGAGTAAATTGGTATCTTCAAATAGAGTTTAACATTTTTTGTATTGATGGCTCAATGTCAAAGGCTCTTCTAGTTTTTATTGTTAAAAAAGCCAGCTCTTTGTGTTTTAATTGATAATAAGTTAAGAAAATACATTAATTTTGCATTAAACGATTAATCGATTAACCGCCCCGAATATCCGGTTAATTAATTTTATTGATTTTTCGAATAATGCATTAACCGGTTAACCGCCTATGTCGAATAATTGGAAACACTAGTCAATTGTAATGCCAATTAAATCATCAATTAATTGGCCCATTCAATTAACTAGTCCCAAGTATGACTAATTTATAAAAACTAAACTAGATTTCGAGAGTAATGCAAACGCAACCTTATATTTTAATTGTTACCTGTCTTTCGGTTAAATCTAATGCCACCGCTATTTCATATCTTCGCAATCGTGTCAAGTAATTGGCATGAGAGAATTCAATTTCTAATGCCTTGATTTGTTCCTTTGTAAATGCTGTACGTTCTTTACGGCTAGATGATACAGTGGGTGTTGTACTTAATATGTCATTTGTTGAATTTAAATACTTGCTGCTATCTGAAAGAAAAATCAAAACCCCTGTACATTAAAGTGGGGCGTAATACTACATTTATACCTGAGCAAAACCTACCTGGTTTTTAGCTCTTGTAGTTTTTAACTTGTCAAAATGCATAAAAAAACAAGCGAAAACTAGTTTTGTACAAAAACTATGTGGTTTTTGCTCAAGTATAAATGTAGTATAAGACATATACGATAAAATTTGAAAATCTTTGAGGGCGCATCTAACAACATGTAAACCAATTGAATTACCCAGTTTAGAGAATCATTACCAGATTTGTGGGTATGTACTAACGCTGGGTTTCATACTGACGGTTAACGGGGAAGTTTTAGTTTGTTGTTGCTTTTTATATAATTTTACGACATTTTCTTTTAAAGTTAACCCTACAGTATGAGAACCACCGTAAGTGTAGAAACGGTAATACCAGTAATGACTCTGGCTTAATTTCTGAATTATTTTAAAACATAGAGTAATGAGTTACTAATAACTAAACTAATAACTAAACTACTAACTAAACTAACTAAAACAAAAAATAATGCGTCACCAATAATGACTTGTTTTTATCATTAGCGGTATTAATATAAACTCGTAAATTCCTTGTAAACCTTGTATAAATACAAACCAAATTTTTATGTTCACTCATAATAATCCATAGGTAAAATAAACGAAAACTGTTGGTCATTTTACGAAAGTTTTGGTTATTTTGACATTACGAATATTTTTGTAATATGTACATTAGGGGTATAACCAATTTTTGGCCCTAGCACCACGCGATGGCGAAGGTTGTGTTATTTACGAAAAAATAATTTTGGGGTCATTTCGGATAAAAAACCTCACCCACGACTTCTTTTAAAATCCATTGTTTTTAAGTATTAAACGAAAACTCGGAATATTTGAAACACATTAATAATTTTCTTTGAATAATAAAAACAATTAAAGTACATAACGTAATTTTCAATGACATACATTCAGCTTCGTAAGTATTTACACAAATGTTAAATGCAGGTTGATATATTGATAAAAAAACTTTTTTGCGCCTTTTAGGTAAATAAATAAAAAAAAAAATCATTTAAAAACTTTACCGCGTTTGGTGGGTGAACTTTTTTGACAACTGCGAAAAAGTAATAGCATTTTTTTATATAATTTTCAATGGCCTATTCGACTATGCTAGGGCCATTTTGATATTTGCAAAAAATTGCAAAAAGTTATATCCCTAATGTACATATGATATTTCGTTTCTATTATCGAATTTTTATTTGTATATTTTACGAAATTTTATAAAAGTACAAAAAAAAGATTGGTAAAGATACAAATATTTGGTTTAAATACTAAATAATTTTGTATCTAGTATGATTTTTTTCTAGTATCGAATTTTTATTTGTATATTATACGAAATTTTATAAAAGTACAAAAAAAAGATTGGTAAAGATATAATTATTTGGTTTAAATACAAAATAGTTTTGTATCTAGTAGAAAATTGCGTGTATGACTTAAAAATGCGATATATTTGCCAAATTTTGGGCGTTTATGTTACTGTGAAACATTGGCCATCGTTACCTATGATTTTTTCCCAACTTTCTGGAAACATATTTATTCCACGCCAAAAGAACTGCACATTTTTTGAGGCGAAGAACTAATCAAGCCAATTTCGGATACCCTCTTCTGAAGTGAAGCGTATTCCGAAGTGAAGCGTAGAGCGTTCTGCATCGATCGAAACAAAAGGTAGTCGGACGGGGCAAGGTCTGGACTATAAGGCGGTTGAAGCAAAAATTCCCAACCACTGTTTTCTAAATAGTTTTTAACCGGTCTTGCAACATGTGGCTGAGTGTTGTCCATAGGCGTACCTAGACCATTTTCCTGGGGTGGGCAAGAGCCCCATTATGGCCCCATGTTTTTATAGAAAACTCGGAAAAATGCATCCATTTTTCTCACGAAAACCTCGTGCAGGAAATGTTATACACTCAGAATAATATGAAATTTGGATATTTGATAGAGAAAAGAAATCTAAGATCAACCTGTCTCATACTTTCTGCCACCTCTGACGAACCCATTCTAACCCCATATTTTGACCACTTAAATTACCGAGGTGATAAAAAACTGTGGGATGTTCATCTTAGCATTTTTGTTTCCACAACATATTGAAATTCCATCAAAATAGTAGTCTTTAGTTTGTAGTAACTCCCTTGTTAGATATTAACTACCCTTATAAAAAAAAGTTAGTTCTGAACTGATTTTTCTGTTATTTTGTCTTAAAATTTAGGATTGAACTAATATTTTTGTAAATCCCATTTAGCATAACAATTACCATCATCCGTATTTGAACTACCTTTGCATCCTAACTTTTAATAATATATGTTTCTTAATTTTACAAATTTTTCAGCTAATTTAAACCGCAATTATTTCCCAAAGTTTATATTTTTGTGTCTCTGCTATCAATATCACATAGAGATGGCGCTATATTTTCATAATTTTTTATTGTGTAATCACAAAATTTCTTATATCTCGGAAACTATGCGAGATAGAGCAAAATGGACAAAAATTCGATACTATGAAATTATCAATCATTATAAGCCACCTATACTCCCAAAAATAAATGTAGGCCTGTCACGGGAAAGATCCGTAGAGCCCAAAAACCAAGACTGTAACCGACATTTTAGCATAAATTTTCAGTTAAATCACCTACTAAATCAGAATTAATAAAAATACATATTAATGACAATATTAATTGTATTTGGTCTATACGACGCGTTTGAAAAAACAACACTTTACTATAAAAAATAAACAACGCCCTGTTGGCTGTCCGTCTCCAATATACACAAATTGCCTGCACTTGTACGTACAAACCATACGTCAATGTGGCAATATTTGTGAAAAGGTGACACGGAGGAAATAAGAAGATAAACAGAGAAAATCTGAAGCAGAATGTTTGTATATGTCTGTTTGATCACTTCTGAAATTATTCATATAGAGACAATCTGACAATAAAAATATAAACAATAATACAATTTAATGGAAGATCACTGATGAAGCCTGTCCATAAAAAGGCAGAAACTAGATCTAGTCTGATTTGCAAATTTAATGTATTTATAACTTTTGAGGGAGGTTTATTCTTCTTCTTAACCTCAAACCTACTAAATCAGATAATATTTCTGTTGAATGAAGCTCAAATTTCTTAGCTAAGTTAACTAGAATTGTCTGTGTATTTAGCTCTGTGTGAAATTTAGCTTACCTAAATTTAGCATACCATAATTCTCCACTTCATTGAAAATTCTGCTGGCTATTTGTACGGGCTTTTTATACCCTACACCACTACGTGGTCAGGGTATTATAAGTTTGTGCTGATGTTTGTAACACCAAAAAATATTGGTCCTAGACCCACCTTATAGTATACCGATCGGCTCAGAATTTTTTTTTATTTCGATTTAACGATGTCCGTCTGTCCGTCCGTCCGTCCGTCCGTCTGTCTGTCTGTCCATGCATTCTTTTGCTCACTCTACAGCCCAGGAAAATTTTCAGTTCCAAAGAATCGGTTGTAGAATAGCTACTTTTCATTCACAACCCCATCTACTGTCGATTCTAACACCGATTCTTTTTGTTTGAAATTGTCCCAAAAGCAACCCCTTCTATAGCTCCAAAGTGGAACCGGTTGCTCTAGAATCAGTTCTGGAACTGGTTCTGGAACTGATTCTACGTCATCCACACCTTCCATATAGGATCCCAGGAACTGGTTCCGGAACCAGTTCCATGGAATCGGTTGCAGTGGAACCAGTTGTAGAATGGGTGTGGTTGGCTACCGATTGTAAAAAATTTTCCTGGGAGGTCGCAAATATTAAGATATTTTGATGAAACTTGGTACACCGACTTATGTCGACCCAAGGACGAAGCCTATTGATTTTGGTTAAAATCAAAATTATATTGTTTATACTAGAGTTTGCATTTAACCGCAATTTTGCTTAAACGCGGTTACGGTTAAAATTGGTGCGGTTAATCGCGGTTAACGGTTAATCGCAATCATAATAAAACATTTGTTAACCTTCTTGATTAACATAAAATTAACATAAAATTAAAATTAACATAAAATTATTACTAAAATTAATAACGGCAAAATTATTAAAATCCAAAGTAAAAACTTAAAAAATTAAAAAAATTAAAGACGGGCATGCCTACACCGATAAAATTCCATAGTAAGATAGTTAAAGAAATCTGTAGTTGAATTTAAAATAATTTTAATAACTATTATAATTATAAACAACTATTTTTGCCTTTGATATTAATATTATTTTGGTTGCCCTGTTTATGAATATTTCATTAATTTTAAATTGTCGCACTATAAAATGTCATATATTGTAGTTTTCAATAGAGAAAAGAAAATGTAAAATTATAATTGATTTGGTAAGATTTAATTTATTGATATTTTCACCAATTTAGAACTAATATTTATTGAATTTTTTGTTCTGTAGAAAAAAATTGAATTGTCTTAAAATAGATCCAGATTCAAAGGACAAGTACAAGATGAGGAAGATGCCGTAAAAGTTTAAATTAATTTTGAAGTATGTGTGAATTAAATTCCAATTATTTTTTAACCGTGCATGTGTGGTGTTTGTGGTGTATTTTTGTTATAAATTCAATAAGAAAACGACAATATTTTGGTCAAATGTTTCTTTCTATTTAATAAGGGGGGAAAATAACGATATCTGTGGTGTCTATTAACCATTTAAAATAGAATATAGTTGATTATATACCATTTTCTTCAAATACAAAAACTTGGTTACTATCAACTAAATCAATTCAACTATATATTAGTTAGGGGTATTTCACCTATGAAATAGTTGAAATATTCGTAATAATCAACTAAGGAATCTTTTGGGTGTAGGTCTTTTTTATGTTTGGTTGCATGAAGAGTTTATTTAATTTTATTAATTTTTTGTTTAATTTAACGAAAAAATAATACTATAAAATTTCTTCTTTGTTTACCGTTTATGACCAATGGGACACATATGTCCAATGCTGAATTTGCGCCTTGTAGGCAAGAAAACAAAATTATTCCCAATGTTTTGGTATTTGTGAAAACAGGAAGTACAGGTCCATGCTATATTAAATTTTTGGTCTTGCAAAACCAATAACATCTGAATAAATGACATCCAAAAAAGATGAACAAAAAAACTTATTTTTCAGAAGTTGGGGTCAATTAATTAGGCGCTAAGAACATATGGGGCCAACTATTGGGTATAATTTTTTCAGGGCTCTTATTCTGCAGACTCTACAATTGTTTCATAATTCATAAGCATTATTTTTTTTTTACTTCGGTATGCAATAATAATATAGATAAAATTTTACGTCTGTGAAGATAAACATTTTTTAATGAGAATTTGATCGAGATCTGAGGATTTTCTACACACAAAAAAATTAAATAAACTATTTTTTCGCTAAAAAATCTAAATTAATTAAAATTAGTTCACTCATCATTTTTACAATTTTTACAATTTTAAAGTTTACAAAACTAGATACTATAATGAATAATATTATGAAAATTGCAAAACCACTAGAAATGCCTCAATATTAAAAAATCGAAATTTCAACCAAACTTTACATGAAAATTTAAGTTTTTCTTACATGAAAAACTGTGTTTTTTAACAGTTAACAACAGTTTTCCTCATAAAAGAATCAATAAAATTTATGTTAATATTTCAATTTGTTTTTCAAATATTTTAGAACATATATATATATATATATACATAAATAATATTTACACAATTTTGATACAAATTATTGTTCACTAAAGACAAAATGTAAACCCATTGATTATTGTGAAAAATAATTTCATTTTTATGGAGCACTAGCGGGCGAAACCCTCTACGTTGTTAGCGTGCCATAAAGTTTAGAATTAAATTTCTTTTAGATAAAATAAAACACAATATTTGTTGTTAAGGTAAAATAATTGTTAAGGTAAATTTATTGTAATGTTTAAGTACAAACACTATTTTTTGCCTCTTCATTTTTATATAAATAAATCATTTAGTATACCAACACGTAAGCATGTAACAACTAATTGTCTGTTGTTCAAGCCATCGGCGTAGATAGGTCGTATTCGTGGTTGGGTGGATTTTTTTAAATTCGCTTTTTTATTTAAAGTACAGTTTTTATAATAAAAGCCTTCACCCAGCCACCACAAATAAATAATTCTGACACAAAGGTTTAAAAGGCTTAATTCTTTCATTCACTTTTTAAAAATTAATGAAATTTGGGTTAAATTTCATTCCCTAATAGCATTCTTATGGAATTAATTCGATAGCTTAATTCCCTATAGCTTAAAATTATATGAATTCATTCTCTTTTGATTTAATTCTAACTGAATGAAACCCAATTTACCTGAATTCATTTAATAAAAAAGTGAATGAAAAATTATTTGTTTTCATTCACTTAATCAAATGAAAAATTTTAATTTGTATGTAATTGCTAAAATATTAGCATAATACAATGAAAAACGTTTAAAATTCATCTAACAGAAATAAATAGTATCGTATGCTTTGTTACAGCTTGTATGCTTTGGTTTTGATTATATGTTAGTTTCAAACTACCCTGTACTAAGTGGATGGTAATAAAATTTCTTCATTCAATTAGTAAAATGATGAATGAACATGCGATTTGAATGATTCAAGTTAGGAATTCATTCAATTCATATTAAAGCTTTGGGAATGAAGCTTATGAATGAATTCTTTACGAATGGTTTAAGGGAATGGTACATGAATCTTTTTAAAATCTGAATTTAATTTTTAGTGAATTAAGCTTAAATTGAATTAAGTTTTTCGAAGCTCTGTTCTGACACAACAATGGGTTTAAAATAAATAAATATTTTATCACTTTTTCTCATGAAAGTGGATTGTTAGTAATGAACCCATTACAAATTGCAATATACGTGTGTATTTCAAGATAATTTGGTAAAGTGCGAACTTAAGTAAATAGACCTGTAAGTAGTTTTATTAATTTGTTTTTTGAATGAAAATAAATAACGTAAAGCAGGGTTGGCAAGCATGTTATAATATTAAAGATAGCGGGCAAAGCCCGCTACGTTGTTAGCGTGCCTTAAAGTTTTTTTTAATTCCAGTTTATGTAAAGGTAGACCTGGCAATTCAAGTAAATTCACAAATTCAGTTGGAAAATTTACTGCGTCGGTTTCTTCCACCGGTGCTTCGTTACCTGCAATTTAAATATCAGAATATATAAGTTCTATTCTTTTTCTAAGGTTTTTTCTCTTTTAGAAAATTTGTTTAACTTTTGGGAGAGTATGTTTCAATGCTACATAAGTTTCATATTCCGTGGATAGTGTTTGAACAGTAAAAATCTCAAATATATATAATCTTGCCTCAATCACATGCGAAATTTCAAGTACCAAACTCCGGCAGTTTGAGTCATTCAAATTCCATTCCATTTTGTTTAACAATTTTAGTGTTCCAATGCAACTCCTTCCAAGATTGCATTTCGTTCCCATTATCTGTTATTCCAATTCCACTTGTTCCCCGTTTCATTCTATTTCGTTCCTACTGTCTTGTGTATCGATATTGATATCAGTCGCTTCTATTACCATTCCATTTCTTTGCACTTCCTTCGTTCCATTCCTCTTTTCACTGCAGTGTTTCAATTCCACTCATTCCCCATTCTATGCCATCTCGCTCCTCATTCCATTTCGTTTTATAGTCCATTCCATTTCGTTTCCTCTTCCAATCCATTACCATTGTCTATGATTTCAATTCCACTCGTTCAACGTTTATATCCATTTCGTTCCACTTGTGTAGTGTTTCAATTCCACTCGTTTCCTATTTAGTTTCTTAATTTTAGTGTTCCATATACAATTGTTCTTTAAGTTTTAGGTTTTTAGCTAAAGACGCTGACGTTAAGGGGGGGGGGGGGCACTTTTCCCCTTTTTAACCACCATTTTGACCACGTTCCTGTCCAAAGTCCTAAAAATGCCTTGTCGATAAGTTAGCCCATACTCCAAGCAAAATATATTATAGATTACAGGTTTCTAGCCGAAGGGTTCGGTTAGGCCATCAAGGGGGAGAATTATTCCGTTTTTACCCCTCCCGGTAGGAATTTCCAAAAATTCCGTCTTAAAAGACGTCTGCGTTGGAGGAGAAACCTACTATATACATAATTTTAGGTCTCTATATCCAGCAGTGTGGCCAGGACGTCAAGGGGGAAGTTTTTTACCTTTTTACCCCTCCCGGTATGAATTTCCAAAAATACCGTCTTAGGGGACGTCTACGTTGGAGAAGGAACCCAAATACCGAATTTAAGCTCCCTAGTTCCAGCAGTTTGGCCAGGCCGTTAAGGGGGAGACTTTTCCTGTTTTTGACCCTACCTGTGGAAATTTCCAAAAATCTCATCTTAGCGGATGTCTACAATAGAGGAGGAACTTTAATACCAAATTTCAACTTCCTACCTCCAGCGGTTTGGGCAGGCCTTTAAGCGGCACTTTTCGCTTCATTAATCCCCATTTTTGCAATGTCCCTGTCCAAAATTCCAAAAAGCACCTTCCCGATAAGCTGGCCCATACTCCAAGGAACATATGTTTTACATTTCAGGTTTCTAGCCAACTTTTACTATTTATGCCCCTCTCGGTAGGAATTTCCGAAAATCCATTGACAAGGAATTTCAGCTTCCTAGTTCCAGCA
This sequence comes from Leucophora obtusa, assembly GCA_949987735.1. Lineage (NCBI taxonomy): Eukaryota > Metazoa > Arthropoda > Insecta > Diptera > Anthomyiidae > Leucophora > Leucophora obtusa. The sequence continues at coordinate 115,409,527 of OX465295.1, read as the reverse complement.
GTTTGAGCAGGCTGTCAAGGGGGACACTTTTTCTTTTTTTGTCCCTCCCGGTTGGAATTAGGCTGGAAGAGGAACCTAAGTACCGAACTTCAGCTTCCTAGTTCCAGCAGTTTGGACAGGTCGTTAAGGGGCCACTTTCCCTTTTTGAGCTCCCATTTTATAACTACCCTGTCCAAAATTCAAAAAAGTATCTTTCTAATAAGTTAGCACTTACTCCAGGGGCCCACATTTTAAATTTCAGGTTTCTAGCCCAATGGGTTTTTACAGGCCACCAAGGGGAGGCTTTTCTTCTTTTTGTCCCATCCTTTAGGAATTTACAAAAATTCCATCTTCGCGGCTATCTGCGATGGATGAGTAACATTCATACCAAATTTCAACTTCATTGCCTCAGCGGTTTGGGCAGGCCGTTATTGGGGACATTTTTCCCTTTCAACCACCATTTTTACTATGTTCCTGTTCCAAAATAGAAAAATTACGTTGCCGCTGAGTTAGTCCTACTCCAAGGAATACATATTTAAAATTTTAGGTTGGCCAAAAGGGATTGGGCAGGCCGTCAAGGAGGAGAATTTTCCCCTTATTTCCCCTCCCGATAGGAATTTCAAAAATTCCGTCTAAGCGGACGCCTACACAGAAGGAGGAACTCACATACCGAATTTCCTTTTTGGATATCCTGTAGGGAATTCCAAAAATACAAACTTAGTCGATGTCTACTACAGTGGAGGAACCTTTATACCAAATTTCAACTTCTTACCTCCAGTGGTTTGGGCAGGCACTTTTCCAATTTGTGAGACTGTTTATGGGGAGACTTTTCCCCTTTTTGCCCGTTCCGGTAGGAATTTCCAAAAATCCCGTCTTAGCGAATGTCTATGCCGAATATCAAGAAACCTTGTGTTAGTGGAAATATCCGTGGGGGAGAAAAAAAAGTACTTTTTTGAAATTATATTTTTTTAAATGGTATTTTTTTAAATTGTACTTTTTGGAAAAAGCGAAATTTTTTGGAAAAAGATACCCGGGTAAAAATCTTAATATGGTGTCATATATAATTATATCTTATTTGATAAATCCCCATATACAACCACATACAGCTTGATCCGAAAAATGGGTAATCTACATGTGTCTAATTATATAAAATTAGATATAATTTGATACAATTTGATCCGAGATTTGTCCATATCCCGGACATCATATTATATCTAATTCGATATAAAAATATCTGATTTTATATAATTTTGTGTGATGGTAGGTATGCTTTTTATGCATACCAGCTATTAAATTGGCATTGAAATTTGTATAGTTTGAACAATTTTAAAGGCCCAAATTTTATAACATAGAATAAAAATTTAGTTGAATGCTTTTGTCTTCTAAATCAAACGCATCGTTTTTTAACATGATTTTACATGCAAAAAAAAATCATGTGAAAATTATTTGGCTAAGTAATTAACTCTTAATTTTCAGACTTCTAAATTTGATGTTGAACTATATATTAATTTCTACGGGATTATATAGAAAGTTATATAAAATTACAAGAATATATTTTTAGTATGACGACACATACAGTGTTATAGAACTTAGTATCGAACCATATATAATCATATCGGTCACTACATATATTTTGATTAGTTTTATATGGCTTATGTAGTTATATATGCAGTCAGATTTGGGGATATGTAATAACATCATTTCCCATTCAAAAAATTCGTTGAAAAAATAATATCAGATGTAGTTGTATATAATGATATGTGTCTTAATGTGACTCCATTCATTGTCAGATATAACCCAATCACATTATATATGACAATATATAACTATTTTTACTCGGGTACTTTGCTTTTACAAAAAATTTATTTTTTTTGGAAAAAGGTACTTTTTTTGGAAAAGGTACTTTTTTTTAAAAGGTATTTTTTGGAAAAAGGGACTATTTTTGGAAAAGGTACTTTTTTTGGAAAAGGTACATTTTTTTAGAAAAAGGTACTTTTTGGAAAACGGTACTTTTTTGGAAAACGGTACTTTTTTTGAAAAAAGTACTTTTTTGTAAACAGGTACTTTTTTTGGAAAAAGGTACTTTTTTGTACCCTTTTTGCCCCTCCCGATAAGAATTTCCAAAAATGCCGTCTCAACGGACGTCTACACCGGTCGAGGAACCTACTTCTTTAAATCTTTATTGATTTTTTCGCATGACGTGGGCTGATAAAATTATACAATAGATGACTAAATTGTTGTTTTTAAAATCTGCAACGGCTAAATGCCTCGAATAGGAAGTGTCTTTTTGCATGCTACATGCATATCTTAATTTTTTTCATTGGGTAAGTGTGTATAATAATAAATTTGTTTTTAGTCCAGGAAGGTATTTTTAAGAAATATTTATGAAGGATAACATGATTTTTGATACATTCAATCCAAACTTTATAGTCTGAAATAATTAGGTATATTATTTGTTATTGGTTTAGGAAAACACATCTTGATCAAATTTCATATACACATGCAGTCACATCTCCCAAAGAAAATATAAAGTAAATTTCTACAAACCGTGAAACGTAAACGATTGATTTTCTTTATTCTATTTCTAAGATATCTTAGAAGAAATATTTCTGCAGAATTTTGTGTTGATTGAAAAAATTAAAATTTAGAAATTTT